>CM057345.1:561003783-562203783 GCA_030015575.1 Agapanthus africanus
TGATAGTAATTATTTTGAAAAAAAAGAAAAGAAATTTTAGCGATCTAGAAGACATCTTCAATTTGCGATGTATTAAGCAGTCATACTAATTGATGGTATCAGAAAGGTATTGGGATCCATTGGACGATGCGGAGAAGACATCAATACATGTGAATAGTAATAGTATTGAAAATTTAGATATAAAAAATCAAGCAATGAGTTGAGAATATTTGTTTGCTTTATATTTTAGTGATAGTTTATTGCTAAATATTTGATGTGATTTTGTAAGGAAAAAGCTGTATTGTTAGCGGAAAATTTTTCCAGGCTAAATTTCACTAAATCCCACTACGTTTTATCACATAAACCCCAGGTATTTCAAAATGCTACAATATGCCCCCCTATATTTTGCTAGCTCATAAACTTAACATAAACCTAGTTAAATGATCAAATGACCCTTAGATCTTTACATACAAATAACAAACTCATTTTATTAATTTTCCCTACTTTTTCCCTTCATTTCACTTTACTTTTTATTTGTTCCTCTTTTCATGTCTTTTGTACCTCCACTCTATTTTTGTCATCCCTTAGACCTTTTATTGTTCTATATTGTTTTGTAGAAAATATTATGTCCTCATTTTTATCATATATATTATAACATGACATCTCAATTACATATTTTCTTTCTTTCTTTCTTTTTTTGATATGAAAAGGTTGTGCAATCTTTTCTTAATTCAATCAGTTCATCCTCTTACCGCTTTCATCTTTAATCTACTTTTCTATTTCATGTCATCGTGTTTTCAATTCAATCCACTACTGTAATTTTTAAACAGGCTTGAAATCTTAGTTTATATTTATATACTTTAAAACCAAATTCATGGAAAAAGAAATGGGAAGTGAGGGGGTAAACAAGAAAGAGAGTTAGATAATTGGGTAGAGAGTTGATAATTGGGAAGGGAAGTGAAGAGAAAATATCACCCAAAAAAATAGTTTAATTAATTTTTTTGAGGAAAAAAATAGCTTAATTATATTTTATTTCTTATAGTATTTTTTCATAATATAAGGGCAAAAAGGTCATTGTTCTAAAAGCAAAGGTCAGTATATGAAAAAATAAATAAACTTTGGGTGGCAATGGCATGATGGCATTTTGATACATAGGGTGGTAATGTGAAGTACACCTAAAATTTAGGATGGGATCGTGTATCATTTTAAAATATAGGGGGGTTATGTGATGCAACCCCAAACTTAGTGGGGTTTAGTGAAATTTAGCCAAATTTTCTATCCTATATAATTTGCCATATTACACCTATCATTAATAGAATCAAGTTTTTTTTCCATTTGTCTCCCTCGTTCAAAAATTGATGCGCTAATATTCGCTGTATACCATGTCCTGTTTTCCATTTCCTACAATTTGCGCAAGTTCACAAATGATTCATTCGTCATTTTAGTGCCATGTACTGTAGAGGTTTTGCTCAAGTTAATAGAATACAGATTGCCATTTTTTTGTCTCCCAAAATCAAAATGTGATGTGCTAATATTCACAGTATCCTGCATCCTTTTATCTTTTTATTCTTAGGTTCACAAAGGATGCGTTCATCATTTTGGTTTTGTGCATTATAAAGGTTTTGCAAAGATAATACAATCAAAATTTCCTTTTTTTTGGTTTTCCCAAAATTGGAAGGTGATGCGCTAAGATTCACCATATTTTACAATTTGCACAAGTTAATGAAGGATCCGTTCACTATTTTTTGGTTCAGAGCACTATAGAGGTAATACCTTCAAGTATTAATTGAAAAGAAAACCTTTCGGAACAAGCCGCGATATTCATTGTTGTAAAATACTATGTATTATAATCTATATTATTCGCTGTGTCTTTGCCGTTTGATGTATAAAAACCCCTTGCCTTCTAACCAAGTGAGCACACTGTCTAGGGAACGAAATTCACAAGACAAGAAATAAGGTATAATTTTTGGTCTGTATATTACATTTACTTTTATCTGTTCCTCATCTCTTTCTACGTGTTTTGGTCTAAAAATTATTTTAGAGTCCTGGTATGATAGTTTCAGCACTAATATGGTATTTGTTTGCTGTTCAAGTAAAGAGGTTACCAATGTTGGATGATTTTTCTGGATCTCGTGCTCCTTTCCGAAATTTGGAAGATGGGAACAAATCTCAGCAAGAAGACGGATATACCAGCGACGAGTATGATTGTTGGAGCTTGATCGAAGAGATAGAGGTAAGCACATTTGATTTCCAGCAAACAATGGTTTTAAACCGTTTATTCAAAATTTGCAAATACGAAATAATTGCTCTAATCCTTTTTTGAAAAGGTTAAGGATACACTGGTCAACATCATTATTACATATATTTTAGACCAGCCATAAAGTTGATTTTAATTTTTAATGCAACATGTGTAATATATAGCATATTACTAAATCAAGAACGACACAATTCTAGTAATAAAATTTACCTAATTGATTATTTCGCAGTATATCCATTTTTTCAATTTGATTTTATATTTATTCAGATTTTTTTCTTCATATATAGTATCTCTGTGTATACACTAGATTTTGTTGTTGGTATCTAGCAAACTCTCTGATGAACTTCATATGAGAAATTTATATCAATAAAAATTAAAACAAAGAGGTCTGCGCTGTCTTCACAATGTGCCCATTTTTAGTTATTTAATAGATAATTACTTTGCAATATACTGTATTTTTTCTCTTAAACTGCACAAAATAAATCTCAACACGGATTTTTATCTAAATGTAGCTGATAGATGACGTTCTTTGGGAAATTGAAGATCTACAGTGGGAATTTGATGCATTTGTGCAAATCCTAGAGAATGCCATGTATATGTCATTGGAGGAAGTTCTCATCGAAGCATATCATTTACTTCCGGAGAAATTGGTAAACTATAACTATAGCAATCCTCACATTTTTTCTTGGGTGCAAAAATTTGTAAGAATTTGACATTTATCATTGGACATCACATGTTATATGATCCCAAAACTTACTACACCATGAAAGTACTTAATGTATCTCTTAATTATTTGTGTCTTCTTAGGAGCATACTTTCATATCTTTAAATTTTATTTATCTTCAATATATGATAATGGATAAAATAAAACTATTACAAAAGATGGCAATTAATGTGCTTAGATAGGGTTATATGCTCTCAGTTTCATGAGTAATGCAAAGCGTAAAATTGATAGATAGTTGGTAGGGAAATATATGAGCAAATTAAAGAGGGAGGGAGGGAGTGCTTGCGCGCGCGCGATGCAACACATAACTTTATAGTGGTTGATAAATGCTACCTCGTTGATATATACATGGTTATGTATCAAGCACACTTCCTTAAGCGTAGAGGAAAAGGGAACGGTAATATTTGCATTGCTCCAAAAATCTAAAGAGATTTTTTATGAAACTCTTGCCTCAAGATTCCCATCTACGTATATTAACTTAAAAGGCACTGTAATCCTCATCCTTGTTTTGTATATTTCATTATATCTATATGCAATTAGAACATAGATTTAGCATGTTTCTTCATAGCATTGCACTTAAAAATATTAAACACACGTTTTGATGTCCTTAGAAGATTTAAGCTTAGGAATATTACTACATTAGACCTCAAAAACTTATTTATTCATTTCCAAGGTTCCTTAAAGGGAATTAACAAATAAGCTTTTCATCATGTTTATTGGATCGGTTGAGTTTTCAACCTTTATTATAGACAAAATTTATCATAAACTGAAATTTAAGAGTTTCCTAATTTACTTATGTTGCATATTTTCTATTTTATCTAAATCCCATGATAAAGATGCTAGCTTTCCCTGAACCAAAGCAGAAGCCATCTTCAATTGTTGTTTCCTTCTTCCTTTTGTGTGTGTGTGTGTGTGTGTGTGTGTGTGAATTGTTTTTGGGAAACTAGTATAATTCTGGTCTTCAACAGAACATTAAAGTCAATCGATTTACAGGATTGTTGTTTTCAGTAGAAAATGTTTGAAAGGAGACTTTTTTTCTTGGGTGGAATTTGGAAGGAGACTTTGACAGACCAAGAGTTGGATGAAAGGGGCTTGGTGTAGCTCATTGGTGAGGTTTGAAGTAGCCCATGGGGAGACTCGGGATCGAGCCCGGGCCTCCCATTTATGAGGGGATGGCTAATTTATTCCACCTGTTATCTAAAAAATCAAAACATTTTCATTGGTTTTTGACATGACCCAGTCATTAATTTCTCTTCAATAATTTTCCAGGGTAAGATGATGGATGATGCAATTGATGAGGTTGCTGATGATCTACTGGATGAGCACTGCTACATTGAACTGAATGATCACCTCTCTCCTTTCCCAAAATTTGAGAAATGAGGCTTAATTTAAACTTGTTTTGACGTATGTCGGATCACGTCAAGATGTTACCTTCTGTAGATCCTCTGGGAGCGACGGTGGACGGCTGAGATTGGAGTTGGAGGCTGGCTCCTGAAGCGTGTGGATCTCAATGGGTTTGAGGTTGTTGTTGCCGAGCTACGTGCAAGGAAGTCCCGGGATAGTTGTACTACCGAGGGCCCTCCGACGATCAAATTAGACCGGATATCCGAGCAGAGTAACGGATTAGTGGAGAGAAAAAGACTTACTTGAACCGTCTGAAAGAGGGGTTTAAATAGCGGTGGCAGCAGGCAGGCGCGAGAATTACGCCGGCCGTTACGCTCCCGACGTCACGCCCGCGTGATGGGCGGGATCCCGCATTAATGGCGAGACATGCTTGTTAATGGGGGATCGTGATGGCGTGGAACGTGGGATATGGCAGGCGGATATTTCGCGTATGGGGAGATTCGCGGGATGACGGTCGCGCTCGTGAGTGGTGCCGTTGGTCGGTC
Organism: Agapanthus africanus; assembly: GCA_030015575.1. Lineage (NCBI taxonomy): Eukaryota > Viridiplantae > Streptophyta > Magnoliopsida > Asparagales > Amaryllidaceae > Agapanthus > Agapanthus africanus. The sequence continues at coordinate 561,008,633 of CM057345.1, forward strand.
GATGAGACCGAGAAAGATGAGCTTGGCGGGAGAGCTCGGGGACGAGCGGGAGGCCGAGCTATCTTGGTTCTGCTAGAGCCCGGAAGCGAGCTGAGAGGGCCGAGGAGGCCAATTGTGCAGGGGGCTCGGAGGTGAGCCAGCGGTTGTTTGTAGGACGAGCATAGCAGCGGTCTGGTCGGCCACTGTAGATCCTTTCTTGTGAGCTTCGGGACACGTCATCTGCCACGTGTCGCCATTGGGAGATCACCGATATCGAGCATCATCATTAGCCCTCCACTCTCGTCCCGACCAGCTGACGGGTCGGGTCGAGAGTAGTCTGCCGGGTCACCCGAGGTGAGCTCCCTTTCGAAGATATCGTCGGGGTGTGTTTCCTGGCAATCTGTCGTATTCTCTTGATGACGTCAGCGAATCAGGGATCAGATCTTCCATTAAAGAGGATGCGCCAGATCGTGCGTACGTTCATCGAAGCGACTGCCCACGTGTCGGGCGCTGGTTGGTTGATGCGACGGGCCGCAGATTTCCTGCGCCCGATGGGGTGCGGCCAATATGCGCATGACAGGTGGAGCGATGGTGGCCGTTGAGTGCGAAGAGTCGTTTTGGCGGGAGATGACTGAGGCCGTTGGATGTGTTACGCCGGCTGTTATAAATAGAGGTGGGGTCCATATGAAGTCCTATTCCTCTTCATAATTTCCTCGTTTTTGGTTTTGTTAGCTCGGCGTTCTCCTCTTTAAGTCGGGATTTCCGCGTTTGCTCTTTCGAGGACTTCTCTTCATCAGGTTAGATGTCTTCTTCTAAAGAGTCTGTAGATGTAGTTGGGGTAGAGTCTGGGGAGCCCTCGTAAATTCTTCATTTTCTTTCTTCTGCTTCTTCTCCTTCTGAGTCGAGCATGTTTCTCCCTTTGGCATGACAGATGGATCGATCCAGGACTCTTGGTGTCCTCGGTGCTCTGTCCCGGAGGGGGGGCCGGAGGTGCGGCCGCGCTTCGGACTGACCCGAGCCCTACACCAAATGTGTTGCCGGCGGCGGAGCCATCTGCTTCGACCCGAGCTCCCGGCGATTGCCCCGGCGGCGGCCAGAAGTGTCCACGGATTCCCAAGCCCCGGACGAGAGATGCAGGACAGGACGAAGGCGGGGTTCCTCTTAAGAGGAAGAGGACGGTCTCTCGCACTCCACCGCCTGAGATTCCTGAGGGGATTCCTGTGCAGGAGGGGGACGTCCGTTTCGTAGATCCGTCCGGGCTTTCCGTTGCTGCCAGCCTGCTTGCTGACATGGAAGAGTCGGTCGGGGGAAAGATCCCGTGGGGGACCCTGAGGGCCCAAATGGCGGCCATAGCTCAGGAAGCGGTGCAGGTATGTACTTCCTCATGTGTTATCTCGAGCGCCTTTTCTTTAGTTCGAGTGTCTCTAAGTCCCTCTGCTGTTTTCGTCAGGTCCTTCAGCATCGCGCTCTCATTACTCGCATGGAGGCCGAGGGGGCTATCCATGCTACGAGGCCGGCGGGAGAGTCTTTTTCGGTGGCCGAGGATCTGCGGCTTGAGCTGCGTCTGGAGAGGGAGAGGATAGCCGTCCTTGAAACCCGATCGGCCGTCGCGGAGCTCGCCGTCTCAAAATGCCGGGAGTCCTATCACCGTCTAAGTGAGTCCCACCGAGTCATCGAGGCGAAGTTGATGGAACTGGCTGATCGCTTTGCAGCCATGAAGAGGGCGAGGGATGCCAGCAGGCGGGATGTTAGCAGGCGGGATGTCGAGGCGGCGCTTCAGGCGGCGGAGGTTGTCGAGATCCGAGCTAGGAAGGCGGTGGCTGATTACAAGGGGTCGGACCAGTTTTACGTCGACCTCGGCAAGGCCTCCGCCACTGCATGGAACAAAGCTCATGATGCCGTCAAAAAGCAGTTTTCGGAGTTTGCCGACGGTGAGCTCCGTGCTCGGGTCCTACTTTCGGTGGTCGTGCCTCCGGCCGATGGTGATGAGGGAGGTGAAGTCTAGGCGGGGCTTGCGGCCTGAACTTTTTGGCTTTTCCTCCTCTCTCTTGTAAGCCTCCGGGCAATTTGATAAGGCTGGGGAGCCTACAATTCCCTTGTAAAGACTTTTGGTTTTGTGAATAAAAACTTTTTTGCAGTCGTATTTGCACAGTACTGCCTTCGTGTTATATCCGTTCTTCGTCTAGCGATTACACGTCGAGTTGAATCTGTTCATTTGCCGAGTGTGCGAAGACCGGTGGGAAGACGGTATCTCCATGGCCCCGAAGTCGAGGTGGAGATCGCTCAGACGTAGATAAACCGGATGCCTCTTGGTGATGGCTTTGATCCGAGGCGTTGTGGGGTAGGGAGCTACCAGCCAAGGATAATCGAGCAAGGGCGGGCCCGGTTGCCTCTTGGCGAGAGCTTTGATCCTTAGCGCGGGAAGGGTCGTAAGAGGCCTGCTAAGGACAGGACGAGCAGGGTTGCTTCCCGTTACCTCTTGACGAGGGCTTTGATCCCTGGCGTTGTGGGGTAGAGAACTACCAGCCAGGGATAACCGAGCAAGGGCGGGCCCGGTTGCCTCTTGGCGAGGGCTTTGATCCTTAAGGACGGGCCGGACAGGGTTGCTGCCCGGTGCCTCTTGGCGAGAGCTTTAATCCCTGACGTTGTGGGGTAGGGAGCTACCAGCCAGGGATAACCGAGCAAGGGCGGGCCCGGTTTCCTCTTGCGAGGGCTTTTGATCCTTAGCGCGGGAGGGACCGTAAGAGGCCTACTAAGGACGGGCTGAGCAGGGTTGCTGCCCAATGTCTCTTGGCGAGGGCTTTGATCCTTAAGAATGGCCGAGCAGGGTGTAAGTCGATGTTCAACACCCCAATACATGTGGGGAGGCGGAAATATGAAAAACGATCTTGTTCTTTGTTTAAACATCGAATAACCGTATGCATCGTTTGCTAAACAATACTTAACAAAACCTATAGAGTTCTAAACTACTATGTTAAGAGATTATACCAAACGGTTCTAGTCCTTCGTCTTTATGTTATCTACGGCCTCTTTGGATCTCCACGTCCTCCTCGGCTTCCTTCCGTGATAGACGATCCACCCGAGAACCCTAATCCAAGCTATAACCTCTAAACTTGAGGTTACTTAGTTTCTCTAGTTGCTAAATAGAGTAGCTAAGGTGATGTAGAGATAGGTTATGGAGTAATTAGTCTTTCCAAATCCTTGTTCTCAACTCATGAGGGGTAGGATTAGGGTTTGGTGAAGGAGAGAGAGCTTGAAGAGAGAGAGTGAGAAGATGATAATGATCATAATAATAATAATGAAATAGCTTCTCACTTGATATATGAAACATAATGAATTAAAAAGAAATGAATAATATGAGATTATTCATCATGTTTCATTAATGCAAGTGGGTGATTCATCATGTGAGTCATTAAGCATTTAATGATGCGTTAATGACATGATGAATCACTCACAATGAGTCACTAAATCATTAAATGATAATGCCACCTCTCCCTCCAAGTCATCACCTTCTAGAAGCTTCTCGGAAAATTACGAGAACGCCCCTCCTATCCGTGAAAACACGGAAAAACTTTAGACTGTACAAATCCAATAACCTGATACTAGAATCTGGTTTAAACCAAAGCCAGCTAGTAAAAACTGTCCGAATGTCGTACGTGCGTTTAAACACGTATGCGTCCGAACCTTTGTCGTAAAACCATACGACCTCTATATCTTTTTGCCTGGGTTTGGAAAATCTCTGTGTGGGACTCTAAAGATTCGACTACTACGCTGGCAGTGGGTTTAACCACAGACTGCAAGCGGCACTAGCTGTACGTAACGGTCCCCAGGTAGTTGTCGATAAGAAAGCCGATGAGGTAACCCATCTGAAATCCTACTGAGCCTGTCCGTGACAATATCCGTGCAGTCCGGTCTGTTCGTCTAAGAGTATCGCATGTATGGTCTAGGGAGGTGGTGGACGTCAGACCCCTAATAACCGTACAAGTCGTGTCGGTATGGCTCTATCACCATCCGAGAATCTACTGATCAATCTATCAGTAATTCTCAATCAGCCATGGCCAGGGACTTATGGTAATGACCAACCGATCACCGTGCGATATCAACTCCCTATACCGGGAGAGACGAATCCCTAACAGTCACTCACTGCCTCCACGTGGCTCGGGACTGTGCCCAACTAAAACCTGTTTGCACGACTCCTTTGAATCGTGGTAGGGTAATAATCAAAGCACAGTAGGAACTCACACGAGACAAATGATGACCTTAAGTCAACGGACTATCTGCACACATGTCACCTGAGAACTGCTATCTGACGTTAGGTATAATACCATCCAGTCAGTTCTCGTCGAGTCCTGTCCGGTGTACTCACACCCAGTGAGCATCTATATACAATCTTAGGTGTACTCCACCAATGGCTGCGGGATCAGTCCATCGCCCCTCTTCAGGGTCTAGATATGTATACACTAGTCTACTCCGGAGTATCGATGCCCAATCTCGATACTCCTGCGACCAGGGACATCTAAGGGTGTGCCTATTGACTATCCAGCTCTCACTAGTATGACTGCCATCACAACGCCGGTAGTCAGACAAACACCCTATGGGCTTTATCAACATATATATATATATATAGACACCAAGTAAAATATATCATACGTTAAGATAAAGACAAACCAAATAGCGTACTATCATATCAAGCAAGACTGTCATGTACATACATATCCCAAGCATCCTATACAATGTAGGCCTCTAGGGTATATATATCCAACATAGCGTTGTTGCCCGGTGCCTCTTGGCGAGGGCTTTGATCCCTGGCGTTGTACGGTAAGGAGCTACCAGCCAGGGATAGCTGAGCAGGGTGGCCGCTCGGCTGCCTCTTGGTGAGGGCTTTGATCCCTGGCGTTGTGGGGTAGGGAGCTACCAGCCAGGGATAGCCGAGCGGGGTAGCCGCTCGGCTGCCTCTTGGTGAGGGCTTTGGTCCTTTAGTACTGGAGGGGCCGTAAAAGGCCTTCTTAGGACATGCCGAGCAGGGTTGTTGCCCGGTGTCTCTTGGCGAGAGCTTTGATTCCCGGCGTTGTGGGGTAGGGAATTACCAGCCAGGGATAACCGAGCAAGGGCGGGCCCGGTTGTCTCTTGGCGAGGGCTTTGATCCTTAAGGACGGGCCGGGCAGGGTTGCTGCCCGGTGCTTCTTGGCGAGGGCTTTGATCTCTGGCGTTGTGGGGGTAGGGAGCTACCAGCCAGGGATAATCGAGCAAGGGCGGGTCCGGTTGCCTCTTGCGAGGGCTTTTGATCCTTACCACGGGAGGGGCCTCAAGAGGCCTACTAAGGACGGGCCGAACAGGGTTGCTGCCCGGTGCTTCTTGGCGAGGGCTTTGATCCTTAAGGATGGCTGAGCAGGGTTGCTGCCCGGTGCCTCTTGATGAGGGCTTTGATCCCTGGCGTTGTGGGGTAGGGAGCTACCAGCCAGGGATGGCTGAGCAGGGTAGCCGCTCGGCTACCTCTTGGTAAGGGCTTTGATCCCTGGCGTTGTGGGGTAGGGAGCTACTAGCCAGGGATATCCGAGCGGGATAGCTGCTCGGCTGCCTCTTGGTGAGGGCTTTGGTCCTTAGTACTGGAGGGGCCGTAAGAGGCTACTAAGGACGGGCCGAGCAAGGTTGCTGCCCGGTGCCTCTTGGTGAGGGCTTTGATCCCTGGTGTTGTGGGGTAGGGAGCTACCAGCCAGGGATAGCTAAGCAGGGTAGCCGCTCGGTTGCCTCTTGGTGAGGGCTTTGATCCCTGGCGTTGTGGGGTAGGGAGCTACCAACTAGGGATAGCCGAGAGGGGTAGCCGCTCGGCTGCCTCTTGGTAAGAGCTTTGGTCCTTAGTACTGGAGGGTCCGTACGAGGCCTGCTAAGGATGGACCGAGCAGTGAAGCTGCTCCGTGCCTCTTGGCGAGGGCTTTGATCCCTGGCGCTGTTGGGTAGGGAACTGCCAGCCTGGGATAACCGAGCGGCTACACTGCTCGGCTGCCTCTTGATGAGGGCTTTGGTCCTTATAGCTTGGGAGGGGCCGTACGAGGCCTGCTAAGGACGGACCGAGCAGGACTGTCGTAGGGATTTGTCCGACCCCCTCCCCCCCGACGTGCGAACATCGGGAAGGGTAACAGTCGCGGATGACACGTGTCAGGAACGTACGGGGGAAGGCCGAACGTTTTTGGAAGCCGCGTCATTTCTGCCATGTGGCGGCGTGGCATTGGACAAGTCGTTGCGATTCACAAGATCCACGCCGATACGCGTGAGAATCCGGGTCCTTGAAGATTTTGCTTGGGGTTATAAATAGGGAGGAAGATGGCAACTCCTTCGGCACCGCTTCCTTTAAGATGACTGGGTGCGTTTATTTGATCGAAGAGATCATCTCCCTTGGTGATGTCTCTTTGTACGATCAATCTCTGACCGAGGATAGGTACCGGGGAGTGGTTCAGCGTCTCGAGGATCATTTTGGCCGGCTTCTCCCTAGACGGTCGTCCCTGCTTCAGATGTTGATGTATGCGATCTGGAGGAGGTCCCCGAGTCTGGATTACCCCTTCACCGAGGAGCTTCTGGACGAAGCGCTCGACAAGGTGCATTTGATCTTCTTATTCGGCCTCATCTCGAAAGCCAGGCACGACCGATCCTTGGCTCTTATTCTGGAGTGTTTCAAGATGAGGTACACCGAGTGCCAAGGCTCAGAGGGCGGAGCGTCGGGTGCTTCCGTGGTGTCCCGGGTCCGCGCGCAGCGTCGGCGGGAGCGGGCTATAGCGGCTAGGGCCCGGCTAACGGATAACTACTCCGAGTATCACCGGGAGTACTTCCTTGATCCCGTTCCACCTTTATTGTAACTTTATTTTTTCTGTAAAGCTGGGGAGCCCATAGTATCTTTTTGGATGAATAAGATTCTTCTTTTGCAATGTTCTAGCGTTCTCTTCTTGTTATTTGAGTGGAAAGGACTTTTTAGAAAGATTTACATTGTCTTTGTGAAAGAAGAGTTACACACTCGTGGGTATTCATTTCACTGTACAGCTTGAGCTTCTCAGCGTTGTAAGGCCGTGGAAACTTGTGCCCGCCCGTGTCTTGTAAACGGTAGGCTCCGCCGGGAAGTACCTCGGAGACGAGGAAAGGACCATCCCATTTCGGGAAAAACTTATACAGTCGACTCTGATCGACGAACTCGTTGCGCCGCAGGACCAGATCCGGCCTTGAAGGAGCGACGCTTGACTCACGCGTTGTAGTACCGGACGATTTGCTGTTGATAGGCGGCAGCTCTGATCTGAGCCCGGTCTCGTTTCTCTAACAAGATGTCTAGGTTGGTCCGTAGTGTCATGGTATTTGCTTCGTCGTCGAAGTGTTCGATCCGGTGACTGGGTAGCCCGATCTCCGCTGGGACCATTGCCTCGGTCCCGTAGCAGAGGCTGAAAAGGGTTTTCCCGGTAGGGGTCTTCTTTGACGTGCGCAGGGCCCATAAGACCCGAGGCAATTTCTCGACCCAACTGCCTTGACGTCCTTATAGGCGGGTCCGGAGGCCTCGGAGGACATCCCGATTAGCGACTTCGGCCTGCCCTTTGCATTGGGGATGTGCGACCGCGACAAACTTCATGAGGATATGGTACTCGTCGCAGAATTCCTTCACTTTCTCGTTTTCGAAGTTTGTCCCGTGGTCGGTGATGATACACCTCGGGATGTCGAACTGGAGTATCACATTGTTCTGCAGGAACTTGATAGTCGTGGTGGCATCCGGTTTTTTGATAGGGACGGCCTCGACCCACTTCGTGAAGTAATCTACTGCGATGATGACATACTTGTGCCCGTCCGTACCGGTTGGGAACTGGCCTATCATGTCCAATCCCCACTGGGCGAACGGCCACGGGGAGGTTAAAGCGGTCAGCTCGGTAGTCGGAAAGCGAGGTATGCTTCTGTGGAGTTGGCAACTGTTGCATCTCCTGATGAGCTTCTGGGCGTCTTTGTGAATAGTTGGCCAGTAGTACCCCTGGAGCAATGCCTTCTGGGTTAAGGTTCGGGCCCCTTTTGGTGCGCCGCCGACCCTTTCACGGATTTCACGGAGGACATAGTCGGCTTCGTGGGGGTCGACGCACCGGAGCAAGGGCTGAGTAAAGGATTTCTTGTAAAGGTTCCTATTGCTCCAGACGAAGCGACGGGCTTTGGCCCGGAGACGGCGGGCTACTTCCCGATCTTCTGGGAGTGTACCATCCCATAGGAATTCCACGAGGGGCTTCCTCTAGTCTTGGTCATCTTCCTGTGCTGTGTATACATGAAGTATTGTCGCCCCGTCTTCCACGCTGGGCCGTGGCAAGGTCTCGAAGAGGATAAATCGCTTGTTGTTGGCCGAGTAGGATGAAGCCAGCTTGCTCAGGGCGTCGGCTTGGGCATTGAGCTGCCTGGGTATTTGCTCTACCTGGACTTCGTCGAAGTTCTTCTGAAGTTTTCTTACCTCGGCCAGATACTTCACCATTAGAGGTTCCCGAGCCTCGAAATGGCCAGTCACTTGGCCAACGACTAGGGCTGAGTCACTACGGATTCGAATTGTTTTCAGCCCCAGCCCGGAGGTCATGCGCAGTCCAGCCAGCAGGGCCTCGTACTCTGCCGCGTTGTTTGAGGTCTTGAACCCGAGCTTTAGAGAGCTCTATTTCTGCCTCGTTCGGGCCCCGAATGATGAGGCCGGCGCCACAGCCTTCCTCGGTTGAGGACCCGTCGACGTAAATGACCCACTCAGGGACCGAGTCGGGTCTCCCCACGATCGGGCGTTGAGCCGCAAGGGTCGGCGTGGACTCCGGTTCCTTGCTGGGGATAGTGCACTCGACGATAAAATCGACCAGGGCTTGTGCTTTGATGGCCCGCCTCGGGCGGTATTTTATGTCAAACTGGGACAGCTCCCACCTCCACTTCTCTAAGCGGTCCGAGGATTCGGGTGAGGCGAGGATAGCCCCCAGCGGGCGCTCGATGAGAATGAGGATAGTGTGCGCCTGGAATTAGTGTCATAGCTTTCCTTGAAGCCACAATGAGTGCCAAGACGATCTTTTCTATGGCCAGATATCTCGTTTCTGCGTCTTTGAAGACGTGGCTCACGTAGTATACCGGCTTCTGCACTCCGTCGACCTCTCGTACGAGCACTGAGCCCGCTGCTTGGTCAGATACCACCAGATATAATGAGAGTTCGTCTCCTTCAACTGGTCGAGTTAGCAGCGGTGGCGTCCCAGGGTGCCTCTTTAGTTGGTCGAAGACGGTCTGACACTCCTCTGACCACTCGAACCTCGGGATCTTCCTCAGAGCTTTGAAGAACGGGAGGCACTTCTCCCTGAACCTCGACATGAAACGGCTCAGAGCGGCCACTCGCCCTGTTAGTCGCATGATCTCAACGTTGGTCTTGGGCGCGGCCATATTGAGGATAGCGTCGATTTTCTCTGGGTTAGCTTCGATTCCACGGTGGGTGACCATGAAACCGAGGAACTTTCCCCCGGTGACCCCGAATGCGCGCTTGGCGGGGTTCAGTTTCGTCTTGAACTTGCTGAGTACCTCGAAGGCTTCGCCCAGATCCTTAGCGTGGTCGACTGACGAGACTGATTTGACGAGCATGTCATCGACGCAAACTTCCATGTTTCTGCCGATCTGCGGCTTGAACATGCGGTTGACCAATCGCTGGTATGTAGCTCCGGCGTTTTTGAGGCCGAAGAGCATCACCTTGTAGCAGTATACCCCCCGGTCCGTTGTGAATGCGGTGAGGTCTTCGTTTGCCGGATTCATACGGATCTGATTGTAGTCGGAAAAGGCGTCCATGAAACTCAGTATCTCGTGGCCTGCCGGGCTGTCGACGAGTTGATCTATCCGAGAGAGGGGATAGTTGTCCTTGGGGCAGGCCTTATTGTTGATGAAGTCGACGCACATGCGCCACTTCCCGCTGGACTTTTTAACCAGAACTACGTTCGCCAGCCATTCTGAATAGGGCACATTCCGAATGAAGTTGGCGGCGAGGAGTCGATCTACCTCGTCCTGATAGCCTTCTGTTTGACCGGGGCGAAGCTTCGCTTTTTCTGTCTGGCGGGTCGGGCCGTAAGATCTACCCCGAGCTTGTGAGATATAACTTTGGGTCGATCCCAGGCATGTCAGCAGGCGCCCAGCTAAACACGTCGGAGTTGTTTCTGAGAAAATGAACCAGGTCATCTCGCTGAATTCCTGTCAAAAGCGACCCGATCTGAACGAGTTTTTCGTCGTCCCCTTCTACAAGGGGGACCTCTGTTAGAGGCTCCACCGGAGTCCCTCGGACCTCTTTTTGCTCGTTTCGAGTGTCCAGAGAATCCCTGATGTCACCTTCACCTTCGACATCGTCGACCGGCCTCTCAGATGAAGATGTTGCGGTGAAGCAAACCTTTGCAATTCGCTGATCTCTATAGACCCGACCTATCCCGTCCTGGTCGAGAGGGAACTTTATCGCCAGGTGGTAGGTCGATATCTGGGCCCGAAGGGAGTTCAGCGTTGGGCGGCCGAGGAGGATGTTGTAGGCCGATGCAATTCTCGCTACGATGAATTCCACAGGCACTGTCCGCGTACGGCCGGCTTCCCCGACGTTAAATTGCAGAGTGATTACCCCTTCCGCCGGGATGGAGTGGATGGTGAATCCTGAAAGGACGTGGGAGGTCGGCCTCAGGTCTGCCGTGGTGAGCCCCATGCGCAGAAAGCAGTCGTAGAAGAGAATGTCTGCCGAGCTTCCCGAGTCGACCAGGATCCTGTGCATCTCGTATTGATGGACCCGAGCCGTAATCACCAGGGGGTCGTTGTGGGGCAGGGATATGCCGTGAAAGTCTCCGTCGTAAAAAATGACCGGCTCGGTCTCCCTGGCCTTCTTCCTCGGACGGCTGTCGGCCTTCGCGGCTGGCGTGGGGTGCTGAGTCTCGCAGGTACTCGACGTACCCCCCGCCGTCATGACCATGATTTTTTATGAGCCCCATGGCGAGGTAGTCTTCGAACGGCCGGGACGAGTCCTGTCCGCGCGACCCCGTCGAGGGAGGGGGTGTCGGTCATGCCTGGGAGCAGGCAAGCTGATCGATATCTCCTCGTGAGGGACATGTGCGCGAAGGAGCTCGGGGCGAGACGCTCTGGCGATGTACCTTGGTGTTGAACTGTTGGGCGCCCAGCGGGTCGCAGAATGTATCGGTCCGGGGGATCTGCGGCCGTGGGAGGCAGCGAGGCGGTGGTCGGCAGTGCCGACGCGAGCGGAGTTTTCTCTCCCTCTGCAGGGATCTCGGTCCCGAGGTGGGGGAGCGGCGATCTGGGAAGCTTGCCTCACCGTCTGGACACGGACGAGCGCGTCCATGATGGACGCGAGTTGATATATTCGAGCGACGAGGGCGATGATGGTGTTCGGAGGAGGAGATTCGTCCGTGCCTCCGTTGTGGGGGGACGGCGGCTAGCGCTTGGATCGTCGCGGTGACCGCTCGCCATTGGGTTGGGATCGGAAGACAAACTTTTTGTTTTTATGGAATCAAGAGTTCCCACAGACGGCGCCAGCTGACGGATGTCGGATCACGTCAAGATGTTACCTTTCGTAGATCCTCTAGGAGCGACGATGGACGGCTGAGATTGGAGTTGGAGGCTGGCTCCTGAAGCGTGTGGATCTCAATGGGTTTGAGGTTGTTGTTGTCGAGCTACCTGCAAGGAAGTCCCGGGATGGTTGTACCACCGAGGACCCTCCGACGATCAAGTTAGACTGGATATCCGAGCAGGGTAACGGCTTAGTGGAGAGAAAAAGACTTATTTGAACCGTCTGAAGCAGGGGTTTAAATAGCGGTGGCAACAGCCAGGCAGGTGTGAGAATCACGCCGGCCGTTACGCTCCTGACGTCACGCCCGCGTGATGGGAGGGATCCCGCATTAATGGCGAGACATGCTCGTTAATGGAGGATCGTGATGGCGTGGAACGTGGGATGTGACCGGCGGATATCTCGCGTATGGCGAGATTCGCGGGATGGCAATTGCGCCTGTAAGTGGTGCCGTCGGTCGGTCGATGAGACCGAGGAAGATGAGCTCGGCGGGAGAGCTCGGGGACGAGCGGAAGGCCGAGCTATCTTGGTTCTGCTAGAGCCCGGAGACGAGCTGAGAGGGCCGAGGAGGCCAATTGTGCAAGGGGCTCGGAGGTGAGCCAGCGGTTGTTTGTAGGACGGGCATAGCAGCGGTCTGGTCGGCCACTGTAGATCCTTTCTTGTGAGCTTCGGGACACGTCATTTGCCACGTGTCGCCATCTGGGAGATCACCGATATCGAGCATCATCATGTTTTGATTTGAATTTTTTGTACCCAATTTGAGTTGGATTAAATAAACAAACAATTTAGTTCAATTACCATAGTATGTTACTATGTGATTGGCACTTTTTTGTCCATTTATGCTTTATTTGTTTCTTAATATAACTTTATTTGCATGATGCGTTATGCTGTGTTGAAAAATTGCTTGCAAATGATGTGTTGACGGCATCACACACCTAATTCCATTGGTGAAAATAAACCCAAAGTCATAAAAAGACTCTTGACTTCACGGAAAAATACAAATTCCCAGAGAGAATTTTCTTTGAATAAGTCCAAAAAATTTTCTTCTGAACTTGAAGAGAAACTTCCTTCAGGAAACTTGGAACAGAAGGATTCATAGAATTGTATTAGCCTTCACTTTGTTTAAATTTACATCATACAAGTCAAGCCTTCCTCTTCTATAAAAGTTCTCATATCAGATCCAATCCTTTCACAACATCAAATTATAGAGGAAGAAAGTTTAAATAAAAAGAAAGAAAGGAAAAAAAAAATGGATTCAAAAAACAAAACCATTCAATCCACAAAGAATTTCCTCTCCACCGCGGCCTCTATCGCTGCCTCTGCGATGCTAGCGCGCTCTCTCTGCAACGAATTCCTCCCCCACGAGTTCCAGAATTACTTGTCCCTCGCAACAGAGAACCTGCGTGCGCGGCTGTCATCCCAACACACCGTAATCATCGAAGAACTCGAGAATTATTGTACCAACAGAATCTTTACAGCTGCAAAAACTTACTTGGCCACCAGGATATCAGCTTCCACGCGGAGGCTAAAAGTTAGCAAACTCAGCGATGATGAGAAAAACATCGCGATCTCCCCCGAGACGGGCGAAGATATGATCGATATATTTGAAGGCGGGGAATTCAAATGGAGGCTGCTCGTTAGAGAAAACACTCAGCAGGCTTCGACCGTTAGAGAAAGTAACGGGCGTATTGTGAGGATGCATGGTGGTCCCTCCGACACTCGTTATTTTGAGCTAAGTTTTCATAAGAAGCACAAAGATATGGTTATGGATTCCTATTTACCGTATATTCTTGAAAAATCGAAAGCCATTACGAATGAAGTTCGTACTATCAAGATCCACATGAACGACTCAGATTACTGGAGGCCTATAAACTTGCATCACCCCGCGACATTTGACACGTTGGCGATGGACTCCAAGGTTAAAGAAGAAGTTATGGATGATCTATTGAGGTTCGTCTTATTATTTAAACATTATTTTAGATCCTTTCGTCGGGAGATGTGTACAATATTAAATTTAAAACACTAAAAGTTGGTATTTATCTGTTGTGAAAAAGTTCGAGGTATTTATCAGGAAAACATCGAAAGTTTTATTGAAATTTAGCATATTTTTAATAACCAAACTCGCAATTTTTATATTCTTATCTAACTATTTCGTTATTTTCGTTTGCTCCAGATTCATACAAAGAAAGGACTACTACAGGAAGATAGGCAAGGCATGGAAGCGCGGGTATTTGCTCTATGGCCCTCCGGGCACGGGCAAATCCAGCCTAGTCGCCGCCATGGCCAACTACCTCAAATTCGACATCTACGACTTAGAGCTCACGGAAGTGAGCTCAAATTCGTCCTTACGAAGACTCTTAGTTGGTATACAAAACAAATCTATACTCGTCATCGAAGACATCGATTGCACTCTAGACTTAAAACAACGGAACGAGGAGCGCAGTAACAGTAGCAGAGGAAAAGACGAAGAGAAAATAACCCTTTCCGGTTTATTAAATTTCGTAGATGGATTATGGTCGAGCTGTGGCGAGGAACGGATCATCGTGTTCACGACGAATTACATCGACCGTCTCGACCAGGCATTGTTGAGGCCGGGCAGAATGGACATGCACATTCATATGGGGTACTGTGGGGTTTCAGAGTTTAGGGTTTTGGCATTTAATTATCATGACATTGATCATGATTATAATCATCCTTTGGTTGAAGAGATTGAAGGGTTGATTAAGGAAGTAGAGGTGACTCCTGCTCAAATTGCAGAGAAGTTGATGTGTAGTGATGATGAGGAAATTGCATTGAGAGGGGTTGTTGAGTTCCTCAAGGAGAAGAAATGCAGTAACAATTGATTTGCTGCTTGTCGGGGATTTCGATTGTGCTCGTGTATCTGCACCTGCGATGCATGTGTCTATGTTATTAGATGTATTTTATGAAATGTTATTAGATGTATTTTATGAAAAATACGAGCGCTGGACATTTAAAATGATGGTTCCATCCATTTCAAGGGGGTGAAGAAAAGTTCTAATTTTTTGAATTTTTTTATTGAAAGATACAAGAAAAGGACACATGGATCCTTAATGTTTCAGTAGTTAGAGTCTATCTATATAATTTTAGAGTAATATGTCTCAGCTTCTTAGCATAGAGAATTCTCTACGGTTCTAGTACAAATCACATGGGAAAAACGTGTTACCGATGATCAAGATAAACACAGAAACAGAGAATAAATCAAACGCAGAAAACATAAAATATCAATGCAGAAAGGACACAGAGAATTTATGCGGAAAACCCAAACGGAAAAAACCACGGACGCAGCGAAGATCGTTTTCATTAATTCAGATGGAAAGATTACAGATTTTCAGATGAGAGAGTTTACATGGAGAATACAGAATAAAATCTCATAAATATTAAGGCTACATTGCGGCGGCTCTCTCTTGGAGATACAATCCAAGCCCTAGGCTATTGCTCTATATTTATAGCATATACAATGATGCTTAGAGATAACATTGATTTAATTATGATTTATCTCTAAATAACTAACTAAATCTTATCTCTAAACAAACCAACAAAATATATTTAAATATAAATATAACATATGAGTTATGATTCAGGACATCCCAACAAAACGTGTGGTCCCACCGCATGCACACTGGACTCATGCGGTTTACCATATGGTTTGGTCTTGAGCTATAAAGAAGTTCTCTAAAACCGGACGGAAACACATTTTCCTCATAATGTATATAAAGCTATACTAAAGAATAATCATTTGTATATTCACTTATCAAAGGTTGGACTTAGGTTGGACTTTCAGCTAAAAGTTGTTACCTTGCCCTTTATTTAATTGTCCTATTTTATTTGGGTCATGGATAATTTTATATTGGCTTCCTACTTATTATTATTATTATTATTATGTATCACTCTTTTATTCTATATAACTAAACTTAAATGGTGGAAATTTTTTGACCTGCCCACTTTTTTAAAACTCTTTTTACATTTTTCTCATTACTTGGGTTTTACGAGGAATACATTGAAAAATTGGGAAAAAATAATTTAAAATTAAAACTTTCACGATTTTCATCTTTTATTGTAAAAAATATATATTGAGAAAACCAAAGAAACTGATTTTTTTTTTTGAAAAATTCCTTATTTTCATGTGCTATATAGCACGTGAGATATTAAAATTTTGGGTAAATTGTCAAAAACTGATTGGTGCAATTTATTGCACATTTTTAAAACCCATTTATCATTTTATTGTCATATTTTATACCGTTTCGGGTATCTTTTATGAATTATTGTAGATAACAGGGGTTGGACGCAAAAATACGGAAAATTGTCCTAAAAGACGGATTACATGTGTACAATGTGGACAACACAGAGCTATATCAAAATTAAAGAGATAATCACAAAATAATAGAAGATCACGTGCGTGCGATGGTAATTAAATTGGAGATATACAGAAATTTTGAGAACAAATTTGAAGATTTGAAACAAAGTTTGGAGATCTAGAGATTAAAACAAAATGATTGAAAAAAGCCAAAATATTGCAGGTGTCAAATTTTCGGCCGAAATGCCATTTCTAGAAGATTCGGCCGGTTTTTGGTGGAGATTTGAGTTGGGATTTTTTGGGTAGTTTTCTTATTCTCTTTTTATCTGTAAATTTTGTTTCAAATCTCACAAAAGACTATATAAACGCCTGTATAGCATTAGGGTTTTATATCTCTCTCTTGACAATAAACTTTAGGGTTTTCTTTTGAGAGATGAACTCCATTGTATGTAATTTTTTTCTATGAAAATTTTTTGCTTTTTTTTTTTTTAAGATGAAGCATAAATAATTTCTTTTTTAGGTTATTATATTTATTTACTCTGTTTGGTTGGTTGTATTATTGCTTTCTTTTCTTGTGTTTAAATATTAATCTCTTATTATCTAAATTCTTCTCATTAAATTTATCATCTAAAAACATAATTTTTTAATGATAGTTGACGCCTGGAAAGAAAATTAGGAGAAGATGATAATACCAAGAAACTTATTAGGTTAAATGATAGTTTGACATTTTAGAGATCTAATGAGGGAAGGTAAGAGACAAGTTTAATTAAAAGAAATTAAAACTAGGTAGTTAAGGGTGATCTAGATTATGCGTTAAGATGATAGAAGTAGAATGATCATCTACCGCTATTAATCAAAAATTAAATATAGATTATTTTTAATTAACTAGAAAAAATGTTCTAATATGCCATCTAAATGATATGTTTATAATTGATAGGTTAACTTTAGTAACATTAAATTACCCTATACTTTTATTGGATCAATAGAAAATATATTAAATATAGATCTAAAAAAGAAGTATCATATTTTAAACCAACCAATAGAGATAAATAAATACAAAACCCTAAATTCTTCTATATATCCATAAAAAGCCGAATTTTATTTTTAGTTGCATTATATAAATTACTCTTAAACTTAATTTAAAAATAATTAACACACCTTTCTGTGGATCGACTCCCAAGTATTACGATTACACCACTGTATACTTGCGGTTTAATTCGGAGATTATAATAAAACCCCTATCAAGTTTAATTACATTTAAATTTACGTTTTAGATTTTAATTTAAGTTAAATTAGATTTCTTTTAATACATTTGATTCTGCAAAATTTCTGTTTAATATTTAAGGAATCGAGACAAAGTTAAAGGAAGAGCAGATCGAGACGAACAGGAGGCAATTTGGCGATTTTACCCATCAAAGAAATTTTCAGCCGAAACCCATTTAAAATCAAAATCGGCCAAAAATTTTGGGTTTCACACAAAATTCAAGTTGTGGTTTGTTGCATTTATTGTGCATATTCTAAAACTTTGTTCCAATTTTTGACAAAGTGCCAAGATTGCAATAGAATCAGGGTAAACCTCTACACTTTAGGTAAGATCTCGTTTTTTCCAAATATCGATTTGATTCCAACCAACAGATTTTTGCAAAAGTCTTTGCGTTATTATTTTTTAAAAATTAGTTATATTTTTTTATTGTTTTAGATTGCATTGCATATTTACAAAGATTCTAAGGGGTAACAACCCAAATCCTGATTATGTGGGGATTTTATCACCCTTACTAGGCGCCACAAATCACACCTCAGCATTCACATTAAGCTACATTAATTTAAAATATATCTAGACTTCAGCCCTAAGGACATATCGTGCTCAATAGGACAAGAGAAGCTTGTAGGTAATCTAACGGTTATCCCATCCAATCTTGAGGTGTCAAGTGACATGTGACTAGTTGTGGTTATTTAATTAAGTCCTGCTACTTCGATAATTCGTATAGCAGAACCTTCTCACTTAACTGGCACTGATCTGGTTTCAAGATTATTAAAAAGCTGTTAAAGGATCTATCTCGTAACTTGTCTCTTAACAGTTAGGAGCGGGTCTAGTAACTTGACCTAGGTAACTCTAGATCTAGGTTTATTTGTGTATTTTGTTGGTGATTTGTTAGAATTTCTAGTTTAGTTTCTGCATTTAAAAAAAACATAGAATAATACCATTTTATATTCTTCTTCCACAGTGTATGCAAGTGGGATCGAGATGAAAAAAACCATTTGACTCATCTTGATTTTATAGATACTATGGCTGATCTTATCTTCGCTACACCTACGCTGCATGATAGATACTATTATGCACGTATTTTGCTCCCATCTTGCATAATCTTACCGATTGCTGCCGATAACTATGAAATTAAACATGCTTTCATAAACGTACTTTCTAAATTCCATGGCCTAGAATCGGAAGACGCATATATGTTTATAAGGGAATTTGAGCACTTATGCCAACTGTTCAAATTGAAGCAGTTAAATCAAGATATTATAAAACTTAGACTTATACCATTTACCCTCACTGATAAAGCTCGGTATTGGTTTTACAGTGTGCCGACCAACACTATTCGCTCATGGAAGGGGTTTACTAAAGCTTTCCTTAAAAAATTCTACCTGTATTTTAAAACTGCTAAATTCAGAAATGAAATTAGGACATCTTCACAAAAACCGGGGGAGTCTTTTTGGAAATATTTTGAACGTTTTAAAGACCTTCCCATTAAATACCCACATTACAATATAGCTAAGTGGGAATTATGCCAGATAGTGTATGATAGTATGGATTCTAAACTTATGATAGAGTCGATATGTTAAGACGACTTTATGATGAAAAAGGAAGATGACGTATGAAACTTTCTAGAAGAATTATCTGATAAAACAATGTAATAGGAGAGTATTAGTGAGAGAGGTTCGACCATATCTAAAGGAAGGTTACATGCAGTTGAAGCCACTATAGGGAAGCAAGCCGAGGTAGCAGCAATAAGAAAATCAATAGAAAAGCAATCAACTACAACCGTCCATGTCCAACAAATTAGCAAACTCTCTCCTTGTCTAAACTGTCAAGACTTTTTCCATCTTTCCGTAGAATGTCCCCTTATGTGCGGTCCTCAAGGTAAAGAAACCGCAAATGCTTCATATCAAAATAATAATAATAATTCTTATTCTCAAACTTAAAACCAAGGATTGAGAAATCATCCTAATTTACAATGGATTTAAGCCAACACTAGCCAACAATTCCAAAACATAAGATTTGTAAACGATTGAAAAACTGAAAAGAACAGCAATTATAAGATTTGTAAACGTTCACCATATTCGTGTGCTATAGCAGACAAAATGTTGAAAATTTGAGAACATAAAATATTTTGGTTATTTTGTACATTCGTGATTTTCTATATAACAAGCAAAACATTAAAAGACATAAAATATAAATTTTAAGATTTTTAAAAATTTCGCGATTTTCGTAAGTATATTTTAAATTAATCGTCCATATATTTTACTTATGAAGTTCATAAGTATGAGAGATGTTATAATTTACAAATCATATAACAATAAGCTTTTAATTAGTTTTGTTATTTATAGTTGATTACTTCTTGATTGAAGAATAAAATTCACTGCATCACCAGTACCATTTTTTTTCTTCGCAAAAAGGGAGCTGCAGCGTCCTGCATACCCCCTCAAACCCTTTTTTCTTAGTATCCAATGCATGTATGTAAATCTAAATGAGGACTTTATGGATGTGGCTTAAAAATTCAGAAAAATGAGTTCGAGAAGATTTGAACAATTGGAATAGAAATTAAATTGAATTGAATTGCTTTAATTTTCTCTTTGTTGTTTGATTTGCTGAATAAAGGATAATTCTGTTGATGAACAGATTTGCATAATCATTCTTAAGTTGAGCAAATTCAAAATGTTAAGGTTCGAGAAGAATTTAAACATTTAGAAATATATATTTTTTTTAAATGCAGTTTTTTCCCATTGAGAATCAAATTGGGATTTCCCCCCTAAAGTTAAAATAGTATCTTCTCTGCCATCAATGCAAAGAGGAAGGGTGATCTTTGAATTGAAATTACTCTCTCAAAACTTGGCTGATTACTAAAAACCCGTCAATACTTAATGATTACTATTTACTTTCCCAAAACTTTAAATGATTTCTAAAAGGTCTTCCGACTTGTCAAAAAAGATTTTCTTTCTTTCATTTAGTTAGACATCTAACGGAACGGTGTCAGGACTGTTGGCTATAGTGCCCTCAAGTCAATTATTAGATCGCAGACACATGATTGTAATGATTGAGGGAGGACCTATACCGGTAGAACAGTCTTTCTCGAGATGATAGTATACTATCTGCTTTGTCTTTATCATCATGTACTTAATTTAGATAGCTTTACAGATCACTATTACATATTGATAGAGCCCATAGGATTCATGCTTGACTACCAGTAGTATGATGGCGATCATATACGTGGGAGCTAGGGGTCTATAAGCACATCCTTAAAATGTCCCTAGTCGTGGGAGTTTCGAGACTGGGCATCGATATTTCAGAGTAGACTAGTGTAAACTGATCAAGACCCCGACGAGGGGCGGTGGCCGGTCTCATAAGCCATTGATGTTAGTTTGTTCACCTAAGATGTATACAGATACTCATTGGGTTATGAGTACACCGGACGGACTCGCCGGGAACATGCTAGTTGGTATTATAGCTATTGTGAGATAGCAGTTCCCTAGTGACATGTGTACAGGTTACTCTATCGACCTGAGATCGTCATTTATCTCGTGTGAGTTCCCACTGTGCTTTGATTACTACCCTACCACGGCTCAAAGGAGTCGTGCAAACAAGTTTTAATTGGGTACAGTCCCGAGCCATATGGAGGCGGTGAGCGGATTGTTAGGGGATTCGTCTCTTCCGGTATTGGGGGTTGATATCGCATTGTGCACGGGTGGCCATCACCAGAAATCCTTGGCCAAGATAGTCGAGAATTACTGATCTAGGATCGGTAGTTTTTCAGGTGGTGATAGGTTTTATACCGACACTAAATGTCAAGTTATTAGGGGTCTGACTTTATCCACCCCTCTAGACTCGATATACGATACTTATAGACGAACGGACCGGACTGTACGGATATTGTCACTGTCAGGCTCAGTAGGGGTTTTAGGATGAGTTTGCTCATCGGCCTCTCTTTCGCTTAATACCTGAGTAGCCGTTACGTACAGCTAGTGCCGCTGACGTGCTTGTGGTTACCCACTGCCAGCGTATTGACGAGTTTTTAGAGTCCCACACAGAGGGTTTCCCTGCTTCGGGCGAAACGTTGTAGAGGCCGTATGGTTTTATGGCAGGGTTCGATCATATACGTGCACTTGTGTATGGATCATGATGCGAACGGATAATACTAGTGGGTTTTGGTTTAAGCTGGATCCTAGTATTATATTGTTGGATTATTTTCGTCTTGTTGTATGCGTATTCTTTCGGAATACGGATGTGGATATGTATATACGGATGAGAGGTTTTCTTGTAATTCTATTACAAGATTACTTTAGAAGTTGCCATTTTATTTCTTTTTTGCATCAAACATTTTGGTTTAAATGTTTATGTGAGTGGAAGTGTGACTCATGGTTTGGCATTGATTCATGCATGTGCACTTGGTGACTCATGGTGATGAGTTATGGTGGCATGATGAATCTTTTGTTGTATTGTGAGATATTTGTAGTGAGCATGGGAAAAGCAAGGCAGCTATTTTTTTTGGCAAGGCTTTTCTTTAGTTGATATATTAGCTCACAACAAATAACACACTAGACTTAGCCCATTTTCTTCACTTGCCTTTTTCTATGCTTCACGCTTCTCCCATGGCATCTTCTTCTACCTCCACCCTATATGTCTCATGTGTTGAGAAACCTAGGGTGTATTAAGACAGTCTAATCCTACACACTCTCTACTTCATCTTGGCAATCTAGGGTAGCAAACTAGATACTCGAGTTGCCTCGAATTTGAGGTCGGAGCTCGTATTATATACTCTCAATGTGGATCGTCTTCGATGGGGGAGACCGGAAATCAAACATGATCAAGGAAGCCATGAGGAGCTTAGGACAGAGGTTGAAGACCGAAGGACACAGATCATTCGGTACAACTATTCTTAACTCCTTTTCATATAACTAGGTTAGGGTTTGTTCTCCGCCGAATACAGAGACGCGACCGCATGGGTTCGTCTTACCTGAATTTTGAGGGCAAATGCTATTTGGTGCTATCTGTCCACCTCTCCGAAGATGCCAAGTTGATTTATGACACCATGTATCGAAGGTTTAAACGGATGCGGCCGATATAGCAGACTTCGTCAGATTCCCCCTCGTTGAGGGGTTTTTGATTGTGGGGACGCTCTTCCCTGCAGGCGCAAGCCCCTGCAGTTAATTACGCTACCGCATCGCGATAACCACTTTCTCCTTCTCCAGATGGTCATTTCGTGTCGTGTGTGTTTGTTTTGTTTTTGGTTGCCCGCGGATTGTATACGGAGAATAATTTATGTTGTCTCCCGTAGAGCGTGGATTAGTCCAAATCCGTATCTTCTTAGATTTGGGTTTGGGGTTGGGTTTAAGGATACGTTAGTCTCATTTGAGACTAAGATCAACTTAAACGTATGTTAAGGATACATCAGTCTAATTTCAGACTAAGATCAACTTAACGGGATTGTTTAGATCCAGCAAAAGAGCATTCGGGCTCTATTGTTTAGTTTAGAGACATTGCGGTCGATTACCAGTTTAAGGACATGGTGATCCAGTTTAAAGACGTCATAGTCTGTAAAGGTTAAGGACATCATAGTCCATGGGCTTAAGGACCCCACAGTCTGAGGTTAAGGACATCATAGTCCATGGGCTTAAGGACCCCACAGTCCGTAGTTTAAAGACGTCATAGTCTATAAAGTTTAAGGACATCATAGTCCATGAGTTTAAGGACCCTACAGTCCATGAAATGATTGGCTATCGGGACCCGTCACCTCTCTGAAGACGTTGAAAGATTACAACGACAAATATCAAAGGAGTGAAGAGATGTACCCTTGAACCAATGTTGATTGGGAAATCTATAGTCCAATTTGGGACTTAGATCAATTAATTGGATTATGAGCACATGAGCTCAGTTAAATCTGAAGTGGGGACTTATGGCCAACTTGGGCTAAGTCCAATTAGGTTTAAAATGTTGGAGCTTTGTTTGGACTGTTGAATATTTGTCTGGGTTCAGCCCCCATTATTTAGCAATGCTAAGCATGGGTCTGGGTTTTGACCATATTTTTATCTTTTATTGAGTGCTGAGTACTCATATGCCATATGAGATGATCAATCTTGAAAGACAAAGGTATATTTGAGGCTCAGTCAAAGGGGAGTCTTGCCTCTGGAAAATTTAGTCAATTTGGGCTAAACTTGGTTTGAAAATAGTGTTAAACACTAAAGCATATTTGGCGATCACGTGTTCCTACGTGATGTACTGAAAATAGTGTTAAACACTAGGGACAAAACGCTCAAAATAGTGTTAAACATTAGAAATGGGGTGGTCACGTGGAGACGTGAGGCATCTGAAGATGGGGCCAGACTTCCTTTATTTTCTTCCCAGAATATTCAAATAAGTGTTAAACACTTTTAGTCTTCGAGGCCATCACGTGTGAGCATGTGATGGGCATCCATGCACTGGATTTAAAGGGATTTGTTAGGGGTCACGTGAGGGCGCCTAAAATTGATTCTGCTCTTGGATTTGTTCCTTTTTGTTTTGAGAGTCACGTGTGAGCACGTGAGGCATTGCCTTCATACCTTTTCTTTCTCATTTTGAGGAGTCTGTTTAAGGGGCATGTGACCCAGTCTTGTTCGTTCTTTTTCATTCGTTGGGATGAAGGGTCACGTGTTACCATGTGATCACGTTAAATACTTTGATCTTTATGTGCATGGAGAGCTTTAAGTCTCTTGTTTTTAAGAATTAAATTCTTTTATAGGGTTAAACCCTAGTTCTGTTTAGAGAAATTAAATTCCTATGTATTTGGAAGAATTAAATTCTTATATAGGGTTAAACCCTAGTTTCATTTGGGGGAATTAAATTCCTATGAATCTGGGGGAATTAAATTCCCTAAACTCAATTCTCCCTCTAAGTTTTGGATCTGCATGGCAGAATCTCCCCGATGAGAATTAAATTCTCAACTTGTGGGGAGATCTGCTTTTGTAGATCTTCAACCAAAAGAAGAACTAAGTTCTTATTCAGAAGAGTTAAACTCTTAAATTGAGAATTAAATTCTCTTTTTGTTTTATGGAGTTTAGATCTCTTTCCCTTTCTCACATAGGGTTTCTTTTTCTTCTGAGGAAATCTTTTTCTCTCTTGAGAATTAAATTCTCCTCTCTTTTTTTCTCTGTTGTTGTATTTCTCTTTAAAAAATTCCAATGGATCCTTCTCTTCTCTTCTTAGCTCATATTTATAGGAGAAAGAAAAGAATCAGTTTGTTTAGTCAATCTTTCATTGAAAGATTTTAATTAATTTTGTAACCAGCATGATCTTTTAGATCACTCAGTGAATTTTAATCACCATTGGATTTTTAATCCAAAACATCTTTTATCTGTTATTCCTGGCAAATTTCATGGAAATCTTTCCTTGTATAGAATCTTTCTATAAATTGGTGATTTTTAATCCAACGGTTCTCCACTTTACAGAGCACAATCTTTTTTGTTTGGAAAGATCTAAGAAAATATTTTTCTAGTCAGGGTTCTCGATTCCCTCTTAATTAGAATTTAATTCTAATAGTTTAGAAAGCTTAAGAGCCTATCACGTGTTGACACGTGATCCCACTGTTTGATCATTTAAATAGAATTTAATTCTATTAATTAAAGAGCTTAGGAAACCATCACGTGTTGACACGTGACCCCCTTGATTAACATTTTAACCAGAATTTAATTCTACTGTTTTAAAGAATTAAGGAATTATCACGTGTCAGCACGTGACCCTTAGTCACGTGTGAGCATGTGATGCTCCATTGGGGTTTTTCCTTAGTTTTTATTATATCTTTTAATCCCTTTCAGTGGGTTTAAAGGCCCATCACGTGTAGGCACGTGACTCCTGTTGATTAGAATTCAATTCTATTATAACAGAGTCCCCAGGAAACCATCACGTGTCAGCACGTGACCCTTGGTCACATGTGAGCACGTAATGCCCCATGGGGGTTTCTTTCCCGAAATTTTATGGGGGAACAAATGCCCCTACAGCGTTGTTCTCACGTGTTTGCACGTGAGTGCAACGCTGTCATCTTTTGTGGCCGTTGGATCTTCCCAGAGAGGGGGTAGATGAACCGTTTCCCATCACATCCTATAAATGCAGGGGTCTCTTCAGAAGCGCTTCCACTCTTTCATCTCCTTTCTTGTTCATTTTCTTTTGAGAATTTAATTCTCTTTCTCAGAGCTCAGTTCTCTGTTATGTATGTGCAGTGCCGCTTTATCTTCCAATCAAGGCTTGTGCTCACGTGTTGCGCATGCGGGGCTCTGCTTGATGGGGACGTTTCATTTCCCTGATCTGATTTCAATGCGTCATTGCTTTTCATTTCCAACGCCCTCCTCTTTTTTCCGGGTTTTGAGAATAGTTCCACCATACACAACATTTTTTGTGCATAACATTAAAAGCTCCCCTTTATAACCTGAAACCATGCTTTTCTTCCTTTTCTCACAGAGAAACCAATTTATACCTTTAGGGTGATCATCTTTGAGAAACTGATCAATTGCTATGGCTTGCAATCGTCCCCACGCTCGTCGGCAACCATGGGAGGTGCCCATTGAGGAGATAATCCCTGGCTTTGCTGCGCGGCTGGTAGATCCCAATCTCACCGACGCTCAATGTGACACGGTGATGTTTGAGCTTCTGACTCGTCGGGGCTCTCCTCTTCCCATGGGCTCCATTTGGCTCCGGATGATTTTTCTGTCTGTGCTTGCCTATATACCTCCTCATCCGGCGGAGATGACTTCGGCGATCCTTGACACGGTGGACGACAAGCTCGAGTGCTTTCACGAGGCTTGACCAATCACTCAAGCTCTGAAGGATCATTCAGTTCATATACTGAGTCAGATAAGGGCCCGATGGGCCGTCATGTCTGCTTTCGCTGATGAGCATGGCTCCAACCAATGGGGAGCGACTCCTCACGAGAACCATCGTTTTGACGTGCTCGAGAAGGCGGAGAGGGAGCTGGAAAATTTTGTGTTTTGCTTTGTTAACCCTTGTATTTCCGATCCCTTGTTTGGTGATCTCTTTCCTTTAGAGTAATATCAATGTATTTCTCTTATCATTAATCGTTGAATGTTCTCTGTTGGCTTTTCCTACTTGATGTGTATTTGTACGCGCATCCCACCTGTGTACACAAGCTTCATACTTGACCCCTGGGAATTTTCTTTAAGTACGAACATGAAAACTTTCCTTGTTGCCAGAAAGAGAAAATAACTTGTGCGTGTTTTAGATCGAGGAATGGCGTCGAGTGGAGGTCTGTTTACATGATCTCAAGTGCACACGCCTTCCCTCATAGGTCGTGGCTGCAAAGATGAGCTTGCGGGGGCTGATTAAACGGTGCGCCGCAAATGGCCAAGACCACTCGTGTGTATGAACTTTGGCGGATGCTTCAAGAAGCTATCAGGGTGGTGGTAGCCATTGATAAAGCCGTCATTTTCACTCGCGAAATGGTCGAAGCTCGTAAAGTTACTAAAAAAGAGCTTGAAAGTCGGCTTGCCTCCTATCAGGCTCAGCAATCTCAAGCGGAGGCTCGTCTCTTAGCGATAATGAATCATGAGGCTGAGGCCCAGTGGAAAAAGGATGAATTGGCAAATCTATTGAATCGTCCGCCAGCTTGAAGAATTGTTTACTTTTCTTTTTATTCTTCTTTTGTACATACTCCTGAATGAGAGTATTTTTTGATTCTTTCATAAATTGTACTTTGTATTCATTTTGATTCATGAATAAAATACATATTTTGTTTCATGATGGTGTGTCCCTTTTAGTAAATGCAGATAATCTATTTCAATTTCCTTGTAGGATCGCGATGGCTTAGGAGTCAGGTTCAAATCTGCTTCCTAAGGCTTTCCAACTTTATGAGCCGTTAGGGTCTCATAAAGGTATTTCTCCTTACGAGTCGTGAGGATCTCGTAAGTGTAATTTCTCCTTAAGAATCGTGAGAATTCCTAAGTGCGTTTTCTCTTGAGAGTCGTAAGGATCTCACAAAAGATTTTTCTCCCTTACGAGTCGTGAGGACCCGTAAGTGATGGATGAGGCTGACATTATCCGCATTTCACGGAGTCAGGGGTTGTTCTGGCCATTTCCCACAGGGTTAAGATCGACTTTAGCCGTGTTCTATGGGACCAGGATTTGCTCTGGACGCTTCCCACAGGGTCAGGATTGACATTTGTTGTGTTCCGCAAGGACCAGGATCCGCTCTGGACGCTTCCCACAGGGTCAGGATTGACATAAGCTGTGTTCCACGAAACCAGAATTTGCTCTGAATGCTTCCCACGGGGTCAGGATTGACATAGCCGTGTTCCGTAAGGACCAGGATCCGCTCTGGACGCTTCCCACGGGGTCAGGATTGACATAAGCCGTTTTCCACGAAACCAGGATTTGCTCTAGGTGCTTCCCGCGGGGTCAGAATTGACATAGCCGCATTCCGCAAGGACCAGGATCCACTCTGGACGCTTCCCACGGGGTCAGGATTGACATAGGCCGTGTTCTGAAAGGACCAGGATCTGCTCTAGATGCTTCCCACGGAGTCAGGATTTACATAGCCGTGTTCCGCAAGGACCAGGATCCGCTCTGGACGCTTTCCACGGGGCCAAGATTGACATAAGCCATGTTCCACGAAACCAAGATTTGCTCTGGATGCTTTCCACGGGGTCAGGATTGACATATGCCGTTTCCGCAAGGACCAGGATCCGCTCTGGACGTTTTCCACGGGGTCAGGATTGACATAGGCCGTGTTCCACGAAACCAGAATTTACTCTGGATGCTTCCCACGGGGTCAGGATTGACATAAGCCGTGTTCCGCAAGGACCAGGAGGGGTTGACTCTCGGTTGTCTATGGATCGTCGAGTCATGAAACTGGGAACTTCGCCGCAGCTCCGATTTGTTGATGTTGCATCTGTTGTAATGAGACGAATGTTGAGATGATCTCCAGGTTATCTGTAAACCGTCGAGATTTGGAACAGGGACTTTGCCATGGCTCTAAGGTTGATTGTCGCGTCTGAACCCCGCTGGAATGAGGAGGAATGCTGTTGGTGATCTCTATGCTGTAGATGCGGCCGTCGAGACTTGGAACAAGGGACTCTGCCGTGGCTCCTTTTTGCTGACGTCGTATATTCCTGCAGAGACACTGATTTCTCTGCGGATCAATGCGAATCGAGACGCTCTCGTCAAGGACGATGATTTCCCTGAATCGGGGAGGTTGCCAAGGACACTGATTTCCCTGGGGTTAAGACGAATCGAGGTATTCCTGCAAAGACGCTGATTTCTTTGCGGGTCGACGCGAATCGAGAAGTTATCACAAGAATGCCCTAACGTCACAGTTAACCTCTGCTCTTTACGACAGAGGTCCGTTAGGATCTGTGATACTAGGGTTTTGCCTGTCGTACCGTCGCGTTGGCTGACGTATCCCTCGATAGGCAATCTTGCTGTTCGAGTAGCCTTGCGACTGTCGTGTCTCTGATCCCTTCGGGGGCTGGACAAAACGTCTTCAAGCAATCTTCCTAGGCAATTTGACCGTCGGAAGAGGATGCGTTAGGAATTTTGCCATGCTGCTTTTTACTTGAGGTTAGGCTTAGTTTGGGGAGCCCCAATGAGTCATAACCACTCCGCGCTGGTGTGGGATGATCTCCGATAGTCTTTTAGGTTTTATATGAGTTGCCGTCAAGACCCTGAAGCTAGAAATTTGGCCTTTGCTTCGTTTGCTGGCATTGCGTCTGCTGTATCGAGACGAATGTCACGGTTGTCTCTAGGTTGTTGGTGAACCGTCGAGGTTTGGAACTAGAGATTTTGTCGTGGCTCCGTTGTTTGATTGTCGCGTCTGAATCCTACTGGAGGAAGAACGCTGTGGTGGCATCTCGTCTGCTGTATCGAGACGAACGTCGAGGTGGTGATCACTCCATGCTGGTGTGGGATGATCTCCGATGGTCTTTCAGGCTTTATATGAGTTGCCGTCAAGACCCTGAAGTTAGGAATTTGGCCTTTGTTTCGTTTGCTGGCATTGCGTCTGCTGTATCAAGACGAATGCCGCGGTTGTCTCTAGGTTGTTGGTGAACCGTCGAGATTTGGAACTAGGGATTTTGCCGTAGCTCCGCTTCGTTTCGACCATGAGGTCTTTCGTTGATGTTGCATCTGCATCCTGCTGGACTGTGAAGGAACGCCGTTGTTGACATTGCGTCTGCTGTAACGAGACGAATGCTGAGGTGAAGTTGGGATTTTGCCGTCACTCCGCTTTGTTTCAATCGTAAAGTTTTTCGTTGACGTTGCATCTGCATCCTGCTGGACTGCGAAGGAACGCTGTTCATACCATAATTTTGCATTATTATATTCCTCATTCTTAGTCATTTTACAAGTAAACAGGTGTTTTTGACCCATGTCTGCTACATAGTTGCAGGTTAGAGGTTCTCGAAACAAAAACAGTGAAAACGATGAAAAGACGATACAAAAGTGAGACTACGACCAACAAATGGAAGAATCTTGATCAAGCCTACAGTTGAAGAATAAATCGAATATCAGTGAACAAGTTCACAGAGTTCAAAGGTAGCGCAAGGTTCAAGACTTCGACACGAAGTAAGCGGTAAAAGTCCACGACTTTATTCACTGTGGAAATCTGGAAGAAATCTAGAAGACAAACTGAGAAACCAAGTAAAGAATCAAGAACCAGAATGTAACCAAAAGCAACCAGGAAAGATTGAGCCAACAAGACCACCAGATGGCCGTGGATTCACGGCCAAACAGGGGTTTTGGCCGCGGTTCCGCGGCCATATGGTGCCCGTGTCGGTGCTAAAAGTGTCGGTGCGTCGGTGTTTGACTAGTCTTATTAGGGGCATACTTGTAATTGCAGATATGACGCGATTGTAACCCTAGAGTTTCTATGTTCTATAAATAGAAATCATAAAACCTGTTTAGGCTATGCCTCTTTTTATTTCATCTATTCAGATCTGTAAATTCCTGTGTAAATGTTTGGAGAGAGCCATCAATAAAGTAAGTAATTTTATTTCATTGTCTTAGTTTAAATTTTATTATCTGCCCTAGTTAGATAGTTAGAAATGTTTATCAATTCCCTAATGAGTGAGTAGTCTCCTCGCTTATTAGGGTTATATTTGGGGAAGGCTTGAGAGATGAAAATCTCTCACCCCTTTCTTGCCCATCACATATAATTAATAGGAATCCATGCATACATACACACACCGTTCCCTACGGCACCTTACCCCATGAGGTAACGGTGATATCGTAGTATAAATGACCGGTTGCGTATGTTTTCCATGGAGGTTAGGGTAAGAATTAAGAAAGGAAGGACTTGAACCTAGAGGAAGAAACATTGTTTCTTCCCGATGGTAATAATCCCCTTTATTAATTGTTACCATAACACCTAAAGAGATCTAAATTAGGGCATTGAAAGCGGTGAGGAAATTTTTAATTTCCAAACTTAATCTAAACCTAACCCTAGCAAGATTTTAGTCTTAGTATAAATCAGTTTAGTTTTTAGCGATAATCCATTCACACCGTTTAGAATTAACTCGTAAGACCAAATTAGAAAATACACAACATCCCTGTGGACCGACCCGTACTCACCGGTTAGCTACCAAGCGACGCCGTTCTTGATTGCGGTTAATAAATATTTTTGATTCATCTTTTAAAAGCGCACACGCGAAACAGCATTTCAAATCAAATGGCGCCGTTGCCGGGGATGGCGTAGTATTTTCTTTTTGCAATTTCGGGTTAATATAAAATCATAAAAAACTGAAAAAACTGAAAAATTAAAAAATTATAAAAATTTTTATCTTCTTTTTATTGTTTGAAGGTTTTTTGTGTGAATTTTGCAGGAACGACGAACGAGTTCGGATCTAGAAAAATCCAAAGATCAAGACAGAAAAAGGCAGATCTGAACAACAGAGAAAAATAATAACAGAGGAGCAGAAGAATTTTTAGGAACCGACCCGCATAGGAGACCGCGGAACCGCGGCAGGAGGCGCTTTTTAGCGGCGGAACCGCGGCGGCGCTGTGACGTCATCATCTGCAAAAGCACTGTAAGTCTTCTCTTCTCCTTCTCTGCAACCCCTGATATCTTCTCTGTAAATTTTCCTGCAGGATTCTTTGCGCTAAAAAAATCTCTCCCCCTTCCAATAATTGATCTTGTGCAGGATTCTTTGTGCCGCGCTAAAAATTGTTTGCAAGTGATTGTTTACTGTTTTGCATATTTAATTGGACTTTAAGGGGCTTGAAACCAAATCCAGATTGGGTGGGGATTTCATCACCCTTCCCAGGACCCCAGAAATCACATAAGGCATATTGCATTGACCATCATTTAATTAAAAAAGATTAGACTCAGCCCTAAGGACTTCGCGCTCAATAGGATAGAGGAATAGTTGTAGGCATCGACCGTTGATCCTAACCTGACTTTGTGGTGTCTAGGAAAATGTGTCTAAGGCAAGTGGTTACTTAATTAGGCCCACTACTTACGTAGTGGAGAACCTGCCACTTACCTGGCACTTACCTGGCCATAATTGGCGGTGAAGAGGCGGTTTGAGGTCCTACTTCTTGCCCTTTGGAACAGTTAGGAGCTGTCTAGCTGACCTAGATGACCCTAGATCTAGGCCTGATTGTGCATTTGTGGTTGATTGAACGTGTGTCTAAGCCTTTTATCGAAAATCTTTTTGCAAAAAGCACCACATAAAAAAAAAAAAAAAAAAGAAAATTTTTTACAAAAACTTGCAACTTGTCGCTAAGAAATCCGTGCACCCCACTTACACCCACTTTCTTCTCATTATCGTTTTCTTACCTCCACATTCTGTTTTTCACTTTTTGACTACACAACCTCTTTAGTGTATGTCCGGTTGGACTAGGGACACTAGTGCCCGATTAGTCTGTGTCTCGTTGGTACCGACCGACGACGCTTTCGACTCCGAAGTCGAAATTCCTTCCACTTCCTTACCTTCACCTTCACTTTCTTCGTCTTCTAAGGAGATGTCGGGATATAATCCTAACAACACCTTACCCATGGGACTGATTCCACCTCCGTTAGGTGCGAATAAGCCGCAACACCCGTCTGTTGAAGCGCCCCAACGAATCGCGCTCCAGGATCTTTTCTACCCTGTCCGCCGCCTTACCTACTTGTCTTTCACTCCCACCGGCAAATGGGGACAATTTTGAGATCAAACCCCACTTCATCAATATGTTGCTAAAATTTCACGGACTGGAATCCGAAGATGCCTATATCTTCATAAACAAATTCCAAAACGTTTGCGCAATGATGAAAACAACCCAATTATCAGATGATGCTATAAGGCTAAGGGTCATTCCTTTCACCTTATGTGACTTAGCCGAGAAGTGGTTATACAGCACATCATCACATTCAATTAAAAATTGGGAAGAGTTTGTTAAAACTTTTCTTAAAAAGTTTTATCCACATCACAAGACTGCGAGAATTCGCAATGAGATTATACAATTTTCCCAGCTTCCTTCCGAACCTTTTTGAAAGTGTTTTGAAAGATTCAAAGACCTACTTGTTCAATACCCTCACCATGGGATCGAAAATTGGCAACTTTGCCAAACTTTATACGAGGGATTGAATCCAGCAACGAAGCAGTTGCTAGAAACCATTTGTCAAGGTCACTTTCTAACCAAATCTAGTGAGGAAGCGTCGCAGTTTCTCGACGATCTTGCTGAACAAACACTTCAGTGGGAAAGCACCAAGACCACCTCATCTTCTTCAATTGGTTAGTCTAGGGCAGGCATACATCAATTAGATATGTCGATTGCTATGAAGGTCGAGATGGCCGCACTTACGAAAAAGCTAAAAGCAATTGAGACCAAAATCTCATCGCCTTCTCCTGCCCCTGCTTTGTCCCCACGAATTGTTTGCGCTTATTGTTCGGATCCATCACATCTTACCGAAGAGTGTCCTTACAATCCACCTGTTCAAGGACACGATTAAGTCAATGCTGCCTTTCAGCAACGACAAAGAAATGATCCATACTCTTCGACTTATAATCCGGGTTGGAGGAGTCACCCCAATTTTGCTTGGAATCAAAATCAACAATTCCAAGGAAATAAAAACTTTCAAAGGCCTCCTCCTCCACAATAACAAGCACTACAACAAACTCAATACCAGCAACCTTTCCAACTACAACCTTACCCAAACCAAATGAACAATTTTGTGCCCAACAACTCTTACCCTATAAACAATTTTGTTCAACCAAATGATAATAAGGTTACCTCGCTAGAAAGAAGTCTGGATGCGTTCCTAAAACAATCTACACAATCCGTAGCAAGGTTGGAGACTTCCATTCAATCTTTGGTGCACAACAATGCTTCATACGATCAAAGCATCAAATCTATTGAGGCACAAATTGCACAACTAATTGTTGCGTTGAGCGAGCGAGAAAAGGGAAAACTTCCATCTCAGCCATTGCCAAATCCCGGTCACACACACAACGCACATGTTGCATATGAACATCAAAATCATAACGTAAATACTGTGACCACGTTGAGATCTGGAAGAGTGTTGCAAAATAACGTGGGTATTAGTAATGACACCCCTGCCGGTGGTTCTTCTTCTTCATCTTTTTCTTCTTCGTCTTCATCTTCTTTGTTAGAGCCTATTCTTCATTCTTCACAGGGCTCTACTTCTTCTAGTTTGCACGGACCCACTTCTCACTTCACGAACACACCACCACTGGGATCCGTTCCAACTCCGCAATCTAATCCACAAAAATTGGACTCAACAGATTTTCAAAATGTTCCATTTCTAAACAGGTTGGGATCCTATAAACCAACTCCACAAATGGAGAAGATTGTGGTGTTATTTAAATAGGTTAGCATAAATATACCTCTCTTGGAGGCAATTCAACAAGTCCCTTCTTACGCGAAAATCTTAAAGGGCTTATACTCCTCGAAGAGAAAGTCTCAGACACCCAAGAAAGTGCTAGTAGCTAGTGCCGTGAGCAATACTATTAACCAACGTCAACCCTTACCCCAAAAACGAAAGGACCCTGGCTGTCCTACAATTTCAATAACAATTGGGGATAAGAACATCAACGAGCATTTTTAGATCTTGGGTCTAGTGTTAACCTGCTTTCCTATTCCGTGTACGAGCAATTAGGTGTTGGAGAGTTGAAACCCACTCGTTGTACTCTCCAAATGGCTGATCGATCAATCACCCATCCTAGGGGTGAGTTATAGGATGTGTTGATCAAAGTAGGGGACTTCATATTCCCCGTTGATTTTATTATTATGGACACACAACCTGTTGCTAACCCACGGAACCAAATTCCAGTGATCCTCGGTCGACCATTTTTGGCCACTTCCAATGCCGTAATAAATTGTCGCAATGGCTCTATGACTCTATCCTTCGGGAAGATGTCTAGTGAGTTCAATATTTACAAGATAGGAAGTCTGCCCCCCGTGCCTAAAACTAGTACACGAGAAGTTTGCTCTATTCACAAAATCACGCAGGAGGACTGCGGGCTTGAAAAATTTCTGTTTGATGACAACAGTTTTGACGCCACTAGTGTGTCCCTCCTTGAATCTAACACAGTTGGCACAACCGATGTTGATTACGAATGTTTCACTTTTTCGGATGATTTTGACGACTCACCGCCCGAATATGAGTCCTTTGAATTTTTGGATGAGTTAGTTGAACTATCCGATTCGGTTGCTTACAGTGATTTCGAATCATTGTTGGAATCCTTTGAGTTCGAGGTAGATTCCCCAATTTTACCTTTGATTGTTTCGCCTCCGAAACTCGAACTCAAGCCTTTGCCGTTTCACCTTAAATATGCCTACCTAGGTGAGAATGAGACTTTTCCCGTTATCATATCGGCATCTCTAGCTCTCGAGCAAGAGAAAGCCCTTTTAATGGTCTTGCAAAATAACCGGCAAGTTTTCGGCTGGACTATGGCGGACATCGAGGAGATTAGTTCCCTCATAATTGAATATCATATGCATATGATGGATGATACCAAGTCAA
The DNA here is from genome assembly GCA_030015575.1 of Agapanthus africanus. Taxonomy (NCBI): domain Eukaryota; kingdom Viridiplantae; phylum Streptophyta; class Magnoliopsida; order Asparagales; family Amaryllidaceae; genus Agapanthus; species Agapanthus africanus. The sequence continues at coordinate 561,043,707 of CM057345.1, forward strand.
TAAAGGATCCACTGAAACATCTCGGGGATTGTGTGGTTAATCAACCTCATCCTATAGAAGTTGAACCACCCCCTTTTCTTTTAATAAGCTACGAGAATGCCAATATTCCACTGATTTTTTATCATTCGCATTCTCGTTTTCATTCATCATCACCTCCTATCTCTTCACTACACTGTCCATACCACCACTTAGCTCTTCCCCAATTCTTTTTGGCTCGGTACAACATATTTTTCCACCGACCGATACTCTACACAGATAAATTTTTCAACTGGTTGGTGTTGACGTTTGGTCTTTGCAAAGTTTGGCAATGACGTGTAACAACGTTTCACTGAAGTTTGGGGGAACCTTTTGTATATATATTTTGTTTTTCTTTTAACAATAAAAAAAAATTAAAAAAAATTATTATAAATAAATAAACAAGGGAATACCGGCCATTTTGACCCTCTTGGTGTAGCCTGACAGTGAGGACACCGTCAAGTTTAAGTTTGGGGGTGTGCTCGGTAAGCCTTCTTCCTTTGCATTCATATGTATATTTTTGCATTTGCATACTTATTTTAAAACCCATAAAAATTGAAATTTTTTAAAATTATAAAAATTGAAAGTTCAATTTTGGTTATAATTGACTTAAGATTGACAAGACGGTTAACTAGTTAGGAACAACTAGATCTTAGATTTAGTGAATTAAAAACCCTAAAAATAACCTTTCTTAAAATTTAACGGTAGAAAGTATATGTCCTTGTAGTTTATTTAGAAATAGGCAAATTTTGAGTTGACTTCTTGGACTAAGTTAAAACAAGGGAAGAGTATTGATATTTTTATTAAAATATAAGTCTGAAAAATAATTCCTAAACTTAAGTTTAAATTCTGAAAATATATACCCTACAAATTGCACAAACACGAACCTTGAAACTTGGAATAGTAGAAGAGACCTTGAAATGCTCTTGTCTAAAGTCCTTAGTATGAAGGAAAATAAAATAAAAAAATACAAGTGTGAATAAAGAGATAATAATAAAAAAAATGAATACTGGTTGTTGTGATTACTTAAGGCTGCATTAATAAAAAATATTTAGCGAGGGTGCTTCATCATCTAGTGCCTTAGACCAACTGGTTTGGGAGTCACTGCTAAAAGCCTTAGGGATTACAAGACTAGGAATTACGCTTTAATGTGCAAACACATTTTGTAATCGGTCGTTGGTACCTTAAGAAGTATTAACGGTCGTATGAAGAATGTGTTAGCAATTTCATCTAAAAATTCACCAATTGAAAAGTACTTTGGGCAATGGACAAGAGTATAAAAGCTTGAATTGAATTTCCAAGTGTAAGGGTGATATACACACACACGTAGGGGTATGTGATTGGGGTTTAGATAAGAGATAGGAATGAAGAATAGGACTTATATCTTTAATAGAGATGATAGAAATTCCTAAGTTGAGATAGAACCCCAGTAGGAAAACTTAAAATATGCTAAAAGCTAAGTAAAGTTACAAGAATATATATAATCTTAAGTTAAATGGTAAGGAGGCGTGAAGAATATGGGTGGATAATTTCTGAGTCGAAGATAATAGAGTTCTTGTTGGAAAACCTAATTGGAGAATAAAAGTCGATAAGTCGAATTGATAGGATTTTGTGGGTAGTATCCGCTGAAAACCCTCAGAAGACAACACTCCTCCTCCTAGGGACACCTAGAGGTTTAACGGCTTGTTGCACGAGCTCAGTGCAATCGCGTTTCCCTGCGAAAGTGAGGCTAGGTCTTTTTCGAGAATAAAACTAGGTTTGCTCGAGGACGAGCAAAAGATAAGTTTGGGGGTATTTGTTCATACCATAATTTTGCATTATTATATTCCCCATTCTTAGTCATTTTACAAGTAAACGGGTGCTTTTGACCCATGTCTGCTACATAGTTGCAGGTTACAGGTTCTCGGAACAAAAACAGTGAAAACGATGAAAAGACGATACAAAAGTGAGACTACGACCAACAAATGGAAGAATCTTGATCAAGCCTACAGTTGAAGAATAAATCGAAGATCAGTGAACAAGTTCACAGAGTACAAAGGCAGCGCAAGGTTCAAGACTTCGACACGAAATAAGCGGTAAAAGTCCACGACTTTATACACTGTGGAAATCTGGAAGAAATCTAGAAGACAAACTGAGAAACCAAGTAAAGAATCAAGAAGCAGAATGTAACCAGAAGCAACCAGGAAAGATTGAGCCAACAAGACCACCAGATGGCCGCGGATACGCGGCCAAACAGGGGTTTTGGCCGCGGTTCCGCGGCCATATGGTGCCCGTGTCGGTGCTAAAAGTGTCGGTGCGTCGGTGTTTGACTAGTCTTCTTAGGGGCATACTTATAATTGCAGATATGACGCGATTGTAACCCTAGGGTTTCTATGTTCTATAAATAGAAACCCTAAAACCTGTTTTAGGCTATGTCTCTTTTTATTTCATCTATTCAGATCTGTAAATTCCTGCGTAAATGTTTGGAGAGAGCCATCAATAAAGTAAGTAATTTTATTTCATTGCCTTAATTTAAATTTTATTATCTGCCCTAGTTAGATAGTTAGAAATGTTTATCAATTCCCTAATGAGTGAGTAGTCTCCTCGCTTGTTAGGGTTATATTTGGGGAAGGCTTGAGAGATGAAAATCTCTCACCCCTTTCTTGCCCATCACATATAATTAATAGGACTCCATGCATACATACACACACCGTTCCCTACGGCACCTTACCCCATGAGGTAACGGTGATATCGTAGTATAAATGACCGGTTGCGTATGTTTTCCATGGAGGTTAGGGTAAGAATTAAGAAAGGAAGGACTTGAACCTCGAGGAAGAAACATTGTTTCTTCCCGATGGTAATAATCCCCTTTATTAATTGTTACCATAACACCTAAAGAGATCTAAATTAGGGCATTGAAAGCGGTGAGGAAATCTTTAATTTCCAAACTTAATTTAAACCTAACCCTAGCAAGATTTTAGTCTTAGTATAAATCAGTTTAGTTTTTAGCGATAATCCATTCACACCGTTTGGAATTAACTCGTTAGACCAAATTAGGAAATACACAACATCCCTGTGGACCGACCCGTACTCACCGGCTAGCTACCAAGCGACGCCGTTCTTGATTGCGGTTAATAAATATTTTTGATTCATCTTTTAAAAGCGCACACGCGAAACAGCATTTCAAATCAAACGCCGTTGTTGACATTGCGTCTGGTGTAACGAGACGAATGCTGAGGTGGAGTTAGGATTTTTCCATCACTCCGCTTTGTTTCGACCGTGAGGTCTTTCGTTGACGTTGCATCTGCATCCTGCTGAACTGCGAAGGAACGCCGTTGTTGACATTGCGTCTCGTGTAACGAGACGCATGCTGAGGTGGAGTTGGGATTTTGCCATCACTCCGCTTTGTTTCGACCGTGAGGTCTTTCGTTGACGTTGTATCTGCATCCTGCTGGACTGCGAAGGAACGCCATTGTTAACATTGCGTCTGGTGTAACGAGACGAATGCTGAGGTGGAGCTGGGATTTTGCCATCACTCCGCTTTGTTTCGATCGTGAGGTCTTTCGTTGACGTTGCATCTGCATCCTGGTAGACTGCGAAGGAACGCCGTTATTGACATTGCGTCTGGTGTAACGAGACGAATGTTGAGGTGGTCTCTAGGTTGTCTATGAACCGTCAAGATTTGGCTTCTTTTTCTGATGGAGCCTGGTGGGAAGGTATGGTTCCCTTTTTGTTTGTGCCCCTGGATTGTATACATGGATCGATATGATCTCACCTGTAGGGCAGATAGTTTCATTTATATATTTTTCTTTCCGCGATGCTCTATCATTTCAGCTTTTATATTGCGAAAGTCGCGATTGCCCAATCATTTCGGCTATTTTTTTTTATTTACTCGCTGCTTTTTATTGCGACTTGCCCAACCATTTCAGCTATTTTGTATGCATACATTTTTACTTGCTGATTTTGTTGTAAGTTGCCCCATCATTTCGGCTATTTCATATGCATTTGTGGATTGCTGGCTTTTCGCTGCGAATTTGGGATTTGATACCGATTTAGGCATCAGCATCGCTACAACTGGGATATTGCCAGGAGCGAATCATCATTTGCCTCTGTCGATGTCGAACAAAGGTGTCTTAGCGAACAGGGTTAGGATGCTGTCGACTAAGGATTTTAACTTTACGAGCCGTAAGGGTCTCATAAAGGTGTTTCTCCCTACGAGTCGTGAGGATCTCGTAAGTATGTTTTCTCCTTAAGAACCGTGAGGAGTCTTAAGTGTATGGTCTCTTATAAGTCGTAAGGATCTTATAAGAGTGTTTTCTCCTTATAGCTCGAGAGGACTTATAAGGGTCGTTCATTGTGTGAACATATCTTTAGTCGTGGATGGGACTTTGTTAGGGAAATGTTTATTCGTGCCCGTGGATTGTATACAAGGGTCAGCATTGAACCTCTTGTAGGGCAGTCTGTGGGTTGTGATGGTTTAAGAACATGTTCAAATCCCTATAACTTAAGGCTTTTGAATCCTATGAGCCGTGAGGGTCTCAAAAGGGAATTCTCCTTACGAGTCGTGAGGATCTCGTAAGTGTGTTTTCTCCTTAGGAATTGTGGGTATTCCTAAGTGTGTTATTCCCTTGTGAGTCGTAAGGATCTCACGCAGGTATTTTCTCCTTACGGAGTCGAGAGGACCTTGCAAGTGTCTTTTAACGAGATTGCGCTCTTTCAGGTTTTCATAAAACTCGTCGGTAGCCCTGCTGTTTTTACTCATGGAGCCCTTTCGGGTTTTCATCCGTGCCCATTTCGCTTATGGATATACCCCATTTTTTTTTAACACGCCAGCCCGGCGATGCCGCGGGTTTGTAGTAGTTTAAAGACGTTTCGGTCAGTTGCAAGTTTTAGGACATTGCGGTCCATCATTAGTTTAACGACGTTTTGGTCCGTCGCAAGTTTTAGGACATTGCGGTCCGCCGTTGCCGTATTTGAGGCGAATTTCTAGTTTACGGACTTTTCGGTCCATGGGGTTTTCTCTATGAATGAGCACGATGCCCCCGGCATGTCCACCTTTTTAGGCGTGAGGTTGTGGCGGTTTCACCTTCCAGTTTTCGGATAATACGAACTTGTCTTGTTGGTATTGGTCCTCAATCCAGCCTTTGAAGACGAAGCAATTTTCGATTGGATGGCTTACTGCTTGGTGGTAAGGGCAGTAATTAGGATTGTTGACATCGCCTGGCTGCAACGGACGTTTTGGATCCGGCAGATTGATGAGTCTGTTGCGCACTGCCAGCTCGAACAGTCTCCTCGTTTTATCCCGGGAAAACGAGTAAGGACGTCCTAGTCTCTTCTCGAGGGATGGGCGTGGACGCACGTTGTTTTGGCGAACAGCCGGCTTTAAGTTGCTCGGCTGTTGTTGAGTATTGGCGACGAAGGTCGCTTTCCCATTCCCTTTTTCATTCCGCGGATCCGGCTTCGAAGAGGAAGGCTTGTGGCCCATCTGGTCCATTTGAGCCAGTTTGTCAATCAAGGTTTGGAAGATGGTAGGCTTGAAGAACATCATAAATTGTGAGATGGTCGTTTGAGGGTCGAGAGTACCCACAAACATGCCTACTGCAGGCGCTTCTTCGATGCGCTGCTCGCATTTTGACCACAGATTTCGCCATCGTATTGCGTATTGAACCCATGCCTCTCTTGGCTTCTCCCTGGCATTGATTAATGTTGTGATTGGGGTGCGTTCGCTAGCGCTCGCAAAACGTTGGGTGAATAGTAGCTCCATCTCTGCAAAAGTTTTGACGGAGCCGTTAGGAAGCTCCGAATACCACTCAAATGCTATTTCTGACAGGCTGCCAACAAACTGGCGAAGTAACAATTTGTCGTCACCTCCGGTATTGCCGCAGAGAGCCCTGAACTGAGCGACATGCTGGTGTGGATTTCCCGTCCCCTTATATACGTAGAATTTGGGGACCGTGTATCCCAGCGGGTACTTTATTTGGTCGTACTAACCCGGATAGGGTCGTCCAGTCTTAACAATTTGCCCAGCTGCTTCATTCGCCTGATGAATTCATATCTGCTGAGCGATGTAATCATCCTGGGCGGCTTTTGAGATGGTCTCCTCTTTGGCTGCTGAACAAGCCGGAAGAGGGTTTGACGTCTCTCCTCGGTCGTCTTCGAGAATAATCGGAGGATCTTCAGCTGGAGGATCCGGCTGTAACATCATCCCGACCATGTCTTGGAATAGAAGGGCCATTTGTTTTATATTGGCCGCTTGTTCCACGGCCTCTTTGTCCTTCTTTTCGAGAAATTTGCGGAGGAAGTCAGTATCGGTTTCCTGTTCATGATGCTGCTCTGATGACGCCTCCGGGCTTTCTTTTGGCCCAGTGAGTGCGGCCATTTGCGTTAGCATTTCCTGAAGCTTCTGTTGCTGCTCCTGGGCTTTTGTCACGGATCGCGTAAGCAGTCGATGACCCGTAGAGATACGGTTATCCTCTTTTCCGGATGCCATATAGACGGTATGCACCACCATGCCCCCATACTTAGGGCGTTTAGGCTCAGTGCCCTTGACAATTGTTGCAGACACGGGGATTTTCTCTGGCCTTCTCTTTTTGTAGGCTGGTGAAGTTGAGGGGGGCGTTGCAGTAAACACCCAAGTAGCTGTCGCCTTCTGTGGCTTGACAGGGTGGTTCTCTTCTTGCCAAACCTTCATCTTTTTCTGTCGGCGGGGATAGTCTTGATCTATCACGGATTCCTGGACCTGTCACCAAAATTTATAAATTTTAGAGGACAGCCGCTGAGGGGGCTGTTCCAGCTTCGCCTTTAGGGTGTTCTCCATCGGTGGAGGAGATCTTTTCAGCACAGCAGTTGGCGAATTCCTGCATACCCTGTTAAGTAGTTCAAAACTGTTCCCAGTTGGAACAACAGCATCAACTTTCACCATTGGAGTTGGCGGAGTTAGTCCAGAAGGGGAATTGCCCCCAGCTTTCCTCACTCGGCGCCAGTAACGACGTTGAGCATGTCGTGCGGCCGGGATCACCTCCGCTGTTGGATCATCTTTTCCATGCCCCCTATTTTGAGGAAAGACTGTTATTGGTGCTAGCCTGTCGAAAACTGGCGTTCGTTGAGAAGGGGTAGTCAGTCTTGCGAAGGCCGAATTTCGAACAAAGGAAACGGCCTTCATGACTTCACTTGGAGTGGGAGTTGGAACGGTCAGTCTTGCAAGGACTGACTCCTCAGCAGGGGAAGCCGCTTTGACGACTTCAGGGGCAGGAATGGCTATCCGCTTCGGGATAACCTCTTCATGAATTGCGGGCTTCTTCATGGGCCTATCTGAGCTTCGGCCCCGTCTGTTGAAAACTGAGGCAGTGGACTTGGACAACCCGTTGAGAAGGGCCGCAGTAGTTGCAAGCCGATCAAAGACCGACTTCTTCGGAGTTTCTTGCGATGGTAAAGGAGCTCTGAAGCTTGTTGGCGGGATCATGGTCCCGAAGAATAGCCCAGTGGTGGCTTGGATCACTTGTTCTACCGGCGTGAAAAAAGAGGCCGCTTGGAGCCCGTAAGTCACTCCTCCGGACAGGACGGAGTGAGAGTTGCAGTTGCAGTTAGTGCAGTTTGAAGCCATTAATCTTCTATTTTCTGCACGGAGTAAGACACCAAATCTTAGTACCTCGAATCCAGGGCAACCATGTCAAACCGCGACTTGTTCGCGAAACACGACACACGAAGTGTGGAGTGGAAAGAGGAAGATGTCCCATCGGGCGTGCCAGAATCTGTTCTCCACCAAATACAGAGACGCGACCATGTGGGTTCGTCTTGCCTGAATTTTGATGGCAGATGCTATTTGGTGCTATCCGTTCATCTCTCCGAAGATGCCAAGTTGATTTATGACACCATGTATCGAAGGTTTAAACGGATGTGGCCGATGTAGCAGACTTCGTCAGATTCCCCTTCGTTGAGGGTTTTTTGATTGTGGGGATGCTCTTCCCTGCAGGCGCAAGCCCCTGCAATTAATTACGCTACCGTATCGCGGTAACCACTTTCTCCTTCTCCAGATGGTCATTTAGTGTCGTGTTTTTTTTTTGTTTTTGGTTGCCCGCGGATTGTATACGGAGACTAATTTATGTTGTCGCCCGTAGGGCGTGGATTAGTCCAAATCCGTATCTTCTTAGATTTGGGTTTGGGGTTGGATTTAAGGATACGTTAGTCTCATTTGAGACTAAGATCAACTTAAACGTATGTTAAGGATACGTTAGTCTAATTTCAGACTAAGATCAACTTAACGGGATCGTTTAGATCCAACAAAAGAGCATTCGGGCTCTATTGTTTAGTTTAGGGACATTGCGGTCGATTACCAGTTTAAGGACATGGTGATCCAGTTTAAAGACGTCATAGTCTGTAAAGGTTAAGGACATCATAGTTCATGGGCTTAAGGACCCCACAGTCCGAGGTTAAGGACATCATAGTCAATGGGCTTAAGGACTCCACGGTCCGTAGTTTAAAGACGTCATAGTCTATAAAGTTTAAGGACATCATAGTCCATGAGTTTAAGGACCCCACAGTCCATGGAATGATTGGCTATCGGGACCCGTCACCTCTCTGAAGACGTTGAAGGATTACAACGACAAATATCAAATGAGTGAAGAGATGTACCCTTGAACCAATGTTGATTGGAAAATCTATAGTCCAATTTGGGACTAAGATCAATTAATTGGATTATGAGCACATGAGCTCAGTTAAATCTGAAGTGAGGATTTATGGCCAACTTGGGCTAAGTCCAATTAGGTTTAAAATGTTGGACCTTTGTTTGGACTGTTGAATATTTGTCTGGGTTCAGCCCCCATTATTTAGCAATGCTAAGCATGGGTCTGAGTTTTGACCATATTTTTATCTTTTATTGAGTGCTGAGCACTCATTGTTCCCCTCCGAACGGCGGCGCGACGTGAATATGTCATGCCTGAGGTTCGGGGCAGATGCTATTTGGTTTTATCTGTCCACCTCTCCGAAGATGCCAAGTTGATTTATGGCACCGTGTATCGGAGGTTTGGACGGATGCGGCCGATGTAGCAGACTTCGTCAGATTCCCCCTCGCTTGATGGGTTTTTGATTGTGGGGACGCTCTTCCCTGCAGGCGCAAGCCCCTGCAGTTAATTACGCTACCGCATCGCGGTAACAACTTTCTCTTTCTCCAGAATTTCACTTCGTGTCGTGGGCGTTTGTTTTGTTTGTGGTTGCTCGTGGATTGTATACGGAGACTGATTTATGTCATCGCCCATAGGACGTGGATTAGTCCAAATCCGTATTTTCTTAGATTTGATTTTGGGGTTTTGGTTTGAGGATACGTTAGCCATATTTGAGGCTAAGATCAACTCAAACGTTTGTTAAGGATACGTTAGTCCGATTTGAGACTAAGATCGACTTAACTGGATCGTTTAGATCCGACAAAAGGGCATTTGGGCTCTATTGTTCCAGTTTAGGGACATAGTGGTCCATTGAATGTATGGTCGTCGGGACCCGTCACCTCTCTGACGACGTTGAAGGATTACAACGACAAATATCAGAGGAGTTGAGAGATGTACCCTCGAACCAAAGTTAGTTGGGAGATTTATAGTCCGATTTGGGACTAAATTCTGTTTGAAAGTTTAAGGATATGTTAGCCATTTTTGAGGCTAAGATCAACTTAAACGGGATCGTTTAGATCCGACAAAAGAGCATTTGGGCTCTATTGTTCCAGTTTAGGGATATAGCGGTCCAACATTCCCATTTTGGGGACGGATATTAGTTCAAGAACACGTTAGCCATGTTTGAGGCTAAGATCAACTTAAACGTTTGTTAAGGATACGTTAGCCTAATCTCCAGACTAAGATCAACTTAACGGGATCGTTTAGATCCGACAAAAGAGCATTTAAGCTCTATTGTTCCAGTTTAGGGACATGGTGGTCCATTGCCAGTTTAGGGACATGGTGGTCCATTTAATGTATGGCCGTTGGGACCCATCGCTTCTCTGACGACGTTGATGGATTACAACGACAGATGTCAGAGGAGTTCAGAGATGTACCCTTGAACCAGGTGTAAATTGATTAAGAGAGCAGCCGTGCTCAGTCAATTTAATTTGAGGACTTACGGCCAGAATTGGGCTAAGTCCAATTGAAAATGTGCAACATTTTATTTGCATTTGGCCTATTAGGCCTTAATTAGGGTTCTGCCCCTGTACTGTATTTTATTCTGGCCTGTTAGGCCTTTTAAGTTGGGCTCTGTCCCCTTTTTTATAATGCAGAGTATTTGTTTTGGTCCATTGGGCCTCTTAATTGGGCTCTGCCCCTTAATAATGCGTTGCATTAATTAGTATGACAGAGCGCCACGTGGCTTGTCAGGCGCTTTGCGCCAATTGAGGAGCGCAAGGCGCAAACTCATATGGGGGTGACATGTGCCACGCTCTGATGAGCGCAAGCGCAGTGCGCTGCGACAGTGCGCTGCGCTGTTGCGCTGCTGACACGTGGCGCGCTCTGGTGAGTTGCGCCAATGAGAGCAGTGCTCTGTTTTTAGAAGCGCATAGCGCAGATCATTATGGGGCTGACACGTGGCGCTCTCTGGTGGCTTGCGCCAACCCGAGAGCGCAACAGTGCAGATTTTGTAAGTGCAGGGCACTGTTTTATTATTTTGATCAATTTTAGATCAAAAAAAACAAATTTTCTTGTTTTCAAAGAATCAGTGGTTCATAAAAAAGCAATGCCTTTATTATTATTATATTTTTATTGAAGATCTTTGATCTTGTTCTTAGATCAATGATCTTTTTAGAAGAAATTCTTCTTTATTCAGAGGTTTTTACCTTTTCTTTTTCTGAGCTCTTCTCAAAATTTTCTTTAGAGGAGTTCTCTGTTTTTCTCTCTGTGTTGATGTCTCCTTTAGACTTGGGGTCTAGGGGCCTTTTTATAGCGCCAATGAGTTTGTTAGACCAGTTAAAGAGATCTTTCTCTAAGTGATTTGGGGATTTTTTCCCACCGTTGGATCTTTGATCCCAGGACTTCTGTTTTACAGAAGGCAATCTTCTTGTTTTTAACAAGATTGAGAAAAATCTTTCAGAATTTTTCTGTTTGGCGCAAGCGCACTTACGCTTGACACGTGTCGCGCAGCGCATAGCGCAGCGCAACTGCGCTGCCACGTGTCGCACAGCGCAGAGCAACTGTGCTGACACGTGTCGCGCAACGCAGAGCGCAAATCAGCTGAAGCTTTGCTTCTTTTATAGAGCCTTACTCTGATTGAGTGCGCTGCCTTGGGCGCTGCGCTCCCTGCGCTGGCGTGTCTGATTTTGACACGTGGCGCTCTGCGCGCAGCGCAGGGGATTTGAAGCATTGCTTCATTTATTTTAATTTTAATCTTCACTTTAATTTTCAAAATAGAGCCTTGCTCTGATTGGGGGAAACAGAAGCGCTGCTTCGTTTCCCGCCTTGGAATTTGAACAGAGCTTTGCTCTGATCGGGGTAAACAAATGCCCCCCCACCGTTGCGCTTACGTGGCCTCCAAACGTGAGCGCAGCGGTGGCAGAATTCCAACCATCGCGCCATCCCTGGGAAGTTGAAACGGCTCTCAATACCTATAAATAGGACCTTTGGTCCCTCAGCAGATGATTATCATCTTCAAAAATTTTTACTTTCAGAATCTTAGAGCCCTGCTCTTTATTTTCAAGAACTCCTACAGTTAAACTCTTAAAACTTTTAGGTAAAAATTTTAATTTAAATTAAATTAATTTTCATTGACAGAGCCTTGCTCTCAATAGATCCCCGATCTAAAGAAAACCCATTTAGGGTTTCACTTAGCAGAGCTTTGCTCTAAAGGTGTCTAAAGAGAACTAAGGAGAACCCTATTAGGGTTCCATTAATAGAGCTCTGCTCTCTAAAAGATTTTTCTTGCATTTTCTTAATTCATCAATGGAGCTTTGCTCCTTCCAAATCATACAGAAGAATTCTTAGGAGTTTTTCATGGATCTAGGAGTTTAAAGATGGCCTTTTATTCTTCGACGAATTATATCGTTTTGCTTAATCAGTCTTTCTGATAATTTTATTGATTCTCTTTTATAGAAACAATGGACGCCCACATGTACGATCTCGATGAAATTATCTCTTACGGGGACATCCGCTGACTCGGCCATTCTCAGAATCGAGAGTTTACCAACGCCGAGTGTGCCGAGATCATGAGTCGCTTCGATGCATACAACGGTCAATTGCTTCCCCAACGTTCCTCTCTCCTGAAGCTTATCGTGGGAGCCATCTGGGAAGCGCTTCCCTTATTCTGTTCCGGTGTGCCATTTAGGGCGTTGGATGCCGCCGAGGATAAGGTGCACTCGGTGTACCTGATGAACTTAATCTCGAAGAGACGGCGAGACAATCTTGTCGATCTCCTACACCAGGCCTTCCAACAGTCCGCCATTCTTGCTGCCTATCGGAGGGTAGAGGACATCAGTGGGGATCCTGACGCTCGTGCTCGCGAAAGAAAGCACACTAGGATGGTTCGCCAGGCTTGGAAAGTTCTGGACAAGGTCACTTATGAGTTCCTCAATCCATGTCTTGAATTTGAGGTTTTGCCATTGTAACCATCTCGATAATGTCTTTGTCTATTTCTTTATAATTGTAAGAACCTTTTGTAATATGAATGGAAAATTTCTCATTTCAGCTTGTCTTATTTCTCGTTCTGAGTCTTTTGCACATGCATGAACAGAGGTGTCTCGAACGCTTGATCAAATGCAAATCGGATGTTCTTTCTGTCGCTTTCTTCTTTCTTTGATTATCAGCATGTTGCCTTAGTAAACATGGTCGATAGATGATAGAGCGAGCATTCTATCTTGGTTTCTTCAAGAGGTAGCAATGGCTTAGGCCGCAGGTTCAGATCTGCTGCCTAAGACTTTTCAACTTAATGAGCCGTGAGGGTCTCATAAAGACTTTTCTCCCTACGGATCGAGAGAATCTCGTAGGTGTATTTTCTCCTTAGGAATTGTGAGGATTGCTAGGTGTGCTTTCTCTTACAAGTCGTAAGGATCTTATAAGAGAATTTTCCCTCTTGCGAGTCAAAAGGACTCGTAAGCGGTTGTTTCCCTCCTTGTCGAGATTCGACTTTGGAGAGTGAGACCCGTGGATAGTATGCAAGAGTCCGTTTTGGACCAACTTGCAGGGCCTTAGTGCTTAGGAAACAGGTTTTTTTTTAATCCCCACTGCCTAAGGCTTTTCCTCACGAGTCGAGCCGTGTCGAGAAGTTCTCGCAAATACATCAATTTCCTCACGAATCGAGCAGCTCTCGTCAAGGACACTGATTTCCCTGAGTTGAAGTATTTTGCCGAGGACACTGGTTTCCTCGGGGTTGAAACGAATCGGAGTATTCCTGCGGAGACACTAGTTTCTCTGCGGGCCGACGCGAATCAAGAAGCACTCATCAAGGACGCTGGTTTCCCTGAATCGAGGATGCTGCCAAGGACACTGGTTTCCCTGGGGTTGAAACGAGTCGAGGTGTTCCTACAAAGACGCTAGTTTCTCTGCGGGTCGACGCGAATCAAGAGGTTCTCGTCAAGGACACTGGTTTCCCTGAGTCGAAGTATTTTGCCGGGGACACTGGTTTCCTCGAAGTCGAAACGAATCAGAGTATTCCTGCGGAGACACTGGTTTCTCTGCGGGCCGACGCGAATCAAGAAGCTCTCATCAAGGACGCTGGTTTCCCTGAATCGAGGATGCTGCCAAGGACACTGGTTTCCCTGGGGTTGAAACGAGTCGAGGTGTTCCTACAAAGACGCTAGTTTCTCTGCGGGTCGACACGAATCAAGAGGTTCTCGTTAAGGACACCGGTTTCCCTGAGTCGAAGTATTTTGCCGGGGACACTGGTTTCCTCGAAGTCGAAACGAATCGGAGTATTCCTGCGGAGACACTGGTTTCTCTGCGGGCCGACACGAATCAAGAAGCTCTCATCAAGGATGCTGCCAAGGACACTGGTTTCCCTGGGGTTGAAACGAGTCGAGGTGTTCCTGCAAAGACGCTAGTTTCTCTGCGGGTCGACGCGAATCAAGAGGTTCTCGTCAAGGACACTGGTTTCCCTGAGTCGAAGTATTTTGCCGAGGACGCCGGTTTTCTCGAAGTTGAAACGAATCGGAGTATTCCTGCAGAGACACTGGTTTTTCTGCGGGCCGACGCGAATCAAGAAGCTCTCATCAAGGACGCTAGTTTCCCTGAATTGAGGATGCTTCCAAGGACACTGGTTTCCCTTGGGTTGAAACGAGTCGAGGTGTTCCTGCAAAGATGCTAGTTTCTCTGCGGGTCGACGCGAATCAAGAGGTTCTCGTCAAGGACACTAGTTTCCCTGAGTCGAAGTATTTTGCCGAGGACACTGGTTTCCTCGGGGTTGAAACGAATCGGGGTATTCCTGCAAAGACGCTAGTTTCTCTGCGGGACGACGCGAATCGAGGTGCTCTCATCAAGAACGCTGGTTTCCCTGAATCGAGGATGCTGCCAAGGACACTGGTTTCCCTGGGGTTGAAACGAGTTGAGGTGTTCCTGCAAAGATGCTAATTTTTCTGTGGGTCGACGCGAATTAAGAGGTTTTCGTCAAGGACACTGGTTTCCCTGAGTCGAAGTATTTTGCCGAGGACACTGGTTTTCTCGGGGTTGAAACGAATCGGGATATTCCTGTAAAGACGCTAGTTTCTCTGCGGGCCGACGCGAATCGAGGTGCTCTCATCAAGGACGCTGGTTTCCCTGAATCGAGGATGCTGCCAAGGACACTGGTTTCCCTGGGGTTGAAACGAGTCGAGGTGTTCCTGCAAAGACGCTAGTTTCTCTGCGGGTCAACGCGGATCAAGAGGTTCTCGTCAAGGACACTGGTTTCCCTGAGTCGAAGTATTTTGCCGAGGACGCTGGTTTCCTCGAAGTTGAAACGAATCGAAGTATTCCTGCGGAGACACTGGTTTCTCTGCGGGCCGATGCGAATCAAGAAGCTCTCATCAAGGACGCCGGTTTCCCTGAATCGAGGATGCTTCCAAGGACACTGGTTTCCCTGGGGTTGAAACGAGTCGAGGTGTTCCTACAAAGACGCTAGTTTCTCTGCGGGTCGACGCGAATCGAGGTAATGTGCCTTTCGGGTTTTATATGAGATACCGTCAAGACTTGGCTCCGTTTTCTGATGGAGCATGGGGAGGAAAGATGTGTTTTCTTCTTTGTTTGCGCCCTTGGATTGTATACAGGGATTACTGTGATATCGCCTGTAGGGAAGAAGTTTCATTCATTTTCATTTTTTTTATATTATTGTTTTATTTCCGCGATGCTCTATCATTTCAGCTTTTACATCGCGAAGGCAGCGATTGCCCAATCATTTCGGCTATTTTTCGCGGTGCCCAATCATTTCGGCTGTTTATTTTATTTTTACTCGCTGCTTTTTATTGCGAGTTGCTCAATCATTTCGGCTATTTTGTTTGCATATGTTTTTACTTGCTGCTTTTTATTGCGAGTTGCCCCATCATTTCAGCTATTTCGTATGCGTTGCGGCCTACTGACTTTTCGCTGTAAGCGTGGAATTAGACAC
Organism: Agapanthus africanus; assembly: GCA_030015575.1. Lineage (NCBI taxonomy): Eukaryota > Viridiplantae > Streptophyta > Magnoliopsida > Asparagales > Amaryllidaceae > Agapanthus > Agapanthus africanus. The sequence continues at coordinate 561,059,235 of CM057345.1, forward strand.
CGATTTCGGCATCAGCACCGCTACAACTGGGATGTTGCCAGGAGCGAATCATCATTTGCCTCTGTCGATGTCGAACAAAGGTGGCTTAGCGAACAGGGTTAAGGTCCTGTCGACTAAGGCTTTTGACATCATGAGCCGTAAGGGTCTCACAAAGGAATTTCTTCCTACAAGTCGTGAGGATCTTGTAGGTGTATTTTCTCCTTAGGAATCGTGAGGATTCCTAAGTGTATGTTCCCCTGTAAATCGTAAGGATCTTACAAAAGGGTTTTCTCCTTATCAGTCGAGAGGAATTATAAGGGTTGTTCACCATATGGACATATCCCAAGCCACGGGTGGGACTTTGTTAGAGAAATGTTTATTCGCGCCCGTGGATTGTATACAAGGGTCAGTATTGAACCACTTGTAGGGCAATATCGAAGGTTGTGGGGGTTGCTTAAGCACAGATTTAGGTCTCTGTAACTTAAGACTTTCAAATCTTATGAGCCGTGAGGGTCCCATAAGAGAGTTCTCCTTACGAGTCGTGAGGATCTCGCAAGTGTATTTTCTCCTTAGGAATCGTGGGGATCCCTAAGTGTGTTGCTCCCTTGTGAGTCGTAAGGATCTCACACGGGTGGTTTCTCCTTACAAGGTCGAGAGGACCCTATAAGTGTCCTTTAACGAGGTTGCGCCCTTTCGGGTTTTCACAAACACTCGCCGGTAGCCCTGGTGTTTTTACTCACGAAGCCCTTTCGGGTTTTCATCCGTGTCCATTTTGCTTATGGACATGCCGTTTATTTTTTTATTCTTTTTATTCCTTTTTTTTTATGAGGCCGCGCCCTTTCGGGTTTTCACGAACACTCGCCGGTAGCCCTGCTATTTTTACTCACGGAGCCCTTTCGGGTTTTCATCCGTGCCCATTTTGCTTATGGACATACCTTTTTTTTTATTATTATATTATTTTTTTTATTCTTTTTTTTCTCATCAGCCTGAGGATGCCGCGGGTTGGTAGTAGTTTAACGACGTTTCGGTCATTTGCAAGTTTTAGGACATTGCAGTCCATCATTAGTTTAAGGACGTTTCGGTCCGTATCCAGTTTTAGGACATAGTGTTCCATCGTTAGTTTAAGGACGTTTCGGTCCATATCCAGTTTTAGGACATAGTGGTCCATTGTTAGTTTAACGACGTTTCGGTCTATGGGGCTTTCCCTACGAATGAGCATGATGCCCCCGGCATATCCATCTTTCTCGGAGCATGTGGTTGTGGCGAGCTCACCTTCCAGTTTTCGGATAGCGCGAAATTGCCCTGTCGGTATTGATCTTCAACCCAGTTTTTGAAGACGAAGCAATCTTTGATTGGGTCACTTACCGTTTGGTGGTAAGGGCAATATTTGGGATCGTTGACATCATTCAGTTGTAGCTGGTGTTTTGGCTCCGGTAGAGTGATAAGCCTGTTGCGAACTGCCAGCTCGAACAGTCTTCTCGTTTTATTTTGAGGAAACGAGTAAGGACGTCCTAGCTTCTCCTAGAGGGATACGCGTGGACGCATATTGTTTTGACGGACAACCGGCTTCAAGTTGCTTGGCTGTTGTTGAGCATTGGCGACGACGATCACTTTTCCTTTCCCCTTCTCAGTTCGAGAGTCCGGTTTTGGAGGAGACGGTCCATGGCCCATCTGGTCCATTTGGGCTAACTTGTCGATCAAGGCCTGGAAAGTAGTCGGCTTGAAGAACATCATGAACTGGGAGATGGTAACTTGCGGATCAAGAGTGCCCATGAACATGCCTACCGTAGGTGCTTCTTCGATGCGTTGTTCGCACTTCGACTATAAGTTTCGCCACCGTATTGTGTATTGAACCCACGTTTCGCTTGACCTTATCTTGGCATTGATCAGTGCTGTTATCGGGGTGCGTCCACTAGCACTCGCGAATCTTTGTGTAAACAGTAGCTCCATCTTTGCAAATGTCTTGACAGAGTCATTTGGTAGCTCCGAATACCATTCAAAGGCTGTTTCTGCTAAGCTGCCGATGAATTGGCGAAGCAGCAGTTTGTCATCGCCTCCAGTGTTGCCGCATAAGGCCTTGAATTGAGTGACATGCTGGTGTGGGTTTCTCTTCGCTTTATACACATAGAATTTAGGGATCGTATATCCCGGCGGGTAACTGATTTGGCCATACCAGCCCGGATAGGGTCGTCCAGTTCTAACAATTTACCCAGCCGCTTCATTTGCCTGATGAACTCGTATTTGCTGAGCTATATAGTCATCCAGTGCGGCCTTGGAAATGGTTTCCTCTTTGGCTGCTGAAAGAGCCGGAGGAGGATTGGATGTCTCCCCTCTATCATCTTCAGTAATGGTCGGAGGATCTTCAGCAGGAGGATCTTGCTGGATTATCATCCCTACCATATCTTGGAAGAGGAGCGCCATTTGTTTTATGTTAGCTGCTTACTCTGCGGCTTCTTTGTCTTTCTTTTCAAGGACTCTGCGTAGGTAGTCAGCGTCAGTTTCTTGTTCATGACGCTGCTCTGATGATGCCTCCGAGTTTTCTTTTGGCCCGGTAAGTGCGGCCATTGCAGTCATCATTTCCTGAAGCTTCTGTTGCTGCTCCTGGGCTTTCGTCACGGATCGGGTGAGCGGTCGGTGACCCGTCGAAGCACGGCTTTCCTCCTTTCCGAAAGCCATATAAACAGTGTGCACCACCATGCCCCCAGACTTGGGGCGTTTGTGCTCAGCGCTTTTACGGTTCGCTATGTTCATAGGGGATTTTTGCGGTCTCCTTTTCTTTTGAGTGATTGACGTTGAGGGAGCCGTTGCAGTGGGCACCCAGCCAGCTGTGGCTTTTTCTGGCCTGACAGAGTAGTCATTCTCTTGCCGAACCTTCATCTTTTTCTGTCGGCGGAGATAGTCTTGATCCACTACGGAATCCTGGACTTGACGCCAGACCTTGTAAATTTTAGAGGACAGTCGTTGAGGGGGCTGCTCCGGCTTCTTCTCTGTAGCATTCTTCACAGGTGAAGGAATTCTCTTCAGCACTGCAGTAGGAGAGTTTCTGCGCACCTTGTTGAGAAGTTCAAAGCTGTTCTCGGTTAGAACAGCAGCACCGATCCCCACCGTTGGAGCCGGCGGAGTTATCCCAGAGGGGGAGTTGCCCTCAGCCTTCTTTACCCGGCGCCAGTGACGACGGCGAGCATGTCGAGCGAATGGAGTTGTTTCAGCCGTAGGGGTGACCTCTTCATGCCCCCTCTGGGCAGAAGAAGCAGCTTTGAGGACCTCGCCTGGAGCAGAAGCCGGAATGGCCATCCTTGTAAAAACTGACTTTTTGGAAGGAGAAGCCTTTCCAATGATTTCCTCCGCTTGAGCCGAGATGGCTATCCGCTTTGGGATGGCAATTTCGGGTATCGCGGGCTTGTAGATGCTCTGGCCCAATCTGTTGAAAACTGAGGTGTTGAAGTTGGGCGACCCGTTGAGAGGGGTCGCGGCAGTGGTAAGCCGATCAAAAACCGACTTCTTTAGGGCTTCTTGCAACGTCATTGTGACATTGAAGTTCAACGGTGGGAGCATGGTCCCGAAGAATAATCCAATGGTGGCTTGAGTTACTTGCTCCACTGGCATCCTGAAAAGGGAGGCCGCTTGGGGCCCATAAGTCACTCCTCCAGTAAGGACGGAGCGAGAGTTGCAGTTGCAGGCAGTGCAGTTTGAAGCCATTGATCTTCTGTTTTCTGCACGGAGCAAGACACCAAATCTAAATACCTCGAATCCACAGACAACCACAGCAAACCGCGATTTGTTCACGAACACGACACACGAAGTGTGGAGTGGAAAGAGGAAAAGGTCCTACCGGACGTGCCAGAATCTGTTCCCCTCCGAACGGCGACGCGACGTGAAGACGTCTTGCCTGAGGTTCGGGGCAGATGGTATTTGGTTTTATCCGTCCACCTCTCCGAAGATGCCAAGTTGATTTATGGCACCGTGTATCGGAGATTTGGACGGATGCGGCCGATGTAGCAGACTTCTTCAGATTCCCCCTCGCTTGAGGGGTTTTTGATTGTGGAGACGCTCTTTCCTGCAGGCGCAAGCCCCTGCAGTTAATTACGCTACCGCATCGCGGTAACAACTTTCTCCTTCTCCAGAATTTCACTTCGTGTCGTGGGCGTTTGTTTTGTTTGTGGTTGCCCGTGGATTGTATACGGAGACTGATTTATGTCGTCGCCCGTAGGACGTGAATTAGTCCAAATCCGTATTTTCTTAGATTTGGTTTTGGGGTTTTGGTTTGAGGATACGTTAGCCATATTTGAGGCTAAGATCAACTCAAACGTTTGTTAAGGATACGTTAGTCCAATTTGAGACTAAGATCGACTTAACTGGATCGTTTAGATCCGACAAAACAGCATTTGGGCTCTATTGTTCCAGTTTAGGGACATAGCGGTCCATTGAATATATGGCCGTCGGGACCCGTCACCTCTCTGATGACGTTGAAGGATTATAACGACAAATATCAGAGGAGTTCAGAGATGTACCCTCGAACCAAAGTTAATTGGGAGATTTATAGTCCGATTTGGGACTAAAGTCTGTTTGAAAGTTTAAAGATACGTTAGCCATTTTTGAGGCTAAGATCAACTTAAACGGGATCGTTTAGATCCGACAAAAGAGCATTTGGGCTCTATTGTTCCAGTTTAGGGACATAGCGGTCCAACATTCCCATTTTGGGGACGGATATTAGTTTAAGAACACGTTAGCCATGTTTGAGGCTAAGATCAACTTAAACGTTTGTTAAGGATACGTTAGCCTAATCTCCAGACTAAGATCAACTTAACGGGATCGTTTAGATCCGACAAAAGAGCATTTGGGCTCTATTGTTCCAGTTTAGGGACATGGTGGTCCATTGCCAGTTTAGGGACATGGTGGTCCATTGCCAGTTTAGGGACATGATGGTCCATTTAATGTATGGCCGTTGGGACCCATCACTTCTCTGACGACGTTGAGGGATTACAACGACAGATATCAGAGGAGTTCAGAGATGTACCCTTGAACCAGGTGTAAATTGATTAAGAGAGCAGCCGTGCTCAGTCAATTTAATTTGAGGACTTACGGCCAGAATTGGGCTAAGTCCAATTGAAAATGTGCAACATTTTATTTGCATTTGGCCTATTAGGCCTTAATTAGGGCTCTGCCCCTGCACTGTATTTTATTCTGGCCTGTTAGGCCTTTTAAGTTGGGCTATGTCCCCTTTTTTATAATGCAGAGCATTTGTTTTGGTCCATTGGGCCTCTTAATTGGGCTCTGCCCCTTAATAATGCGTTGCATTAATTAGTCTGACAGAGCGCCACGTGGCTTGTCAGGCGCTTTGCACCAATTGAGGAGCGCAAGGCTCAAACTCATGTGGGGGTGACACGTGTCACGCTCTGATGAGCGCAAGCACAGTGCGCTGCGCTGTTGCGCTGCTGACACGTGGCGCGCTTTGGTGAGTTGCGCCAATGAGAGCAGTGCTCTGTTTTTAGAAGCGCATAGCGCAGATCATTATGGGGCTGACACGTGGCGCTCTCTGGTAGCTTGCGCCAACCCGAGAGCGCAACAGTGCAGATTTTGCAAGTGCAGGGCACTGTTTTATTATTTTGATTAATTTTAGATCAAAGAAAACAAATTTTCTTGTTTTCAAAGAACCAGTGGTTCATCAAAAGGCAATGCCTTTATTATTATTATATTTTTATTGAAGATCTTTGATCTTGTTCTTAGATCAATGATCTTTTTAGAAGAAATTCTTCTTTATTCAGGGGTTTTTACCTTTTCTTTTTCTGAGCTCTTCTCAAAATTTTCTTTAGAGGAGTTCTCTGATTTTCTCTCTGTGTTGATGTCTCCTTTAGACTTGGGGTCTAGGGGCCTTTTTGTAGTGCCAATGAGTTTGTTAAACCAGTTAAAGAGATCTTTCTCTGAGTGATTTGGGGATTTTTTCCCACCGTTGGATCTTTGATCCCAGGGCTTCTGTTTTACAGAAGGCAATCTTCTTGTTTTTAACAAGATTGAGAAAGATCTTTCAGAATTTTTCTGTTTGGCGCAAGCGCACCTACGCTTGACACGTGTCGCGCAGCGCATAGCGTAGTGCAACTGTGCTAGCGCAACTGCGCTGCCACGTGTCGCGCAGCGCGGAGCGCAGCGCAACTGCGCGAGCGCAACTGCGCTGACACGTGTCGCGCAGCACGGAGTGCAGCGCAGCTGAAGCGTTGCTTCTTTTATAGAGCCTTGCTCTGATTGAGTGCGCTGCCTTAGGCGCTGCGCTCCTTGCGCTAGCGTGTCTGATTTTGACACGTGGCGCTCTGCGCGCAGCGCAGGGGATCTGAAGCGTTGCTTCATTTATTTTAATTTTAATATTCACTTTAATTTTCAAAATAGAGCCTTACTCTGATTGGGGGAAACAGAAGCGTTGCTTCGTTTCCCGTCTTGGAATTTGAACAGAGCTTTGCTCTGATCGGGATAAACACTCATATGCCATATGAGATGATCAATCTTGGAAGACAAGGGTATATTTGAGGCTCAGTCAAAGGGGAGTCTTGCCTCTGGAAAATTTAGTTAATTTGGGCTAAACTTGGTTTGAAAATAGTGTTAAACACTAAAGCATATTTGGCGATTGTTCCCTGATAAAATATCAGGAAATACCCCAATGGGGTATCACGTGCTGACACGTGATAGGTTCCTGTGATCTCTGCTCTATAGAATTAAATTCTAGTCAAACAAAAATATAACAAACAGCAAGGAAAAACCTCAATGAGGTGTCACGTGCTCACACGTGACCAAGAGTCACGTGCAGACACGTGATGATTCCTCAGCTCCCTGAAAACAGAATTAAATTCTGGTCACGTGTCAACACATGATGGGATCCTAAGCTCTTTAATCAATAGAATTAAATTCTATTTAATAATCAAATAATGGGATCACGTACCAACACGTGATAGAATTTTAAAAGCCTTCTGAACTAATAGAATTAAATTCTAATTAAGGGAAATCAAAGACCCTAACTAAAAAAATATTTCTTTAAATCTTTCCAAACAAAAAAGATGGTGCTCTGTAAAATAGAGCTCCGTTGGATTAAAAATCCAATGGTGATTAAAAATCACCAATTTATAGAAAGTTTATATACAAGGAAAGATTTTCCTGAAATTCACCAAGAATAACAAACAGAATATCTTCTGGATTAAAAATCCAATGGTGAATAAAATTCACTGAGTGATCTAAAAGATCATGTTAGTTACAAAAACAACCAAAATCTTTCAATGAAAAATTGACTAAACAAATTGATTCTTTTCTTTCTCCTATAAATAGGAGCCAAGAAGAGAAGAGAGGGGATTTTTGGAATTTTGATTTTCTGGAGAAAAACAACAACAGAGAGAAAAGAGAGAGGAGAATTTAATTCTCAAGAGAGAAAAGAAGTTCTTTTCAGAGAAAAGAAACCCTAGGTGAGAAAGGGGAAAGAGATCTAAGCTCCATAAAATAAAAGAGAATTTAATTCTCAAATTTAAGAGTTTAACTCTTCTGATTAAGAGCTTAGTTCTTTCTTTGGTTGAAGATCTGCAGAAGCAGATCTCCCCACAAGTTGAGAATTTAATTCTCATCGGGGAGATTCTGCCATGCAGATCCAAAACTTAGAGGAAGAATTGAGTTTAAGGAATTTAATTCCCCCAAATACATAGGAATTTAATTCCTCCAAATAAAACCAGGGTTTAACCCTATATGAGAATTTAATTCTCTCAATTTCATAGGAATTTAATTCCTCCAAATAAAACTAGGGTTTAACCCTATATGAGAATTTAATTCTCTCAATTCCATAGAAATTTAATTCCTTCAAATAAAACTAGGGTTCAACCCTGCATGAGAATTTAATTCTCCCCAAATTCATAAGAATTTAATTTCGCTAAATGAAATTAGGGTTTAATCCTACATAAGAATTTAATTCTTCCACATGCATAGGAATTTAATTCCTCTAAAACAGAATTAAGGTTTAACCCTATAGAGAATTTAATTCTTAAAATAAGAGACTTAAAGCTCTCCATGCATGTAAAGAACCGGGTCACGTGGTGACACGTGACCCCCATCCTCAATAATCAGAAAAGAAGGAACAAAACTAGGTCACGTGTTCCCACATGACCCTTAAACAGACTCCCCAAAATAAGAAGGAATTAGCCCAGAGGCAATGCCTCACGTGCTTCCACGTGACCTTCAAAACAAAGAGAACAAAGGCAAAGGCAGTACTGATTTTGGGCGCTCTCACGTGACCCCTAATAAACACTTTAATAATCAATACATGGATATCCATCACGTGCCAACACGTGATGGCCAGAAGATCAAAAGTGTTTAACACTTATCTGCAGATTTGAGAGTAAAATAAAGGAGGTCTGGCCCCATCTTCAGGCGCCTCACGTGACCCCACGTGACCCCTTTATTTCTAGTGTTTAACACTATTTTGAGCATTTTGTCTCCAGTGTTTAACACTGTTTAAATACATCACGTGAGGACACGTGACCGCCAGATATCCTTTAGTGTTTAACACTATTGTAAAATCAGCTTAGCCCGAATTGGATAAGTTTTCCAGGGGCAAATATCCCCTTCAAATGAGCCTTAAAATCCAGAGCCATAATATTTAATGCTCAAAGACAAAATGTTATCAGAGCCTTCAAACTCTGGTTTAGCATTGCTAAATAATGAGGGGATGAACCCAGGCAAATGTTCAATAGCCCAACAAAGGGCCAACAATTCAAACTTAATTGGACTTAGCCCAAATTGGCCATAAGTCCTCAATTCAGACTTAACTGAGCCAATGTGCTCATAATCTAATTAATTGATCTTAGTTCTAAATTGGACTATAGATCTCCCAATCAACTTTGGTTCAAGGGTACATCTCTTCACTCCTTTGATATTTGTCGTTGTAATCCTTCAACGTCTTCAGAGAGATGACGGGTCCCGACAACCACACATTTCACAGACTATGACGTCTTTAAACTGGATTGTGGGGTCCTTAAACTCATGGACAATGATGTCCTTAACCTCGGACTGTGGGGTCCCTTTAAACCCACGGACTATGATGTCCTTAACCTTGGACCGTAATGTCCTTAAACTAACAATCGATCGCAATGTCCCTAAACTAAACAACAGAGCCCAAATGCTCTCTTGTTGGATCTAAACGATCCCGTTAAGTTGATCTTAGCATAAAAATTAGACTAACGTATCCTTAACAAACGTTTAAGTTGATCTTAGACTCAAATGAGACTAACGTATCCTTAAACCCAACCCCCAAACCCAAATCTAAGAAAATACGGATTTGGACTAATCCACGCCCTACGGGCGACGACATAACTTAGTCTCCGTATACAATCCACGGGCAACCAAAAACAAAACAAACACCCACGACATGAAATGACCATCTGGAGAAGGAGACAGTTGTTACCACGATGCGGTAGCGTAATTAAGTGCAGGGGCTTGCGCCTGCAGGGAAGAGCGTCCCCACAATCAAAAACCCCTCAAATGAGGGGGAATCTGACGGAGTCTGCTACATCGGCCGCATCCGTTCAAACCTTCGATACGTGGTGTCATAAATCAACTTGGTATCTTCGGAGAGGTAGACGGATAGCACCAATTAGCATTTGCCCCGAAATTCAGGCGAGATGTTTATCGCGTCTCCGATTTTCGGCGGGGAACAGCGATCACGTATTCCCACGTGATGTGCTGAAAATAGTGTTAAGCACTTGGGACAAAACGCTCAAAATAGTGTTAAACACTAGAAATGAGGTGGTCACGTGGGGACACGTGATCTGAAGATGGGGCCAAACTTTCTTTATTTTCTTCCCAGAATATTCAAATAAGTGTTAAACACTTTTAGTCTTCGGGGCCATCACGTGTGAGCACGTGATGGACATCCATGCACTAGATTTAAAGGGATTTGTTAGGGGTCACGTGGGGACACGTGAGGGCACCCAAAATTGATTCTGCTCTTGGATTTGTTCCCTTTTGTTTTGAGAGTCACGTGTGAGCACGTGAGGCATTGCCTTCATACTTTTTCTTTCTCATTTTGAGGAGTCTGTTTAAGGGGCACGTGACCCAGTATTGTTCGTTCTTTTTCATTCGTTGGGATGAAGGGTCACGTGTTGCCACGTGATCACGTTGGATACTTTGATCTTTATGTGCATGGAGAGTTTTAAGTCTCTTGTTTTTAAGAATTAAATTCTTTTATAGGGTTAAACCTTAGTTCTGTTTAGAGGAATTAAATTTCTATGTATTTGGAAGAATTAAATTCTTATATAGGGTTAAACCCTAGTTTCATTTGGGGGAATTAAATTCCTATGAATTTGGGGGAATTAAATTCCCTAAACTCAATTCTCCCTCTAAGTTTTGGATCTGCATGGCAGAATCTCCCCGATGAGAATTAAATTCCCAACTTGTGGGGAGATCTGCTTTTGCAGATCTTTAACCAAAGGAAGAACTAAGTTCTTATTCAGAAGAGTTAAACTCTTAAATTGAGAATTAAATTCTCTTTTTGTTTTATGGAGCTTAGATCTCTTTCCCCTTCTCACCTAGGGTTTCTTTTTCTTCTGAAGAAATCTTTTTCTCTCTTGAGAATTAAATTCTCCTCTCTTTTTTTCTCTGTTGTTGTATTTCTCTTTAAAAAAAATCCGAAGGATCCTTCTCTTCTCTTCTTGGCTCCTATTTATAGGAGAAAGAAAAGAATTAGTTTGTTTAGTCAATCTTTCATTGAAAAATTTTAATTGATTTTGTAACCAGCATGATCTTTTAGATCACTCAGTGAATTTTATTCACCATTGGATTTTTAATCCAAAAGATCTTTTATCTGTTATTCCTGGCAAATTTTAGGGAAATCTTTCCTTGTATAGAATCTTTCTATAAATTGGTGATTTTTAATCACCATTGGATTTTTAATTCAACGGTGCTCCACTTTATAGAGCACAATCTTTTTTGTTTGGAAAGACCTAAGGAAATATTTTTCCAATTAGGGTTCTCGATTCCCTCTTAATTAGAATTTAATTCTATTAGTTTAGAAAGCTTAAGAGCCTATCACGTGTTGACACGTGATCCCACTGTTTGATCATTTAAATAGAATTTAATTCTATTAATTAAAGAGCTTAGGAACCCATCACGTATTGACACGTGACCCCCCTTGATTAACATTTTAACCGGAATTTAATTCTGATGTTTTAAAGAATTAAATAATCATCACGTGTCAGCACGTGACCCTTGGTCACGTGTGAGCACGTGATGCCCCATTGGGGTTTTTCCTTAGTTTTTATTATATTTTTAATCCCTTTCAGTGGGTTTAAAGGCTCATCACGTGTGGGCACGTGACTCCTGTTGATTAGAATTCAATTCAATTATAACAGAGTCCCTAGGAAACCATCACGTGTCAGCACGTGATGCCCCATTGGGGTTTCTTTCCTGAAATTTTATGAGGGAACAGGGTTATTGGTCGATCCGGGGAATCGGGTTCCGTTAGCGCCAGTTTATTAAATTTTTGTTCCGCATTTGGCCACGGATTGATGGCCGGGACACTGGCGTAACCCAACATGGTATCACAGCCAACCCATTAACCTCATACTAGTTGTTTTAGACGATGTTAAAGTATCGAAACTGAAATAACTCCGAAACAATACCAACTAGCATTCTAGTTTCTGTCGAATTTTATTTAGTCTTCTAAAAATATTTAAACAATTGCAGAAGACTACCTGTATGACTACTAGAACATACCCCAAATACGATCCCCATTCACCTGAACTGACCTGGCCACATTAGCAAAATGTCCGGCCTGGCCAGTCCCATGGAGGAACTGGGACTTGAATTTTGGGGTGTGTGCTAGTTTCTGGAATATTGGTTCAGTGGTATTGCTTGTTTAGCCCAGTTTGGATATGGTTTTATCCTTTAGTTTGAGGGCAATTTGAGGTGTTTCGAAGTCGATATTTCTAATACTGTTTAAAGTTTTACAGTACATACATTACTATCTGCGACCGTGAATGTCATTAAAGCGTACAACTTGTCTAATTGCTATATGTCTTTTAGACGGGTTTGCGAACGTGACATTCACATTGATGTTCTGAGTTGTGCTGTGTTGTGGCAGAATCGTCTTGGTGGATAGCTTGGGTGCAATGTTAGTACAGTTTAGTTTCATTTGTACATTTGATATCATGGGGCGAGCATCTAATATGTGGACTGCCGTCACTACCTGTTTGTATATTATTTATTTGGGGCACGACCGGGTTGAGGTCGATATCATCATTGTACATATTTTATTTTCTGTACTACGATTACCCCGCGGTGGAGTGCACGGATAGCCGGATTCTAGAGGGCAATGGGCCCGCATCTCATGGCGTTGAGACAGAGGGGGCCTCACTATAGAATTGATAGGTTATTCGCTGCACTCGTAGGGGGTACAAGTTGACCCAAGAAGGGGTGCTCAAGTTACCGGATTCCATGAAGTGCCGGGTGGCCCATTCACTTTGATGAAGGGGTTGCCTCACTTCTAGTTTTGGCGGGTAACTTACCGTCCTCGTAGGGGTCTAGGTTTTCATTGCACAGGCTATCCACACGACCAGGGGAACGTCGGATTTCACTTGCGGCTCAAAGGAAAGCCGGGGCTTCCAGATTATCAGTTTGTTCTGTGATGCTTATCGCTTATCTGTGATATTGCATATATCATGCCTGGAACGATTATTATATATTGTTATATATATACTAGTAGATGTTGTATATGTTTTGCATCCGTGCTAGTCCAGCCCCCGCTCTGTCGTTAGTTAAGTAATCTAACGGGTGAAGACGGGGCCCAGTGGCGAATACGGATGGCATATACGTACATCATATTTTCGTTCTTTTCTGGTGTGATTAATTGATGGGACTGTGTTGATTCTGATCAATGCAAGGAAAACAAACCTATATGATATTGTTGGAACAATTTTTCAAAAGCTGTTATTACAAGGACGTTTTCTTTTGTTTTGCACAGCGGTATTCGGTTATGATTATCCAGCACCTCATTCGACTAGGCAAGAGCCTAGATCCCTTCACCGGGAGTGACCTCTTGGGCAGAAGTTTACGTCAGGGTAAAAACTTCATATAATCGATTAATTTTTGCTTTACATCGAGGTATTCAGTTGGGAATATCCTGCACCTCATTCCATGAGGAAAGAGCCGAGATCCCTTCACCGGGAGTGACCTCTTTAGCAAAAGTTTTCGCCACTATATATTTGTAAAGCTATCCAGTTCCTTCAACGATATTGTTCCCCTCCGAACGGCGGCGCACAGGACCGCGATGTCCTGACGCTGAGATTCGGGGCAGATGCTATTTGGTTTTATCCGTCCACCTCTCCGAAGATGCCAAGTTGATTTATGGCACCGTGTATTGGAGGTTTAGACGGATGCGGCCGATGTAGCAGACTTCGTCAGATTCCCCCTCGCTTGAGAGGTTTTTGATTGTGGGGACGCTCTTCCCTGCAGGCGCAAGCCCCTGCAGTTAATTACGCTATCGCATCGCGGTAACAACTTTCTCCTTCTCCAGAATTTCACTTCGTGTCGTGTGTGTTTGTTTTGTTTGTGGTTGCCCGTGGATTGTATACGGAGATTGAGTAATGCCGTCGCCCGTAGGACGTGGATTAGTCCAAATCCGTATTTACTTAGATTTGGGTTTGGTGTTTTTAGTTTAAGGATGCATTAGTCGCGTTGCGGCTAAGATCAACTTAAACGTTCGTTAAGGATACGATAGTCCTGTTTGAGACTAAGATCAACTTAACGTGATAATCCATTTAATATCTGGCCATCGGGACTCGTCACCTCTCTAACGTCGTTGAAGGATTACAACGGCAGATGTCAGAGGAGTTCAGAGATGTACCCTTGAACCAAGGTTGATTTGGAGTTTTATAGTTCGTTTGAATGTTTAAGGATACGTTAGCCGTGTTTGGGGGCTAAGATCAACTTAAACGGGATCGTTTAGATCCGGCAAAAGAGCATTTGGAGGCTCTATTGTTCCAGTTTAGGGACGTTTCGGTCCGACATTAGTTTAAGGACGTTCCGGTCCAATATTAGTTTAAGGACGTTCCGGTCCGACATTAGTTTAGGGACGTTTCGGTCCGATATTAGTTTAGGGACGTTTCGGTCCACGGGTTTAAGGACTCCGCAGTCCATATTGATGTGTGGTCGTTGGGACCCGTCACCTCTTTGACGTCGTTGAGGAATTACAACGATGGATATCAAAGGAGTTCGGAGATGTACCCTCAAACTGGATGTAAATTGATTTAGGGGAGCAATCTTGCTCGGTCAATTTAATTTGAGGACTTATGGCCACGATTGGGCTAAGTTCAATTGAAAATATTCAACACTTTTATTTGTTGTTGGTCTGTTAGACCTGTGCCAGGGCTGTTCATTTATTTTGGGCTCTGCTCAAACAGAGTATCAATTTAAATGGGGCTCTGCCCTTTTATTGCTTTGCAATTTATTTAGGCCTATTAGGTCTTTTTGACTTTGGCCTGGTCCTTTAAGTAATGCACTGCAATTGTGCAAAGTATTAAGAATCTTTTAGATTCAAGAACAGAAGTGCAAAGCACTTTTTGATCCCTTGATCTAAATTTGGATCAAAGAAAAACAAGTTTTCCTTGTTTCAGAGAACCAAAGGTTCATAACAAGTGCAAGGCACTATTTTTATTTTTATTTTTTATTTATTTATTTATTTATTGAAGATCAATGATCTTATTCTTAGATCAATGATCTGTTTATAAGAGAATTTTCTCTTCTTTTAAAGGTTTTTTTACCTTTTTTTTATGTTCTTCAGGAGTTCTTGAGAGTTCTCTTTTTTTTTAGCAAGATGTTCATGATTTTGAATTGAGGTCTGGGGTCCTTTTTATAGTGCTCATAAATTAGTTAAATTTGTTAAAGAGATCTTTTTCTGAGTGATTTGGGGAATTTTCCCCACCGTTGGATCTTTGATCCAGAGGCCCCTGTTTTACAGAAGAAAATCTTCTTGTTTTAACAAGAACAGAAAAGATTTCTTTAAATCCCCATTTTGTTTTTGCGCAACTCCCCCAGCGCATGCGCAGCTGTGCTTGCGCAGTTGTGCTTGTGCAACTGCGCAGACACGTGTCATGCACTGCAGCGCTTGCGCAGTTGTGCTTGCGCAACTGCGCAGACACGTGTCACGCAGCGCAGTGTTTGCGCAACTGAAACGTTGCTCCCTTTACTTTTTTGTTTTAAAAGAGCCTTGCTCTGATTGGACGCACTGCCCTGGGCGCTGCGCTGACGTATCAACTTCTGACACGTGGCGCGTTGCGCGCAGCGCACGGGATTTGAAGCGTTGCTTCAAAATTTGAATTTTTAAAATTCAAACAGAGCCTTGCTCTGTTTGGGGGGAAACAAATGCCCCCCCACCGTTGCGCTCACGTGGCGTGCACGTGAGTGCAGCGGTGGCAAGATCCTGGCTGTTGGATCAAAAGGGGTAAGTTGAAGGGGCGCAGGTGCCTATAAATAGGACCCTTGGTCCTTGGTAATTCTTTATCACTTCAAGAATTTTAATTCAGAGCCTTGCTCTTGCTTAAGAACCTTCAGAGCCTTGCTCTTGTTTCTTCCCAAGAACTTCAAAGTTCAGAACTTAGAATCACTCTAGGTAAAAAATTTAAATTTAATTTAATTTAATTTAATTAACAGAGCCTTGCTCTTATAGATCTTTGATCTAAAGAAAACCCCTTTGGTGTTTCATCAACAGAGCCTTGCTCTAAAAAACTTACAGATTTACAGAGATCTGGTCCATGGGTTTTAACCCATGAACATAGCTTTGCTCTTGGATCAAATGTAGATCTTTTTAGATCTGAAAAATGAAGAATTTTTTTTTAAGTTTTCATGGATTTTTCAAGATTCCAAAATTCTAATTCTTCTAAGTGTTAAAAAAAAATTGATGGATCTTTCCATTATTACCACAGAGCTATGCTCTTTTAAGGAATCTTGTTCCCCTGAGACCAGAGTTTGACAAATGTCATTCTGTGACAGAGCTTTGCCCTAAAAGAGGAGATTTTCTCCTTGTCTCTAGGGATCTCCCATCAATGAGGATATTCTCTTGGGAACCTTTTCATTAATTGACAGTCTCATCTAATGATGGGGTTGTCTTATTAAATGATGTACAGTCATCCAGATTTTGTGGGTCCCCCTTTGGTCCCCTACCCACTGCATCACAGTGTGGAGTAAGATTTTTAAAATGCCAAGCGTTAGAACACTAACGGTTATTTTTGTCTTTCTACAGGAAACATGTCTAACGACTTGTCTTTCCCCTTTGTTCGCTCGGAAGGAGGGTTCCCTCATTCGCCAGTGGACCGGGTGGCGTTCGCTCTTATTAAAGATCATGACCCTGAGTGCAAAAAACTCCACCTGTGGGGCAGGTGGTACAGTCAAATCATCCAAGGTCGTCGCAGTTTCAGTTCCGCCTCGCCGTCTGAGCCCATAGTTACGATCCCCTATGCGGACGAACCCCCGGTGAAGTATGCCGTGGAGGTTAAAAATTGGAATTCTGATGACCTCCTCCAGCCTGCAATCGGTGCCATCCCCGTGCAGCCGCCACCGGCAATAGACATTCTGGGGAGGCGAATCTGTCAGGGTGAAGCACGCCCTTGGGGACAGGCTTACAATATTGGACTGATCCCGCGACCGCCCGCCGGATATTTGCAGTGGGCCTGGTACATCTTATCGGCGAAAAGGACTCATCTAACGAAGATTGGTTTATATTCGTCCATCTACGTTTCGCTTTTCGAGTATCCCTCTCCTCCAACGTGGTGGATCAAGGCCTTCATTGAACAATGGAATATCCCCACCCACACCTTCCTGATGACGGATAGGGAGGTCTCCATCTCCTTGGAGGAGTTTGCTGAAGTTTCGGGTCTACCAATGAGGGGGGAGCACTACGAGGAGCTGCTTCCTCCTGACGAATACATCTTTGCCACCAAGCCGCTGGTGTTTGACTTGACTCCGGAGAACGCCATTCAGCATCAGTATCCGGGCTTGGTGAAGATGTTGGAGATCTATGAGGGACTCCATCTGGAATTGGGCGACCGGGGCGTCAGTTTCGTAGATTTTATTGCCCGCTTCATTTGCCCGGAGTTCCTATCAGAGCGGAGTGAGAAGTTCGCCCAGCTTGATGACCCTTGTGGTTTCGGCTTGGACCGCCGACCCATATCGAAAAATGACCAGAGGGATTTTTATCTCCCCAGCGCTGCCATCGCTGCTTTCTCAGAAATCGCCGTCCCGGGCATAGATGAGGAGACCTTTTTTATTGGGTTCTTGGGCTTGTGGCTATGCAGCTTTACGCTCCCCATGCACCCACGCCTCATGCGGCCCTCCGTCTTTTACCCAGCGCATCGGATGGTGGCTGGTTTGCAGTTATCGGTAGGAATCGCCGGGCTGGCTTACCTTTACAATGGACTTAGCATAGCGGCGGACGCTAGTGAGCCTGGGGTACAGCCTGCTAACTTCCCGATGCACTATTTCACTTCTTGGATGGAGATGCATGTGCAAGGGGTGTTTGGTGCCCATAAGACTCCTCCGTTCTTTGAGAAATGCAGACTCCCGAGAGTCATGCGGTTGGTCGGGGCTTCAATTGTGGTTGCATCCCCGTGGGAGTCTAGGGGGCTGCTCCTTCGTCCACATCTGGTCGGAGCAAAGGTTTCCTTTGTGGATAAGGTCATAACCATAGGCTCAGAGACCACTAAGTCAGTGGTGCCACTGCGTGATGATTTTAAGGATGGGGCTTCTGTATTGAAGGCTCGGGAAATTCTCCACCTCTACTCCATTCGGCCGGGCTATCTAGTGTTTAGGCAGAATGAGACAGCCCTGTTTATAAGGTATAACCCGTACCGATTTACCCGGCAATCGAGCTACAACCAAGGGATCCCGATGGAAGCTTTCTTGGAAAAGCCCGTGGTCAGCCAAGAGGGGATAAAGAATGCAATGCACCATTTCACACGGCTTAACACAGGTTCCTATTTCTTTATCAGTGAACCCAGCTGTGCCCCTAAGATGCTCAATTCGTACGTAGCCTGGTATGCGCATGCGATGGGCCCAATTATCTTAACGGAGAAGCGCATGCTGGTTGACCGTAGGGGTGCGCCTCCTGGCAGTGATCGCAAGGCCCCCTTGCAGCCAAGGATCCCGGTCATCCCTCCGTTAAAAGATGCCGGAGTCGATCGACCACGCGTGTTGAGCCCCCTGTGTGGATTGCCACTGCCTGCTATGGTGAATGCACCACCGGCGCCCCGTGCTCCCACACAGACGGTTAATGTAGTATCGCCAGAGTCCGGCGCAGGAGCAGATATCGGGACCCGCCGCCCTAAGGTGACTGCCAAGCACAAATCGATTCCGGGTGCATCTAGAGCTGGCGGGCAAAAGAAGAAGAAGTCCATCCTTTCCCTTGATGCGATCCTCAGCTTAGAGCCTGAGGCTCCTCTCAACGAAGGAATAAGTGAATATGGCAGCAACGAGGGCTTCTTGGTAGACCCTGCAGACACCAATTTGGCAGCCGCCATTGCAGCTTCGGAGCGATCGGCGAGGCTCGAAGCGATGTTAAGTAAACTCGCTGAATCAGGTAACCATTAGCCGCTTTCTTCGTCACTTTATTGCATTTTTTATCATTATCTTTAACTAATATTTTCCCCATTTTCAACAGGTGTCTCTACCGAAGAGGCTATTGCTGCTTCTTTGAAAACCTTCCAAGAGGAGGAGGAGAAACGTGCTCTAGCAGGCGTTGGTATGTCCCACCCCCTTCTCTTATTATAAGAAAAATTTGTTATCTTTTCTGATGGTCAACCTAACCATCTTCTTTTGTCTCTTTGCAGGGGCTATATCAGTTGATGCGGGGATCCTCTCCAAGCCTGTTACTGAAGTCCCGGTCTCGTCGAGGCTACTGCAAGAGCCTCGACTTGACAAAATGACGAGGGATGCCTTGAAAGATCTGGAGGCATCCCTATTCACGGACGAAGACGCCTCCATTAAAGAGGCTTTAGTGGCATCCGTCTCAACGGCTCGTGAGGAGAGGATGCGGTTAAGACGCGAAGCAAAGGCGCGCAGAGCTGCTTTGGCCACGGGAGCGGGCCCTAGCATCATCCCTCGCGCTGATACTCCCTCTGAAGAGGCCCCTGTCGCCCTATCTACTGCTCATAGGCAAGTGGCGCGCGCGGTTCGAAGTGCAAATGATAAATCCTCTTCAGGTAGCATTTCTTTCAGAACCTTGTTGTAAGAATCATAAAGCCATCGGTTCTTACGTATCCCATCTTGCAAGGTCAAGTCCGACCGAGGGGGAGGCGGAGACCGTTGAACCCAGGGAAACGGAGGAGGCGGTGCCTGCCGAACCCGAGCTGACGGTGAGCAACGTCGTTGGGGTTACGGGGCCTGAAACAGAGGTTGGGGGATCTACAGCCGAGAGGGTCATTGATGCCGAACCTGAAGTGGCGACAGATGAAATGATCGTCATAACCAAGCCGAGGGTAGTGGTGGGCGAGGCGCTTGAGGCTGGAGACCTCGCGGTGACGGTGGACGAGACAATCGTGACCGCAGAACCCGAGGGAGTAGCGGGTGAGGTGGCCACGATTCCTGAGGACGAGCTAACCGCTCCTTCTCAGGAATCTGGCAATGCTCCAATCATAGCCCTCCCCGTCTATGGTCCCCCGCCGTCTCCAGGGCTTGCGAGCACAACAACGGTTCCCATTGAGTCGGGTGATGAGGCCACGGGCGGTGGCCTCATGTCAATGGAGGAAGGAATTGCCTCAGTTTCGGCTGGCAGCTCGGCGGGTAAATTTCGAGTTACTATCATTCTTTTTTTTTATATCTTGCGATCTTTTCTAACAAGTTTGTCTTTGTTTTTAACGCAGGTGCGGCCAGTGCCGATGCTCCATTGCTCGAAGGAGCACCGTCAACTACTGCTTTGGCGGTGGTCACTTCCCAGCCTTCCCTTGTGCCATCGCGGATGTTGGAAGGTATGGATTTGCGATTCATAAGTTTATCTTTTAAACGTGTAGCTTATGTACTAACGTTGTACCACTGTGTCCTTTCAGGAGTGCTCTTTGATCATCTATACCAAGTATTGCTCCCACACTTCTCCTTCCCATCCGAACTCGCTTCTCCCTCTAGTGGTGCCGGTGAGTATACTTTCATTTCGATATCTTTCTTCCCCCCCCCCCCATTTTTTTTAGCAATAGGATTATTTCTGACTTCTCCTCTTCCTTATTGTAGTGCTACAAATCGAAGGAGGGGACGCAAAACCTGCCACGCCACCGGCTCTTCCGGCTTTGCCGTCCGTTGCAGCTGGTATAGTAAATTTCCTTTTTGATGACTCTTCAACATCTCTTGAACCATCGTTTAACCATGTTTTGTTTTGCAGCTATCGTTCCGGCTCCGGTCCTTCTTGAGTCTCGTGTCCTTTCACCGGCAGGCCCTTTCTTAAAACGTCCATCTTCAAAGGGTGCCGTGATGAGTTTGGGCATGCTGAGCGGGTATATCGAAGAGCTTAACACGGACGCTCTCCCTTCTGCCGTAGATTTCGCTGTGGAAGTTAACCCGATGTTGGCGGCGCTCGTAAACTTTCACAACAAAGGCGTCGTCGAATCTTGGGTTAACCACTGCAGAGAGATCGAGGCCTGCCTACATCAGTTGGAGTCGACGCGTCCTTCTCCTGAAGTTTTGGCCGTGAGCACCCAACGGACAGCTTGGATCGAGCAAAGCGCTTCTTATTTCCGCCATTTGGAGCAAGAAGCAGCTTTACGGTTGAAGGAACGTCAGGAATCTTCAAGCGCAACTGCTCGCCTGCGCGCTGAAGTTAGGACAAATGCCGCCGAGGTGAAAGCTGTCTTTGAAGGCCTTCTGGAGCGTATCTCTAATGGGCTAACACTGAAGCAGAAGCTTGATGCCGCCGAGCGTGATGCCTGAGGCCGTGAAGCAGCTCAGCAAGTCGTTGGGGAACAGCTTGCATCCTTCATGCAGCAGCGGGCTCAAGTAGAGGCCGAACTGGCGGTGGCGGCTGATCAAGAGAAGGCGTGGAAGGAAGTACGCGAGCAACTGATAGAGCTATTCAAGAGGCTTCCTTCTCCCTGAACATTTTGTATCATTTACACACTTGTAACTTTTTGTATAGTATATATACATTCTTTATTCTTTATATGATTCGCCTTGTATTTTGATTGAATTTATGAATAAAGATACACATTCCTTTTTGCAATGTCTTGTACTATTTCTTTGCTTTCTCCCTTCTCAGCATGATGTCTTCGATGAACCTAATTGGCAGATAACTTAATTTCTCCAAGAGATAGCGATGGCTTAGGTCGCAGGTTCAGATCTGCCGCCTAAGACTTTTCAACTCTATGAGCCGTGAGGGTCTCATAGAGACTTTTCTCCCTACGGATCGAGAGGATCCCGTAGGTGGGTTTTTCTCCTTAGGAATCGTGAGGATTCCTAAGTGTGGTTTTCTCTTATAAGTCGTAGGGATCCTACAAGAGAATTTTTCCTTCTTATGAGTTGAGAGGACCCGTAAGCGGTTGTTTCCCTCCTTGTCGAAACTCGACTTTGGACAGTGAGACCCATGAATAGTATGCAATAGGCCGTTTTAGATCGACTTGTAGGGTCCCATTGTTCAGGAAGCAAGTTTTTCAATCCCTGCTGCCTGAGGCTTCATCTTGCGAGTCGAGACGAATCGGGAATTTTCCAGCGGAGACATTGGTTTCTCTGCAAGCCGACGCGAATCAGGAGGCTCTCATCAAGGAGTGTTTGTATCCGTGAGTCGAGGAGTTTGCTAGGGATTATTTGTTTCCCAAGCGCCAAGGATTATTTGTTTCCTTAGGGTTTGAAACGAGTCGAGGATTTCCCACGGAAGCACTGGTGGCTCTGCGAGTCGACGCGGATCAGGAGGCTCTCGTCAAGGAGTGTTTGTATCCGTGAGTCGAGGAGTTTGCTAGGGATTGTTTGTTTCCCAAGCGCCAAGGATTATTTGTTTCCTTGGGGTTTGAAACGAGTCGAGGATTTCCCACGGAGGCACTGGTGGCTCTGCGAGTCGACGCGGATCAGGAGGCTCTCATCAAGGAGTGTTTGTATCCGTGAGTCGAGGAGTTTGCTAGGGATTATTTGTTTCTCAAGCGCCAAGGATTATTTGTTTCCTTGGGGTTTGAAACGAGTCGAGGATTTCCCATGGAAGCACTGGTGGCTCTGCGAGTCGACGCGGATCAGGAGGCTCTCGTCAAGGAGTGTTTATATCCGTGAGTCGAGGAGTTTGCTAGGGATTGTTTGTTTCCCAAGCGCCAAGGATTATTTGTTTCCTTGGAGTTTGAAACGAGTCGAGGTTTCCCATGGAAGCACCGGCGGCTCTGCGAGTCGACGCGGATCAGGAGGCTCTCGTCAAGGAGTGTTTGTATCCGTGAGTCGAGGAGTTTGCTAGGGATTATTTGTTTCCCAAGCGCCAAGGATTATTTGTTTCCTTGGGGTTTGAAACGAGTCGAGGATTTCCCACGGAGGCACTGGTGGCTCTGCGAGTCGACGCGGATCAGGAGGCTCTCGTCAAGGAGTGTTTGTATCCGTGAGTCGAGGAGTTTGCTAGGGATTATTTGTTTCCCAAGCGCCAAGGATTATTTGTTTCCTTGGGGTTTGAAACGAGTCGAGGATTTCCCACGGAGGCACTGGTGGCTCTGCGAGTCGACGCGGATCAGGAGGCTCTCGTCAAGGAGTGTTTGTATCCGTGAGTCGAGGAATTTGGCTTCGTTCTCTGGCGGATCCTGTTGGGAAAGTATGGTTCCCTCTTTGTTTACGCCCTTGGATTGTATACAGGGATCGATGTGATCTTAACTGTAGGGCCAAAGTTATTTCATTTTTTTTGTTTTATCTCCGCGATGCTCTATCATTTCAGCTTTTATATCGCGAAGGTCGCGATTGCCCAATCATTTCGGCTATTTTTCGCGGTGCCCAATCATTTCGGCTATTTATTTTATTTTTACTCGCTGCTTTTTATTGCGAGTTGCCCAATCATTTCGGCTATTTTGCATGCATACATTTTTACTTGCTGCTTTTTATTGCAAGTTGCCCTATCATTTCGGCTATTTCGTATGCATGTGCGGCCTATTGGCTTTTCGTTGTAAACCGATTTGGGCATCAGCACCGCTACAACTGGGATATTACCAGGAGCGAATCATCATCTGCCTCTGTTGATGTCGAACAAAGGTGGCTTAGCGACCAGGGTTAGGGTCCTGTCGGCTAAGGCTTTTGACTTCATGAGCCGTAAGGGTTTCACGAAGTTATTTCTCCCTACAAGTCGTGAGGATCTTGTAGGTGTATTTTCTCCTTAGGACCCGTGAGGATTCCTAAGTGTTTGTTTCCTCTGTAGGTCGTAAGGATCCTACAGGAGGGTTTTCTCCTCATAAATCGAGAGGATTTACGAGGGTTGTTTACCATGCGAACATATCCCCAGTCACGGATGAGACTTGGTTAGGGAAATGTTTATTCGCGCCCGTGGATTGTATACAAGGGTCAGTATTGAGCCACTTGTAGGGCATTATCGGAAATTGTGGGGATTGCTTAAGCACGGGTTTAGGTCTCTGTAACTTAAGACTTTCAAATCTTATGAGCCGTGACGGTCCCATAAGAGAGTTCTCCTTATGAGTCGTGAGGATCTCGCAAGTGTATTTTCTCCTTAGGGATCGTGGGGATCCCTAAGTGTGTTGCTCCTTTGTGAGTCGTAAGGATCTCACGCGGGTGGTTTCTCCTTACAAGGTCGAGAGGACCCTATAAGTGTCTTTTAATGAGGTTGTGCCCTTTCGGGTTTTCACAAACACTCGCCGGTAGCCCTGCTGTTTTTACTCACGGAGCCCTTTCGGGTTTTCATCCGTGCCCATTTTGCTCATGGACGTACCGCTTTTTTTTTTTTAATTTTTATTTTTATATATTTTTTTACGAGGTCGCGCCCTTTCGGGTTTTCATGAACACTCGCCGGTAGCCCTGCTGTTTTTACTCACGGAGCCCTTTCGGGTTTTCATCCGTGCCCATTTTGCTTATGGACATACCGTTTTTTTTTTAATTTTATTTTTATATGTTTTTTTTATCTCGTCAGCCTAACGATGCTGCGGTAGTAGTTTAAAGACGTTTCGGTCTGCTATTAGTTTAAGGACATTTCGGTCCGACATAGAGAAGGCCGGCTACTGCTTATAAAGCTTGAGCTTAGGAAGATAGCGAGCGGACATAGTCGTCGTCATCTATCATTGACCTAGGCTGTGGCTCATTAAGCGTAGTATCTCTTTAGGAAGCGACCGTTTATTGGCCTGAAAGGCCTTTCACCGTGCATGTCCATGAGTAGATAGGCCCCATCCTGGTAGACCTTATCTATGATGTATGGGCCTTCATAGTTTGGCTCGAATTTTCCTCGCTTGGCGCGATTGGGAATCATAGGCCTTTTGACCACTAGCACAAGTTCGCCTTGGCGGAATATCCTCGGTCGGGTCAATCTTTCATATGAGCGCGTCATCTTTGCTTTATAAGCTTCCAGATTTTGCTGTGCTATGAGCCGGGTTTCATCAAGGGAGTCAAGCTCCTCAAGCCGAAGGTGAGCATTTTCTTCGTCTGTTAGCTCGTAGTGGACTGCCACTCGTAGAGAGGGTAATTCTATCTCGAGAGGGAGTACTGCTTCTGTACCGAATACCAACGCATATGGCGTTGCGTTCGTGGCCGTTTTAAACGTAGTTCGATACGCCCAGAGAGCTTCTTACAGTCTTTCGTGCCAGTCTTTCTTATTTCGTGACACAGTTTTCTTCATGATCTTCGTCAAGGTGTTGAAGGCTTCAGCTAGACCGTTAGCTCACGGATTATAAACTGAGGAATATCTCCAGTCTATATTATGTTGTTGCGCGAAGCGACTGATTTTGTGGCTTCTGTAGGCTGGCCCGTTATCGGAGATGATTCGTCTTGGCGTTCCAAACCGATATATGACATGCGTCTTGAAGAAATGGAGGATATTCTCCGTCTTTACTTCCCTCAGCGGTACCGCTTCTGCCCACTTAGAGAAGTAGTCAGTCGTCGCTAGGATGAAACGATGTCCTCTAGACGATGCTGGTTCGATGGGGCCGACTATATCAGTCCCCCACATTTCGAATGGCCAGCTAGCCACCGTTGGATGTAGTGGATTCGGATGTTGATGGATGAAGTCCCCATGAATTTGGCATGAATGGCATTGCTTCGCATATTCGAGGCAGTCCTGGATCATTGTGGGCCAATAGTAGCCCATCCGTTTGATTTTCAACTTCATCTTTGGGCCCGCTTGGTGAGAACCGCAGAGTCCGTCGTGAACCTCCTGGATGACTCTTTTCGCTTCGTCAGGTCCTAAACATCTCAGCCACAGAGAATCAAACGACCTCTTGTACAGAGTATCATTGACAAAGGCGAAAGACAGAGCTCGTTTCATAAGCTGATGTCTTGTGGACGCTTCTTCAGGCATTCGGTGGGATCTAAAGTAGTCTATGAAGACTTCTCTCCAATTCTCAGCCTTTTCCCGGTCCTTTACTTGCAGGGTCGTTTGCTCAGTCGCTCCCTTCTCTTCGGATGATTCCGGAGATATTTCTGCTGGGGCAAGCACTTGACGGCTTTGTACCATGATTCTAACGTCATCGAGATTCTCGTCAGCCAGTTCTTTAGCAAGTTTGGCCAATGCGTCTGCTTTGCTATTTTCCGCGCGCGGTATGTTCTCCAAAGTATATGAGGGAATTTGGGTCAACAGTTGTTGCACTTTTTCGCCGTACTTCACCAGTTCTGGCTTGCACGTTTGGTAGTCGCCATTTACTTGACTAACGACCAGTTGAGAATCCC
This sequence comes from Agapanthus africanus, assembly GCA_030015575.1. Classification (NCBI taxonomy): domain Eukaryota; kingdom Viridiplantae; phylum Streptophyta; class Magnoliopsida; order Asparagales; family Amaryllidaceae; genus Agapanthus; species Agapanthus africanus. Next base: position 561,085,044 of record CM057345.1, read on the forward strand.
CGTATATAAGGAGGTCTTCAATTCCCATGTCAATGGCGATCTCAAGACCTGCTATCAAGGCTTCATATTCGGCTTCGTTATTCGTCCTCGGTTCTGTTAAGGAGAAAGCGAAACGCATTATCCCTCCTTGTGGAGTCACGAAGATGAGGCCTACCCCTGATTTGATTATAGGGGTACTTTGTTTGCGCTTTTTCACAGAAGATGCTCCATCGAAATAAAGTTCCCATTGGGTATCACCACCGTCGATCGTGTCAAACGCATGTTCGTCTGGTAAGTCGCAGCTCAGAGGAGAATCGGCGGGTATCGGATGCTCAGCAAGGAAGTCGGCGATGGCCTGGCCTTTCACTGCCTTGAGAGGTTGATACGTTATCGAAAACTCCATCAAGAGCAGAGCCCATTTAGCGAGTCGACCTGTCAGTATGGCCTTTGACATTAAATACTTAAGAGGGTCCACCTTCGAAATGAGACGAACTTCATGCGCCAACGCATAGTGCCTGAGCTTTGTTATCGCGAAGATCAATGCTAGGCAGTGTTTTTCAATGGGGGAATAGTTGCTTTCTGCCCCCAGTAGAACTCGACTTAAGTAGTAGAGTGATCTTTCTTTCCCTTGATCGTTCTCTTGTGCCCATAATGCGCCCAAGAAGCCTTCGAGGGCGGTTGTATAAAGAATGAGGGGTTTTCCCTTGACCGGAGCAGCCAACACTGGCGGGTTCTGCAGGTACTGTTTAATTTCGTCCAGCACGCTCTGGCATTTTTGATCCCAGACAAATGGAGTTCCCTTCTTCATCAGGTGACTGTAAGGGCGGCATTTGCCAGAGAGGTTGGCTATAAATCGCCGAATATATGCGAGCTTTCCTTGGAGAGACCGCAACTGTTTGAGAGTCCTTGGCGGAGGTATTTCCATGATTGCCTTGATCTTGGACGGATCTATTTCGATACCCCGGTGTCGGACAATGAATCCCAGGAATTTGCCCGAGGAAACTCCGAATGCACACTTGAGCGGGTTCATCTTCAAGTTGTATTGTCGAAGGCGTTGAAATACGGTCTTCAAATGCTCGAGATGTTCCTCGTATGATTTGATTTTAACCACGAGATCGTCGATATAGCATTCGACGATTTCGTGTATGAGGTCATCGAAGATCTTCGTCATGGCCCTCTGGTAGGTGGTACCGGCGTTCTTTAGACCAAAGGGCATCACCTTGTAGCAGAATATACCCAAAGGAGTCCGGAAGGCGGTGTGCTTCTGATCTTTGGGATGCATTTTTATCTGATTATGTCCTGACGAGCCGTCTATGAAGGAGAAAACCTCATGAGTGGACGTATTGTCTATCATCAGTTCGGTGACTGGCACTGGAAAATCATCCTTCGGGCAAGCTTTATTAAGATCGCGGAAGTCTACGCATATGCGCACCGTCCCATTTTTCTTCATCACCGGGACGATGTTAGCGATCCATTCGGGGTATTGAACCTCCTGGATAAAGCCAGAGTCGATCAGCTTCTTGACCTCGGCGTTGATACTCATCTCGAGCTCGAGCCGCATTCTCCTCGGCGCCTGTTTGACTGGCTTGATGTCCGGGGATATCGCCAATTTGTGTACAGCAATTTCTGGATCTAGTCCCGGCATTTCGGAATAGTTCCACGCGAAGCAATCTCTATGCTGCAGAAGCACATCCTTTAACGCAGCTACCCTTTCTTCAGATAGTAACTCGCTGATGAATGTCGGTCGTGGATCGTCTGCCGATCCTAACTCAATCTTCTTGAGGTTATCTGTAGTGGTATGGATTCCATCTTCCAGCTCTTTTGGCGCTGGTGGGAATTCTGAGATTATCTCGTCGCTACTATTTTCGAAGCACCAAGGGAGCTCATCTATGTCCTCGGGCTCTTCTTTTAATATTGTAATCATGTGACAGGTGCGAATTCGCTTCCAATCCTAATGTGGAACCGGTTCTTCTTTCGTGACCTTGGGCTCGTGCTTCTGTGGCGGCGTTACCTTCCAGTTGTCAGACAGAGCGAACTTGCCGAGCTGGTACTGATCTTCGACCCAATTCGTAAAGGTGAAGCAGTCTTCGAGCGGGTGCCCTATTACTCGATGGTAAGAGCAATAGTTTGGGCCAGAGACTTCGCTTGCTCGTTCGGGATGTTTAGACTCCGGCAATGTAAGCATTTGATGTTTTAGAGCAAGATCAAGTATCTTCTTCGTCTTGTTCCGAGGAAACGAGTACGCTCGACCCATTTTCTTCATGAGGGATAGACCAATAACGCTCAACTCCCGTTTGCGTGGCTTCTTAGCCCTGCTTTGTTGTTGTTGAGCGCCTTTTTGGCCTTTCGACTTATTTCTGCTTTTGCGCCGAGCCTTCTTTATGACAGGTTGACAAGGAGCGGCATTTTCATCTTTTACGGCCTGTTGGAGAAGGCGTTGCGTCTTGGCTTTCTCATAGATGGCCGTCTCACGGTTGTGATCATCTCGGACTCTTTGACCAGCTTTCTTTATAAGTCTGTCCATTTGTTCCTCGAACGACGGACTGGGCTCCTTTGCATCTGGAACTTTCACTGGCTTAGGATTAGCGTCCTCCCATTGAGCATCCGCTTCTTCATCAAGGTCATACACGACGTAGCAGCCGGGTAGTAACTCTCGTTTCTTTGACGGGATGTATCCAAGCCCTTTTGTTTCCATTCTCCCGTTAGGAAGTTTGCGTTGAGTCCCGGGAACGTTCCAGACCTTGTCATAGAATTTGGCCTTTCTAACGGTCTGTTTAAAGGATATCCCCTGGCGTTTCAGCAGCTTTTTCAAACCTTCCGTATAATATCTGGGGAGACGGATAGGCTGAAGCCTGTTGAGCGTAGAATCCGCGCCATGCCAGATTTCTTTTTCTACCTTGGTTTCTTCAGAGCGGTAAAACAGAATTGCTTTCTCGCTCTCTCGCCTGGGAGGGATATAGAATGTCCGCAACATTTCTACACTGTAGATATTAAGTGCATCCAGTTCTTTATGGTGTTTAAGCGGCACTATGGCGACTTGTAGACTTTGCTCTTCGTCAACGGACGCTTGTATTGAAGGTCGAGCAGAGAATACAGCATGGACTTCATCTTCCGAGTCGCTGCCAAAGATCAATGTAAGAGTCGATGGTCCCGGCTTGTTGTGTTGGGGTGGACCCGAATAAACTATCTCCTCTTCCTCCTCAGTATCACTGCCGAAGACAGGGATGGTAGCGTTAGTTTTATTCTCCGGCTTGTGACACTTCTCCGTATCTTCGAAATCCGGTAAGAAGTATTTGGCGTCTTCATATTTGCGGACCTCGTTTACAGAGAACGGGTTCAGTTCTCCCATCACGGTATACTCGAAACCATCCTTAAAATATTTCATACACTGATGCTGTGTAGAAGGGATGATGTTGTACTCGTGTAACCATGATAGGCCGAGCAAAGCGTTGTAGCATGTCTTGGCGTTTATGACGTGGAACTTAATGTCCGTGACGAGTAGCCCGAAGCGTAGCGTCAGTATCACAGATCCAAGTGTCTTTGACGATTGGGAATCGAACCCGGAGATGGTGATCTTGTCCCGAGCAAGGTGTTAGACGCTCATGCAGATTTCCTTCAACACCCGCACGTTGAGTAGGTTAACAGACGACCCGTTATCGATCAGGATTTTGCCTATTTTTATATCATGGCAGTATCCCGAGACATAGAGAGGGCGATTGTGTTCGCACGTCCCAAGTAGAAGGTCTTCATCGCCAAAAGTGACATCGGCCGTGTGCACTTCCTCCAATTCATCCTTCATCTTTTCCTCGGCCAGGCATGCTTGGAATTGTTCTGGGTCTTGGAGCGCCTTAATCAACGAATCTCTCGCCTCTTTTGATAGAAAAAGGGCGTCGAGAATGCTGAGCTGTGAAGGCAGCTTTCTCAGATGTGCTAAGACATTGTAATCCACCTTATTCTTCTTTGGTGGGTCTTTGGCAGCTAGCTCTTCCACCACTTGGTCATCTAAGACGATATCTTCAGTGGCCTTTTCTTTCCCTTTATCTTTTTTGTTCGAGGGTCCGAGGTTCTTTTCGGGCAGCTTGCGATTACGTAGCCGGATATTTTCGCAAACCTTCGGTTCTTCTTCTTTTCTCGAAGCGGACTCTTTAAAGAGAGGGGCAAGTTCCATCTCCTCATCAGAATCGCTCCCGAATGTAGGCACTTGTGACCCGCCGGTGTTAACTACGCGACAATCGCCGGTAGTTCTTTTACTCCCTTCGGCAGTATTTCTTTGCTCTCGACGAATTTTACGCTTCTCCCGCTTAAAGCGTTGTCGATGAGCAACATATCCTTGCCACCATCTATCGAAAGCTTTGCACTCTTGTGTGGGGTGCGAAATCTTTTGATGATATAAGAAATAGGAGGGGTGTGTTTCCACTTCACCGGTGATGTTTCCTTCAGAGGATGGTAGCTTCATGCCCATTGATATGGCCTTAGCAAACTTTTTCCTCATCTTGAATTGGCTTTTGTCGATAGCGGAGGTGTTTAGCTCCAACGGGATCGTCTCAGCTCCTTCATCAAGTCACTGGCGTTTGGCCCCTTCAAATATAGCCGCCTCGCGCTCCCTATCAGCTTTACTTTTCAACCGAGCTTCATTAAAGAATGCGTCAATTATTTCATCTGATGGCCCCAGAACTTTTGGTTCAGGATCTGCCCCCAGCTTTTCGGTGCAAGGAGTCTCCTCATCTTTCATGATCGAATGGGAAATCATATGACAGCTCGCCACATATTCCTCGGATTCATCCGATGAACTTTCTCCTTCATCTTCTTCTTGAAAGACGTGATTGAGGAACTCTTGGAATGTAATGGGAGTCCGTGCCTTCTGGTTGTATTCCTCCAGCGCATCAATTTGTTTTTGCAGGTCCGTGCGCTTGTCACCAGGCTTCACGGGCTTCTTTGACTTCTTTTTCTTCTTTTTCGAAGATTTTGACGACTGGTTGCGAGTGCTTGAGCCACCACCATCGGTCTTTGGAGTTGGACGTGGTTTCAACATCCCTTCAATGACCTGCGGTTCCAACGGGTTCTTCCACTCGATCGCTGGACATGTCTGGAGGTCGTTTAGCATCCTCTTTGTCTTGGTTGATAATACAACCTCCCAAGGAGCTTCTTCAACGACGGAGCATGTTGCCCCTGGCGTATTCGTCCCTTTAGAGGTGTGGGGCTGTGGGGGATTCACCTTTCATTTGTCAGATAACGCGAACTTGCCCTGTCGGTACTGGTTTTCAAGCCAATTCTTGAAAACGTAGCAATCTTCAATCGGATGGCCTAGTACTCGATGATAAGGACAGTAGTTGGGCTCGTTGACGTCACTTGGTTGCAACGGACGTTTTGGATCCGGCAGATTTATGAGTCTGTTGCGCAACGCCAGCTCGAATAACCTCCTCGTTTTATCGCGGGGAAAGGAATAAGGACGTCCCATCCTATCCTCAAGGGGTACGTATGGGCGCATATTATTTTGACGCACGACCGGCTTCGAGTTGCTCGATGTTGTTGAGCATTAGCGACGACAATCGCTTTTCCCTTCCCTTTGTCATTTCGGGAGTCCGGCTTTGGAAGAGGAGGTTTATGGCCCATCTGATCCATCTGTGCTAGCTTGTCAATCAAGGCCTGGAAGGTAGTCGGCTTGAAAAACATCATAAACTGCGAGATTGTAACACCCTTATCCGATCGTACGTTCCTTTTTCTTTTTGGATATATTGGGCTTTGTTTTATTATTATTATAATTTGGAGTTTAATACTTTTAATTAAGATATATGCATATAATTATGATTTTTCAAGTTTGTTAAATATGCATATTATTAGTTTTTAAATATATTTTTGTCTAACACTATTTTATAACCATATTTATATTTTAGTATCATAGTTTAAACAAAAAATATATTTTATTTGGTATTTCTTTAAACAATACATATACATAAGATTTTACCCCTTTTTAAATTCTATTTATAAGATATTTTGTCTTACGATATTTATTTGGTTAAAATATTTAATTTTGAAAAGTCATGAGAGCCCCTGTTAAATCTCTTGACCATATAAATATTTTTCCTAATCTAACAACTTAATTTTTTCTCTCCAATCACCATATATGTCTCACCTGATAACTTTATTCTTTTAAAGCAAATACTATTCTCTCTCTCCAAACAAATATCTTTTCCAACAGATTTATTTCTTCCCATATTCTATTCTATCTACATATATTTTTCTAAATCACTAACTATATTTCACCAAACCCCCGCTCTCTTTTTCTATATATATTCCCTAACAAAATCTCTCTCTCCAATCTAATCTAATCTCTCTCAGCAGATTCTCTTTCTCAAATCTACTCTCTTTAAATATTTTTCTACAAACATATATACATACATACATATATATATTATTGAAGATATTTTGTTACGATAGTTTAACTGAAAATATATTTTAGTTGTTTGATATCATAAAATCCTATATATATAACTAATTATATTTATTTTCATTAACCCATGACCATATACATATCTACATATATTTTCACTATTTACCAATATGTATATATACATATATTTTTCTATTATTCTAGCTATATACAAACTAATATGTATATATACAACTTTTCTAATATCTTATAGAAATATATAACAACCCATCATATCTTTCTTTATTAAAATCAAATCCAAATCTTATCTCATCAGAATGTTTATCTCTCCAATTATAATACTCTCTCCAATCTTTAAACATCTCTCTTCTCTATAAATAACAATCTAATTATTATCATCTCTTCTCTTCTCATATAAATCAACCTTCTTTTCTTCCCATCACAATATTTTCTTTTTCTTCAAAATTAGCCGAGCAATCAAATCTTGGAGTTGTTCTTTGTGTCGTCGTGTTTATCTGTCTCCGAGGCAAGTATTCTTACTCTTTTATTTTTTTTAGTCGATGTAACATCGGCAATTCTCTAAATAAATTATTAACTTACAATATTTAAATAAAATTGTAATATTCTGCCGCTTTATTAATATATCTTATAATACTTGTACATATGATGAAAACCCTAAAATTTAGAATACTTATTAATCTTTTCATCAAGTGAACTACTGTAAAAGTGCAAGCGTAATAAAATAACTATTAACATGTAAATGTGGTTTAATATATAAAAAGCTTTATAAGTTTATATGTTTCTGTTGCAACAATATTGGTATACACTAGCATGCAGAATGCCAACACTTATATCCTAATCTAAAATATAAAAATATACCATTATTACTGTTAATCAATAAACGCTTTGGGCTTAATATTTTATATATATAAATTAAACTTTCTACATTATCACTCATTATAATATCGCTGCACTCTATGTGCCCTAATCATATAAATTATTTTGATACTATAATTTGTATTAACATTTTCTATTATCACATGATTATAAAACTTATTATTAGCACTTACATGATGACCAGTCAATCTGTCATTTATTTTATCTTACTTACTATTATCTCGTAATTATACTATTACCACTATCCGCTTTATGCATCTGTAATTTGTCATTCCTATTTAACTATATTAACCCTTTAAAACCATATTTCAGTTTATTATTCTTTTCAATAAATAAACCCGAATGTTAAACACAGATACTTGCATATTTATGTTGAGTCTTGTTTATATTTTTGACCTTATCATATCCTATCATCTATATTTAACATTTTACTTGAGACTATTATTGTCGGCATGCTTGAGAAGCCTTAACATGCTATTCTTGTTTATGAACACTATCATTTTATAACTATTGTACTTGACATGCCATGATTACTCATTGCTCCAGACTACTCATATTAAAACAAGTTCTCTAATTTGAATGCTGAATTACATGACATGACACACCACTATTCACCAGTTTTATTTCCATACAATTACCATACTACAAGTTCCTGTCTTTTCAGCATTTTTAATTAGTGATTTTAATCTTTACCATAGCAGCTAAATACGTGGGTGTTGGGGTAGTTTGAGTGTGCGTTGTACAACAGGATCTCAGGAGTCCCATGCCGGCAGCTCGTACCGGGCTATAGCGGTCACATGATTACAGCTCGTACCGGGCTATAGCGGTCTCATGATTACAGCTCGTACCGGGCTATAGCGGTCGCATGATTACAGCTCGTACCGGGCTATAGCGGTCGCATGATTACAGCTCGTACCGGGCTATAGCGGTCGCATGATTACAGCTCGTACCGGGCTATAGCGGTCACATGTTTACAACTCGTACCGGGCTATAGCGGTCTCTTGTTCATTCCACAGTTGGACCCGTGTTTCCTAGCCCCTGGGGCACCACTCTTGGGTTAGGAATACTCCTGCAGAGGTTGACGCACACACTCAAGCTTACGATAGGATAATTTACCTTTTAATGGCCAGTTAGGTTATGACCTGATCCCTTACATACATGTTTCATAGTGTTAGTGCATTTAATTACTTTTATACATGTTTTCTTGCGCACCGGGCTTCACTTTTATATATTCTTATTATTATGCTACACACACTTTATACGTTGAGTACTTGCTGGGGTGTTCTGACATCTCTGAGATTTGCCATCTCAGGTTTAGAGACAGGTTTTTAGGCTGAGCGGGATCAGAGCGGCTACCAGGACTTTGTTGAAGATCAGTAATCGTAGGTTTATTTTCCTTTACTTTTAGCCTTTAGCATGTGCGCCCTTATGGGACATTAGGACTTTTGTATCTCTTTCGGATCTTATTTTATTCCGAATCTTTTGTTTTGGATCTTTAATTGCATCAATTATCTAGTGGACCCATTTTTAGGATTTCTTGTGGTTTCATTGCAGCATGATTATCAGTATTATTTCTTTTGGTATTGGATTTTATTTTTGACAGGTTAATCTAGACAGCCTTATGTGACCATGGAAGGACTTTTCCTTACCGTAGGTAGCACGGCTGGCCTTCGTCGCTTCCCGTATTCCACATTTTGGGAAGCGGGGCGTGACAGAGATGGTTGCTTGTGGATCGAGGGTTCCCACAAACATACCCACTGCGGGAGCTTCTTCAATGCGCTGCTCACACTTCGACCATAAGTTCCGCCATCGTATAGCGTACTGAACCCACGTCTCGCCGGGTTTTATCCTGGCGTTAATCAGTGCCGTCATCGGGGTACGTTCACTAGCGCTTGCAAAACGCTGAGTAAACAGCAGCTCCATCTCCACGAAGGTTTTAATAGAGTCGTTCGGGAGCTCAGAGTACCATTCGAACGCCGTATCTGATAAGCTTCCAACAAACTGGCGAAGCAATAGCTTGTCATCACCGCCGGTGTTGCCGTAGAGTGCCCTGAACTGGGCAGCATGCTGGTGAGGATTGCCCGTCCCCTTGAAGACATGGAATTTGGGAATTGTGTAACCGGGTGGGTACTTGATTTGATCATACCAACTTGGATATGGCCTCCCCGTTTTTACGACCTGGCCGGCTGCTTCGGTCGCATGATGAACCCGTATTTGTTGGGCTATGTACTCATCCAAATCAGCTTTAGAGATTGTATCCTCCTTAGCTGTTGATAGGGCTGGCGGAGGATTTGATGTCTCTCCCCTATCATCTTCAAGGATGATCGGGGGATCTTCAGCAGGTGGATCTTGTTGAATCATTATACCCACCATATCCTGGAACAGGAGGGCCATTTTCATTATGTTGGCTGCCTGTTCCGCTGCTTCTTTATCCTTCTTCTCCAGTACGCGACGAAGGAATTCAGTGTCAGTTTCTTGTTCTTGACGCTCGTCCGAGGACATTTCTGTAGGGTTCCTAGGCACTCTAATGGAGTCTCACAAGGCATCAAACATGGCCAATTAAAATTTTACAAGTGCCTACAAACCCTAATACAGATCGTTAACTAGATAATGAGGCGATGCAAGCATGTAAACGGAAATATAGCTAAAGGGAAGGGGCTACAACCTTTGTAGATCCGGTCCTCCACCTCCATGGCTCCGCGAAGAAGTCCTCTCCGCTGTCCAAATCGAACCATGACTCTCACGGTGGTTTCATCGGAGAAATAGGCGGGCTAGGTCGTCGACAACGTGCCGAAGATGATCTACGTCGAGGCATCACTAGATCAAGCTCCACCTTCACCAAGCCATGAAAACTTGTGAAGGAAACATCCTATACTACTTGGCAAGAGGTAGAGGATGAAGAAATAGGAAGTGGGTTCACTTTAGAATTGGATTTCTCACACTTTTTCATCACTTGCCATTGATGTAGCAAGCTTTCTTCATGGAAGAAGAAGATGAAGAAGAAGAAGAAGATATGATAAGTCTTTTAGAAAAATGAAAATGAATTAATTCTTATCATCTTCTAACCTTAGTTAAGTGTAGAGAATGAATTAGGGTTAGTTTAAATGGTTAGGGTTAAGTATAAGACAAGAATGGAGACTAAGTCAAAACTTCATGAATGTTCAACTAAAAACAAAAATAGCAACCATTCTTTTCTCATCTTTTTCCAAAAATAAATAAATAAATAAATAAGAAAAAAGAAAACCCTAATCATAAACTTAACCATTGTTTAATTCTTTACACTTAACCAAGTAAACATGTATCATCAAACATGATACAATCATGTGCACAAATGTATATCACATATACAACTTGCACAATTCAAGTGAGAAAATCCATTTAAAGTGAACCAATACTAGTTAATGCAAAGTAATATATCAAATATATAATTATACATTAAATCATTAAATCAACACTTGATTCAATGATCCGGTCATGTCGTATATAACCGGCTAGTATCCAATGTATCGGCTTATCGAATCAATCCTTGATTCGATAACTAGGTTATATCGCATACAACCATTCGACACATTCATCGCGAGAATGAAATACGGTATCACATACACGCATTATTCTCGGTCCCGTACATATCTCATATGCGCTCCTATTTCGTTTCGCTTGAGCCAGGAAACCTCTGTGTAGGACTCTAAAGACTCGTCAATACGCCGGCAGCAGGTGATGATCATATCAAACACCCACAAGCCGCAAGCGGTCTGCTAAACGTAACGGCCACCCAGGTATTGAGCGATCAGAAGATCGACGAGCAAGCCCGCTCACACTCCTGTGAATCCAACCAGTAACACTTACCGTACAGTCCGGTCTGTTCGTCTGATATGTCGCATATCTCGCCTAGGGGTGGTAAACGTCAGACCCCAATAGCTTGATAAGTCATGCCGACGTAGGGTCCATAACTTTCGTGAAACTACTGATAACTCTTACCAGTATATCACTGCAACTCTGGCCAGGGATTTCCTGTTGTGGCCAGTCGAGCATAGCGCAACATCAACCCCCAATACCGGGAGAGATGAATCCCCTCCTATCGCTCATTGCCTCCATGTGAATCGGGACTGTACCCAAAAACCACCTGTTTGCACGACTCAGTAGAGCCGTGGTAGGGTGGAAATCAAAGCACAGTGGGAGACACACAAGACTCTATGACGATCTCGGGTCAACAGACTAAGCTGTACCAGTGTCACCAGAGAACTGCCATCTGACGTGAGGTATAATACCATCTGGGAGTTCTCGGCGAGTCCGTTCAGTGTACCCAGTCTCCACTGAGTACCCGCATACCATCTCCGATGTCAAACACCAATGGATATGGGATCATCCATCGCCCATCGCATGGGTCGAGAAGATATACGCTAGTTTACTCTGGAATATCGATGCCCCGTCTCGATATTCCCCCGACTAGGAACATTGAAGGATGTACTCATGGACTATCCAGGCCCCACTAGTATGATCTGCATCACAGTCCTGGAAGTCGAGTACACATCCTAAGGGCTTTATCAACATGTAACAGAGAGACAGAAAGTATACATGTTAAGATAAAGAGCAACCAGATAGCGTACTATCATGTCGAGCAAGAAAGTCCTACCTATATATGTCCCAGCATCCACTACAATATACATCCAATGTACAGTAATGGCCTCTAGGGCATACATATAACTAACAATCTCCCACTTGCACTAGGGCCATCTGTAGCAGTGGTTGTAGTATCTAATACTCAACCATCCCCTAAAAAGTCTCTCTTTGGGAAAAGGCCTTCGTGAGTGGATCCGCCGTGTTGTCCTCCGAGTCTACTCTCCTAACCTCGATCATCCTAGAGATCAACTATCTCCATGATCAGGTGATGCTGCCTCAAAATATGTCTGGGTCACTGATGGAACCAGGGTTTCTTTGGCCAAAGCCATAGTTCCATTGTCACACAATGGTAGGAACCTAGTTCATCTTATGAACCAATATACACCCAAACTGCCTCTTTGGTAGTATCTTTAATAGCGATGTTACCAGCTTTTATCGTCTAGTTTGCCACGGTATCTAGCTTGGAACTCTTCCAACATACCGTCCCTTTACTGAGGGTTAAGACAATGCCTGTGACTGACATTCAGTCGTCTTTATCACTCTGGAACCCTTCCAGTGATTCTCCCCAGGATCGATTGATACCATCTCACTACAACTAGTGAGTATCCTAACATCCAATTAGATCTATCTCATAGATCCAAAGCTTAGGATTTAGTAGGTATCACTTTGATCCTATATGGAAAATCATTGTGATAAGCGGAGATTGATCGAGCGTAGCATAGGAAACTCCTTCCCTGACAAGAGTATGTCATCCACGTACTCTACGAGGATCGTCACCATACTCCCTACTACCTTTTTGTTTATACAAGGTTCATCTACCATTTTGATGATGTCAACTTCTTTGACTAATCCATCAAAACAGATGTTCCAACTCCGCGATGCCTGCTTTATCCTATAAAGCATCTTGCACACGTTTCCGCTACTCCCACTGTCTACGAGGCCCTCTGGCTGTGTACTTATAGACGCACTCTTCTAAAACATTATTTAGAAAAGTAGTCATGGCACCCAACCACCAAATATCGTAGTTATGGTATGTAGCCGTGGCAAGTAGGATCTGGATGGACTTAAGCATATTCCCTGGAAAAAGGTTTCATCATTTTCCGTGCCTGGTCGATGACGAAAACCTTTAACAAGTCTAGCTTTGAAAGTCTCAACTTTTCCATCTACACCAAGTAATCTTCTCAAGATATACTTGCTCCTGATGGGGATTTAACCCTTCAGATATAGCAACCAAAGTCCATACTTTGTTGGTGTATAAGGATTCCATCTCAGATCACTAAGCATCCAGCCATTCTTACAGAGTTTTACCCCCGATGGCCAGCTCGAAACTAGTTGGGTCATCATCTCATGATGCAATCCTCGCTCCCACTGTCATCGATAAACCGAGGTATCTCTCAGGCAGGCGAGGAACCCTACCAGATCGGCGGAGAGGCTGAGGTTCGTCGGGGACTATAGAATCCTTTGGTTCTGTCAAATCTTCAGCTGTAGTTTCGTATAGCTGGAACCTTTCCAGTTCGACAGAACTGACCTTGCCTTGATCTTGTCCGGATTTTGCTTTTGACATAGGCCGGACAATCCCAAATCTTAACTAACTTAAGATATGGGGTCTTCCCTTTCCATATCACATATGAAGTGGTAGGCAGTGATTTGATTCGAACCTAATTCAATAGGTATGCAGCTTCTCAAGCGCATAACTCCTTAAAAGGAAATAGGTAACTGAGTAGTACTCATCATAGAGCACACCTTATCATATAGGGTGTGATTGCTCCGCCCCGATATACCATCGTGCTATGGTTTATACGGAGGAGTAATGCTGAGAGAGAATCTCATTTTCTTTTAGAATAGTCCAGGAATGCCATGCACAAGTATTCTCCTCCCTGATCTCATCATAGGACATAATACTTATACCCGGTTGTTGGTTCTCTACTTCTAACTTATATTCTGTGAATATCTCAAAAGGTTCGGACTTGTGTTTCAACAGGAACATATGTCAGAATCTTGAGAGATCATCAGAGAACGTAATGAAGTACAAAGAACCAGTCCTGGCATGTGTAGACAGGAGACCTTACATACATCATCATGTATCAGTCCCAAGAGTTTACCAACTCTTCCTCTGTTTCCAGTAAACAGAGCTGGTGTCATTATATCTTTGTGACATGACTGGCAAGTTTCACAAGATGTAAATTCAAACTGATTTAAATATGCATCTAAAATGTAACTTCAGCCAGTCGGGTCGCATTGATATGATCTAGTCTACAATGCCTCAAGAATGATTCGTTCATTTCTGAACTTTTCCTCTTGTGTGTGTTCTGTATACTAGGAACTGTAGTTTGATTTAGAACGTCAATGCTTTTAGATAACGTGCCTGAACCGATCAACTTTTGATATAGGAAATGTTCAAAACATTATCCATCAATACAAAATTATATCCTTTCTTTACTAATAAAGAGACTGATATGATTTTGTATATCAGGTTCGGTATCTAATAGCATTTGTTCAGAATCAATGTATTCGTAATACAGGGTGACAGTGACCAACAGACTTGGCTGCAACACTTGCCCCGTTTTCTGTCTCATGAAACTTATCACCCTTTCTCAGTTTTTCTACCCTTTTGTAGCCCTATGTAACAGATTACATATCTGGGATCCTGATCCGGTATCGAATACCCAGGATTCAGAGGATACTGAGAAACAGTTCTTTATAATGAACACACCCGAAGGAGATGCATCATATGCACTTTCTTCGTTTGGGCGGCATAGGAATTCTGGTATTCCCCAATTTCCTGCTCTGTCTTATAACAATTATAAGTTGGAGCGGGACCAACGTTCCCCAGCTCAGTATAACAAGCGGGTTCGGTCAATATATCCATTTTATTATCTTGATTAAGGCGTGATTTGGTCGCTACCAGGAGAGAGAGAGAAGAAAACACTCTGCGTGCGCTCTTGCAAGATCAGACTGGTTATATATTTTATCTAATCAGGATGGCTCCCACTGCTTTTTATCAACTCTTCCTTCAAACCTTAAAAGGAAAGACTAGCCGGGATTAATTACACTCTACAACTTCGCCAATCTTTCAGCCAGGCCAGTGTCGGTACTTTGAGGGAGGTTCCCCGTGCTTTCGCACGGACCTAATTACAGTAAACCTCGTTTTCCCAGAGGCGTAACCCCGTTGACACTTTTCTAGACACCTACTTGATCGGCTAATTTGTAAAGTGCAAAACTCTCCCAGGAGTAACAATTACTCTCAGTGGGTATCGGGATCCAACTATCACATAGAAGGTATGCAATCTCATTGCAAATTTCAACACTTGAAACTCCCGATAATGGTTTTTACCCCTAGCACCTATGACCTTGGCTAAGGTCAACAAATCATAGGTACTAGTCAAGTTCTACCCGTCATTTCGTGATTAATTAGACCCACCCACATGACCCTTGGCTAAGGTCAACAAAGCCACATGACTGTCCTAACTAATCGCATCATATGCGGTGTAGGAAGACATCACTTAGCTACCGCACACTACGCCTCGGCTATGGTCGACAAACGTTGCACGAATACTAAGTACTCTACTTCCTAAAATGACGGAGGGTTGCGAATGGTTTTTGTGAAAACCTTTACGCTTTGAACTTGATCTCGTTTCGGAATCAAATGGTTTTTAAATGGAATTTTTTCGAGGCTTTTCTAGTTTTGCTAAAGGGGTCACTCCCGGTGAAGGGATCGTCGGCCCTTTCCTCGTCGAATGAGGTGCGGGATATATCATATATATCACTGTGCAAAAAAGAAACTATAGAAGCGATCAAAGACAAACCGAGGGTTGTAGCATCTGCCAGTTATTGCTAAAGGAGTCACTCCCGGTGAAGGGATCTCAGTCCTTTCCTCATCGAATAAGGTGCAGGATGTTCTATAATGAACACCGCGATGCAAAGCAAGAACTGTAGCTACCAGTTTTTATTTTGAAATTCGATTCCATAACATCAATTAGGTTTATTTTCTTTCATTAATCTCATTAATGAATATCCCATCATTTAAGTCCACCTAAACATTACAGATAAATATAACGTACGCTTATACCATCCGCATTCGCCTCGATATCCCGTCTGCACCGTTAGGTTAGGTAACTAACGGTGGAGCGGGGCAGGGCTAGCGCGGGTGTAAAACATAAGCAACGTCTATATAATATATCATATATACTATATATAATATCTGTCACAGAACATCACATGATCACATCACAGATAACGCAGCAGAAAATATCATATGAAATATTGGATATACTAGGACGTCCGTGTTTTCAATACGAGCCAGTATAAAACACGGATTCCACGGTCGTGATGAATAGCCAATCCCACACCCCTAGACCCCTACGAGAGCGGCAAGCAACCCTACCAATTCTAGGGTTAGGAGACCCGGACTCAACTCCTCGAGATGGTCTCCCACTGGACCCTAGAACCCGGTTACTTATGCTCCCCTCCTTGGGTCTATCCTAGTGCAGAAAAGTAAATAATATACAAAAGGTGACATCTTCCGCAACCTGGAAGTGCCCCAATAAAAGAATATTACATACAAGTTTTTACATGAATGAAAATGAAAAACACTCATCTCACATAAAAACCCCCGGCTATTCAAACACGACGATCCAATATAACATATCCAGCAACACATAACATCACATGTCATCAACGTAAGTAAATATGCGCATCCCAATTGTCGTTGACATATAGCAACGAAACCGGCGATATCACATATTACACTTACGGTCACAGAAAAGAAAGTGTAAAACTACAACAGTTGGAATCCGCAACCTCCTCAGACATCGCATGCCTGACCAAATGAATTACTTAGACATCGCATGCCTAACAATTATAAACCCCGCATTTTAGTCTCAAAATCGAAAACACTTTTCAATATCAAGTCGGGCAATTCAACAGGATTCCCGACATTTTGATCGAATGCTCGTCGCAAACTTTAGTAGGCGGCCGCACCCCCAATGCCGTCGACGAAGTGCACCGAGGCGGAATACCGCTGCCGCGAGCACCCTAACGGATGCTTTCGGCGACGGGGTTCTCCTACAGTCACTTGGTCGGGGCTATAGGGTGAGGCTGTCTATTAAGTTTACCCGGCGAGTATCCGCGTACGCTACGTGATTGCGACGGACTTTTGATCACATCAAAATTCCGTGGCAACCGATCAAGTGAGACTAAAGTGCTATGTTTATAACATTCATTCAGTTATCACATAACTTTTGTGAATTCCAATTGTTGTATCACATTCCGGATAAACAGAAAATGTTAAAACTTTCCGATTGAACATTCGAACACCCAAGTTTTCCCGAAACAGCTCAACACATGAAATAAGTCTAACAACATTCAGTTCGTGCCTCAGT
The DNA here is from genome assembly GCA_030015575.1 of Agapanthus africanus. NCBI lineage: Eukaryota > Viridiplantae > Streptophyta > Magnoliopsida > Asparagales > Amaryllidaceae > Agapanthus > Agapanthus africanus. The sequence continues at coordinate 561,102,312 of CM057345.1, forward strand.
ACCAACGGTCCAGCCGTAGAAGGGTCAAGCCAACGCCTCACATGTGGCACGCCGTACTGCCCCAAACCCGAAGGTTCAAAGGGCAGTTCAAGACGGTCACATAATCGAGTTAAGGTTTGTTGTCTTCTTGAGGGTCCATCGCGTTACTTGCACTATTTAGAACGTCGTTAAACTACGGAAAAATCCAACAATTGGAAATTTCCCGGCAGGGGAAAAAGTGGGTATTTATATCCGGTCGAACTTTTTAACATATTCTAAAATTTATCCGGAAAGCCACACCGACAAAATTAGACAATCCGATCGATACACTGAGTTCCCAATACAACCCAGAAAATAAAACTCTGGAATAAATATTAAAATGTTCCCAGGAAAACCAGCACTGCTTACTAAGAATTACAGTGCAAACTTCGATGCACAACAAGACAAAACTGCCGCGGAACCGCCGCATGAGCATGCTCATGCCGCGGATCCGCGGCGCCTTTAAGGTATTAGGCGATCGAATTTTGCAGTAACCCTTACAATCACCTGCTGATTTTTCTGCATATTTTTAATCTACAAAAAACCACATTTTACAGAATTGTCCAGAGAGCATTTTAAAGTCGGGGTTTTGGGTCGATCGGACTTCTAACTCCGTCTACGCATCGCCTAAGGCTCTAGCTAGGCTCGGATACCACTGTAGGGTTCCTAGGCACTCTAATGGAGTCTCACAAGGCATCAAACATGGCCAATTAAAATTTTACAAGTGCCTACAAACCCTAATACGGATCGTTAACTAGATAATGAGGCGATGCAAGCATGTAAACGGAAATATAGCTAAAGGGAAGGGGCTAAAACCTTTGTAGATCCGGTCCTCCACCTCCATGGCTCCGCGATGAAGTCCTCTCCGCTGTCCAAATCGAACCATGACTCTCACGGTGGTTTCATCGGAGAAATAGGCGGGCTAGGTCGTCGACAACGTGCCGAAGATGATCTACGTCGAGGCATCACTAGATCAAGCTCCACCTTCACCAAGCCATGAAAACTTGTGAAGGAAACACCCTATACTACTTGGCAAGAGGTAGAGGATGAAGAAATAGGAAGTGGGTTCACTTTAGAATTGGATTTCTCACACTTTTTCATCACTTGCCATTGATGTAGCAAGCTTTCTTCATGAAAGAAGAAGATGAAGAAGAAGAAGAAGATATGATAAGTCTTTTAGAAAAATGAAAATGAATTAATTCTTATCATCTTCTAACCTTAGTTAAGTGTAGAGAATGAATTAGGGTTAGTTTAAATGGTTAGGGTTAAGTATAAGACAAGAATGGAGACTAAGTCAAAACTTCATGAATGTTCAACTAAAAACAAAAATAGCAACCATTCTTTTCTCATCTTTTTCCAAAAATAAATAAATAAATAAATAAGAAAAAAGAAAACCCTAATCATAAACTTAACCATGGTTTAATTCTTTACACTTAACCAAGTAAACATGTATCATCAAACATGATACAATCATGTGCACAAATGTATATCACATATACAACTTGCACAATTCAAGTGAGAAAATCCATTTAAAGTGAACCAATACTAGTTAATGCAAAGTAATATATCAAATATATAATTATACATTAAATCATTAAATCAACACTTGATTCAATGATCCGGTCATGTCGCATATAACCGGCTAGTATCCAATGTATCGGCTTATCGAATCAATCCTTGATTCGATAACTAGGTTATATCGCATACAACCATTCGACACATTCATCGCGAGAATGAAATACGGTATCACATACACGCATTATTCTAGGTCCCGCACATATCTCATATGCGCTCCTATTTCGTTTCGCTTGAGCCAGGAAACCTCTGTGTAGGACTCTAAAGACTCATCAATACGCCGGCAGCAGGTGATGATCATATCAAACACCCACAAGCCGCAAGCGGTCTGCTAAACGTAACGGCCACCCGGGTATTGAGCGATCAGAAGATCGACGAGCAAGCCCGCTCACACTCCTGTGAATCCAACCAGTAACACTTACCGTACAGTCCGGTCTGTTCGTCTGATATGTCGCATATCTCGCCTAGGGGTGGTAAACGTCAGACCCCAATAGCTTGATAAGTCATGCCGACGTAGGGTCCATAACTTTCGTGAAACAACTGATAACTCTTACCAGTATATCACTGCAACCCTGGCCAGGGATTTCCTGTTGTGGCCAGTCGAGCATAGCGCAACATCAACCCCCAATACCGGGAGAGACGAATCCCCTCCTATCGCTCATTGCCTCCATGTGAATCGGGACTGTACCCAAAAACCACCTGTTTGCACGACTCAGTAGAGCCGTGGTGGGGTGGAAATCAAAGCACAGTAGGAGACACACAAGACTCTATGACGATCTCGGGTCAACAGACTAAGCTGTACCAGTGTCACCAGAGAACTGCCATCTGACGTGAGGTATAATACCATCTGGGAGTTCTCGGCGAGTCCGTTCAGTGTACCCAGTCTCCACTGAGCACCCGCATACCATCTCCGATGTCAAACACCAATGGATATGGGATCATCCATCGCCCATCGCATGGGTCGAGAAGATATACGCTAGTCTGCTGTGGATTATCGATGCCCCGTCTCGATATTCCCCCGACTAGGAACATTGAAGGATGTACTCATGGACTATCCAGGCCCCACTAGTATGATCTGCATCACAGTCCTGGAAGTCGAGTACACATCCTAAGGGCTTTATCAACATGTAACAGAGAGACAGAAAGTATACATGTTAAGATAAAGAGCAACCAGATAGCATACTATCATGTCGAGTAAGAAAGTCCTACCTATATATGTCCCAGCATCCACTACAATATACATCCAATGTACAGTAATGGCCTCTAGGGCATACATATAACTAACAGTTTCAGGGGTTTCTTTTGGCCCTGTAAGTGCGGCCATAGCGTTCATCATTTCTTGGAGCTTCTGCTGCTGCTCCTGAGCCTTGGTCACTGACCTCGTGTGCCGTCTATGACCTGTTGATATGCGGCTATCCTCCTTTCCCGATGCCACATAAACTGTATGAACTATCATGCCCCCGGACTTAGGGCGTTTAGGCTCACCACCTTTGGCATTTGCCGCGGGCGCGGGGGTTTTCTCCGGCCTTCTTCTTTTGTGGGCCGTTGAGGTTGGAGGGGCCGTTGTAGTGGGCACCCTAGCGACTGTCATCCTTTCCTGTTTGATCGGACGGTCCTTTTCTTTTTCCACTTTCGCCTTTTTCTGTTGACGAGAGCGACCTAGGTCAATCACGGAGTCTTGAACTCTCCGCCAAACTTTATAAATTTTTGAGGACAGCCGTTGAGGGGGCTGTTCTTGCTTTGTTTCCGGAACTCTCTCCGCAGGTGGAGGTGATCTTTTCAGTGTAGCGGTTGGAGAGTTCTTGCGTACCCTCCTCAGTAGCTCAAAGCTGTTCCCTGTTGGAACAGCTGCGTTGACTTCCACCACTGGAGCCGGTGGAGTTAGCCCTGAGGGGGAGTTGCCCCCTCACTCGTTGCCAATGGCGACGTCGAGCATGACGAGCCGTTGGGACTGGCTCGGAGATTGAGACATCTTCTTTTTGCCCCCTGTCTGAATGAGGCGCCGCCGGTGTTAACCTCTTAAAGACTGAGGTTGTCTTTTGAGGGGTGATATTCAACCTGTCGAAGACGGATCCTCGAACGGGGACAGGAGCAGGAATCGTCAGTCTTGAAAAGACTGACGATTTGACAGGGGAAGCCGCCTTGACGACTTCTGAAGCAGCAGCCGTTGCCTTCCTTTGGACAGCCATTTTAGAGTTCAGATTTAGCCTGGTGAAAACAGAGGCTGTCGGTTTGGTAGCGGACGACCCGTCGACAGGGGCCGTCGTAGCAGTGAGCCGGTCGAAGAACGACTTTTTGTTCACTTTCGGTGCGGGTATTGGCGTAGGAAAGCTTGTAGGTGGGATCATGGTCCCAAAGAACAGGCCAGTGGTGGCTTGGGTCACCTGGTCTACTGGCAGAGTGAGGAAGGAAGCCGCTTGGGGCCCATATACTACACCTCCTGGTGAAGTGGAGCGTTTGTTGCAGTGGCACTTCGAGCAGTTCGTGCAATTAGAGGCCATTGAATCTTGAGTTCTGCACCAGGCAAAAGACCAAATCTTAGTAACTTGAAATCCGAAGGCAACCATTTAACAAACCGCGATTGGTTCGCGAAGACGACACACGAAGTGTGGAGTGGAAAGAGGAAGAGGTCCCACCGGGCGTGCCAGCATCTGCCCCGAATCTCAGCGTCAGGACATCGCGGTCCTGTGCGCCGCCGTTCGGAGGGGAACAGATTCCAGAATCTGTTCCCCTCCGAACGGCGGCGCACAGGACCGTGATGTCCTGACGCTGAGATTCGGGGCAGATGCTATTTGGTTTTATCCGTCCACCTCTCCGAAGATGCCAAGTTGATTTATGGCACCATGTATCGGAGGTTTAGACGGATGCGGCCGATGTAGCAGACTTCGTCAGATTCCCCCTCGCTTAAGGGGTTTTTGATTGTGGGGACGCTCTTCCCTGCAGGCGCAAGCCCCTGCAGTTAATTACGCTACCGCATCGCGGTAACAACTTTCTCCTTCTCCAAAATTTCACTTCGTGTCGTGTGTGTTTGTTTTGTTTGTGGTTGCCCGTGGATTTTATACGGAGACTGAGTAATGCCGTCGCCCGTAGGACGTGGATTAGTCCAAATCCGTATTTACTTAGATTTGGGTTTAGTGTTTTTAGTTTAAGGATGCATTAGTCGCGTTGCGGCTAAGATCAACTTAAACATTCGTTAAGGATACGATAGTCCTGTTTGAGACTAAGATCAATTTAACGTGATAATCAATTTAATATCTGGCCATCGGGACTCGTCACCTCTCTAACGTCGTTGAAGGATTACAACGGCAGATGTCAGAGGAGTTCAGAGATGTACCCTTGAACCAAGGTTGATTTGGAGTTTTATAGTCCGTTTGAATGTTTAAGGATACGTTAGCCGTGTTTGGGGGCTAAGATCAACTTAAACGGGATCGTTTAGATCCGGCAAAAGAGCATTTGGAGGCTCTATTGTTCCAGTTTAGGGACGTTTCGGTCCGACATTAGTTTAAGAACGTTTCGGTCCGATATTAGTTTAAGGACGTTCCGGTCCGACATTAGTTTAAGGACGTTCTGGTCCGACATTAGTTTAAGGACGTTCCGGTCCGACATTAGTTTAGGGACGTTTCGGTCCGATATTGGTTTAGGGACGTTTCGGTCCGATATTGGTTTAGGGACGTTTCGGTCCGATATTAGTTTAGGGACGTTTCGGTCCACGGGTTTAAGGACTCCGCAGTCCATATTGATGTGTGGTCGTTGGGACCCGTCACCTCTTTGACGTCGTTGAGGAATTACAACGATGGATGTCAAAGGAGTTCGGAGCTGTACCCTCAAACCGGATGTAAATTGATTTAGGGGAGCAATCTTACTCAGTCAATTTAATTTGAGGACTTATGGCCACGATTGGGCTAAGTCCAATTGAAAATATTCAATACTTTTATTTGTTGTTGGTCTGTTAGACCTGTGCCAGGGCTGTTCATTTATTTTGGGCTCTGCTCAAACAGAGTATCAATTTAAATGGGGCTCTGCCCTTTTATTGCTTTGCAATTTATTTAGGCCTATTAGGTCTTTTTGACTTGGGCCTGGCCCTTTAAGTAATGCAATGCAATTGTGCAAAGTTTTAAGAATCTTTTAGATTCAAGAACAGAAGTGCAAAGCACTTTTTGATCCCTTGATCTAAATTTGGATCGAAGAAAAATAAGTTTTTTCTTGTTTCAGAGAACCAAAAGTTCATAACAAGTGCAAGGCACTATTTTTATTTTTATTTTTTATTTATTTATTTATTTATTGAAGATCAATGATCTTATTCTTAGATCAATGATCTGTTCATAAGAGAATTTTCTCTTCTTTTAAAGGTTTTTTTACCTTTTTTTATGTTCTTCAGGAGTTCTTGAGAGTTCTCTTTTTTTTAGCAAGATGTTCATGATTTTGAATTGAGGTCTGGGGTCCTTTTTATAGTGCTCATAAATTAGTTAAATTTGTTAAAGAGATCTTTTTCTGAGTGATTTGGGGAATTTTCCCCACCGTTGGATCTTTGATCCAGAGGCCCCTGTTTTACAGAAGAAAATCTTCTTGTTTTAACAAGAACAGAAAAGATTTCTTTAAATCCCCATTTTGTTTTTGCGCAACTCCCCCAGCGCGTGACACGTGTCGCGCAGCGCAGCACTTGCGCAGCTGTGGTTGCGCAACTGCGCAGACACGTGTCGTGCACTGCAGCGTTTGCGCAGTTGTGCTTGCACAACTGCGCAGACACGTGTCGCACGGCGCAGCGCTTGCGCAGTTGTGCTTGCGCAACTGCGCAGACACGTGTCGTGCACTGCAGCGCTTGCGCAGTTGTGCTTGCGCAACTGCGCAGACACGTGTCACGCAGCGCAGCGTTTGCGCAACTGAAACGTTGCTTCCTTTACTTTTTTGTTTTAAAGGAGCCTTGCTCTGATTGGACGCACTGCCCTGGGCGCTGCGCTAACGTATCAATTTCTGACACGTGGCGCGTTGCGCGCAGCGCATGGGATTTGAAGCGTTGCTTCAAAATTTGAATTTTTTAAAATTCAAACAGAGCCTTGCTCTGATTGGGGGGAAACAGATATCAAGTTCATTATGTTAAAGGTTTTTCGCCAAAAACCATTCGTAGCCCTCCGTCATTTCAGACGGGTAGCACTTAGTATTCATGTTATGTTTGTTGGCCTTCGTCAAGGCATAATGTATGGTAGCTATTTGTTACTTTTCTGTTGCATAAATAGATGTGTTGGTTTGGGACAGTCGTACTACTATGTTGGCCTTTGTCAAAGGTATGTATGGGTGGGTTCAAATTAAGCTGGACAATGACGGATAGAACTTGACATGTGACTTATGATATGTTGGTCTTCGTCAAGGTCATAAGACCGTGGGGTAGAAATAACATCGGGAGTTTCAAACATACAGGAAACTTGCCAGATATGCGCATACCTTCTGGAGTGTGATAACTTGAATGGGTTCCATCAAGTTATCATGCGATGATAGTTGGATCCCGATTCCCACTGATGAGTTGGTTTACTCCTCAGGTGATTTTAGATGATCCCGACTAATTCTTCTTTTGGGTTTGGAGGAGAATTTGAGGATATAGTGGGAGACATCCTGATTAGATAAAGTGATTAACCATTCTGATCTAGGTTAAAGTGCACGCTGAGTGTTTCTTCTCTCTCTCTCTCTCTATCTCTCTCTCTGGCTGCGACCATAGCCCGACCCTAGACTAGAACTCATAAACCAAGTTAACCGAACCTTCTTAAAACACACTGACTTTTGGATTGTCAAAGTTGCATATATCATTGTCACGCCTTCTTTTACCCTTTGCATTTCTATGGAACATTCCGTATCACTACGAAAATCCATATTTATTAGATATGACCATCGTATAGTTATATACGAACTCGAAGAAACTTGTTTTGGATTCGAGAATGGTTTCCAGTTCTGGAGAAATTGAATAGGACTATTCAGTTATCTTTTCCCTTTACCTTCTTTCAGGTTGCGATGTCTCCTAAGATTCGGAGAGTACACCTATTACGCTTATTGGATAGTCTTCTTCCAAACCATAGACAGGTGTCGAAAGGTGGGGAAGGAAGAAAATCAATTAGCCTAAGTGTGATGTAAAGAAGGTAATAAGTAAAGACAAATAAAGGGATTAGAAAGAGGGCAAAGTAAATTGCGACTGCTATCATTCATGACGAAACCGCGTATATCATCGCCACTCCTACTTCACCTTTGAATTTCTTCAGAACATCCCGTATCACTACGAAGATCCACATTTATTGGATAATCTATCGTATAATTATATACGAACTCGAAGGAACTTGTTCCAGTTCGAGAATGGATTTTGGTTCAGGAGAAATAGAATAAAGATTATTCAGTTGTCTTTTATCTTTACCTTCTCTCAGGTTGCGAGGGCTCCTAGGATTAGGAGAGTACACCTATTACGCTTATTGGATAATCTTCTTCCAAACCATAGGCTGGTGCCGAACGATAGGGAAGGAAGAAAACCATTTAGCCTAAGGGTGGTGTACAGAAAGTAATGAGTAAAGACAAATAAAGGGATTTGGTGAGATGGCAAGGAAATATACGGTCACAGTTATGAATCTGAATAATGGAAGATGCATTACTAGGAATACCCGGTTACCCCTTCGAAACATTTTCATGTTTTGAGTTTCACTATGCGTTGTTAATTGAAAACTGATTTCCCAATTAGATTCTTACTCCAGGGTATATATTTACCAGGTTTGATTCTCACATTTGTATGGTTTTACAGATAATGAGTGGGAGTAAGTTATTGAGAATTAGGTGATTATATCCTCATTATATCGGAATTCGTTGTAATTGGTGATATTTAAGGAAATCACCTGGGGTTTTGCCTAACGGCAAATATTTGGTTTTGAATATCCGTTGTTATGCACCAATTTCAAACTGATATATCTGTATGTTTATTTTATAAAGTGAGATATAAATTTTTAAAATTATGTCCATGACATTTACCTATATCAGTTAATGATTGGGTAAGGAGCATTAAACAGCGGTGTAATTCTTCTTAACCATAGTACAGTTTTCAACCTACGACGTACAGGGTTTGAGTTATTCAACTCAGGGGACTTATACAAAGTATTATATGTTGTCCAGTGTTCATTAGGATAAAGGGATTGGTGCTCTTACTATATTCTGTTTACTTATGATTTCTCCAATTTTGGACAAGTATTTCGTAGAAATACAATGTCCAAGTTTTAAGAAGTTATAGGTACAAGAATATAGTAGAGAATCATGTGTTGCAAGTATCAGGATTCTTCACGGTGAACGAAGATGTCGATACTTGTGTTTGGTATTCAGTTGATAGTAATGGTTTTGAGAACTTGCTTCTCTTTCAGATTACTCATATCTGGATGCACTCCTAGTTGAGTAATGATGATCGACATCTCTCCATTTAGTTGACGTGCACTGGAGACAGCTGTATAATTTGAATCTGGTTCCAATTAAATCAATGCCTATGTTTCTATATTGTATATAGAATGGTTCATATCTTAACGATGTTAAGGTATATGGAGTTATCCGGCTTATGCTTAAAACCAGACTCTGGACATACTCAAGGCACGTTTCTGTAATGGCAGTTTGTAGGTTATCCCGGGCTATGACGGGGGTTAACTTTCTACCATCTGGAAGATCAATAGTGATATTGTTCTTGACTCGCCACAGTTTTAGCAAATGGACTTTTTCAGAAAACAATAATGGGAGTATGGTAGAACTGAAAGTGATTCTAGAACCACAAACGATTACTAAAAATTTAATAGAACCTAAAGATTCAATCGGGTTTGACATTCCATTAGCCACTCTGCAGATATGGTGGGTAACCTCAGGCACCCGAGAGGTACTTCGGTATCCTCAAAAACGGTGACAGGGAGGTTCTTGTTTAACCAGACTTGCCATTACTGTTGTTCTAGACTATGAGACCCGGCAGAAGGATGAGTATAGCGTCGTTCTAAACTAGCTTTAGAAGTGCACGTGTATATGACTCTGCCAAAGGGTTGTTATAGTCAGCGGAAGCAGCAGAAGCATAGTGGACAAGTAGCTTGTGTCTATTTATAGACTAAAGCAAGTATAGCGGAGATAGATCATCTATTTTTGATATAACAGTCATAGACTTTGACTTCATCAGAATAGGAGATAGATCTGTTAAGAAGGTAGGAAGGTGTGATGTCCTTGTATATGGATGACATGTACTTTGTAGGAAGTGAAATTCCTATACTACGATCGGTTATACTATGGTTGTCACACAGTGGTTTCTCCACATAGGATATTGATATTATATCAGGAATTCTGGTTACTAGATCTATGGTTTTAGATCTAGATTTTGGTAGTTTCCCAATCTGGGTACTTTGACACTATTCTAAAGGTGTTTTAAAATGGACGACTCCTGGCATGGTGGTGTACCTGCAGGTGATGGAGTCACCCTCTCTAAAGGTGTCTTACAGACTGAAGGGGAGAGGGATGTGCATGATTGGCATATCACTTTCTTAGGCAATTGAGCCAATCATGAGATGTCAAGTACCACATCAGATGTTGTTTTTGCATTAGATGCAATAAGTTTATATATTAATCCAATCCTGGAGAAATGTTCGGAAGCGGTTTATGAATATAAGTGGATGTTCTAGAGATATGATAACGACAGCCTCCTTCGGGAGACGGTTATCATTCTAGACTTCCAAGGTGACATGGATGACAGAGTGACTGTCAGAGTTATAGTTTTCCCTCTTTTGAGGGGCAGTAGTTTGGACAGGTGGTCCAAGCGGATACTGAGGAAGGCATGGCGCAGGATACTGATTAAATTCAGTGGACGATACAGTCTAAGAAGTTTGCTGGTGTTCCCCTCCGAAAGACGACGCGCAGGACTGCGGTGTCTTGGCGCTGAGATTCGGGGCAGATGCTAATTGGTGCTATCCGTTCACCTCTCCGAAGATGCCAAGTTGATTTATGGCACCATGTATCGAAGGTTTAAACGGATGCGTCCGATGTAGCAGACTTCGTCAGATTCCCCCTCGCTTGAGGGGTTTTTGATTGTGGGGACGCTCTTCCCTGCAGGCGCAAGCCCCTGCAGTTAATTACGCTACCGCATTGCGGTAACAACTTTCTCCTTCTCCAGCTGGTCACTTCGTGTCGTGGGTGTTTGTTTTGTGTTTTGTTGCCCGTGGATTGTTTACGGAGACTGAGTTATGTCGTCGTCCGTAGGGCGTGGACTAGTCCAAATCCGTATTATCTTAGATTTGGGTTTGGGGGTTTGGTTTGAGGACACGTCAGCCATACTTGAGGCTAAGATCAACTCAAACGTTTGTTAAGGATGCGTTAGTCTAACTTTGTGACTAAGATCAACTTAACGGGATCGTTTAGATCCGATAAAGGAGTGTTTGAACTCCATTGTTCCAGTTTAGGGACCTAGAGGTCCAACGTATGTATGGCCGTCAGGACCCGTCACCTCTCTGACGACGTTGAAGAATTACAACGACGGATGTCAGAGGAGTTCAGAGATGTACCCTTGAGCCAGAGTTAATTGGGGGGATTTATAGTCCACTCTGTTTGAAGGTTTAAGGATACGTTAGCCATCTTTGAGGCTAAGATCAACTTAAACGGGACCGTTTAGATCCGACAAAAGAGCATGCGAGGCTCTATTGTTTTAGTTTAAGGACATTGTGGTCCATGGGTAGTTTAAGGACATTGCGGTCCATGGGTAGTTTAAGGACATTGCGGTCCACTGTTAGTTTTAAGACATCTCGGTCAAGGTTAAGGACGTCGTAGTCCATGTGTTTAAGGACCCCACAGTCCGTTGTTAGTTTTAAGACATCTCGGTCAAGGTTAAGGACGTCGTAGTCCATGGGTTTAAGGACCCCACAGTCCGTTATGTGCTCTGGATGCTTCACACGGGTTCGCTGCCGTGTTCTGCGAGGACCAGGCTCCGCTCTGGACGTTTTCCACGGGGTCAAAGAGTGACATTATCCGCGTTCCACGTAACCAGGAATTTGCATTAAACACGGGTTTAAGGACCCCGCAGTCCGTATCAATGTGTGGTCGTCGGGACCCGTCACCTCTTTGAAGACATTGAGGGATTACAATGCCAAGTATCAAAGGAGTGAAGAGATGTACCCTAGAACCGGAGTGGATTAAATAGTCCTTGGCCCAATTTGGGGTCAAGACGATTAATTATGTTATGAGTCCATTGGCCCAGTTAAGCACAAATTGAGGACTTATGGCCATCTTGGGCTAAGTCCAATCAGGAGAGGCTTTGCCTCCATCCATTTAGGCCAATTGGGCCAAAGCCTAGTGTTAAACACTACAGAGCAATCAGTGTTGAACACTGGGAATGAGGTTGACAAGTTAGTGTTTAACACTAAGAGATAATTGGTGTTAAACACCAGCAACAAGGCTTTTCAAATTAGTGTTAAACACTAAAACAGATCAGTGTTGAACACTGCAAATGAAGATCTCAGATTAGTGTTAAACACTAAGGCAATCAGTGTTGAACACTGCAGATAAAGCTTTTTAACTAGTGTTGAACACTAAGGCCCAACAGTATGTTAACACCGGGTTCGAGAGTTTCAATTTAGTGTTAAACACTAAGGCAAGAGGGGTCACGTGGCAGCACGTGAGAGCGCCCTCCCTTCAGTTATTCTGCTGAGATTATCGCGTCTTTCAGAGCGTCACGTGCCATCACGTGATGGGCATTCAAATGCCTATGTATTAGAGCTTCTGCCAAGGGTCACGTGGATCACGTGGGGTGCTGCCTCAAAGGGGCTTTCTGTAGATCTTTTGGGGGGTCACGTGATGACACGTGACCCTGCCTCTATGTATTTTGTTTAGAGGCTTTGTTAATCTTTTTTTCCAGGAATTAAATTCCTCAAGCTTTAAATTTCAGAGGAATTAAATTCCTACTTCCTTTCGAAGACTTATATTCTGGGATAGAGTTTAACTCTGAATTTTCTGTAGGAATTAAATTCCTCATATATGTGAAGAACCAAATAGGGTTAAACCCTAATAAAAGTTTTTAAGGAATTGAATTCCCATTCCCTGTTAAATGATGATTAAGGGAATTAAATTCCCGTCGTTTCAACAGAACTAAGTTCTTAATTAGGGTTAAACCCTGTTTCTTTTTATTCTGAAGGAATTAAATTCCCATGATACAGGGTCAAGCCCTAATTTTATTTTAAAGGAATTAAATTCCTATAGTTCTGTGAGAATTAAATTCTCATGCTTGCATTCCCTCTCTATGTTTCGGATCTGCATGGCAGGATCTCGACCCATTGAGAATTAAATTCTCAACCTTAAGGGGAGATGTGCACTTTGCAGATCCTCTATCAAAGAGAGAAGAAATATGTTCTTCTGTTTTTATGTATTAGAGTTAAACTCTGTTGAGAATTAAATTCTCTTCTTCTTTCAAGGAGCTTTTCCCTTTCTTACCTAGGGTTTTTGCAGAAGATCCAAGTTCTCCAAGTATCGAAGCTCTCTTTCTTTTCTCTTTTTTTTTTCTCTCTGCGTATGTATTTATGTATGTCTCTTGGCTCCTATTTATAGGAGAAGCAGCCGAATCAATCAGTTTTTGACGAATCTTCGTGAAAGATTTGATTTGCATCCATCGTTCATTTTGGACCTTTGGATTATTAGGTGAATTTTATTCACCATTGGATTTTAAATCCAGAGATTCTCCTTTGTTATTTTGGTTAGATTTAAAGGGGAAATCTTTCCAAACCCGAGATTTTCCCATAGATAGATGATATTTCATCACCTCTGAATCTTTAATTCGATCGTTTCCAGATAGCCGCTTTCCTTTGGAAAGATTTGATTCTCCTTCAGAATTTAATTCTGTTTGACAAAATGGGCTTTGAAAGCCGGTCACGTGTGACCACGTGACTCATGGTCACGTGTGGGCACGTGACCCCCTTTGGAATGACCCTTTTCCTTTCTTTTGCGCTCTGTCTTCTTATTGCTGCTTAAACGTCACGTGCTGCCACGTGACCCCTGGTCACGTGTGAGCACGTGACCCTTGTTTGAACTCTCTCTTTCCTTGGTTCAACTGGACAACACGTGACCCTGGTCACGTGGCAACACGTGACCCTGGTCACGTGGAAGCACGTGACCTCTTCTGAAGCCTTTTCCTTGACTTGATCAGGGAACTGGTGTGCCTTTTGACTCTTGCATTTAAATGTCACGTGTCGCCACGTGACCCGGGTCACGTGGGAGCACGTGACTCTTTCTGAAGCCCCCTTTTCTTCAACGTAGTCAGGAAACTGAACTTGCCTTGATGATGTTTTTAGGTGTCACGTGCCAACACGTGACCGCTAGTCACGTGTAAGCACGTGACCCTCTTTTGAAGCTTTTCCCAGAAGCTTTCCTGATTTTAAATCAGGAAACAAATGCCCCCACAGCGTTGTTCTCATGTGTCTGCACGTGAGTGCAACGCTGTCACCTCTTGTGACCGTTGGATTCCTCTAGGGATCTGGGGAGACGAAACGTTTTCATTGTCTTCTATAAATACCTCTGTCTCTTCATAGGAGCCTTCACTTTGTTCATCTTCTTCTTCTGAGAACTTCTTCTTTGAGAATTTAATTCTCGCTTTCAGAGCTTAGTTCTCTGTTGTGTCTGTGCAGTGCCGCCTCATTCGCCAATCAAAGGCCAGTGCTCATGTGTTGCGTATGCAGGGATCTGTTTGATGGGGACGTTTCATTTCCCTAACCTAATTCCGATGCGTCGTTGGATTTCATTTCCAATGCTCTCCCCTTCTTTCCGGGCTTTGAGAATAGTCCCACCATGCACAACATTTTTTTGTGCATAGCATTAAATGCTCCCCTATATAACCTGAACCCTATGCCTTACTTCTTTTCTTCACAGAGAAACCCATTCATACCTTAAGGTGGTCATCTTTGAGAACCCGATCAATCGCCATGGCTTGCAATCGTCCCCATGCTCGTCGGCAACCATGGGAAGTGCCCCTTGAGGAGATAATTCCTCGCTTCGCTGCGCGGCTGGCGGATCCCCTTCTCACCGACGCTCAATGTGACACGGTGATGTACGAGCTACTGACCCGTCGGGGCTCTCCCCTTCCCATGGGCTCCATTTGGCTTCAGATGATCCTCCTGTCTGTGCTTGCCGATATACCCCCTCATCCGGCGGAGATGACTTCGGCGATCCTTGACGCGGCGGAGGACAAGCTTGCGTGCTTTCATGAGGCTTGTCTAATCACTCAAGCTCTGAAGGATCACTCGGTTCATTTACTGAGTCAGATAAGAGCTCGTCGGGCCGTCATGTCTGCTTTCGCTGATGAGCACGGCTCCAACCGGTGGGGAGCGACTCCTCGCGAAAACCGCCGTTTTGACGTGCTGGAGAAGGCGGAGAGAGAGTTGGAGAATTTTGTGTTTTGCTTTGTTAACCCTTGTATTTCTGATCCTTTGTTTGGTGATCTTTTCCCACCAATGTAGTATGTTTGAATCAATGTACTCCTTTAATCATTGGTGGTTTGCATGCTTTCTGTTGAATTTTCATGCTTGTCAGATAGTCGTACGTGTGTCTCGCTTGCGTAAATGAGCTGTCTATTTTTCTTTAATTACGAGCACCATCGTTACGTTGCATGCACATCAGTGCCTCAGGCAACATTTCCTTTTAAACATTCGTACAGTTGCAAATGCGTGCCTGATAGGATACAGATCAGAAACTTGCCACGTTATCTCCCGTATCGGGTGGTTTGTGCTGGCTTTAGATCGAGTATTGTTTGTTGAAGGGAGGTTTATAAATGAAGACATATTCTTCTCTTCAATGGTGTGTCCCTTTTTATTGAATGTATTCTGCGGATATTCTATCTTGATCTCCTTGCAGAACAGCGATGGCTTAGGATTCAGGGTTAAGATCTGCTTCCTAAGACTTTTGCATTTTACGAGCCACGAGGGTCTCATAAAGAGTTTTTCTCCCTACAGGTCGAGAGGATCCCATAGGTGTGAGTTCTTCTTAAAGATCGTGAGGATCCTTAAGCGGGTTTTCCCTTGAGAGTCGTAAGGATCTCACAAGAGAGTTTTTTCTTCCTTACAGGTCGTGAGGGCCTGCAAGTGTTGGATGCGGTCACCCTTGTCCGTGTTTTACGGAGTCGGGAGTTTCTCAAGGTATCGTAGTTTAAAGACGTCACGGTCAAGGTTAAGGACCTCATAGTCCGTGGATTTAAGGACTCCACAGTCCGCTGTTAGTTTTAAGACATCACGGTCAAGGTTAAGGACCTCATAGTCCGTGGATTTAGGGACTCCACAGTCCGGTGTTTGGTTGCAGGGACCCGTCACCTCTTTGAAGACGTTGAGGAATTACAACGCCGGGCATCAAAGGAGTGAAGAGATGTACCCTTAAACCAAGGCAAAGTCTGTAGGGAATCGGGGTGGTTGATCGTTAGTTTTAAGACATCACGGTCGAGGTTAAGGACGTCATAGTCCGTGATTTTAAGGACTCCACAGTCCGGTATTTGCTCTGGATGCTTTACACGGGTTCACTGCCGTGCTTGGCGAGGACCAGGCTCCGCTCTGGACGTTTTCCACGGGGTCAAAGAGTGACATTATCCGCGTTCCACGTAACCAGGAATTTTGCACTAGATGCTTCACACGGGTTCACTGCCGCGTTAGGCGAGGACTAGGCTCCGCTCTGGATGCTTCGCACGGGTTCACTGCCATGCTCTGCGAGGACCAGGATCCGCTCTGGACGTTTTCCACGGGGTCAAAGAGTGACATTATCCGCGTTCCACGTGACCAGGAATTTTGCACTAGATGCTTCACACGGGTTCACTGCCGCGTTAGGCGAGGACTAGGCTCCGCTCTGGATGCTTTGCACGGGTTCACTGCCATGCTCTGCGAGGACCAGGATCCGCTCTGGACGTTTTCCACGGGGTCAAAGAGTGACATTATCCGCGTTCCACGTAACCAGGAATTTTTGCACTAGATGCTTCACACGGGTTCACTGCCGCGTTAGGCGAGGACTAGGCTCCGCTCTGGATGCTTTGCACGGGTTCACTGCCATGCTCTGCGAGGACCAGGATCCGCTCTGGACGTTTTCCACGGGGTCAAAGAGTGACATTATCCGCGTTCCACGTAACCAGGAATTTTGCACTAGATGCTTCACACGGGTTCACTGCCGCGTTAGGAGAGGACTAGGCTCCGCTCTGGATGCTTTGCACGGGTTCACTGCCATGCTCTGCGAGGACCAGGATCCGCTCTGGACGTTTTCCACGGGGTCAAAGAGTGACATTATCCGCGTTCCACGTAACCAGGAATTTTGTACTAGATGCTTCACACGGGTTCACTGCCGCGTTAGGCGAGGACTAGGCTCCGCTCTGGATGCTTTGCACGGGTTCACTGCCATGCTCTGCGAGGACCAGGATCCGCTCTGGACGTTTTCCACGGGGTCAAAGAGTGACATTATCCGCGTTCCACGTAACCAGGAATTTTATCGATTGTATCCGCATTTCACGGAATGGAGGTTTGACTGTTGGCGATATGTGTACCACCGAGCCATGGAACTGGGAGTTGCCGCTGTTCCGCTTAGCTTGAAGTTGTGTCTGCTGCGTCGAGATGATCTCCAGGTTATTTGTGAACCGTCGAGATTTGGCTTCCTCTCATGATGAAACCTGGGGGAGGAGTACGACTCCTTCTTTGTTTGCGCCCCTGGATTGTATACAGGGATAGATGTAACATTACCTGTAGGGCGAAGATTTCATTCTTTCGTCATTTCTTTTATTCTTTCCGCGATGCTCTATCATTTCAGCTTTTTATATCGCGAAGGTCGCGATTGCCCAATCATTTCGGCTATTTTTCGCGGTGCCCAATCATTTCGGCTATTTGTTTTATTTTTACTCGCTGCTTTTTATTGCGAGTTGCCCCATCATTTCGGCTATTTTTCATGCATACATTTTTACTTGCTGCTTTTTATTGCAAGTTGCCCCATCATTTCGGCTATTTTGTAGGCATGTGTGGCTTGCTAGCTTTTTCGCCGCAAGCTCGGATTTTGGACACCGATTTCGGCATCAGCATCGCTGCAACTGGGATGTTGCCAGGAGCGAATCATCATTTGCCATGAAAGAACTTGGGATTTGATACCGGTTTAGGCATCAGCATCGCTGCAACTGGAATATTGCCAGGAGCGAATCATCATTTGCCTCTGTCGATGTTGAACAAAGGTGGCTTAGCAAACAGGGTTAAGGTCCTGTCGACTAAGGCTTTCGACTTCATGAGCCGTAAGGGTCTCACAAAGGTATTTCTCCCTACAAGTCGTGAGGATCTTGCAGGTGTATTTTCTCCTTAGGGATCGTGAGGATTCCTAAGTGTATGTTCCTCTGTAAGTCGTAAGGATCCTACAAGAGGGTTTTCTCCTTATGGGTCGAGAGGACCTACAAGGGTTGGACTTTGCTGGGGAAATGTTTATTCGCGCCCGTGGATTGTATACAAGGGTCAGTATTAAGCCTCTTGTAGGGCAATATCGAAGGTTGTGGAGGATTTGCTTAAGAACAGGTTCAGGTTTCTGTATCTTAAGACTTTCAAATCTCATGAGCCGTAAGGGTCCCGTAAGAGAATTCTCCTTACGAGTCGTGAGGATCTCGTAAGTGTATTTTCTCCTTAGGAATCGTGAGGATCCCTAAGTGTGTTGCTCCTTTGTGAGTCGTAAGGATCTCACGCAGGTGGTTTCTCCTTACAAGGTCGAGAGGACCCTACAAGTGTCTTTTAACGAGGTTGCGCCCTTTCGGGTTTTCACAAACACTCGCCGGTAGTCCTGTTGTTTTTACTCACGGAGCCCTTTCGGGTTTTCATCCGTGCCCATTTTGCTTACGGACATACCCCCCCTTTTTTTTTTTACTTTTTCACCTTTTTTTTTACAAGGTCGCGCCCTTTCGGGTTTTCACGAACGCTTGCCGGCAGCCCTGCTGTTTTTACTCACGGAGCCCTTTCGGGTTTTCATCCGTGCCCATTTTGCTTACGGACGTACCGTTTTTTTTTAATTCTTTTTCATATATTTTTATTTATTTATTTTTTTTTTATCTCGTCAGCCTAAAGATGCTGCGGTAGTAGTTTTAGGGACGTTTCGGTCCGTCGTTAGTTTAAGGACGTTTCGGTCCGTCGTTAGTTTAAGGACGTTTCGGTCCGTCGTTAGTTTAAGGACGTTTCGGTCCGCCGTTATGGGAAGGCCGGCTGCTGCTTGTAAAGTCTGAGCCTAGGAAGATAGTGAGTGGACATAGTCGTCGTCATCTATCATTGACCCCGGCTGCGGCTCATTAAGCATAGTACTTCTTTAAGAAGCGGCCGTTTATTGGCCTGAAAGGCCTTTCACCGTGCATGTCCATGAGTAGGTAGGCTCCACCCTGGTAGACCTTGTCTATGATGTACGGGCCTTCATAGTTTGGCTCAAATTTTCCTCGCTTGGCACGATTGGGGATCATAGGTCTTTTGACCACTAGTACAAGTTCGCCTTGGCGGAATGTCCTCGGCCTGGTCAATCTTTCGTATGAGCGCGTCATCTTTGCTTTGTAGGCCTCTAGATGTTGTTGCGCTATGAGCCGGGTTTCGTCGAGGGCATCAAGCTCCTCAAGCCGAAGGTGAACATTTTCTTCGTTCGTCAGCTCGTGGTGGACTGCTACTCGGAGAGAGGGTAACTCTATCTCGAGGGGGAGCACTGCTTCCGTCCCAAATACCAACGCGTACGGCGTTGTGTTCGTGGCCGTCTTGAATGTAGTTCGATAAGCCCAAAGGGCTTCTTGCAGCCTTTCGTGCCAGTCTCTCTTATTCCTGGAAACGGTCTTTTTTATGATCTTCGTCAAGGTCTTATTGAAGGCCTCGGCTAGACCGTTAGCTCGAGGATTGTAAACCGAAGAATATCTCCAGTCTATATTGTGCTGCTGTGCGAAGCGGCTAATCTTATGGCTTCGGTAGGCCGGCCCGTTATCGGAGATAATCCGCCGTGGAGTCCCGAACCGATAGATGACGTGCGTCTTGAAGAAATGGAGGATATTCTCCGTCTTTACTTCCCTCAGTGGTACTGCTTCTGCCCATTTGGAGAAGTAATCAGTTGTTGCCAGAATAAAACGGTGTCCCCGGGATGATGCTGGCTCAATGGGGCCTACTATGTCAGTCCCCCACATTTCGAATGGCCAACTAGCCACCGTTGGATGCAGTGGATTCGGATGTTGGTGGATGAAGTCTCCATGAATCTGGCATGAGTGGCATTGCTTCGCATACTCGAGGCAGTCCTGGGTCATCGTGGGCCAATAGTAACCCATCCGTTTGATTTTTAACTTCATCTTTGGGCCTGCTTGGTGAGAACCGCAAAGTCCGTCATGAACTTCCTGAATGACTCTTTCTGCTTCGTCAGGTCCTAAGCATCTCAGCCATAGAGAATCAAACGATCTCTTATATAGAATATCATTGACAAAAGCGAAAGATAAAGCTCGTTTCATGAGCTGATGTCTTGAGGACGCTTCTTCGGGCATTCGGTGGGACTTAAAGTAGTCTATGAAGACTTCCCTCCAGTCTTCGGCCTTCTCATGGTCTTTTATTTGTAGGGTCGTCTGCTCAGTCGTTCCCTTTTCTTCGCATGATTCCAGAGATATTTCTGCTGGGGCGAGCACTTGACGGCTTTGTACCACGATTCTGACGTCATCGAGGTTCTCGTCAGCCAGTTCTTTAGCAAGTTTAGCCAACGCGTCTGCTTTGCTGTTTTCCGCGCGCGGTATGTTCTCCAAAGTATAGGAGGGAATTTGGGTCAATAGTTGTTGCACCTTTTCGCCGTACTTCACCAACTCCGGTTTGCACGTTTGGTAGTCACCATTTACTTGACTAACGACCAGCTGAGAATCCCCGTATATAAGGAGGTCTTCAATTCCCATGTCGATGGCGATTTTGAGGCCTGCTATCAGAGCTTCGTATTCGGCTTCATTGTTTGTCCTCGGTTCTGTCAAGGAGAAGGCGAAGCGCATTATCCCTCCTTGTGGAGTTGCAAAGATGAGGCCTATCCCTGATTTGACCATTGGGACACCTTGTTTCTGTTTCTTTATGGAGGATGCTCCATCGAAATAGAGTTCCCATAGGGCGCTTCCGCCGCTAATCGCATCAAATGCATGCTCGTCCGGCAAATCACAGTTCAGAGGAGAATCGGCCGGTATCGGGTGCTCGGCGAGGAAGTCGGCAATGGCCTGGCCTTTCACTGCCTTGAGAGGTTGATATGTTATCGAGAACTCCATCAAGAGCAGGGCCCACTTAGCAAGTCGTCCCGTCAATATGGCTTTCGACATCAGATATTTGAGAGGGTCCACCTTCGAAATAAGACGGACTTCATGTGCTAATGCGTAATGTCTAAGCTTTGTTATTGCGAAGATCAACGCCAGGCAGTGCTTTTCAATGGGGGAATAGTTGCTTTCTGCCCCCAGCAGCACTCGACTTAAGTAGTAAAGTGCTCTTTCTTTCCCCTGATCGTTCTCTTGTGCCCATAATGCGCCCAAAGAACCTTCGAGGGCGGCCGTGTAAAGAATGAGAGGCTTTCCCTTCACTGGAGCAGCCAACACTGGAGGGTTCTGCAGGTACTGCTTGATCTCGTCTAGTGCACCTTGACATTTGTGATCCCAAACGAATGGAGTTCCCTTTTTCATCAGGTGGCTGTAAGGACGGCATTTGCCCGAAAGATTAGCGATAAACCGCCGGATGTATGCGAGCTTCCCTTGGAGAGACCGCAACTGCTTGAGGGTTCTTGGCGGAGGCATTTCCATGATCGCCTTAATCTTTGACGGATCTATTTCAATACCTCGGTGTCGAACGATGAATCCCAGAAATTTGCCCGAGGAGACTCCAAACGCGCATTTGAGGGGATTCATTTTCAACTTATATTGCCGAAGGCGTCGAAATACAGTCTCCAGATGCTTTAAATGATCTTCGTATGACATGCTCTTTACTACGAGGTCGTCGATATAGCACTCGACGACGTCGTGTATGAGGTCATCAAAGATCTTTGTCATGGCCCTTTGATAGGTAGCGCCAGCGTTCTTAAGACCAAAGGGCATAACCCTGTAGCAAAATATACCCAAAGGGGTCCGGAAAGCGGTGTGCTTCTGGTCTTCGGGATGCATTTTTATCTGATTGTATCCTGATGAACCGTCCATAAAGGAGAAAACTTCGTGAGTGGACGTGTTATCTATCATTAGCTCGGTTACTGGCACCGGGAAATCGTCCTTTGGACAGGCTTTATTGAGATCCCTGAAATCCACGCATATGCGTACCGTCCCATTCTTCTTCATTACCGGGACGATATTGGCGATCCAGTCGGGGTATTGGACTTCTTGGATAAATCCAGAATCGATCAACTTCTTGACTTCGGCGTTGATGCTCATTTCAAGCTCGAGTCGCATCCTCCTTGGCGCCTGCTTGACTGGCTTGATATCTGGGGATATTGCTAATCTATGCACAGCAACCTCCGGGTCCAATCCTGGCATCTCGGAGTAGTTCCACGCGAAGCAATCTTTATGCCGTAGAAGCACGTTCTTTAACGCAGCCACCTTTTCTTCGGATAACAGCTCGCTGACAAATGTCGGTCGTGGGTCGTCTGCCGATCCCAACTCAATCTTCTTGAGGTTATCTGCAGTAGTATGTATACCATCTTCCAGTTTTTTTGGAGCGGGCGGAAATTCCGAGATCACCTCATCATCGCTGTTCTCAAAGCACCGGTAAAGGTCATCTACGTTCTCGGGCTCTTTTCCTAATATCGTAATCGTATAACAAGTGCGAACCCGCTCCCTGGACTGAGGTGGACCCGGTTCTGCTCTTGCGGCCTTGGGCTCATGCTTTTGCGGTGGCGTCACATTCCAGCCGTCGGATAAAGCGAATCTGCCCCGTCGGTACTGGTCCTCGACCCAGTTCTTGAAGGTGAAGCAGTCTTCGGTAGGATGTCCTATGGCTCGGTGATAAGAGCAATAACTCGGATGAGAAGCCTTACTAGCTTACTCAGGATGTCTAGACTCTGGAAGCGTGATCATTTGATGTTTTATGGCGAGGTTAAGTAACCTCCCCGTTTTGTCTCGGGGGAAGGAGTACGCTCGACTCATCTTCTTCATGAGGGACAAACCCGAGCCGCTTCTTGATTTATTTCCGTCTCTGCGTCGGGCCTTTCGTACAACGGATTGACGAGGATAAGCGTCTTTGTCTTTTGCAGCACGTTGAGAAAGACGTTGCGTCCTGGCCTTCTCGTAGATGGCCATTTCGCGGTTGTGGTCTTCCCGAGCTTCCTGACCCATTTTCCTGATAGGCTTGCCCACTCGCTCTTCAAACGACGGACTCGGCGCTTTAATTGCGGGGTCTAGTTTTGATGGGTGGTTGGCATCTCCTGACAGGGCGTCCTCCTCTTCATCAAAGGTATATATGGCGTAGCTACTGTGGGCCCGTTCCCGTTTTCCGGCTCTTGCGTATCCAAGCCCGAGTGTTTCCATCTTTCCGTTGGGCAATTTGCGTTGAGTCCCGGGGACATCCCAAATCCTGTTGTAGAACCGCGCCTGCCGAACGGTCTGTTCTAAGGGTACTCCTTGGCGCTTCAATAGCTTCTTTAATCCATTTGTATAGTATCTGGGCAGACGGATGGGTTGGAGCCTGTCAAGCGTAGCATCCGCGCCATGCCAGATCTCTTTCTCTATTTTCGACTCTGAGGATCGGTAGAATAGGATCACCTTCTCACCCTTTCGCCTGGGAGGGACGTAGAATGTTTGCAGGTCCTGCACATTGTGAGCCCGAAGCGTGTCGAGATCCTTGTAGTGTTCTCGCGGTACCATGGTGATTTGCAAACTATGGGCATCGCCAGGGGGTGCTTGTATTGATAGCCGATTGGAGAACACAGCGTTCACTTCATCTTCTGAGTCACTTCCGAAGACTAACATGGGGGCGGGCGTCCCCAGGTTGTTGCGTTGAGATGGCCCTGCATAAACTATCTCTTCCTCTTCTTCGGTGTCGCTTCCGAAAACGGGGATGGTGGCGGCGGCTTTGTCCTCCGGATTGCGACACCTTTCTGTATCCTCGAAATCTGGCAAAAAGTATTTCGCATCTTCGTATTTGCGGACTTCGTTCACGGAAAATGGGTTCAGCTCGCCTGTTACGGTATACTCGAAACCGTCCTTAAAGTACTTCATACACCGATGTTGTGTAGAAGGGATGATGTTGTACTCGTGTAGCCAAGGACGACCGAGCAAGGCGTTGTAGCAGGTCTTGGCGTCAATGACATGGAATTTGATGTCTGTGACGAGAAGTCCAAAGTGTAATGTTAATATCACAGATCCGAGAGTCCGTGACGATTGTGAATCGAAACCGGAGATAGTGATTTTGTCACGAGCGAGGTGTTGCACGCTCATGCAGATTTCCTTCAACACCCGAACATTAAGGAGGTTGACGGAGGATCCATTATCCACCAGGATCTTGCCTATCTTGATATCATGGCAGTATCCGGAGACATATAGGGGACGGTTATGGTCGCATGTCCCGAGAAGGAGGTCTTCATCACCGAAAGTGATGTCGGCTGTATGCACTTCCTCCAGTTCATCCTTCATCTTTTCAGTGGCGAGGAAGGCTTGGAATTGCTCAGGTTCTTGTAACGCCTTAATTAGTGAGTCTCGCGCTTCTTTTGATAGTAGGAGGGCATCGAGAATGCTAAGCTGAGAAGGCAGTTTCTTTAGGTGCGCGAGGATGTTATAGTCCACTTTACTCTTCCTAGGAGGGTCTTTGGCAGCCAGCTCCGTCATGACTTGGTCATCTAAAGTGATATCTTCAGAGACCTTTTCCTTTCCCTTATCCCTTCTATTCCCGGGCCCGAGATTCTTTTCTGGGAGTGTGCGATTGCGCAGCTGAATGTTCTCGCAGGCCTCCGATTCTTCTTCTTTCCCCAAAACGGATTCTTTAAAGAGAGGGCCCAGAGCTATTTCTTCGTCAGAGTCGCTCCCAAAGGTGAGAACTTGTGACCCCCTGGCGTTAACCATGTAACAGTTGCCAGTCGTTCTGTTGTGCCCATCGACAGTACTTCTTCGCTCCCGACGGCTCTTGCGTTTCATGCGCTTAACATGTTGCCGACGAGCGACATATCCTTGCCACCATATCTTAAAGGCGTCGCACTCCTCCGTGGGATGTGATATTCTCCGATGATATGTGCAATAGTCAGGGTGCGTCTCTACCCCATCATGTGTGTTTCCTTCCGAGGGTGGTAGCTTCATTCCCATTGCCATGGCTTTGGCAAACCTTTTCCTCGTCTTGAATATCTTCTTGTCTACTTCGGATGCCTTACGCTCTGGCAGGGGTAGTTTAACTCTTTCGTTCAGTTGCCCGCATTTGGCTCCTTCCGACGTGGTCATCTCACGCTCCTGGTCCGCTTTACATTTTAGACGAATCTCGTCTAGAAAAGCGTCGATCATTTCATCTGTTGGCCATGCACGCTCTGGTACAGGCTCTGCCTCCAACTTTTTAGTGCCAGGAGTTTTCCCATCATCGGTAAACGAATGGGAGATTACGTTACAACTCGCCACATATCCTTCGGATTCATCCGACGAGCTTTCTCCATCATCTTCTTCTTGAAAGATGTAGTTGAGGAACTCTTGCAATGTGACAGGGGTTCGTGCCTTTTGATTGTACTCTTCCAGTGCGTCGATTTGCTTCTGCAAGTTCGTGTGCTCTTTTCCAGGCTTCACGGACTTCTTGGATTTCTTCTTCTTTTTCTTTGAAGATTTTGACGATTGGGCATGAGTATCTGGGCTCTTATCGTGAGTCTTTGTAGTCGGGCGGCGCCTTAGCATCCCTTCGATAATTTGAGGTTCAAGAGGGTCCTTCCATTCGATCGCAGGGCACGCATGAAGGTCTCTCAGCATTCTTCTGGTTTTAGTTGATAGCACGACCTCCCATGGAGCTTCTTCAATAAAAGAACATGTTGCCCCCAGTGTATCCGCTTTCCTAGGAGCATGCGGCTGTGGGGGGTTCACCTTCCACTTTTCGGACAGTACAAACTTCTCCTGGAGGTACTGGTCTTCAATCCATCCTTTGAAGACGAAGCAATCTTCAATCGGATGGCCTACCGTTTGATGGTAAGGGCAATAGTTAGGGTTATTCACTTCGGTGGGTTGCGGCGGTCGCCTTGGATTTGGTAGGTTTATAAGTCTGTTGCGTATTGCCAGCTCGAATAGCCGTTTCGTCTTGTCCCGTGGGAACGAGTAGGGACGCTTCATCTTCTCATTATAATACCGACGCCTTTCCTCGAGTTGATCTGCCGGTTTCGGGGCGTTAGGTTGCTGCTGGGCATTCGCAACAAAGGTTGCCCTCCCTTTACCCTTGTCATTCCGAGATTCCGACTTCGGGGCAGGTGGTCTATGACCCATCTGGTCCATCTGAGCCAACTTGTCGATTAAAGCCTGGAATGTGGTTGGCTTAAAGAACATCATAAACTGGGAGATAGTTGCGTGAGGGTCTAGAGTTCCCACGAACATGCCCACCGCAGGTGCTTCCTCAATGCGTTGCTCACATCTCGACCACAAGTTCCGCCAGCGTATAGCGTACTGGACCCAGGTTTCGCCCGGTTTTACCCTGGCGTTAATCAGTGCAGTTATTGGAGTGCGTTCGCTGGCACTTGCGAATCGCTGAGTGAACAACAGCTCCATTTCAGCGAACGTTTTGATAGAATCGTTCGGGAGTTCTGAAAACCATTCGAACGCAGTTTCCGATAGGCTGCCCGCGAACTGGCGGAGCAACAGTTTATCATCACCGCCGATGTTACCGCAGAGGGCCCGGAACTGGGCGACATGTTGATGGGGATTGCCGGTCCCCTTATACACGTGGAATTTTGGTATCGTATAGCCTTGCGGGTATTTGATTTGGTCGTACCAGCTCGGATACGGCCGCCCCGTTTTCACGACTTGACCAGCTGCCTCAGTCGCGTGATGAACCCGGATCTGCTGGGCTATGTAGTCAGCCAAGTCAGCCTTAGAGATTGCCTCCTCCTTGGCCGTTGAGAGGGCTGGTGGTGGATTTGACGTTTCTCCTCGGTCGTCTTCAAGAACGATTGGGGGATCCTCGGCGGGTAAGTCCTGCTGGATCATCATCCCTATCACATCTTGGAAGAGGAGGCCCATCCGTTGTATATTGGCCGCTTGTTCAGCAGCCTCTTTATCCCTTTTCTCCAGTGTTCGGCGAAGGAATTCAGCATCGGTTTCTTCCTCCCGGCGTGCGTCTGAGGATGTTTCTGGGTTTTCTTTTGGCCCGGTGAGCGCGGCCATAGCATTCATCATTTCTTGAAGCTTTTGTTGCTGCTCTTGAGCCTTCGTCACGGATCGGGTTAGCGGTCGGTGGCCCGTAGACGTGCGGCTTTCCTCTTTTCCAGAGGCCATGTAAACAGTGTGGACCACCATGCACCCAGACTTAGGGCGTCTGGGCTCAGTGCTTTTAGCCGTCGTTGCATGCTGTGGGGTTTTCTGTGGCCTCCTCCTTTTATGAGCCATGGAGGTTGAGGGGGCCGTTGAGGTGGGCGTCCAGACAGCCTTTTGGGGTTTAACCTGGTGACCAGCTTCCGGTTGGATTTTCAGCTTCTTGTGTTGGCGAGAGAAGTTTGGATCGATGATCGAGTCCCGTGCCTGCCGCCAAACCTTATAGATTTTGGAAGACAGCCGTTGAGGAGATCGGGGTTGTTCGGGTTTTATTTCGACAACCTTTTTTAATGAGGGAGGAGACCTCTTCAGCACTGCCGTAGGAGAATTCCTTCGCACCTTATTTAGCATTTCAAAGCTGTTCCCAGTTGGAACAGGAGCATTAACCTCTGCCATCGGGGCCGATGGAGTCAACCCGGAGGGGGAGTTGCCCCCAGCCTTCCTTACTCGGCGCCAATGGCGACGTCGAGCGTGTCGAGCGGACGGTGTAGGGTCAGCGGTAAGAATGGTTTCGTCTTGCCCCCTGTCTGGGTGGGGGGTCGCAGTTGGTATTAGCCTGTCAAAGACCGATGTCCTTTGGGCGGTAGGAGCGGGAGCTGAAGCCGTTAATCTTGTAAAGACCGACCTTTTGGCCGGAGAAGCTGCCTTGACGACTTCGGGGGCAGGAGCGGGCACCTTCTTAGAAGCAGCCTTCTCTGAGATTGTAGGTCCCATGATGGGTTCGCAGGATTTCTGGCCCAATCTAGAGAAGACCGAGGCGTTGACGTTGGGCGACTCGTTGAGAGGAGCCGCGGCAGGGGTAAGACGATCAAAGACCGACTTCTTGAGAGCTTCCGTTGTCAGCGCTGGAGCGGTGAAGTTTGTAGGTGGGAGCATGGTCCCAAAGAACAATCCTGTGGTGGCGCGAGTGACCTGTTCCACGGGCATTGTGAATAGCGAAGCAGCTTGGGGTCCGTAGGCTATACCTCCTGACGAGGCAGAGCGTTGGCTGCAATTGCAGCCTGAGCAGTTGGAGAATTTCATGGAAGTAGAAGCCATCGATCCTTTGCTTTCAGCAATAAGCAAGACGCCAATTCTTAGTATCTTGAAACCCAAGGGCAACCATTGGCGAACCGCGATTGGTTCGCGAGTCACAACACACGAAGTGTGGAGTGGAAAGAGGAAAAGGTCCCACCGGGCGTGCCAGAATCTGTTCCCCTCCGAAAGACGGCGCGCAGGACTGCGGTGTCTTGGCGCTGAGATTCGGGGCAGATGCTAATTGGTGCTATCCGTTCACCTCTCCGAAGATGCCAAGTTGACTTATGGCATCATGTATCGAAGGTTTAAACGGATGCGTCCGATGTAGCAGACTTCGTCAGATTCCCCCTCGCTTGAGGGGTTTTTGATTGTGGGGACGCTCTTCCCTGCAGGCGCAAGCCCCTGCAGTTAATTACGCTACCGCATTGCGGTAACAACTTTCTCCTTCTCCAGCTGGTCACTTCGTGTCGTGGGTGTTTGTTTTGTGTTTTGTTGCCCGTGGATTGTTTACGGAGACTGAGTTATGTCGTCGCCCGTAGGGCGTGGACTAGTCCAAATCCGTATTATCTTAGATTTGGGTTTGGGGGTTTGGTTTGAGGATACGTCAGCCATACTTGAGGCTAAGATCAACTCAAACGTTTGTTAAGGATGCGTTAGTCTAACTTTGTGACTAAGATCAACTTAACGGGATCGTTTAGATCCGATAAAGGAGTGTTTGAACTCCATTGTTCCAGTTTAGGGACCTAGAGGTCCAACGTATGTATGGCCGTCAGGACCCGTCACCTCTCTGACGACGTTGAAGAATTACAACGACGGATGTCAGAGGAGTTCAGAGATGTACCCTTGAGCCAGAGTTAATTGGGGGGATTTATAGTCCACTCTGTTTGAAGGTTTAAGGATACGTTAGCCATCTTTGAGGCTAAGATCAACTTAAACGGGACCGTTTAGATCCGACAAAAGAGCATGCGAGGCTCTATTGTTTTAGTTTAAGGACATTGCGGTCCATGGGTAGTTTAAGGACATTGCGGTCCATGGGTAGTTTAAGGACATTGCGGTCCACTGTTAGTTTTAAGACATCTCGGTCAAGGTTAAGGACGTCGTAGTCCATGGGTTTAAGGACCCCACAGTCCGTTGTTAGTTTTAAGACATCTCGGTCAAGGTTAAGGACGTCGTAGTCCATGGGTTTAAGGACCCCACAGTCCGTTATGTGCTCTGGATGCTTCACACGGGTTCGCTGCCGTGTTCTGCGAGGACCAGGCTCCGCTCTGGACGTTTTCCACGGGGTCAAAGAGTGACATTATCCGCGTTCCACGTAACCAGGAATTTGCATTAAACACGGGTTTAAGGACCCCGCAGTCCGTATCAATGTGTGGTCGTCGGGACCCGTCACCTCTTTGAAGACATTGAGGGATTACAATGCCAAGTATCAAAGGAGTGAAGAGATGTACCCTAGAACCGGAGTGGATTAAATAGTCCTTGGCCCAATTTGGGGTCAAGACGATTAATTATGTTATGAGTCCATTGGCCCAGTTAAGCACAAATTGAGGACTTATGGCCATCTTGGGCTAAGTCCAATCAGGAGAGGCTTTGCCTCCATCCATTTAGGCCAATTGGGCCAAAGCCTAGTGTTAAACACTACAGAGCAATCAGTGTTGAACACTGGGAATGAGGTTGACAAGTTAGTGTTTAACACTAAGAGATAATTGGTGTTAAACACCAGCAACAAGGCTTTTCAAATTAGTGTTAAACACTAAAACAGATCAGTGTTGAACACTGCAAATGAAGATCTCAGATTAGTGTTAAACACTAAGGCAATCAGTGTTGAACACTGCAGATAAAGCTTTTTAACTAGTGTTGAAACTAAGGCCCAACAGTATGTTAACACCGGGTTCGAGAGTTTCAATTTAGTGTTAAACACTAAGGCAAGAGGTGTCACGTGGCAGCACGTGAGAGCGCCCTCCCTTCATTTATTCTGCTGAGATTATCGCGTCTTTCAGAGCGTCACGTGCCATCACGTGATGGGCATTCAAATGCCTATGTATTAGAGCTTCTGCCAAGGGTCACGTGGATCACGTGGGGTGCTGCCTCAAAGGGGCTTTCTGTAGATCTTTTGGGGGGTCACGTGATGACACGTGACCCTGCCTCTATGTATTTTGTTTAGAGGCTTTGTTAATCTTTTTTTCCAGGAATTAAATTCCTCAAGCTTTAAATTTCAGAGGAATTAAATTCCTAAAGCTTTAAATTTCAGAGGAATTAAATTCCTACTTTCTTTCGAAGACTTATATTCTGGGATAGAGTTTAACTCTGAATTTTCTGTAGGAATTAAATTCCTCATATATGTGAAGAACCAAATAGGGTTAAACCCTAATAAAAGTTTTTAAGGAATTGAATTCCCATTCCCTGTTAAATGATGATTAAGGGAATTAAATTCCCGTCGTTTCAACAGAACTAAGTTCTTAATTAGGGTTAAACACTGTTTCTTTTTATTCTGAAGGAATTAAATTCCCATGATACAGGGTCAAGCCCTAATTTTATTTTAAAGGAATTAAATTCCTATAGTTCTGTGAGAATTAAATTCTCATGCTTGCATTCCCTCTCTATGTTTCGGATCTGCATGGCAGGATCTCGACCCATTGAGAATTAAATTCTCAACCTTAAGGGGAGATGTGCACTTTGCAGATCCTCTATCAAAGAGAGAAGAAATATGTTCTTCTGTTTTTATGTATCAGAGTTAAACTCTGTTGAGAATTAAATTCTCTTCTTCTTTCAAGGAGCTTTTCCCTTTCTTACCTAGGGTTTTTGCAGAAGATCCAAGTTCTCCAAGTATCGAAGCTCTCTTTCTTTTCTCTTTTTTTTTTCTCTCTGCGTATGTATTTATGTATGTCTCTTGGCTCCTATTTATAGGAGAAGCAGCCGAATCAATCAGTTTTTGACGAATCTTCGTGAAAGATTTGATTTGCATCCATCGTTCATTTTGGACCTTTGGATTATTAGGTGAATTTTATTCACCATTGGATTTTAAATCCAGAGATTCTCCTTTGTTATTTTGGTTAGATTTAAAGGGGAAATCTTTCCAAACCCGAGATTTTCCCATAGATAGATGATATTTCATCACCTCTGAATCTTTAATTCGATCGTTTCCAGATAGCCGCTTTCCTTTGGAAAGATTTGATTCTCCTTCAGAATTTAATTCTGTTTGACAAAATGGGCTTTGAAAGCCGGTCACGTGTGACCACGTGACTCATGGTCACGTGTGGGCACGTGACCCCCTTTGGAATGAGCCTTTTCCTTCCTTTTGCGCTCTGTCTTCTTATTGCTGCTTAAACGTCACGTGCTGCCACGTGACCCCTGTTCACGTGTGAGCACGTGACCCTTGTTTGAACTCTCTCTTTCCTTGGTTCAACTGGAGAACGAGTCTGCTGTCTTGAACGTCACGTGGCAACACGTGACCCTGGTCACGTGGAAGCACGTGACCTCTTCTGAAGCCTTTTCCTTGACTTGATCAGGGAACTGGTGTGCCTTTTGACTCTTGCATTTAAATGTCACGTGTCGCCACGTGACCCGGGTCACGTGGGAGCACGTGACTCTTTCTGAAGCCCCCTTTTCTTCAACGTAGTCAGGAAACTGAACTTGCCTTGATGATGTTTTTAGGTGTCACGTGCCAACACGTGACCGCTAGTCACGTGTAAGCACGTGACCCTCTTTTGAAGCTTTTCCCAGAAGCTTTCCTGATTTTAAATCAGGAAACAGCTGGATTTGGAGTTCATTTGTGAATTGGGTCCCATCAGATATCCAGACAAATTCTATGACAGGTATTGCTCATTTCGGGAGATGGCTTTCTCCGTGAACTTGAAATAAAGAGAGACATAGAAAGAAACATTGGAGCGGATCACACACTGAGGCTTTTTCTCGAACGCAATAGTTTTACAAACGAGTTTTGTGAAACTGATTAGTAGAGAAGTTGGGTGTTCGGTATCACACGGGCTGTGAGTATGCAACACCGCAATATTTAGCCTTAAGTGCAAGTGGGAGATTGTTGGCTATAGTGCCCTCAAGTCAATTATTGGATCGCAGGCACGTAATTGCAATGATTGAGGAAGGACCTATACCGGTAGAACAGTCTTACTCGAGATGATAGTATACTATCCGGTTTGTCTTTATCATCATGTACTTGCTTTAGGTGGCTTTACAGATCACTATTACATGTTGATAGAGCCCATAGAATTCATGTTTGACTACCAGCAGTATGATGGCGATCATATACATGGGAGCTGGGGGTCTATAAGCACATCCTTAAAATGTCCCTAGTCGTGGGAGTTTCGAGACTGGGCATCGATACTTCAGAGTAGACTAGTGTATACTGATCGAGGCCCCAACGAGGGGCGGTGGCCGGTCTCACAAGCCATTGGTGTTAGTTTGTTTACCTAAGATGTATACAGGTGCTCATTGGGTTATGAGTACACCGGACGGACTCGCCGGGAATATGCTAGTTGGTATTATACATATTGTCAGATAGCGGTTCACTGGTGACATGTGTACAGGTTAGTCTATCGACATGAGATCGTCATTTGTCTCGTGTGAGTTTCCACTGTACTTTGATTCTACCCTACCACGGCTCAAAGAAGTCGTGCAAACAGATTTTAGTTGGGTACAGTCCCGAGCCATATGGAGGCAGTGAGTGGATCGTCAGGGGATTCATCTCTTCCGGTATTGGGTGTTGATATCGCGTTGTGCACGGGTGGCAATCACCAGAAATCCTTGGTCAAGCTAGTCGAGAATTATTGATCTAGGTTCGGTAGTTTCTCAGGTGGTGATAGGTTTCATGCCGACACTAAATGTCAAGTTATTAGGGGTCTGACTTTATCCACCTCTCTAGACTCGATATGCGATACTCATAGACAAACAGAATGGACTGTACGGATATTGTCACTGTCAGGATTGTAGGGTGTTTTTCGTCACCCCATTGAGATGGGAATACGAGCGCGCTTGTCAGGCGTACTACAGATTCCCCCTGCCTAGGGTAGGCCGGGGTTTTATTGATTGTGGGGATCCAAATCTCCGGCAGCCGCGGACTAAGCTGCCGTTAATTACCCCTTGCCTTTGGGGCGAGAGAACCTCCGATTAACGGGTTAAACTGGTCATGAGAACTCAATGTGCAGTATACGTGTGTGTTGTTTTGGAGGGGGTGTTTGGATATATCGGGAGCCACGCAAAGTTTTTACGGGGGTCCCGCTACCCGAATAGCTGGCTGGGGGTCAAGGGGGCTAGCAGCCCCCTTGCGGGGTTCGGGGCAGCGCCCCGGCCCAAAAAAATATTTTGGGGGGACAGTGTTGTGGAGTGTGTGTGTGTATCTATACATATATATACATGTATATATATATAAAAAAAAAGGGAAAAAGTGCCCAAAGGACGCGTGGGGTCAGCGCCTTGAGTGCTGTGCGCTTAGGTGCTGTGCGCTTAGGCGCTAGCACGCCACGTGTCGGCATGTAGGCGCTTTGTGCTTGAGCGCTGGAGCGCAAGCGCGCCACGTGTCGGCACGTGGGCGCTTTGCGCTTGAGCGCAGGGCGCTTGAGTGCAAGCGCGCCACGTGTCGGCACGTGGGCGCTTTGCGCTTGAGCGTAGGGCGCTGGAGCGCTAGGGCGCCACGTGGGCGCTTTGCGCTTGCGCTGGGCGCTTGAGCGCAAGCGCGCCACGTGTCGGCACGTGGGCGCTTTGCGTTTGAGCGCTGGGCGCTGGAGTGCAAGCGCGCCACGTGTCGGCAAGTGGGCGCTTTGCGCTTGCGCTGGGCGTTTGAGCGCAAGTGCGCCACGTGTCGGCATGTGGGCGCTTTGCGTTTGAGCGCAGGGCGCTGGAGCGCAAGCACGCCACGTGTCGGCACGTTGGCGCTTTGCGCTTGAGCGCAGGGTGCTGGAGCGCCAGGCGCTGGAGCGCCAGCGCGCCACGTGTCGGCACGTGGGAGCTTTGCGCTCGAGCGCTAGCGCGCCACGTGTCGGCACGCGGGCGCTTGGACGCCGGCGAGAAAAAGAGGCTTTTAGCCCCGGAAATTCTCGAAAGAGAAATTAGCGTGGAGTTAAAACTCCTAAGATGTTTTGGGGTTGATAGAAAGGGTTCTTCTTCTTTCTCCTCTGGTTGTTGGATCTTGAAGATCAAGAGATACGAGATTTTAAAAATCTCATCTTTTTGAGATCTAATGGAAGATCTGAGCTCCCCTTTATGGGTTTTGTGGTGAAAAACTATTTAGTTTTATAGAATGAAGAGTAAAACTCTTGATTTAATTCAAAAGAAAGAAGAAGGTTTTGGAACCTTGAAGAAGGAGAAAAGATCTCAGATCTAAAAAAATTTTTGGAGAGAGAAAAAGTTGTTGAGATATTTCATTATCTTTGCCTTTATAGGCCATACACTTTACACATAGCCCCTTGGGCTTCACAAAATGGCATTTTGCCTATCACATGGCTCATGTGCCATTTCTTTTTGCACATAAGCCATGAGCTTTACAAAAATTTGGCTTTATGCCTATTTTTCTTACATTTATCCATAAAATAAAATAAAATAAATACAACAAAATTATTTATTACAAAATTTTTATCTCGGCATGGGGAGAGGCCGGCCGCTTCATGTTCGGGCTCGACTCGGGCATGGGCCCACTGGATCTGGGCTTGGGCCCACTTGGCTTGGGATTGACTTTGATTTTGACTTGGTCAACCGGGGTGTAAATTTTTACCCCAACAAATTGCCCCCATCAATAAATGCACACTACATATGTGGTCGTGTGCATGAAATTGATGGATCTTCTTTTACTTGGAGGCGACCTGATTTGGTTCCCGCTTTTTGGGAAGTTGGCACTGCCCTTTTTACGACATGGACGGTCGTTGCTTGACATGTCTCCGAGACGGAGTGTCCGTGATAGACGTTTCCCTGGCCCGGAGTGATCTGGTTCCCGCTTCATAGGAATCCTGCGCTGCTCTTTTTACGACATGGACGGTCATTGCTGCCTTTTTTGCGATTTGGACGGTCGATGCTGCCCTTTTAGCGACTTGGACGGTCGATGCTGCCCTTTTTGCGACTTGGACGGTCGGTGCTGCCCTTTTAGCGACTTGGACGGTCGGTGCTGCCCTTTTAGCGACGTGGACGGTCGATGCTGCCCTTTTTGCGACTTGGACGGTCGGTGCTGCCATTTTAGCGACATGGACGGTCGGTGCTGCCATTTTAACGACTTGGACGGTCGGTGCTGCCCTTTTTGCGACTTGGACGGTCGGTTCTGCCCTTTTTGCGACTTGGACGGTCGTTGCTGCCCTTTTAGCGACGTGGACGGTCGGTGCTGGATTTGACTTGCCCCGCTTCTTGCAGCGTCAGGGATGAAGTTGACCTGTTTCCGAGGTGGAATTTGATTCTGCCAGGGAGGTCATTGGTTGTTTTGCTGACTTGATGTGATTTGGGTTGACATCAGCATCGCTACGTTGGAATATGGTATCAGGAGCGAATCATCATTTGTTATGACAGGATTTGGGGATTTTGGTTTTGGTTTGGCATCAGCATCGCTGCACTGGAATATGGTACCAGGAGCGAATCATCATCTGCCATGAGGAGATTTCCCTCGTTCCCAGTTTAACGACTTAGGGGTCATCTGTTCCCAGTTTAACGACTTAGGGATCATCTGTTCCTAGTTTAGAGACTTAGGGGTCTATTGGATTGGAGTTTGGGATTTTGGGGTTAGGGTAGGCATCAGCGTTGCTAACACTGAAGCACACGTGCCAGGAGCAATTCATCATTTGCCTATTCCTGTTGGGGGAGCGATGGCTTAGGAGACAGGTTTAGGTCCCTATCACCTAAGGCTTTTCAATTTTATGGGCCGTGAGGGTCCCATAAAAGCATTTTCTCCCTACGAGTCGTAAGGATCCCGCAGGTGTATTTTCTCCTTAGGAGTCGTGAAGACTCCTAAGTGTGTTTTTCCTTTATGAGTCGTAAGGATCCCACAAAGGTTTGTTCTCCTCATGTATCGTGAGGACACATGAGTGGGTCTTCTCAATGGAGCATAATTCCAAATGCGGAGACCAGCCGCGTAACTGGTGATTGTGGTGGGGCATGGGTATGACGAGAATTATTTAAGCCCGTGGATTGTATACGGCGGTCAATTTGGGGACTGGCCGTAGGGCTGGAGAATTTTGAGAAATTGGATTTTGGTTGGCGTCTGCATCGCTACACTGGAATATGGTACCAGGAGCGACTCATCATTCGCCGTTTGGGGACTTGGAATTTGGATCTTGTTTGGCATCAGTATTGCTGCACTGGAATAATGCCAGGAGCAACTCATCATTTGCCTTGGGAGGACTTGGGATTTGGGTTTTTGGTCGGCATCAGCACCGCTAACACTAAAGCGAAATGCCAGGAGCGACTCATCATTTGCCGTTGCCCGTTGGGGAACGATGGCTTAGGAGACAGGTTTGGGTCCCTATTACCTAAGGCTTTTCAATTTTATGAGCCGTGAGGGTCTCATGAAAGCATTTTCTCCCTACGAGTCGAGAGGATCTCGCAGGTGTATGTTCTCCTTAAGAATCGTGAGGATTCCTAAGTGTGTTGCTCCTTTGTGAGTCGTAAGGATCTCACTCAGGGGTTTTCTCCTCACAAGGTCGAGAGGACTTTGCGAGTGTATTTCATCTCTTTTCACGAGTTTGCGCTCTTTCGGGTTTTCACAAACTCGCCGGTAGTCCTGCTGTTTTTACTCACGGAGCCCTTTCGGGTTTTCATCCGTGCCCGTTTTGCTTATGGACATACCTTTTTTTTCTTTTTTCCTTTTTTTCGTTTTTTTTTGCCGCTGGTGGGACTTTAAAAGTAGTCTCACCGGCAGGATTTGGGAGAGATAGGGATCATTTACGCCCGTGGATTGTATACGGTTTTGCAGGATGTATGATCCAGGCCGTAGGGCTGGTGTGCTCAATTCGACTGCGACTTGGAGCATTCACGTGTAGTATTTCTTGAGATATCGGACATTGATGGGTGGCATGGGCCTTTCTCCTTCGGCACTTATTAGTTGGTAGGATCCTCCGTCGAACACTTTCTCGATGACGTATGGTCCTTCCCAGTTTGGCTCGAATTTTCCCTTGGCATGTCGATTGGGGATGATCGGTCTTTTGAGGACCAACACCAATTCACCTTTCTTGAAAGCGCGGAGACGGGTTATTTTGTCATAGGCCCGTGACATTTGGGCTCGGTATAGCTCCAGATTTTGCTGCACCGCGAGCCTCTTTTCTTCGAGGGCATCGAGCTCTTCAAGTCGAAGGAGCACGTTTTCCTCCTTCGTCAACTCGTGCTGAACGACCATTCTTAAGCTTGGAACTTCGACTTCGAGGGGAAGGACCGCCTCCACTCCGAAGAGCAATGAGTATGGAGTGGACTGAGTTGGAGTACGGTGCGTGGTACGATATGCCCACAACGCCTCGTGAAGTTTGAGATTCCAGTCTCTCTTGTTGGCTGAAGCATTTTTCCTCAGGAGCTTGCATAGAGTCTTATTGAAGGCTTCGGCTAGCCCATTGGCTCTTAGATTATAGATGGAGGAATATCTCCAGTCTATCTTGTGCTGAGTAGCGAACCTTGAGACATTGAAGCTCTTGAAAGAAGGCCCGTTGTCAGAAATGATTCTTCTTGGTGTACCGAAGCGGTATAGAATATTATGCTGGAAGAATGTCAGAATATCTTTTGTCTTGACTTCTTTTAGCGGGACAGCTTCAGCCCATCTGGAGAAGTAGTCTGTCGCGGCCAGTATGAACCGGTGGCCTTTGGATGACGGAGGATCAATTGGGCCAACAATGTCGGTGCCCCAGACTTCGAAGGGCCACGACGCCACCGTAGGATGCAACAGATTGGGATGCTTGTGAATGAAATCACCATGGATTTGGCAGATCTGACATTTCTTTGCATGCTCTCCGCAATCCCGTATCATGGTGGGCCAGTAATACCCAAGCCGTTTGATTTGAAGTCGCATCTTGGGGCCAGATTGGTGAGCACCGCAAACGCCCGAGTGAACATCTTTCATGACCTTTTGGGCTTCGGCCAATGACAGACACCTGAGCCAGAGTTGGTTATATGACCTGCGGTATAACGTGTCATTTACAAACACGTATCGGAGAGCTCTTTTCTTCAGCTGAATCCTCACAGATTTTTCTTCGGGCAGCTTGTCGTATCGGAGGTACTCTATGAAAGGTTCTCTCCAATCAGGCTCGTCTTGGACGATCGAAGCTTCTTCGGCGGGACTGCTCTTCTGTTCCGCGCTTTCCTCTTCTCGTAGAGAGACTGGGGGTAGAATTTGCCGGCTCCTGACTGTGATCAGAATTTCGTCCATGTCAGGATCAGCCAGCTCCTTGGCTAAGCGAGCGAGTACGTCAGCCTTTCCGTTCAACGCTCTAGCGACTCTCGTTAGTTCAATATGAGTGAACCGTTTCATGAGTTCCACCACTCGGCCTCTGTACCGAGCTAATTCGGGTTTGTATATCTTATAATCGCCGCTTACTTGGTTGACGACAAGCTGGGAGTCACCGTAAACCCGTAGCCGAAGGATTTCCATTTCTATGGCGAGCTCCAAACCAGCTATCAGAGCTTCATACTTGGCCTCATTGTTTGTGCGAGGCTCGGTGAGAGCAAAAGAACGCTGTAGGGTTCCCATTGATGGCGTGATGAACACCAATCCTATCCCTGCTTTTATCTCCGGGACGCTTGATTTACTAGAGGTTCTTATTGATGAGGCTCCATCGAAGTAAAGCTCCCAACATGGCTCATCTTCCTCGAGGTGCAGCACTTGTTCGTCGGGTAACTCACAATTTAGCGGCGACCCTTCTGATATGGGATGAGCAGCGAGAAAGTCTGCAAGAGCTTGCCCTTTTACTGCTTTCTGAGGAGTATAAACTATGTCAAACTCAAGTAGCATGACAGCCCATCTTGCCATTCTGCCGGCTAGGCTTGCTTTGGTCATCAAGTGTTTGAGCGGGTCGACCTTGGAGATCAGCATAATCCGATGAGCCAGCAGATAGTGCCTCAGCTTCTTCACAGCAAATATTAGAGCCAGGCATTGCTTTTCGATCGGGGAATAGTTGTGTTCTGCCCCGACTAAAGTTCAACTGAGATAGTAGAGGGCATTCTCTTTTCCCTCCTCGTTGGTCTGGGCAAGGAGCTCACCGAGTGACTCATCTAGCGCGGCAGTGTAGATAATCAGCGGTTTATTTGGAATGGGAGCGGCCAGCACTGGAGGGTGCAACAAGTATTGTTTGATGCTTTCGAACGCTGCTTGACATTCGGCATCCCAGATGAAAGGGGCTCCTTTCTTCATAAGCTTTGAGAAGGGCCTACATCTCCCCGATAAATTTGAGATAAACCTCCGTATATAAGCAAGCTTGCCTTGAAAAGACCTTAGCTGCGTCAGACTCTTCGGAGGGGGCATCTCCATGATGGCCTTTATCTTGGATGGGTCAACTTCGATCCCTCGATGTCGGACTATGAAGCCCAGGAATTTTCCCGATGACACGCCAAAAGCGCACATTAAAGGATTCATCTTCAGATCGTATTCCCTCAGTCTGGTGAGAACGGTCCTAAGATCTTGGATATGATCGGCCTTGGTTTTAGTCTTGACGACCAGATCATCAACATAACATTCGACGACTTTATGAATTAGGTCATCGAAGATATTGGTCATTGCTCTTTGGTACGTAGCACCTGCGTTCTTCAGTCCGAACGGCATCACCTTGTAGCAGTATATTCCGATCGGGGTTCGGAATGCTGTGTGCTTCTCATCCTCGGGCGACATCTTGATCTGATTATATCCAGACGAGCCATCCATAAAGGTGAACAACTCATAATTTGAGGTGTCATCGACCATCATTTCCATGACCGGTGGCGGAAAGTCGTCTTTAGGACATGCCTTGTTGAGGTCCCTGAAATCGACACAAACTCGGATCTGCCCATTTTTCTTCTTCACTGGGACTATGCATGCGATCCAGTCCGCATATTTCTCTTCCCTGATGAAGCCGGCATCGATGAGCTTCTTGGTTTCCTCGATGACCTTTTCTTCTAGTTCCCTTCTCATTCGTCGAGGAGCTTGTTTGGCTGGTTTAGCATCAGGAGATATAGCCAGCTTATGCACGACCACTTCAGGGGAAAGGCCAGGCATCTCTTTATACGTCCACGCGAAGCAGTCGACGAACTCGTGCAGCAGGGCGATTATCTGCGCTTTCATTTCCTCCAACAAGAGTGAGCTGATGTAGGTCGGCCTTGGATCATCGGGCGTTCCTAAGTCAATCTCGATTAGCTCGTCAAAGGTTGCTTGTCCGCCATCTTCGAGCTCTTGAGGAGCTTCTTCCGGCTCGGCTAGCTCGTTTTCATCATTTGACTCTTCGCTGGCCTCACCAACATGGATCATGTAGCACGCTTTGGAATCAGGTTGAATGTAGCCTATGCCCCGTCTATCTAGAATTCGTCCATCGATGAGTGCTCGGACCTGGGGCGGATGCCATAGCCCTTCATAAAACTTTGCTTCGGACTCCGTTTGATATAACCGGCATCCGCACTTTTTATAGTATTCCCGCATTTCGGGCGCATAGTACCTGGGATTGAGGATGGCTCTTATGCCCATCTCATATGGAAGGCACGCGACAGACAAATCGTCCGGGTGCACAACGGGGTTTGACCCATAAAACAGGATGCCTTTCTGCCCACTTTTCCTTCCGGGGACGTAGAAAGTTTTCAGCTGGTCCACGGTGGAGACTGACAACGCATCGAGCTCTTTGCACATCTGCTCTGGTACCCTTGTGACGACTAGGGACCTTTCTGCAATTTCGAAGGTCTCTTGTGGTTTCGCTTGTTGCATGGGGGTCCAATCTGCACCGCTGTTGCACGGCAAGTCCTCTTCCTTTGACTCTTCAGTGTCGCTGCCAAGATGCGGGTGGACTTTGCTAATAGATGGGGCTTCAGTAACAGATTCGTCCGTATCGCTACAGAAATGAGGGCGAGTTTTACGGAAGGACGGACTTCCAGCGTCGGACTCATCAGTGTCGCTACCGAAACGCGGGCGCACTTGGGCGTTTTTGCTTTTGAAAGTGACAGCCGGCTCAGATTTGCTTTTGTGTCTCGGGGCCGCTCTATCCTCGGTCAGTTGTGGCTTAGCATTTTGGTGGTTCATAAAGTACCAAGAATCTTCATATCGGATTTCATGCACACCGAACGGCTGGATGTCTCCGTCAATGCGTCTTTCTTCACCATTTTTACTATACTTCATGCATTGATGGAGAGTTGACGGAACGATACCGTAATCGTGGAGCCATGGCCGTCCCAAAAGAACCTTATAAGACGTGTCAGCGTCGATCACATATATCTTAGCTTCAGTTTGCAGATCCCCGAATTTGATTGACAAAGCTATAGACCCCAGAACTTGCTGGCAATTTTGGTTGAAACCTTAAATGACAATCCTTTCCCTTGACAAGTGTCGGACGTCCATTGACAAACTCTTCAGAGTTCGCAAGTTCATGATATTCACTGAGGACCCCGGATCAATCAAAATGCGATTAATTCGATCTCCGTCGCTGTACCCGGTCACGTAAAGCGGCCGATTATGCTCAGCCGTTCCCAGTAGCAAGTCTTCATCCTTAAACGTGACTGCGGCGGATTGCAAAGTGTACTGAGCTTTTTTCATATTAATTTCCGCAAAGCGAGCCTGATACCGCTCAGGGTTTTATAGAGCATGAATGAGAATATCTCTAAGCTCTTAAGATAGAACCAATGCATCATAGATGCTAAGGAGAGACGGAAGCTTTCGGAGATGAGCCAAGACATTATAGTTTACTGGGGAAGGACTCAAATCTTCATGAGCAAGTTCTCTGCCATCTTCTTCATTAGCGACTTGTTTTTCCTTCCCTTTTGGGGCGTTGCCCTGATTTGGCGGTAGAGCCCTGCCGCTTCTGAGCTGGATTTGATTGGCCTTTGTGGTAAGCTTCTCGTCCTCTTCGGGAAAACAGAGCTCCTCCTCAGAGTCGCTGCCAAGATGGATGGCGTAGCAGGTCACTACTGGGATCTCTTCATTGGAGTCTTCCTCTAACTCCTCCAGAATTTCGGCCGCTTGTGCAGGGAAGAACTCCTTCAATTGAATCAGAGTTCTTTCCTTCTGTTCATAATCTTCGAGGGAATCGATATATTTTTGAATGGTCGATCTCCCTGCAGACACTTTTTCGCGCCGAGCTGCACTTTTCTTCTTCTTGAGCTTCTTGGATTTTGAGCCCGATGGAGCCGCATTGGCAGCTGGGCTGGTAGGCTTCTTTTGTCCTTCCCATTCCGTCCTGGGCTCTTTCTGAAGCAGCTTTAGCATCTTCTTCGTCTTATTAGATATGTGCGTACTCCACGGAGGCCGCGATGAGTCAGTTTCGTTT
This sequence comes from Agapanthus africanus, assembly GCA_030015575.1. Taxonomy (NCBI): domain Eukaryota; kingdom Viridiplantae; phylum Streptophyta; class Magnoliopsida; order Asparagales; family Amaryllidaceae; genus Agapanthus; species Agapanthus africanus. The sequence goes on from CM057345.1 coordinate 561,144,756, forward strand.
GCCAGGGCAGCGGGTTCAGCTGTCTGCTCCCAGAAGGCTTAAGTTTCTGTCTGTATAAAGTTGGTGGTTGCAACTTGATTGTTCACCAACACACTTTTGGACAGCTTGATCTCTCCGGCCTTGTACTGCTTCTCGACCCAGTCCTTGAAGATATAGCAATCCTCGATCGCATGGCTCACTACTCGGTGGTACGGGCAATACAGGGGATTGTCGGTCATTTTTGCTTCTTGGGGTCTTTTCGACTCCGGCAATTGTAGGCCGTTGTTCAAGGCATCTTTAAATATCTTACGGACGTTGTCCCTTCTGAAAAAGTAAACCTTGTTCTTCTTCTCCTCTAGGGAAGGCCCATCTCCTCCCAGCAATGGCTTTCGAGACCGGTTGGTTTTGGATTCGCCCGCCCTTCGCTTTTCTTCATTGTCGGACGCATTGAAGACATTGGTGCTGCTGGAACTCCCGCTTCTACGGCTGTCGTCCCGCTTGCTTTTCCAAGTTTTGTCTCTCTGAGAGTCCGGCGGGGACTCTTGCTTCGAGCGTTCCAGCATTTGGACTTTCTTGGTTAGCTCCTGAAATGTCTTGAGGCCCGTTGTACACAAGAACGGGACCATCCAATTGCTGAGGTTCCCAATGAGAAGGCTGACGGACTGGTCCTGCTCCAGCGGCGGTTCGCACTTGACTATGAGATTACGCCATCGAGCGATAAAGTCGGTGTTGCTTTCATTCTTCCCCGGCTTGGTCCTCACAATGTCGGCAATGGAGATTTTATCACTGACGCTCATGAACCTTTGCCGAAACAGAGACTCCATTTGGGCAAAGGTAATGACGGACCCGTCTGGTATACTCGCGTACCAGTTGAAGGCGACACCGGTCAGGCTGTTGACAAACTGACGAAGAAGGAGCGCGTCATTGCCCCCTGTATTTCCGCACGATGCTTTGAAGTGGGCGACGTGCTGATTTGCGTTTCCCGTCCCGTCAAATCTTCCGAATTTAGGAAAGACGTAGCCACTCGGGAACTCGATCAGATCGTAGTGTGCGGGATACGGCCGCCTACTACTGCCGATTTCTTTCTGAGCTTCAGATTCGGCCACCAATGTTTTAACCTTGCTGGTGACCAAATCCATTATCCGATCCTGTGTTAGCAGGATAGTGCTATCTGGGGCCAAGGCGTCCCCAGAAGCGGAATGTGGCCGGCTTTCATGCGGCTCGACCAGTCTTGGACCCAAAGGAACAGGCATTGGCTGCTTCGGATTGTCATCACCCGGCTGATTAGTAGCGACTTGTGCTTGATTAGGAGGAGCTCGAGCAATTTGAGCCGTAAGCATCATCACAACGTTCGTTAAGTCGTCAATCTTCGAATAGAGCTTGGCCATCTCTCTATCTTTGCTCCTGAGCTGTTTTCGAAGCTCTTGAAGCAGCTCTTGCTCCGCAGTCCTGGGGCGGAAAGTCGGCTCTTCCTCGCTGTCCGAGCTTGACTCTGCATGGACCGAGGGGTCTTTCTGCCTGTCATCCTCATCGAGAGGGTTTTCTTCATCCAGCGGGGGCGGCTGTTCTTAGGCAGCGGCAACCACATTCAGGCCAGATTGGACTTGGGATGTGGTGGCCGCATCCTTGCTTTTGCTGCGAAGGTTGTCGCTGGGGCAACCGCCCGCCATATAGACCGTATGGATAACATATCCAGCCGTCTTTTTATTATCGACGGCTGATTTCACGGATCGCTGTCTTGACCCCCTTGTTTCGGTAGCTGGCAGTTGATTGAAGGCGGCTGGCCTAACCAGGTTCTTGAATGGTGCTGGCGCTTCTTTTCTGGGTTTGCCCCGCTGCTTTCGTGCGGCATAGAGCGCCTGATAGACTCTTGAAGAGACAGTGTCATACTTTATCTGTTGGGGCTGGTACATGTCTCTTTGTAGCGACGTTCGGACCGCTGTCTTCTTAATTCTGGCGGTCATGGCATTTTTCTGAACCCACCTCAGAGGTTCGAAAGAATTGCTGATTTTTACGGCCGACTCAGCCGTCGTCACAGAGTAACCCTGCTCTTGGAACTTCATAAGATTCCACTTGGCCGAAGCCCTGGCCCTCTTGTTGGCTTCATACCTGAGCCGCTTCTACCTTAACTTTTCTGTTCTAAGCATCTGGCAGACTTCGGCTCTTTGGGAAGACGCCGTAGACCGGGCGATGGAGGGCTTTGGAGATACGCTCGATTGTGCATTTGTTGGAGTCATCACCTGAGCTCGTTCGCAACATTTGATTTTGCCCTTTGTACCGGAGTTCTTCCCCCCCGCTGGAGTACCAGAGAATCGTTCAGACACCGTCTTAAGTTTCGGTTGTGGTGCCTTGGCGATCACGACATTCGGCCTCTTGCCCCTTGAGACCGGCTTGGCCGCCTGTTTCACCGGAATTTCTGCCAGATGAGCGCTTCCGGCAGGGTAGATGATGACGGAACCAAACTGGCGGGGCAGTTCCTCCCACTGTTGACTGAGGCTTGCAGGGAGAACCACACGAGCATTGACCTTGACCACGTACAGGATCGGGGTCACGTTGGAAGCTGAATTCGTCTTGGGAGACATTGCCGTCGAAAGTTTATTGCTGCACAGAAAAAAAACATCATTTCAGTATAGACAATCGATATGTATATTGATTGAGTTCGCATGAACGTTTAACCCGAAATATGGGAGGAGAGAAAGGTCCCACCTAGCGTGCCAGAATCTGTAGGGTGTTTTTCGTCACCCCATTGAGATGGGAATACGCGCGCGCTTGTCAGGCGTATTACAGATTCCCCCTGCCTAGGATAGGCCGGGGTTTTATTGATTGTGGGGATCCAAATCTCCGGCAGCCGCGGACTAAGCTGCCGTTAATAACCCCTCGCCTTTGGGGCGAGAGAACCTCCGATTAACGGGTTAAACTGGTCATGCGAACTCAATATGCAGTATACGTGTGTGTTGTTTTAGAGGGGGTGTTTGGATATATCGGGAGCCACGCAGAGATTTTACGGGGGGCCCGCTACCCGGATAGCGGGCTGGGGGTCAAGGGGGCTAGCAGCCCCCTTGCGGGGTGCGGGGCAGCGCCCCGGCCCAAAATTTTTTTGGGGGGGACAGTGTTGTGGAGTGTGTGTGTATCTGTACATATATATACATGTATATATATAAAAAAAAAAAAAAGGGAAAAAGCGCCCAAAAGACACGTGGGGTCAGCGCCTTGAGCGCTGTGCGCTTAGGTGCTAGCGCGCCACGTGTCGACATGTGGGCGCTTTGCGCTTGAGCGCTGGGCGCTGGAGTGCAAGCGCGCCACGTGTCGGCACGTGGGCGCTTTGCGCTGGGCTTTTGAGCGCAAGCGTGCCACGTGTCGGCACGTGGACGCTTTACGTTTGAGCGCTGGGCGCTGGAGCGCAAGCGCGCCACGTGTCGGCACGTGGGCGCTTTGCGCTTGCGCTGGGAGCTGGAGAGCAAGCGCGCCACGTGTCGGCACATGGGCGGTTTGCATTTGAGCGCAGGGCGCAAGGGCGCCACGTGTCGGCACGTGGGCGCTTTGCGCTCGAGCGCCAGCGATCCACGTGTCGGCACGTGGGCGTTTGGCGCTTGAGCGCTTGGGCGCCGGCGAGAAAAAGAGGCTTTTAGCCCCGGAAATTCTCGAAAGAGAAATTAGGGTGGAGTTAAAACTCCTAAGATGTTTTGGGGTTGATGAATGGGGTTCTTCTTTCTCCTCTGGTTGCTGGATCTTGAAGATCAAGAGATACGAGATTTTAAAAATCTCATCTTTTTGAGATCTAATGGAAGATCTGAGTTCCCCTTTATGGGCTTTGTGGTGAAAAACTATTTAGTTTTATAGAATGAATATTAAAACTCTTGATTTAATTCAAAAGAAAGAAGAAGGTTTTGGAACCTTGAAGAAGGAGAAAAGATCTCAGATCTAAAAAAAATTTTGGAGAGAGAAAAAGTTGTTGAGATATTTCATTATCTTTGCCTTTATAGGCCATACACTTTATACATAGCCTCTTGGGCTTCACAAAATGGCATTTTGCCTATCACATGGCTTATGTGCCATTTCTTTTTGCACATAAGCCATGGGTTTTACAAAAATTTGGCTTTATGCCTATTTTTCTTACATTTATCCATAAAATAAAATAAAATAAATACAACAAAATTATTTATTACAAAATTTTTATCTCGGCATGGGGGGAGGCCGGCCGCTTCATGTTCGGGCTCGACCCGGGTATGGGCCCACTGGATCTGGGCTTGGGCCCACTTGGTTTGGGGTTGACTTTGATTTTAACTTGGTCAACCGGGGTGTAAATTTTTACCCCAACAAGGATTAGTAGGGGTTTCAGGATGAGTTTGCTCATCACCCTCCCTTTCGCTCAATACCTGGATAGCCGTTACGTACAGCTAGTGCCGATGACGTGCTTGTGGTTAAACCCACTATCAGCGTATTGACGAGTCTTTAGAGTTCCACACAGAGAGTTTCCCTGTTTCGGGCGAAACGTTATAGAGGCCGTATGGTTTTATAGCAGGGTTCGATCATATACGTGCACTTGTGCACGGATCATGATTCGGACGGATAATACTAGTGGACTTTGGTTTAAGCCGGATCCAAGTATTATATTGTTGGATTATTTTCGTCTCGTTGTATTCGTATTCTTTCGGAATACAGATGCGGGTATGTATATACGGATGATGGGTATTCTTATAATTCAATTACAAGATTACTTTAGAAGTTGCCATTTTATTTCTTTTTTGCATCAAACATTTTGGTTTAAATGTTTATGTGAGTGGAAGTGTGACTCATGGTTTGGCATTGATTCATGCATGTGCACTTGGTGACTCATGGTGATGAGTCATGGTGGCATGATGAATCTTTTGTTGTATTGTGAGATATTTATAGTGAGCATGGAAAAAGCAAGGCAGATATTTTTTTTGGCAAGGCTTTTCTTTAGTTGATATATTAGCTCACAACAAATAACACACTAGACTTGGCCCATTTTCTTCACTTGTCTTTTTCTATGCTTCACACTTCTCCTATGGCATCTTCTGCTACCTCCACCCTATATGTCTCATGTGTTGAGAAGCTTAGGGTGTATTAAGACAGTCTAATCCTACACACTCTCTACTTCATCTTGGCTATCTAGGGTAGCAAACTAGATACTCGAGTTGTCTCGGATTTGAGGTCGGATCCCGTATTATATACTCTCAAAGTGGATCGTCTTCGATGGGGGAAACCGGAGATCAAACATGATCAAGGAAGTCACGAGGAGCTTGGGATAGAGGTTGAAAACCGAAGGACACGGATCATTCGGTATAACCATTCTTAACTCCTTTTCATAAAACTGGTTTAGGGTTAATGGTCGATCCGGGGAATCGGGTTTCGTTAGCGCCAGTTTATTAAATTTTTGTTCCGCATTTGGCCACGGATTGATGGCCAGGGCACTGGCATAACCCAACAAGGACTAGGGTTTTAAATCTCCAAACCCTACTCCTACAACTAAATCCCTGAGTTCGGCCCTAAATCAAATTTAAGGTTAAAGATCTGCTCTATCAAAACTCAATTCGCCATTGGAAACAGGATTTTCTTCCTCAACCTTCTCTTTCCATTCACTAGTGGAATGCGAATATGGTAAGATTTGCAAGCTAAAGATAAATGGAAAACCTAAATCGAAGTGAGAGAAGTCGATAGTAATTGGGAAGAGAACTTTGAAACAAAAAAAAAGATCGATTCTCGAATGAATACATGGGTAATTGAGGAGGTATTAACTTAACGGCGACATTATCTATGGATGGAAATCTTGAAGGAGGGTAAAAGGTAACAACTTAAAACTTTTGGAAGAGTAAATAATAATTATCAAGCACAGGATTATTTAGTAATTGGCCAAGTTTTGAGTGATCATTTTGTAAAAAGAAAACCTTTAAAATATTTACTACGAGCCTTTAAGGCTTAGTTTCGCACCAAGAATTCTAAAACACCGGCCACGTGCAAACCACTATCTTGTAAAAAAGGGGTCACGATAAATATAGGGTCCTTTGGCAGCATAGTTTTGAATCCAAGGTCTAGTTTAAAAATAGGGTCTAGAAAAAAAGTGGCATGAAACCTTAATTATGCAACTCTTGTTTTCTTGGAGCTGGGAAAAATAGGGTTTGGGGTCTTCAAAACCTTTTAAAAGCACAGGAAAAATAGAGTTTGGAGTCCTCAAAACCTTTTAAAAGCACAGGAGCTCAGTTTTAAGTTTCGCAATTTAGTTTCAAATCCCCATGAAACCATGGTTCTTGAAATGATACCCGTTGCTAAATGAGGCGGGGTAAGAGTATATATTATTTTAACTAACATTCTTCAAAATCTTATCAAATCTGTATGTTCGTGTATGCACACGTGCAAAACACGGACACAAATGGTGTATGCTGCTCAGACCTCAGAGCAAAAACAGATCAACTAATCTTCAAGCAAGAGTAGTGAGACCACCAAATTGAATAGCAGCTGGTGTGATCACGGGAGCACGGTAAAAGGCAATTTGTGCACATGTGTGATCCTTTGACAACCAACCCATGTGATATCAGAAAAGCTTGGAAAGAGATTGACGGAGAAACATAATAAGCCACTTAGAATTATTATGGGGTTCCACTCAAATCATTGAAATCAATTCCATTTTGCTCTCTTTCTTTTTTGCCTGTGCAAAATCATACTAGGACAATAATAGTTGGCCATATCAAAAGGCGATCGTGTCTACAGCTTTGCATGTTAGAAAGTTGTAGGTTTTTGTGTGGAGCTGTTAGGTTTGGCTTGAAAGGCAAATGGAAGTGTATATTATTTTAGTTTGTATTCCGATCCTCTTCGGTACTTAAGAGACTGGTATCACTGTGAACCGCAGATCTACATATTTAATAATGAGTTCCATGAAGAGTTTCATGCATTGAAAGGTTGGCCTTCGATGATTAGGCATTCTGGCATCGAAGAAGATCCAAATTCCTGTATTTCCCTCTGTTTCTACTAATTTAGGAGGTGAATATTGATACTTACTTCATCTTAAAGATAACTTGCTCCAAATCCAATCAAATGATCATGTTGAATCAAGAAAGAAAGAAAAGAAAATAGAATTCATCGAATTAATATTTTAATTTGCATTATGGAAAGTAAAAAGAGAAAAAACAAGTTATCTATATGGTTAAAACTAAAAAAGAAAAAAGCATCAACAATTTTGCATGCATAACTACTCTCCTACTTATATGTCTATTCAAAGACTAACCTCATGATTTTCTTGCATTATGTATCAATACGGCATCATACATCTATACTAAAATGATAAATGAGGTGAGTTTGAATTCTTAATTTGTCACACACAGTGGTCGATTGAGTTTTGGCCAACCCTAATCTCCTTTATAGAACACAAGTGAGCTTTGGTTTCATTTTTGGTTCATGACAAAATGCTCCTCTTCCACCTTATTTGTTCATAATGGTGATGACATCCTTTTCTCGACTTTTGCTAGAAAAGATACATTCCGGTGAATTTGGAATTATTAATAGATGTCTACTTGATATTTCTCATATTTTTTTATGCCAACGGCATTCTGCATTTTAGTAAAAGTAATGCGAAAACGATCATGACTTTAAATAAAGCACTCAATATCTTTCATAACAACTCAAGTCCACGAGCAAATAGAAATAAAAGCCATATCTTTTTCTCATCTATTGAAAAAATCTTTGGGACTCTGTATTTGTGGCACCTTCATCATCTTGGAGATCTCCTGTTATAAGAAATATTCTTTTTCTCGATCCTAGTTGAATGAAGATCTCTTTTTGATACATTGAGAACAATTAGCTTATGATATGCTATATCAGTTTCCCACTTGAAGCACGACAAGCTTTTGAATTTTATTCATGGTGATGAATGCTAGCTAATCCTAATATGAGTGTTGATTAGATCCATCAATATAAACAAATCTATCACCAGTGCCATTTTATTTTGGAAAGCTTCTCGTATAGACACATATTTACAACAAAATCAACAAAATCCTCACTTCTACCGCAACCTTACTTGATACATTTCGTGGGCTCGGATTATTTGGTCCACAAATCCATTCGGTCCACAAATCCATTCCCAAAAACTCATCTCTGCCATATCAATGCGCCAAAGGATGGTGTACCGAGCAAATCCCCTCTAATTTTCTGCCATATCAGCAATGCTGCTATGCCAAAAATTGATAATATTGATTTATATTAAACTTGAAATAAAAAATAAAAATGAAAGACTTGGGGATTATTGTTGTTGTTCCTGCTAAACAAACTCTCCCCTAAAATCCCATCTCAAAATATACAAACGTGCATCACACATGCAACATACGCGTTGTGTTATTGGCAAACTCGTCTTGGAAAATTGAAACTCTTGATCTGTTTTAAGAAAGAAGTATTGGAGGACACTGCAATTTTTCTCCAACTCTAAATAAAAAAACCTTTTTTGAGTGTCCGTTTCATTAATTGGATGGTCCAAACATTATTTGCAAGCTGCAGGATTTTCAATCAACGTTCTACTAAGTGCCATTATAAATTTCATCAAATTAAAGAACTCATAAAAGGCCAATTACAGGGAAACCCATTCAAGGGCCTGCCAGCAGTTGGAGCACTCCTTTAAATTGTGGTTGCAAATATGCTCAACATGTATTGAAGAAATGCAATTATAGAATTTATAGATTTTAATATAAGTCTAAGGAGATTATTCTTCACTAGGAAGATGACAAGAATCTTTGATGCTACATATCTCGGTGACAGATCAATTGCTTGCAAGCAATTGAAATGCTATACCTCCCTTTCTAAAAGTTCGATTGAGATGTTAATCTTGTAAGCCTTGATCTCAATGCATTTAATTTTCTATCATAACCATCATCTATTTTAATATATAACATATGTTCTTTTGGCCTCGCCTTTGGCAACAAAAATAAATAAATAACAGAACTTTGATATAAATACTATTACCGTTCGGTCTAATTCGATATTAAATCCAACCGCCATTAATAAAACCCATAGTTTTCTGGCTAATTAATTTCGGATCAATATCATCATTCGTAATATCATACGATTATACATTACCGCAGGTTAATTAACTCTAACTCCATTAGTACTGCATCTTATTATTTCACTGCTTTCTTTCAATTCCAAATAAAAAAGCGTCGGTTGACCACTCGGGTAAAACATAGTTTGGCATGGGTCTGAGCAATCGAGCCAAAAATTAAAAATAAAATATTATTTACTAACGGTGTTAAAGGGTACAGAACATGGTTTACTAATCCCTGTAGTCAGTTAATCATACATGTCTGATACCCATGCATGAACAGATTGGCAGCAGCAGCAGCAAAAACAATAATATCAGGGGGAGAAAAAGTTGCCCAACAACCAAAAAAACAAGAAGCTAATTAAGCAAGCAAATAAACTTAACATATATGGGTTGTATTAAAGGGGAAGCATTAATTAACTAAATACCTACAGCAACATTTGGAGCAGGAAATTGGTTATCTTCTGAATAGTTTCCCATGTTTCCTGCTTGAGGAGCACTTATATTTCATAAGCATGAACATATTTAATTATTAAATAAACCCACAATTTGTGCCTCAGGATATTGCCCATAAAGTTTATATTCATAATTCTATATACTACATGATGTAATAAGCTGCAATAATCTACTTAAAAAATATTCTGACCGCCTACTCTACAAAATTAAAGCATAGTTGCGCAAATGCAGTATGAATTCCAAAATTGAAACAAGCAGTATGAATTCCAGACTAACTAATCTATTATAGGACTAAAAAAACACCCAAGTTCAAAAACTATGAAGTATAAAATTATAGCCCAAACAAGAAACCAATCATTGAAGAGATGATGCTGGTAATATATGATAATGCTGGTGATATTTGATAGGCCAGCATGTATGCAAGCTTCAGCAGGTCAATAGTATTTATGCAAAGATAACTCCAACAATCTCTTCACTGGCACTACCTTCACCTTCACATGTTGTGTCCTCTTCTCATTCTCTCTATACCCTCTATAAATTTAAACCACCACTCATCTCTCAGATCGCTACTATAGGGAGAGCTAGAGCAATGGATTACTTCAGTTATCTCCTCATTCTAACCTTGTTCTCAGCTTATACTCGAACCCTAGATGCCTGCCCTACAGGTTGCCCTCCTTCTGTAGGCCCCGCTGTTCCCGTCCCCGGTCTTCCCCTCCCCAGTGTTCCCATCCCCGGCCTTCCCATCCCCAATGTTCCCCTCCCCAGTGTTCCCATCCCCATCCCCAATGTTCCCCTCCCCAGTGTTCCCATCCCCATCCCCAATGTTCCCCTCCCCGGTGTTCCCATCCCCGGCGTACCCATCCCCGGTGTTCCAATCCCCAAACTTCCCATCCCACCAGTCACACCCATACTCCCTCCAGGGACAAAACCGCCATCAAAGAAACCACCACCATGCGGGCCCAAGCCTCCTGTGACGCCTCCTCCTGTTAAAAAGTGTCCTATTGACACGGTGAAGTTGGGGTCGTGCCTTGATGTGCTTAATTCAGTTGTGCATATTGGGGACCCTGCAGTTAAGTGTTGCCCGCTCATCGCAGGGCTATCGTCTGTTGATGCAGCACTTTGCTTGTGCACTACTATTAAGCTGAAGCTTCTCGGGTTGAAAGTGTTTGCGCCTATTGCGTTGGAATTGTTTGTCACTTGTGGCAAAACTTTGCCTCATGGCTTCAAATGCCAGTAGTTGAGTACTTTAAACTTCAAAACTCTAACCCTAGATGCATTCTGTTATCAACTTATAGTTTAGTGTAGAGTAGAACCGTTTCTTTTTCTTTTTCTTTTACATGTCATTTAGGATTTCTAAATCTAATATGCAGTTTCTATAGAAATTCTCTTCAACCATCCATCGTATGATATGCAGATAACTGAGATAGAAAAAAGAACCAACCCCTTCTCACAAACCTATATTATGTCTTCAGCCTGTTAATTATATTATGGACCGTGTATAACTCAAATATACCAACTGTATGCATTATTAATTAATCATACTACAATAGTTACTTAGACATCATGTATTAACTATAAAGTGTACTAGTTATAAAACTAATAGAAATTAAGGGGATCCAATTGGTAGAAGAAAAAGAAAGCCAAATAGCCATAAATTGTAAGCTATCTTTGATTTCGAAATAGTATAAGAATTGTGATAGGCGAAGTAAATAATAGGAATGTTGAAAACCCAATTTGTAAATTTTGAAATTACATGATGGGCAAACAATAGGAACGCAATGCATGAATGTGGTTTAACAAAACACTGCAACGATACATTTTGTGGCGTTCTCTCTTAATCGAATTAAAAGATTTTCTTTTCTTTTCTTTTTTATTCATTATTCTTGCCTTCTTACAAGTTAATTCTTATTTTAGCATTCCATATTTTCAACTAATAGCATTATTTGTGATTGCAGGTTTCCTCATGGTTCAAACTAAAGATGTGTTAAATTATCAGCGGCTCATGGTTGACGACGAGACATGAAAAGATGTCCTAGCTAGTTATGCAGCTTTAGTTTCATTTTAATTCTTTTCATGATTGTATATTTGTGGTGGATAGGAAAAATCATTCCTAGTGGAGTGGTGGTACGATTGTTGTTTGAATGGTTTTGTGTTGCACTGTTGATTTCTAAATTGTATTTTAATTTGTGTGTTCCCATTAAGTCTTAAATTATTTTATTTTATTGTGGATTCAAATTTTGTGCCTTTATTTCTGCATTAATTTACTTAGAATTCTAGTGAAGTTATAAAGAAACTCATAAAATTTGAATGCAGTTTAACAAGCTTTTCAAGTTAACAAAAATCATATTCACATTATATAAATTTGAATATATAGAATCTATTACTTTCACATCCATGGCATGCACTCAAAATATAGATAGTAAATTACAAGGTAAAACTTCTTTTAAACGTAATGTCATGTAATCTTGCCATATATTAATCCATCCAAATTAGATCATTATAACGTAATTAAGGTCAGTAAACTCTTTACTTTCATCACCAACAAGCTCTTTGGCTATTTTGATGCAGTTGGAACAACATGGGGCTCCAACTACATCGACCAAACATACCCTTAGTAGCATGCAATGCTTGGATTGCAGTAGTAAAATTTACAACACATGAACACAACAACAAGCCTTTATCCTGATATTTTAAGGTCATCTATAGCTTTTTTTTTCTTTTTTCTTTTTTATCAAGGTCGGCTATAGCCTATATGAATCTATTTCTTCCATTCTGTCCTGTCAAGGGTCATCTCCCCGGTTATATTAATGATTAACATATCTTTTTTAATTGCCTCTATCCATGTTCGTCCAGGTCAACCCCCATCTCTAGTTATGCCGTTAACTATTAATTTTATTACTTCTTCTAACTAGAGCAATTATCGACATGTTCGAACCAACTCAATCGGTTCTCCCATTTTATTCTCTATGTGAGTGACCTCCCACTTGTTACGTGTCCCTATTTTTAATCCTATCTTTTAGTGTATATGTGTATTACCACTCATCCATCTTAACATTTTCATTGTAGTAGTAATGAGTAAAATTTGGGCTTCAAAAAACAAGACCCTATGTGTTATTCCAATTTATATATCTAAAGTTAATCTTAATGAGCTGATTAGCAAAATGGTTCAGAGTAATAAGCTTATCAAATTACCCCTGCAGGCTCATCCTAGCATAGACTGAACAAAACGAACCCTAGATATCAACACAAGCACCTAACGTGTATAAAAAGCGAGAGGTAGTTTTCATATCACCAAAACTACACCCTGCAGCAACTACACAGTGCTAGCATCTAGCAGTACAAAGCAAATATAAACTAGTAAAAAGATGATCAGATAGAGAATAAATTACCTCTATCCTATGTAAATACCTACATTCGATTATACAAGATCATGACAGATACACGATATTTAAGTAGGGAGTTGACAATTTTACCACAGATAATAGTAACACTCTCGCATATAACTTTACTATATATGGATCCCTCATTGAGTAAAATCTTCTCCGAAGTACATTAATTCCAAAATTAAGTTTTTAAAAGCACTTTCTCCTTTTTAATACATAACCTCAGGGATTCACGGTATACCAACTAACGAGACTTTAACAAATTCAACAAATATTACCATATCTCACTCATCGAGACAAAGGTAATAAATGAGAAAAAGAGTGGACACAACCTTATTCTCAAACATATTTTGTAGGGACAAGAATTTGAATCAAGGGAATCAATTTTCCTGTTAAATGACAAATTGACAAAAGGGACAGAGTAAGCAGATTTTGTGTTTTTGTGATAATGTGATTGAGATGAGAGATACTGACATGGAGCCAGCTCTTCAATTGATAGTTTGTTGCCAAATCTCCCCCCCCCCCCCAGTTTATGTGCAAGCAATTATATCACATGCAGTGGTCTTCAACTGTAGGCCTTGTGAGAATAATTAGTGCATAATATGAGAGAGAAGATATAAATATGAATCAAGAACATATATACAAAGGGAAACAATCGAACGAAAAGGAGAGAGGATATATGGTGGGGTGAGATCTCGGAAGCAGCATTTAACAATTCAATAGTAACAGAGTTAGGGATTGTGATTGTAGGTAGGATAATGATTTAAAATAAAGGCAAAGATGATATGCAAGGTTTTGTTCCTAATGGAATTTTAACAATTTAACATCATCACCAATAGAAGAAGAAATAAACTGGACAAGAACCCTATTATCTCAAAAATTTCCTCAGGCGATTATCATCCAAATCTTTTCCCATGAAAATGAAATCACTTATGAAGAAATACTGTGGTTAAAAATAACAAAAAAAATTAAGACCTGAGTGTCGATCCAACTCAATTCTGGAAAAAGAAAAAGCAAATGTGAGAGGTGTTCATCATATTATAAATAATGTTATAGACCTGGTACTGGACTCATGAAAAAAAAATTAAGATGGCCGAAACATGATGATTTATCATAGGATCTTATGTTCAACTCTTAGACGCAAATAAAACCAAGAACAAAAACAAAACAATTTTCCATTAATTCTGTTATTGTGATCCATTAAGCATAGCGTCATGTTCAAGGCACAAGGAATGGAATCGGAGATGGGGTTTACCTGCAAAGTATGACAAAAGAGACAGAGTTGAAGGATGAAGGTCCCCAAGGTTTTGTAGGTACGTGATGATAAGATTGAAAGGAGGAGGATGGCTTGTGAGTTTTGGGGTGGGGTCAGTTGCTGTTTAAGTGCCAGCTCTCTTTCTTTTGTTTCATCTCTTGTTTTGTTGCCACTATATTAGTTTGTTTGCATTGAGAGCACATGCCCTGTCCTCTTACCTTGTTTAAGTGATGGAATGGGGAAAACTATTGACTCTATAGTTCTTTCCTTCTGAAACAATCCAAAAGCATACAAATATAGTATACAAAAATATAACCAACCATGATTACAAGAACGATATATTTGCATAATCGGGCGATGGCCAGCAACAAGACAGAACCTAATGGTAATTTGAGAAGGTGATCAGCACATTGCATAGAGAATAATATAGTTCCGACACAATAAAATTGCCAAAATTTGCAAGCGTGTGCATTGTGTTACTTGATAGCACCTCTATAACTTATGGAAGCGGCCCAAAGTGTCGCTAAATTGTAAATCCGAAGCTAACAAGAATAGAATTTCACCATATATGAAAGTTGATAATAAAGAGGAAATATTTTTATGGCAACAAGTAAACTCCAATCTCAATATATTAATAGTTCTTATATCAATCTCAACAATATTGTAAGAATCACAAGTACACAATAGGAAGGTAAGCTTCTGTTGCAAGTACGATGTGCAACACAAATCGTTGCATAGCAAGACCACACCAAATTTATAGTGCTCACATTGGAAAACAAAAATATAATATGGATACATAAAAATAAAAGAGAGAGCATGAATACATATGATAATATGATTATTACCTGAAACAAGATGGAAGCGTGATTCCCTGGCACATAAAAGCAAGAACCACATATATGATAGCCAAGAGAAGAAGAATCAATGCAATCCTGCAAGATTTTTTCTACATAAGAAAACAACAATAGAAGGGTACATATAGCTAAAAGAGACATCAATTAATGATACAAGGAAACTTTTATTACAACAAAATTGAAATATGAAGAAAAAGCCCTAGCATAAGAAACTTCATATACAAGGTTAAACATCTTGTACTCTCTAAACAGGATCAAACAACGAACTAAATCTCTGATCTTATTTCCATAATATATTTATAATATAAGCAGATCGGGATTATCATGCACACTATACGTGATATTATGTTAAGTTGAAGAGTAAAGTTTTAAACCATAGATTATATTGGCATTGCATAAATGTTTCCAATTGCCTACTTAAGAAGTTTGTATCCTGATATGGAATACTTGTCTTTCTGTGCCATTACACTGATAGGCTTTAATTGATGATACCATCAATCTCATAATACATGAAAAAGATGCACAAGCTTATATTTGTCTAATGTAATCATATGCCATGAGTATCTCTATTAGGTTCCTTTAAACCCCAAGGAGGAAGTCTAAAGCTATTAAAGAAATGAGTCCCCCATGCTTGCCACTTGATGGAAGAATTGGCATTTACAGAGAAGAAAGAAAGATGATCAATGGCATAAAAAATTAAGCATGTATAGATGATCATAGACTTTATTCCAATGTCAGTATCTTCTGTTTATCAAAAAGTAAGAAAAGGAAACAAAATAAGTCCTGCAAGCATATAATTGAAAAAAGAATAAAGAATTTTTTTTAACAAAAGCAACAGATTGTAGAATTATCTAGTTCCTTGACATAATATTTTCCTACCACCAATTCAACTTCCACTATAATCTGCACACCTAACTTTGTTGATGATTTTCTCTGATAATGCTATTCATCACTTTTCCTAATAATTAGTAATATTCTATCTCCAACTCTTGTCTGTCTTTAGCTTTCTCTACTAATACTTCATTTGAAAGCACCTCCACTATATGTTTGTTCCTCTGTCTATTGTACAGAATTTCTAACTTATATACTCAATCTCTGTAGATCACTTACTTCTCCAAATAATTATCTACAGAAATAATAATAATAATAATAATAATAATAATAATATGACTATTCTACTTCTAAGAGGCGAGGGAATCTTTTCCTCCCATGTTTTTCACCGTTGGAAGGTTTGATCTAGTGGTGGAAAATATTGGATGATGTCATCACCTTTTTTGTGGGATGTCGTCATTATTATTATTAACTACCTATATACATCCAACAATCAAATCATAAATCCAACGGTGGAAAAAATGGAAGGAAAAGATTCCCTCTCCCACTAGAAGTAGAACAGTCCTGCTCTAATAATAATGGCAACCTTTTTTGTGAGCATTGTATAAAATTCCATTATTTTCCCTTTAGCACTCTCCTATATTCCAAGTGGCTCTAATCTGCAACATCTTGCCCCTTCTCTACTATAACCCTTCAGCATATGCCTATTTAACATCCATTGTAGTAGATTCCTCATGCTAGCGGAAGCAAAGGTAGTGGGCACCACTTCTTCTTAATATGTAGTACAAAGCCAAGGGGTGATGTTGTGCCAATGGAGTTCATTACAACGTTTATCAGTAATAGTAAAGAGGTTCATTACACGTCTAATACAAAATTTGGAGCCTTAAACCATAATCTTCCAACCTTTTCCCCACTATCATACATATCTGACTCATAGAATAACCAGTCACAGGAGACAAAAAAGGATAGTTTTATGCCGAATATAGTAAAGTTGTTTCAGAATGAGTAAAGTACGCACGTGAGCTTAACATTCCTCCACCACACAGTGTTCCTGAAACGCCGAGCCTGCTTTCTGAAGCGCATTGTTTTTCCTTGCATTGTTGCAGTTTTGTCAACCAACAATTCCAAACGATCTCCTCTTTCTAGGACTTTATCGATGTTCTCAATCATGACATTGCGCACCTACAAGAACATACATCCATATGTTCAATAAATATAGCACAGAATTAAAAACAGACAGAATAGACAATAATAAAGAAAAACGGATTCATGGTTGATTACATGCCCAGATAGTTCTGAGATCAAAATGAAAGAATATAGATCTGTAAGCTTGTTAAGTACCTCAAATTATAATACTTGAAAAATATTTTTCCAAATTATTCAAGCACATGTAGCATTTTCCTGTAGCAGTAGTAGTAGTTGTTGTTGATATATGGGTAAAAGGGGCCTGCAGTGTTCCTTGTAGGGTGCACCCTACAGTGATGGCATGTATTTATTGGTGTTTGAATAGTGGTTTTGCATTTAAGTGCAATACCGAATGAAAAGGTGGAAGGACTTGAGTGCAAAAGCACCATGTAAGCTTGTTAAGTACCTCAAATTATAATACTTGAAAAATATTTTTCCAAATTATTCAAGCACATGTAGCATTTTCCTGTAGCAGCAGCAGCAGCAGTTGTTGATATATGGGTAAAAGGGGCCTGCAATGTTCCCTGTAGGGTGCACCCTACAGTAAAGCATATGTGGCATGTATTTATTGGTATTTGAATAGTGGTTTCGCATTTAAGTGCAATACCGAATGAAAAGGTGCAAGGACTTGAGTGCAAAAGCACCATGCAAAGTCCAATGCAAGAATACCACATATGTATGCTCCACTGTATGGTGCATCTTAAAGGAACACTCCAGGGCCTGTGTACTATATCTATATATATATATATATATATATATATATATATATAGGGAGCTTAAGTGTATGGAAAATGTCGCTAATCTGAAACTAACTAAAATAAGTAATTTTCTAGAACCAAACACCTATGGTTCCTATAGGAGGGAATGTCTTATTGTGTCTTTAAGAAATAATGTATAAGGCTACTAGGAGTTAGGACTTAGGACTCAGAGGATTATGATCAATTGCACAAACAAATAAAGGTAATAAACACATTAGATAGGGAATGGGTGAATTCCAAGAAAGCCGGAAAAAAATCATTTCAAGGAGACCCAAAGTTCCCGCTCTAATTTATCAAATTAACACAAAAGCGCTCACCTCTTAGTTCATTTATTATTTGCTAGTTTCTTCTCAACATATACAAAACCCGAAGTAAGCATGCGCAATATTGTTTTGTCACACATAAAGAAGATTATGTGTTACTCCCTCCGTTCATAACTACTTGTCCTTTTAAACTTTTGCACAACAATTAAGTTATGATTTAAAACCTATTTGAAAGAGAAATTACAATCTTGTCATCCTAGTAAATTTTCCTAAATTACCCGCATATTAAATAAATGTTATCTTCTCATCTTCTTAAATTAAGGTTAGTTAAGATATTTTACAAAAACAAAATAATAAATGTGGTGAGAAATTCTATATTATTCACCTCTATAACATAAAAGGGCAAGTAATTTAGAACAAAAAAAATCCTAAAAGGACAAGTAATTCAGGACAAAAAAAAACTTCCTAAAAGGACAAGCAATTGTGAACGGAGGGAGTATTACTTTCTCCAATCCCTCATCACATTGCCCAATGAAGGATGTCGACAGCGGATAGTGGATGGCATGACGATACATGAAGTAAATAGTTGGCAGGATAGTGGATGAAAGATATATATATATATATATATATATATATATATATATATATAACATTAAAACAATTGAACCTAAACGCGGTGTCCTAATTGGCATCTATCTAAAAAAATAGTTTGACCAAATAAGAAGGAATTATATAAGGTATGCTTGTGATATGCAACAAAACAAATAAGATGAATCCATGTAAAGGACCTAAAGTTATTATTATAAACAATAAACATAATTATTACATAAGCATTGAAAAATAATATAACACTTATAGATTCGGGTACAAAATACTTTTGATGTGATATGGGGATCAAACCTGATGTGCTGCCAGCATATAACAACACAACAAATTGTATCTATGTTCATGTTAGACTAAGAAACCACATGTTGGCAAATATGGCGGACATGATGGGCTATAACTAAAATAGCGCCCCTGACCAATCGATTCCTAGGAGATCCGTTTCTTCTTCTGCCTACATCCACACCTATGCATATGAGACATGCACATAGTTGATGTGGTTCTTGCTCAAATGTAAGTTTTTCTTTTGCACATCATATGCCCTTGTAATCCTACTTATAAACCATATTTATTTAATTATCTATTGGCACTGGTCCGTAAGCCCTAACCCATGCACACAACACCCGCACACACTACACACCCGCACACACAGCACACACAAGCACACAAAACACACATGCACCTAGGAGACCCATGAATTTTCCCCGAAAGAGTTAATTTGTGGCCACTTCCCCTCCTGAGGTTCCTGGGGTTCAAACACCGCACTCACCCTCACCCCAAGAGAGGAAGTACCCATACCAACTGAGCTATAGCTCATTGGTCCTATAAACTATATTAGAACCCACTACTCCCAGAATTTTTTTAACACCATTTTGCTACTTTAATCATCTCTTTTAAACCTGAGTGAAACGGTTCCACCCTTTAACTTGGCTCTCCACTTTCTATGAAATCATATCCCTGAGTTGACATTGCTAAGCAATGTTATAAAAAACGGATTACTCAGCCGATTACAGGAAATCGGTCCGATTACACGGTCGAGCACCCGTACTCGGTCCTCAAACGAACAGGAAATCAACTACTAGGTCAATTATTCGGACATAAAGAATATTCACTTTAAACGACGCTTAATGGGTCCATTAACCATGTAATCGGTCCGATTACACGGTCCAAGCTTCGGCTCATATAAATTCAGGCCCAAAACCAAAGAAACCCATAGCTGGCTTAGCATTCTATTAACCTATCATCTATTAACCCAAAACCCATATACTCCCTGCCCAACGCGAGACCCAACTATCCCATTTTAATTATACAACCTGATACCCAAACCCCAACCTATTTCGGCAACTCGAGACTAACCCCCCTTTCTCCCCATTTGTTTGCTATATATTTATATCTTTTGTAATTATATATATAATGTTTATATACTTATATTAAAATATTAAGGGTTGTATAATCTTCGTAAAATGATTAATCACCGAGAAATCCGATTATACACTATCCGCTGGCTGAACCAATAGAAAACGAGTACTTGTATTACAATATTGTTGCTAAACGCTAGCATCAATCTCAAATCTTATAATGAGTTGCATATATGCAAGGCCATGTGCATCACTGTTTATAATATTATGTATACATATTATCCAATTCATACCATACTCACACATTCCATCGTCTACATAAATTTGGGTGACGTAAAAAATAAGGGAATTATACAATTGTAAGAGAATGAGAACTTTACCTGGCTCATCTCGCCTTTGATGCGATTCATTCTGTCTGCATTAGGGTCATTTGAGTAATAGTCCATCTGCTGGCTTAAGACCCTTGAAAACTCTTCGTTCATTGCATATGCAAGAGCAGTATGACAAGCACGGCCATACGTTTTAACGAATCTTCCATGAATATCCTCGAGAAATGCAAAAGGAATTCTTCCTGCACAGTAAATCAACTGGATTCAATATGGGAAGCATGGGAATGAAAACTCTATTCATGTTGATTGTAAGAAAGGGTTTTTAAAGATAAAAAAAATGTTTTAAGTTATGTTAGAGACCAGAAGCTCACATTGTTGGCATAAAAAATTACACCCCACAATCGAGGTCAAAAAATCAACAAGTCAATCTCAACACCCAAACAAGTGGGCCCGAACCCAACCAACCAGGACCCATGCCCAAGCAAGTGGGTCCAAGCCCAACCGGTCCAAGCTTAAGCATGAGGCAGCCCCCCCATGTCAAGAAAAGAGAGAAAATGTAATAAAATAGACTTAATACATAATAAGTATGAATATTGTAGAAATGATGGGCAAAAATCGAATT
Organism: Agapanthus africanus; assembly: GCA_030015575.1. Lineage (NCBI taxonomy): Eukaryota > Viridiplantae > Streptophyta > Magnoliopsida > Asparagales > Amaryllidaceae > Agapanthus > Agapanthus africanus. The sequence continues at coordinate 561,165,675 of CM057345.1, forward strand.
TTGTAAAGCCCAAGGGCATAAATGCAAAACATGTAAAGGTACTTAAACCCACCATATGATAAAATGAACAAGTTTTACTTCTCCCGCAAAAAACACTACGGCTTTTAGCCTTCATCTCCTCTCTTGAGATGAGATCCCAAATCTTCATCTTTCCTCAAGAGAGAAACCCAAAAGGAAAATCTCTCATCTCCCCTATCTTCTCTAAAGAAACCCATTAAAAAGAACCCATTTTCTCCAAATAAAAGAAAACTTCATCATCTTTCTCGAATCCAAAGAAAAGAGGAAGAATCAAAGAGAACTCATCACTTGATGAAGAAAGCTCACCTCCAAGGCCCAAGATCCAAGAGCAAAACTCAACAAAGGATCAAGCTTCCTTTATCATGCTCGAAGAACAAAAGAGAACAAGGGTCTTCGGGATGAAAGCCAATGGATCTCACCTCGAGCAAACACATTCGAACAAGGAACTCGACGCCGTGCACTCATGGGAAACCCCCGCGAGGAACTTGCCCACTCCAGATACCCCTATGAAGGAGTGTCTGATTCTCCGGAAATCTCCGAGAGAGGATTTTCTGCTCTGGAAATCCCTGCAAGGGGATTTTCCTCTACATACCCGCTTTTGCGGATATCTTGGGAAGGTACTCGCGGCGGGTATCTCAAGAAGATGCCCGTGGCAGATATCTCCAAAAGAGATATATGCCAAGAGACACCCACTCGTGGATATCTCCCAAGAGACACCCGCGACGGATATCTCCCAAGAGATACCCGCTCGCGGATATCTCAAGGGGATACCCGTTGCGGATATCTCCCAAAAAGACACCCGCAGCGGGTACCCCATGGAGATATCTGCAAAAGATGCCCTTTCAGACTTCCCGCCTCTCTTTTCTCCTCCTCGGAGATCTCTGACACACTAACACTTCCCCTCCAAGAAAATTTTTCTAACGGGACGCTACCCCGTACCCCGCAAGAGGGCTACTGACCCTCAACCCGCTAACCGAGTAGCATGACCCCGTAAACTTTGCGCGGCCCCGATATGCCCAAGGCACCCTCAAAATTGTTTTCAAAACACGACACACGCATATTGCACGCTGAGTTCGCATGACATATACGACCCGTTAATCGAAGATTCTCTTGCCTCAAAGCGAGGGATAATTAACGGCAGTTTTGTCCGCGGTTGCCGGAGATTAGAATCCCACAATCAATAAAACCCCCGCCTACCGCCTATCCTAGACGGAGGAATTTGTACACCAAGCGAGCGCATCCAGCTCAACAGGATGACGAAAAACACTCTACACACATCTTAATAAATCCTAAAAGAATGCAAAAGGAATTCTTTAACAGTAATAAAATCCAATGAAACACAAATCTTGCAATGCAGAGAATTAAGGTATTATCTATGATAATAAATAATATGAATGGGTAGTTAATATATCCTTACAGATATCCTCTTAGTATATAACAGGAAATCTAATTAAAAAAATCCAGTGAAACACAAATCTTGCAGACTTGTAGCGTAGAGAACTACGATATTCTTTAAGATAACAGAAAATCAATGAGAAGTTTGCAATATCAAATGTAGCCTAATGGTTGTAGGGTTTAAATACCTTGTCCATACAAATGATATGTGTTTTGAGAAATAAATGCAATAAAATTGCTATATCTTACTTGGGTATCAAGAACTATACATTGGAAAATCTTGCCTTGAACTACTCGGTGTTTCTTACGCGGAACAATAAACTTTTGAAAATGATTAGACAAATCACAGAATAGTAAATTTACACTATTATATGGCTATTAATTAACATTAAGCACCCGAGCAGACAATAAGGATTAACTTTAAGAAAAAACAACTAACAAGTATCAATATATCATTAATAAAAAGGGGAAGTTCATATTTCTTCCCTTTCTGATTCCTAAAAAATACCGTTCTCATAATATGTTTCTTGTTTATCAGTGGCCTGAGGGGTGAAGTTCACCAACCATTTAAACCATTAACAGCATTAATATAATGTGCTCTGGTCCTTGTTAACTTTATTTCCAACTCTGAATTTTTATTCAACAGTGATTATGATAACTGAAAAACTAGTAATTTTGATATGTGAAATAAGAGCGAAGCCGAATGCAGGACAGGGAAACCTGATAACAGCATATAAATGATAGAGATTAACCATGCAGGTGGGTGCAGAAACAGCACGAATCTAATTTTTTTGGGGTTTTTTCGTTCAGCATGTTCCGCAGACTACATAACAGAAGGGCATCAATTTGTGACCAAAACTGGATATCATAGGTATCTCAGTTGTATCGTGTCAAGATGAAGCAGAAATAAGAGCACTCCAGTTTCCAATACTTGCCTCTGTGTCGAAAAATTTGTTTGCCAGTCTTTAGTCATTTTGGGTTTAGGATGAAAATGGATACAAATTATTTGATCCTAATTAAATATTAAATATTATCTGTAATTTATGCTGTGTGCGCGCGCGCAAAAGAAAATTATACAATGAACCCAATCTAAATTCCAAATTTCCTAAACACCACCTTGAAACAATTGTAGCAACCTTCAACTATTATTGCAATTGCCAAATTAGTTGCAATAATAGTACCCCTATTAATTCAAATGCAGCAACCTCCAACTCATAGGCACATAAAAAAATCCAACTTATAGTGTAGCAAACCTTGGTGAATCATAACAAATAAATAAACATGAACAAACATAGCTTGTTTAGGACTTGTATACGCTTGGGCTCGACTAATAATCGAGGTTGGCTAATTTGTAGTTCATTTAGTATTTAATGAAATTGAAAAGTTATTAACCCATGATACATGAATCCAACTACAAATACGGTCGTTGTTATTGTTGAGGTGGTAACATGAATGCCAAATTCTCTTAAAAAACATTATTTTCAAATATAAATTTGAACTCCAGACTCGAAATTTACTCTAATCTAAAATATTATTCAATATTGACTTTCTAATGGTGTTCCTAGCTTGAATAAAAAAAAGTACATAGGTGATTTATGATTTAGTTATCATTCAAATTGAACAATTTTAACAATAGCATATATATGTGGAAACAATATAATCAGTTATTGCGCTTGAAGCCAAAATGGTTACAGTAATTTTTAGATTGCCAGGATTATACCAAATTAATTGTGCCAGTTCCCTAAGATTTATTAGCAAATATTATATAAACTTCTCCCCTCGTAAATTTCTCAAAACTTTAATATTCATATGATTTCAATATATATTCCTAAATTATTCGTGAAGGATTTTACAAACTAACACAAAACAAACAGGGCTTGGAGAAAATTTTAATCCCATTTAAACAACTGAACTGAACGGACATGAACAGCCTCAAGCTTCGATCTTTCAGCTCATTTTGCTTCCCTAGACCTAAAAAGACCGATTCTGGCAAATATTCAATGCGATTCCAGCAACAAGCAAAGGTCAACCTCAATTATCCCTCCCCCCCCCCCCAAAAAAAACACCCAAATTCCTTCAGAAGATGAATCAAAACCCTAGATCCCAAAAAAGGGGTATTTTTATAGGGAACTCACTGCCGGCGGCTTCGTCGGCCATGCAGAGAACGGTGATCCCGTCGGTGCGCTTGACGTGGAAGACGTGGCGGTCCTGGAGTAGGACACGTGGCTGTCGTCGGTGCCGGGGATCTTCTCGAGGATCTGGCGCGCGATGGCGCTGGCGTTGGATTGGGCGGCGTTGAACTCCGCCATCACCACCGATCCGCGAGCCACCAGCGCGTATTGGATCGCCATTGAGAGATCTTTTTTCCCCTCGTCTCTCTCTCTCTAGATCTTTTGTTTTGTTTCTCTCTCTAAAATCGAATGAATGGGGAGACAGAATAAGAAGATGATGATGAGATTTGATTCCGATCCGACAATTACATGCTATTGGGGAGAAGAGGCCAGCGCTGACGAATTATTAACTCTTTTGTTAGGCTTTTCTTTTTATATATAACACCCTTACATAATTCATATTTGCATTTAGGCTAAATATTATCTCTATCAGTCATTTAATTTTTAAATTGATTGGTAACACCGCTTCTTAATTTTTTGAGAGAAATCAAACAAAAAACAGCATTGATTTATGTGCAATACACGTAATTAAACGCCGCATCATCATCACTTTACAAGTTTGATGCACGTAGTTAGTAATAAAGAAGTTTATCAATAAAGTTTTTATAATTACGTGCAACGCATGTGACAAGAACCCTAGAATGTCTTTTAAGTCAATTGATTTTCTTTCATTATTTCGGTAACTAGTCAAAAATTAATACTTTAACAGTAGGGTATTTGGGAACTATTGACTATAGTACCCTCAAGTCAATTATTGTAATCGCAAGCACGCAATTGTGATGATTGAGGGAGGACCTATACAGATAGAACAGTCTTACTCGAGATGATAGTATGCTATCTGGTTTGCCTTTATCATCATATACATGCATTATATGGTATTACAAATCACCATTATATGTTGATAGAGCCCATAGGATTCTTGCTTGACTGCCAGCATTATGATGGCGATCATATACGTGGGAGTTGAGTGGTCTATAAGCCCATCCTTAAATGTCCCTAGTCGAGAGAGTATCGAGACTGGACATCGATACTCCGGAATAGCCTAGTGTATACTTATCGAGACCCTGACGAGAGGCGGTGGCCGATCTCACAAGTCATTGGTGTCAGTTATGAAAGTCGACCCTAGCACCGTTAAGGGGTTCTGTAACAACCATAAACTTTATGTACAATTTTTTTTCAAAAATGCAGAAAGGGGTACTTGAGTCTGAGCACAAGTTATAAATTTGATTTGCTTTTGAACAGCAAGAAAGATCTTGTAGCTCATTGGTAAGACCTTGCACTGCTGAACCAAAGCACCAGAGTTCAAATCCCATCAGCCACAATATTTTTATTTAAAATTCTTTTAATCTTTTAGAAGCCCAAGAGTCTACACGTGTACAACCCGTAAAACCAAGAGTCACAGCCTAAATAAACATGCACACGAGGCTGGACCAAGCGTCAGGGACACGTGGCACAAATACGAGCCTCCGACTCAGTGACCCAGGCCGGCGAACTCGCTGACTCGGCCGGTGCCGCCGGTCCGACTCGGGCCAAACCCTAATTTTCTTTAACCCTTGCGACTCTTGGACTCCCCCCTATAACTCCTGTATTATTTGTTTTTCCTGCACATTTACAGAGCACATTAAAACACACATTTAATCCATTTTAATACAAATTTTTAATACACTCTTTCACCACCTTAAAACCCTAATTTTTCCTATAAATACCACCCTCAAATCACCCCTCCTCACTCCCAAATCCCCGCCCAAACTCTCAAGAAAATTCCCAAGTCTTTTGTGTGCAAGTGGAGTTAGCAAAAGGGCGAAGCTCCGACGAACTTCCGACGACAATCCGAGGAGTTTCCGACGACGAAACGATGCACCGGCAACTCCCACCTCTTCCTCTTTCTCTCCTCTAGCCAATCCTCCAGTAAGTCCTTACTTCTCCTTCTTTTCTCTATTCTAATAACATTCAAAACTAAAACCCGACGGAAGCGGAGTTAGTCCGACTTCCGATTCGGTTTTCTTTAAAAACTATAATTTTTCTTAATCAAGATACCTTCATATCATCACATATTGTTCATTAAACATTAATAAACATCTTTAACAAGTTTCATCACAAAAGTTTGTTATATGCATCTTTTATCGCAATTTTACATTAAAATACCACAAACTTTAGTTTCCAATATAAACTCTACAATACCTTTATACCTTTAGAAAACTCACGAGGTAATGACCTACATCCTCACAACACACATATCTAACATAGCACGATGGAATTTGGGAACATAGATTTGGGAAAAATACGACTTTACATATAACTGCGTTCAACTTATAAAACATTTTTTCTACAAGAAGTGTATTTTAACAAGTCTTTGTAATTGCGCCTCTACAACCCATTTCGGGGAACCCTTCGGTATGGTGCGGATTATCGCACATCCTCGGGCCTAGTAGAGTGAGGTGCAGACCTCCGCAAGAAGCATACAATCTCGAAAGATTTAAAATACAATTTTCTTTAGAAAATGTGATTTCTATTATAAATAAAACTTATATTTTTAATAAATAAATATATATGTAATTAATATCAAAATATCTATTTTTAATATTTATAATATTCCACATTTCCAAAATTCAAGAAAAACATCTCATTTACAAGAAAATATCATACAATTCTAATATTACAAATAAATACCATATATTATGAAATTAGTTTTATTCACTAGAAATGTCACATTGATAAAATATACATCCATGAAAACTTTAAAGACGATAATAAAATACTTGAGGTGTATTTTGAAAATTATACAAAATTATTTTTACATAAAACCCGCTCAAGTTATACTAAATTACAATAAGGACCCTAGTAAACATAGGTTTAAACGGGACCAGTCTCTTGAGCCTCAGGAAGCCGGAGATATGGGTGCTTGCCTATTTAAGATAGACAACTTAACAAACAGTGTTATCAACATGGTAATTGTCTTTGAAAAAGACACAAATCCTGCCGTCCATGTGCAGCAGTTACCGATAGCACCAAAACATAATTCGGGATTCAATTTCTTTTCTAATTGTCTGACTCGGACTGAGTCTCAATATAATCAATCTGACTTGAATATGATTCAAGTATCAAACTTCAATACAGCATGGATCTATGAATCCGTCTATTCAATCTAATCAATCTATATTGACCGAACCGAACCATGGATATACATCCATCTACATGATTCTCCAGTTACATCCATTTACTAATATCATGGTTTCGGTAAGTCATCCATCTATATACAATATACAATTCAAACAATACAAACAATACAATTAAGACATCGCGGGGTTTATAAGGGGTAGACTGGTAAGGAAGGTGTTAGAGTGGCACGAGACAGCAACCATAAAGACATCTAACCTGAATTCAATTGCCGTTGTACCATGGCTGAACAGTTCCTTGTACTCCATATACCGTAGTCTCTGGTCTAGTGAGACTCATCTCGTATACACTGGCCTCTTCTGTACCAAGCTACAAACAACAGCGTTAACATTAAATACAACAATATAACAATATACTCTCTATTCTGTCTATTCCATTCTTGTCTATTTACGAGACTTACCGAGCAATTTGTTCGCTGACGACATTCTCTTTCTTTTCTTTGGAATGTCGTCAGGTGATTCGGACCTTCAGGAGATCGAGCCCACCTTCGAGGATTTAGACCAGCTAGCTTTCGACCCAGAGCTTTAGATTTCTTGTACACATTTACATTCTGTATTTTCCATTTCTGTTATGCCACTGTTTAGGCATTGCTTTCGATTCCATGTATTTACTTTTCAGATGTATTGTAAAAAGAATGTTAATAAATAAAGTTGTTGTTTATTTACATCCTGTCTCTTGTGCATTTTACTTATATTGCTTAGATACGCTTAGCGTGTTTACTTCAGAGTAAATACGTAGCAGCCTCGTCGCGTCCTCTGCCAGTATACTGGGAAGCGGGGTGTGACAGGTTCCAAGTGGCATCAAGCATGCCAAAATCAAATTTTTCAAGGTGCTAAGTTAGACTATACAAGATCATTGCTCGAATTTTAGGGTTTTAAGCTATGTGATGTGAACAACTTAAGAAAGTTTAAGGAGTTATACCCTATATGATCAAGTCCTTCTCTTCTTAAGCTCCTTGTAGTAGTCATCTTGACTCCTCTAGACTTCACTTTGAGTTGAACGAACCTCCTCGTAGATCTTTGCGTCGAAGATGATCCATCCGAATCTCACTAGGTCAAGCTCTTTCCTCACTAAACACTTTGGTGAAGAAAACACTCTACACTTGATAGCTGGTCAAGTGTAGAATGATGAAATAGGGGATTAGATTTGCTCACTAATGTATTCAAAAATTCATGATTCACATCACATGTGAGGGTTTGGATTTTTGAAGCAATTGAGGAGGAAGAAGAAGAGAGCTAGAGAGCTCAAGAAGAAGCAAGCATGGAAAATGGCTAAGTGTTGGAATTAAAAGTGAGAATGGTTCATCATAAGACCTCACTTATTCAAGCATCCATTTGTTTCAAATAAACAAATGGAACCATGCTTGAATAGTGAGTCAAGAGTGAATAAAATATAGCAAATACCATATTCACACCATACTCTTCATGTCTCATCTTTTTCCACCTCATTTTCTATTTTTCTCAAAAATAGAAAATCAAGCATGCTTCATTATTACATATATATAAATACATCATATATATATATATATATATATATATATATATATATATAATGAAGAATAATTAGTGAGCTAATGATATTAATTAAGATATAATTATATCACATATAATATATATCACATTATTAAATCAACACTTGATTTAATAATCCGGTAATATCACATATGACCGACTAATATCATTTATCTGTATATCACATTATCAAATCAACACTTGATTCGACAATCTGGTTATATCACATATAACCGAACCGATAACAGATAACTGCCAGATTACAATACGGTATCACATACACGTATTTAATCAGGGCCACACACATATCGCATATGTGTCCTACTTCGTTTCGCTTGAACCAGGAAACTTCTGTGTGGGACTCTAAAGACTCGTCAATACGCCAACAGTAGGTGATGATCACATCAGTCGCCTACAAGCCGTTTACGGTGCTAGCTGGACGTAATGGCTACCCGGGTATTGAGCGATATGAAGATCAACAAGCAAGCTCGTCTATACTCTCCATGAAGCCTATCAGTAACACTACCATACAGTCCAGTCTCTTCGTCTGATATGTCGCATATCATGTCTAGGGATGGTAAACGTCAGACCCCAGTAACGTGATAAGTCATGCCGATGTCTGGCCTATAACGGTTCGAGAAACTACTGATAACTCTTATCAGTAAATCTCGGCGGCAGCCCTGGCCAGGGACTTCCAGTTATAGCCAATCGAGCATAGTGCAACATCAACCCCCAATACCGGGAGAGATGAAACCCCTCCTATCGCTCATTTCCTCCATGTGACTCGGGACTGTACCTAAAATCCACCTGTTTGCACGACTCCTTTGAGCCGTGGTAGGGAGGAAATCAAAGCACAGTGGGAGACACACAAAACTCTATGACGATCTCGGGTCTATAGACTAACCTGTACCAGTGTCATCAGAGGACTGCTATCTGACGATAGGTATAGTACCACATAGGAGTCCTCGGCGAGTCCTGTTCGGTGTACTCATTCTCCAATGAGAACCTGTGTACAATCTTTGATGTCATTCACCAATGGTTGTGGGATCAACCATCGCCCTCTAAGGGACAAGAAACGTACATACTAGTCTACTCTGGAATATCGATGCCCTGGTCTCGATATTCCCACGACTAGGAACTAATTAAAGGATGTACTTGTGGACCACCCTGGCCCCACTAGTATGATCTCATCATAATCCTGGTGGTCAAGTACATATTCTAAGGGCTTTATCAACATGTAAGAGCAAGACAGTAAAGAATACCAGTCAACATGTTAAGATAAAGAGTAACCAGATAGCATACTATCATGTCGAGCCAGAAAGTCCTATATATATATATGTCCAAGCATCCACTATAATATACATCACATGTACAATAATGGCCTCTAGGGCATACATATAACTATCAATCTCTCACCTGCACTAAGGCCATATGTTGTAGTATCTCATACCCAACATCCCAAAAAGTCTCTCAAATTATATCTGGGGGAGGGCCTTTGTGAGTGGATCCGCTACGTTGTCCTTCGTGTCAACTCTCCTGACCTCGATCTCCCGGCGATCTACTATCTCCCTGATCAGGTGATACCACCTCAGAATATGTCTAGATCTCTGATGGGACCTGGGTTCCTTGGCCAAAACCACAGCTCCATTATTATCACAATACACAGGTATTGGATGCTCAATGGATGGAACCACACCAAGCTCAGCAATGAACTTCTTCATCCAGACAACTTCTTTGGCAGCATCGTTGGCAGCGATGTATTCAGCCTCCATCGTCGAGTCTGCTACGGTGTCTTGCTTGGAACTCTTCCAACACACCGTCCCTCCGTTGAGGGTAAAGACAAAACCCGAGACCGACTTACTATCGTCCTTATCACTCTGGAAGCTCGAATCAGTAAAGGACTCCACTTGGAGTTCTCCGTTACCATACACCAAGAACATTTCTTTAGTCCTTCTCAATTACTTAAGAATGTTCTTCACAGCTGTCCAGTGTTTCTCCCCAGGATCTGATTGATACCTGCTCACTACACCCAGTGAGTAAGCTACATCCGGTCTGGTACATAACATTGCATATATGATAGAGCCTACTGCCGAAACATAAGGTATCCCTTGCATGCGAGCCCTCTCCAAATCAGTCTTGGGAGACATCTCTTTGGAGAGAGTGATTCCTGAACAAGCGGGTACATTACCTCGCTTGGAATCTTCCATACTAAACCACTTTAGTATGGTGTCTATGTACCTAGAATGGGACAATCCCAACATCCGTTTAGATCTATCTCTATAGATCTTTATCCCCAGAATGTATGAGGCATCACCAAGATCTTTCATGGAAGATGATGACCCGACTAGTTTCGAGCAGGCCATCACGAGTGAAGACTCTATGAAAGATCTTGGTGATGATGGCCTACTAGATCTGCGGAGTGGCTGGGGGTTCGTTGGGCACTATTGTATCCTCTGGCTCCACTAAATCGTCAGTTGTAGTTTGTGCTGCTGGAACTTCTTCCAGTTCTACTTCATTGCCACTAATTTCTTTAACAAGAAATTCCTTTTCTAAAAGAGGTGGTATGTCGAGAAACAAACACCTTTTGTTCCTTTGTGTGGTAGAAGCTATACCCTCGAGAATTCTTGGGATATCCTACAAATTTGCACAATACTGACCTTGCCTCGAGCTTGTCCGGATTTTGTGTTTTCGCATAGGCCGGACAACCCCATACCTTAACATATTTAAGGTATGGTCTCTTTCCTTTCCATATCTCATATGGAGTGGTAGGCACAGATTTGGAAGGAACCATATTCAATAGGTCTGCAGCTGTTTCAAGTGCATATCCCCAAAAAGAAATAGGCAACTCAGCAGTACTCATCATAGAGCGCACTATATCTAATAGGGTGCGATTTCTCCGCTCCGATACACCGTTGTGCTGTGGTGTATACAGAGGAGTAAGCTGAGAGAGAATCCCATTCTCTTTTAAATAGTCTCGAAATTCCCCGCTCAAATATTTTCTTCCCCGATCAGATCGTAGGATTTTAATACTTTTGCCCGTCTGGTTTTCTACTTCGTACTTATATTCCTTGAATTTCTCAAAAGCTTCAGACTTGTGTTTCAACAAGAACACATGTCCGCCCAAATTCTATTTTTTTCTAATATTTCTTTAAAACCAACGAAATTTAAATTCATAACTAACAGGAAATATTTTCTCTATTTTTAAAAAACCCTTTAAAATCTTTTAATCTTTTTAAAAGTTTTCCCTAACTGCTTCAACCCCACAAATCCTTCGCAGAAATCTTTCTCATTTTTCTTCCCCTTTATTTTGGCCACGAGCCAATCAAAACCTCTCTTTTCCTCCTGGGCCCCACCGTCTCGCCTTCTCCCTTCTTTCCTTTCTCTTTCTCTCTCTCTCTCCTCCCTATTCATTCACTAAAATCCAATTCTATCTCTCCTCACTGTTACCCTCTCCCTCTCTCTCCTCTCACGAGGTTTCTCTCTCCTCTCGCGAGAGAATCTCTCTCTTTCGTCTCTCTCTCTCTCCTTTATATTTTTTCTCCTTCTTCTATATATTTTCCCCGAGCCTCGTAAACCCATGCGCGAGAACCTCTACATCTAAACCTTAACCCTAGCCGCTCCTCTTCCTACCCGAGTCGACCTCATCAACACCTCAACCTCATCTTCTCCTCATCCTCCTCCTCGCCTCCATCTTCTTTTCTCTCTCTGCCCGAGGCTGCACCCTGCGCTTGATCCCCGCCGTGAACCCAAAGCCTCCGGTCGTCGCCAACGCCTCTGGTCGACGCCGACGATCACCAGACCACCCCAGACCACCCCAGTAAGTGCTTTCTCCATCTCATCCTTCTTTTCTTCTTCTTTTCTTTTCTTTTCCCGCAACTGAAAGTCTTTGATGGATGGGTTCTGTAGATCGTCGGAGCACGTCGTTCTCGCCGTCATTGCTAGTACTCCTCTGAGACCCAGTAAGTATCCCTTATCCTCTTCCTTCTTCTCCTTTCCCTGTTCTTTTCTTTCTTTCTCTGGATCTACACTTTTTTTAGCAATCCTATCAATGTTTTTATGTTTCACCGTTTTTATGTTTCACCGGAATCCGACCGTGCCGGCGACGTGTCCCGACGTTCCAGCGAGGAACCCTGACCCGTGTGGCTCTATTGTTCGTCGTTTGGGTTCATTCCGTGAACCGTGCGCACGTCGCGAGTTTTTCCCCCGCCGACGCGTAACGTTCCGTTTTCCATTTCGCGACCCATCGAGGCAAGTGAAACTTGCTACATGCTATAATAAACTATCCATATGCTAAATTACTTATTTCCTGTTAAATCTCTAGTTAGAATAGAAAGAAATGGATTACAAGTTAATCGTGTAAGGTTCCGTTATACATTTCATGATTCCAAACGTGAAACCTAATCTTGCATCTAATTATTTACATCTAACAATCACCTGTACATGATAGATCACCTTTGTTTATTGCCGTGATACCTTTTTAAGCCTATCGGACATCCATGTGCAACTTTAACCGATCTAATTATAACTGCATTCATTAAACAGATTATACATGTCATCGCATCCATGGATCACTCAATACTTACTAACCTGTTTTCAGCATTTACATCTTTCATACTGTATTCACAATTATGCCGACATTGTCTGTTAAACACAATTGATAACTGTACAGCTAAATAAATAAAATCTGCTTTATTGCTTAACTCATTTCTTAGATTATGTTGTTGATAACCATACTTGATTACTTATAACCATGATCATGCTAGCTGATTATGAGCACACTCATGATATCGTTTACACCTTGACATTACTTGCTGCATACATATTGATTGACCCGACATGGTACCGTATACTGCTTGACTTGACCTGATGTACCATGACTTGACCCGTTACCTGATCTTGTGTCTAATGCCAACAAACCTGACATGTAGTCCTCACGGACCGTTCCTGTTGTCTGTCCAGACAAACCTGCTCTTACCTGATCCTGCGTTGGCATTAGTTCTTGATTACTGAATACCTGACTTGACATACACATATAACTTGGGGGTATGGGGAAATCAATGGTGAAACCTAACTTGTAACTCAACAGTTCGATACTTGTTCTGATCAGCTTTAGAGGCTAGGCCAGCCTTTTGATGATGCTGCCAACATCATTCATCTGTACATATTCCTATTTTAGTGCCTAGCGGCATGTCTCGGTTTCAGTCCGAGAATCTGGACCGTGGTCCCGGGTATGCACGGGATACTATTGAGTTACATCGATGATTCATCAATTTGATTTCAAAGACTTTAGAACAGAAAACTTGATAGAACAGTTTAGTTACTCAATACACACTACCCTGCACTGCCCTGATCTACATTACTGTTACACCTGCTTTTCATTCATATTTATATTTGCATTGCCTGTTACCCTGTTTATATTTTATTATTTGATGACACGACGCGCTGACGTCTGGGTTTTGCATGGCCCAGATTCGGTACCGCTGCTGCAGTCCGAGCAGGAGTACTTCAGCCAGCAGGCTGAGCTGTGAGGTGTCAGCAGTAGTTAGTTCTTTTATTTCCTGCATTTTATTCCTGATGTGAGCCTGCATTATGGGACATACATTCCAGTTATTTTGTATTGGATCTTTTGCTTCCGCATTTTATTATTCTTGACTCATGTTATCTTGGCTTATGGACATGTTTTAGATAGTTTTATTTTGTTCTTGATATCTCTACAGCCGTAATGTGACTGTGGATGAATACTTCCTACCCACAGGTAGCATGGTTGGCTATGTCACGCGCCCATTTTAGCGTACACTGGGAAGCGGGGCGTGACACGGGGCGAGAAAGGGATGGTGATGTAACATGCCGATGAGCATGGCAGGGGAACCATACCTTTCGGTGACAGTACCTATGACTCGGCGGTTATCGTGGGGATACTGACGGGAGTTATGTACGTATGGATACGTCGAAAGGCGAGGGTCAGAGCTAGGCACTCGAGTTTCCGGATAGCGTATGATATGTACCTATCAGGGGGCCAGTCGTGGTGACAGCACCTGATAGATCAGCCTTTATGTGTCGATGCTTGACACAGGTTTTCATGATATTTTTACTCCTAAGTATATATAACAGTGGAATGGGACGCTGTTATATATATATATATATATATATATATATATATATATATATTAGTGGAATGTGACGCTAATATATATGTATACATATCAATTATATACATCATCATAATTATTCATGCAAATATACTTAGGAAATACATGAGATTGACTTGATATTGGATACATGATATATATGAGATTGACTTGATATTGGATACAGGATATATGGGATTTACTTGATATTGTACATTCCGAATTTATGAGACTACATGATATGAGAGCCAATTTGGGGGCTGATTTGAGGAAATTGGGATTTGGGTTGTCTTGATGGACTTTGGTCCTACCACGAGGTTAGGATTCCATGGGAATGACATGTTTTATCCCATACTCTACATCTATTGTTTATGCACTGCTTCATGTATTAGTAGTACCTGATAGAGTACCTTCCATGACTGTTGCATTTACATACTTTATTTTATATGCATTGCTTCATGTATTAGTTGTACCTGCTAGAGTATCTTTCATGACTGTTGCATATATACATTGTCATATCATCGTTTCATGTATTAGTAGTACCTGATAGAGTACCTTACATGATTGTTGTATACAGATTGTCATATTATTATTGCTTCATGTATTAGTTATACCTGCTAGAGTACCTTTCATGACTATTGCGTACATATGACCATTTATTGCTATTAGTTGCATATGTTAGATTCGCGCTATACATGCATACTTGCGATTACCTGCATATGTTATTTACTATTCACGAGTTGGTAACTCACCCCCGTTGTGCCATAGTGTTTGCAGGTTGTTCCTTAGAGTAGTCAGAAGCAGAGCTATTCTCATCTATCGTATCATCTTTTGCTGCGGATACCGCATCGGCTCACAGTGTGCAGTTTTGTTTTAGGTGGGTTTGTGGTTATCCATTTATGTTCTTTGTATATTCGTTGTATCCTGTACTCTCTATCTACCATTATCTTGTATGACTTAGAGACTTGATGTGAGGACGATATTATATATTATTTTGTGACTTGGAGATCTTTATGCAGTTTTATTTACATCGTCTTTTATTTCTTCGCTACGGCGTCGTATATCTGTTGTGGTGGTTGTTTTCCGCCTTTGGGCGTGTTTTTGCTCCCGTTTGGGGATGCTTTACTTATATTTTTGTTGTACCCATTTTTGGGGCTGGTTTTTACAAAGGAGGTGCTGCCAAATTTTTAATGTAAATAAAGTTTGACTTTTAAAGAATTTGGTTTGAGATTTCAAAAGTTTTAACAATGTTCTTATTTCTTACTACTTTTGATGGTTTAGACTGCTGGGTTTTCGCCTTACTTAAATTGCGTTACGCCTGTAGACATTGCGTAGTTTAAGGGCCGTCACGTGCCAATTTCGGGTTGTGACAAAGTTGATATCAGAGCGCTAGGTTTTACCTTTCGGAGTATAGGATGACCTTGGTATGATAGAGTAGGTAGTTTAAGCAGAGTAACGTAGTGTGTATATGTCCGCGGCATACTCACGATCACGATACTCCGCCTAAAGTGGCCTAAGTATTAATTGCTTGATATTCCTTCCTTGATGATACATATCCTTGTGATTCGATTTCCATATTCATATCGAATCCTATTTCCATTTATATTCTTTGCCGCCGATGACCATGAGGACTTAGAGTGATGCAGCGAGAGCAGAGATCAGAGTTGACTCGTGTAGGACGAGGACTGACCAGGATGGCACGCTCGTTGCATAGGAGCAGATGGATCCGCCTTCGATACATCGTATCGCTAGACTTGAGGCAGAGATGCAGGACATACGCCAGACGATGAGGTCTTTGGTTGATGCCAGTCGAGCGCAGCTACAGGAGGTTGCCACCCCTGTTACCCAGTTAGTCCTTGCGATCAGCACTGTATTGTGTTACTTACACAGCACCAATGGACGCAGCCCTATTTGACGAGGAGCGTCTTTCCGAGACTTTGGGAGTTCGAGGACAGAGGAGGGCTCGTGCAGGTGTACCAGCCCAAAGACAGAGGTTCAGTCGCCAGACAGATTTCGTGACCGTCACGGGAGTAGCAGAGGCTTGGGACGAGTGATGTGTTAGCTAGATCAGCCATTTGTTGTGTTAACTTCTGTCAGCGATTCATTTGTTGCGCGACACGTGTTTCGGTCGTATGCCAATCGGATAGGAGATAGAGATTCTTCCGTCGTTTTGATCCTTCTAAAGATGTTGGATTTGACGTTCTCCTGGGTACGGACTGGTTAGCTACGTGCTAGGCGTCTGTGGACTGCCGCGAGAAGTCAGGTTTTGTTTTCCCGGCAAGTCAGTTCTTGTGGTGCATGGGAGGACAGTGGTGCCGCCTCTCACTGCTTGAATTCAGCCTTTTTCGCTAGTCGGTTTTTGAGAAGAGGATGTCGAGGATTCTTGGCTTTCATTCGTGATACCGGAGCCACAGTGGGATTGTTGGACCGGGTTCCTATCGTGCGAGAGTTTTCCGACGTTGTTCCAGATGAGCCGGCGGAGCTTAGGGAGCTTAAGGATCAGCTGCAGAGTTGCTTAGGGGGGCTTGTGTGTCCTTGTGTTTCGCTTTGGGGAGCTCCTATTCTGTTCGTCAAGGAGAAGGACGGCAGTTTGAGGTTTGGTATTGATTGATCGTCAATTGAACCGGCTTACGGTGCGGACAGGTATCCGTTACCTCGCATTGACGATTTCTTCGATCAGCTCCAGAGTGCGAGACTTTTTCTAAGTTTGTTTGGGATCAGGTCATCATTGGTTGCGGGTTCGGAGTGATGACATTCCGAAAACTGCTTTTGTGTGCGCTACGGGCAGTATGAGTTTTGGTGGTGTCGTTGGACTCACCAATGCCATAGCAGCATTCGTGGATATGATGAAACAGATTTCTTCAGGCCGTTCCTCGACCAGTTTATTGTTGTGTCATTGATGACATTCTGGTATATTCCAAGAGTTGTGAGGAACGTGAGCAGCACTTGAGGATTTGTTTTGCAGACACTAGGAGAGCTCCAGCTGTTTGCTAAATTCTTAGAGTGTTCCTTCAGTCTTGATTGTGTTGACTCCTAGGTCTTGTAGTTACGGGAGACGGTTTTTGTATGGTCCCGAGGAAGATCGAGGCCGTATAGCTTTCGCCGAGACTTATATCCGGGACGGAGGTCCACAGATTTTTTTGGGTTTAGCCGGTTTATACCGCCGTTTCGTGCAGGATTGCTAGTGTATCGTTGCGCCGTTGACTGAACTGACCAGAAGGGAGGTTCCTTTTCTTGGACTGAGGCATGTGTGCAGAGTTTTCAGCAGTTGAAAACTCGGTTGACAACTGCACTGGTTCTTTCTTTGCTTTCTGGTTCGGGCGACTTTGTTGTTTAACTGTAATGTTTCGCGAGTGGGGTTCGATTTTGCGTTGATGTAGCATTATAGAGTTATCGCTTTTGCTTCCCGACAGTTGGAGGAAGTACGAGCAGGATATCCCACTCATGATCTGGAGATGGCCGCGGTGGTCGTGCGTTGAAGATCTGAGGACACTACTTGTGCGGAGAGTCGTGTCAGATTTTCACGGACCACCAGAGCTTAATGTACATCTTCTTGCAGCGGGTTTTGATTGTTGAGACAGCGCCGTTGGATGGAGCTTATGAAGGATTGTGTTTGTGAGATCCTCGTTACCCATGGCAAGGCGATTGTGGTAGCTGATGCTGGAGTCGTAGGCCCGGGGTTAGCTTGTTCCAGTTGTGCGCAGTTTTGAGACAGCCTTCTGCAGATTTACAGTTCTTGTGCGATCGTTGAGTACAACTTAAGTTCGCCTCATCTGAGGGGACAGCTTGCTCATGTCCGCGTCCGTCCATGTTTTTCCTTAATCGTTTTCGCGAGGCACTGCCTGCCGATGCTCATTTGTCAGAAATTCTTGAGCATACTCGGCTGGGTAAATATTCGGAGTCCTTGATTTGTGACCAGGGCGTGCTACGTTTAGGGACACGTTTGTGTGTACCTGATACTGATGGGTAGAGACGCGAAATCCTAGAGCAGGCACATCGTCAGCTTTCTGCGTTCATTCAAGTCCACCAATATGTAGCGTGACTTGTAAGATAGTTACGGGTGGGCAGGGATGAAGAGTGAATTTTCGGATTTTGTTTTAAGGTGTCTGTCTTGTTGTGAGATAAGGTTGAGCATTTGAGACCGGCTGGAGAGTTGCAACCTTTAACCGTTCCGGAGTGGGAATGGGAGCAGATCTCCATGAATTTCGTTGTGGTGTCTACCCCGGTCTAGACAGGGTGTGACTCCATTTGGGTGTTTGTTGTCCGGTTATGCTCAGTTTGCTCAGTTGTTCTTCATTAAATTTGTGCGTTGCACGGAGTTCCTTCATGTGTTGTATCCAGTGAAGGCACCCTGTTCGCTTGCCGTCTTGGGCAGAAGCTTCAGAAAGCCTTGAGTACTGGTTGAGCTTTAGCTTCGCTTTTCCATCCACAGAACTACAGTTTGTGAGAGCGGGCTATACAGACTCTGGAGGATATGCTTGTGCGTGCGTACTAATTGTTGTTGACAGTTGGGATCGTCACTTGCCATTGTTAGGATCCTCCTTCGATAGCAGTTATCAGGAGACATTCCAATTGGCAACCTTTAGGTTTTGTTTGGTAGGTTGTGTCGATCGCCAGTCTGTTTTTCTGACTCTGCGAGAGTAGGATTTTTGGACCCCAGCTAGTCTAGAGATTTCGGAGATGATCCAGTTGATTCAGGTCAGCATGAGAGTGGCCCAGTGCAGACAGAGGTCTTATGCCGATCGTGGTGGTCGCAGACTTGAGTTCGCAGTGGAAGATCATGTATTCCTACGGATTTTCCGATGAATGACGTGTTGAGTTTTGGGAAGCTTATCCCAGGATTGTAGGTCCTTTTGAGATCCTCAAGCGAGTTAGTTTCGTTGCCTATAATTTGGCACTTCTGCCCAGATTATTGAGTATTCACCCCGTATTTCTTGTGTCGATACTTTGCAAATACCTTCATGACCTTTCTCACATGATTCAGCACCCGACCATTTGGACACGATCTTTTCGTTCACCAGCAGCCGATAGTTAGAGTGGATCAGCAGGTGGAGAAACTTCGGTCAAGGGTCTGGCCATCCGTGAAGGTTTCTTTGGCGTAGCCGTATAGTGAGGTGATCACTTAGGAGGCTGCGAGCGAGATTTGGGAGTTTTGTACTCATCTATTTGAAGGTACGCTTAGTGAGAATTTTAAATTCGGGGACCGAATTTCTTTAAGGGGGGAAGATTGTAACGTTTTAGAAATCGTTTAGGTGATTTTCCGTTTTTAGGGTAAAATAGTCGGGTTTTCCGTTTTAACCCGATTATGATCAAACTTCTGAATAAACTTCACGGCACCTAGTTTAGCTAGAATGAAGCTAGTGCGCGGGCTTTGAGGGTCAATGGGAAGTTTTGGTTCACATAGAATTTTTCCCTAATTAAAATGTTATTTTAATGCATTATTTGTGCACTTTATTAGTAGTAATTACTTTTTGGCTTGGGTTAATTACTACTAATGAGAATCTTTGCTAATCTAATCACTAGATATTTTGTTAATCTATCCATCCAAATATCTAGATATTTTGTGAATTAAATTGAAATTTAAAGAAAAAGAAAGAAAAGAAAAGGTGGCATTTACATTAATTAGCATTTAATGTTGTTTTTAGTTAGAACTTTCTTCTTTTTTTCACAAAACACCCCCCATTCTTCCCTTGGCCGGCCACTTCAACCCTTGCTGCCCTTGTGTTTTCCTCACTCCATTTTCATCATTTCAAGCACAAATAAATCATCAAAAATCCAAATAAAGTCATACAAACTCAAATATAATCATTTCCCTTCATTCTTGAACTCAAAACTAGCTTGGATCATCATTCTAGTGAGGATTTTGGAGGCTAAAGTTTGGATTTCTTTCTTATTTCAAGTGGTGTTCTAGTGAGGTATAAAACCCTAACCCTAATCTCTTTTGTGGTTTTAATAATTTAATTAGCTTATTTAGATATTTAATTTAATCTTTTAATTGCATATTTAGAATTTGTAGTAAAGGTTTTTGTTAATCAAGTTAGGTTTTAATTAGTAAAAAGGGTTAATTGTTAAGTTATGCTTGATGAAAACTTAACCTAGTTTGCTAGTTTGTTAAATGTTATTTTCCTAATTATCATATTAGCTTAATTACAAACTAGACTTTTACTAAATCCTAATTATGTGAGATTAAAAATCTAGTAATGGTTTGGATGATTTAATCTTGCTATATTATGATATTTGTAAATCCTAGTTTGGTAAAAGCTTGTAGTTTTGAGCTAAAATGATATATGTTGCTTGCTAGATTTCGGTAAGTTTAGGCGTGGGTTTTTTTTTTGACGTTACGATGTTATTTATATTAGATTCCACGTTTATTATTGTGTTTTGAATGCGCGATCGGTACGATCAGGGTCTATGCTTGGTAGTTGTGTCGCTTTGCGTTCCTAGCTAGGGCCGTGCCGATGTCATTCATGTCTTTGTGTAGCTTTTGCTCTTGAGTTGGTTTCGTAGTGTCGCTACGCGCGTTAGCCACTTGACGAACACTTAAGAGTATGTTTGGAGTTGTTGCGTCGGTCAAACGTAGTTGGTACGTGTTATTGGTCGATTGCTAATATATACTTGTTATATTGTTATATGCTTTCAGGATCACAGGCGGGGACTTCGGGCGCTGCGAACAGGGGAAAGCGAGTAATTAGCTTTACTTAGCCAGGAATATTGGTGAGTAGATTTAATATCTACAGGGGAATTGCCCGTATGGCGTTATGCGTCTGTGCTAGAGATGTTATGATATTGTCGCATATTCTATTGCATATATAGTGTTGCGCATACACTTTATTGCTTAGTTACTTGTTGTACTTGGACTTGTACCCTTAGGACACGCACAACACACATATATATGATATTGTTTGGTTAGGGACATTGAGACATTGATTCATATTCCTTGTTGCATATGACATATAGCATACCTGTATACCTACATACTTACACATATGCCCTGATATGCTTCATGCTAGTTACCTGTATACCTATATGGTATTGTACCATTAGAGATAGGTATATCCACATAACGACATAGCTACATGTATACCTCGCATACATACTTCACTTATACCTGGAGGGTATATTACATCATTACTGATAGGTAGATACATATACCTTGCTATACCTTTATATTTACACATATATCTGGCTACAGCTATATGTTTACCTTTACTTGATTATATAGACTTGGAGAATTTAGGAACCGCATGATTTATATATTAAGTTGTTGCAGTTAATTAGCGGCTTTTCCATTATATGCTCGCATTACAGTTTTATGATTCATATACTATATTCATGGATTTTCGCATTGAGATATGGATTTTTCATGATGTTTTTTGGATTTGAGAACCGTGGTGGTTTCATGAAATTATGTATTATTTGAAAAACTCGGTTTCTCTTGATATGATATTTTAGCAGCCACCAAGAGATTTATCGGTTCTGATATATATACCCCATGCGAGGAGCGTCGTGGGCCGTGTGAGGGTACATGATGGGGCCCGGAGGTACCCGGGGTGTAACAACCGAGTCCAACTCTACTAATTTCAGTTATCCTATGATGGTGTGTGGTATTTATTTCATTTGTCTTGCTTGACTGTTGCTAGTTATGAATTTTACCTCGACAATTCAAATTCTGCGTATAACAATTTTATGTCATCAAAAGTTAAAATAAAAATACTTGTCATGGCCTGCTTGACACCCCTAAAGCTGTGGTAGCGTCCTTGCATCGTGTTCTCGTCCCGTTCAGTGAAACGGACGTATTTGGACGGCTACGCGCACGCACGTGCGTCCGTTGTTAGGGATATGCTTTTTAATTGAAAAATACTTCTATTTAATTTTTGGAACCCGCCAATAATTTTCGTATTTCAAATTCAAATTTTTGGACTCGACCCCGAGCGCAATTCTGAAATAATTTGTATTCCGCTAAATTCTATTTTTTTCTAATATTTCTTTAAAACCAACGAAATTTAAATTCATAACTAACAGGAAATATTTTCTCTATTTTTAAAAATCCCTTTAAAATCTTTTAATCTTTTTAAAAGTTTTCTCTAACTGCTTCAACCCCACAAATCCTTCGTAGAAATCTTTCTCATTTTTCTTCCCCTTTATTTTGGCCACGAGCTAATCAAAACCTCTCTTTTCCTCCTGGGCCCCACCGTCTCGCCTTCTCCCTTCTTTCCTTTCTCTTTCTCTCTCTCTCTCCTCCCTATTCATTCACTAAAATCCAATTCTATCTCTCCTCACTGTTACCCTTTCCCTCTCTCTCTCGTCTCTCTCTATCTCTCTCTCTCTCTCTCCTCTCTCCTTTATATTTTTTCTCCTTCATCTATATATTTTTCCCGAGCCTCGTAAACCCATGTGCGAGAACCTCTACATCTAAACCCTAACCCTAGCCGCTCCTCTTCCTAGCCGAGCCGACCTCATCAACACCTCAACCTCATCTTCTCCTCATCCTCCTCCTCGCCTCCATCTTCTTTTCTCTCTCTGCCCGAGGCTGCACCCTGCGCTTGATCCCCGCCGTGAACCCAAAGCCTTCGGTCGTCGCCAACGCCTCTGGTCGACGCCGACGATCACCAGACCATCCCAGAACACCCCAGTAAGTGCTTTCTCCATCTCATCCTTCTTTTCTTCTTCTTTTCTTTTCTTTTCCCGCAACTGAAAATCTTTGATGGATGGGTTCTGTAGATCGTCGGAGCACGTCGTTCTCACCGCCTTCGATCTCGCCGTCATTGCTAGTACCCCTCTGAGACCCAGTAAGTATCCCTCATCCTTTTCCTTCTTCTCCTTTCCCTGTTCTTTTCTTTCTTTCTCTGGATCTACACTTTTTTTAGCAATCCTATTCACTGTTTTTATGTTTCGCCGGAATCTGACCGTGCCGGCGACGTGTCTCGACATTCCAGTGAGGAACCCTGACCCGTGTGGCTCCATTGTTCGTCGTTTGGGTTCATTCCGTGAACCGTGCGCACGTCGCGAGTTTTTCCCCCGCCGACGCGTAACGTTCCGTTTTCCGTTTCGCGACCCGTCGAGACAAGTGAAACTTGCTACATGCTATAATAAACTATTTATATGCTAAATTACTTATTTCCTGTTAAATCTCTAGTTAGAATAGAAAGAAATGGATTACAAGTTAATCGTGTAAGGTTCCGTTATACATTTCATGATTCCAAACGTGAAACCTAATCTTGCATCTAATTATTTACATCTAACAATCACCTGTACATGATAGATCACCTTTGTTTATTGCTGTGATACCTTTTTAAGCCTATCGGATATCCATGTGCAACTTTAACCGATCTAATTATAACTGCATTCATTAAACAGATTATACATGTCATCGCATCCATGGATCACTCAATACTTACTAACCTGTTTTCAGCATTTACATCTTTCATACTGTATTCACAATTATGCCGACATTGTCTGTTAAACAAAATTGATAACTGTACAGCTAAATAAATAGAATCTGCTTTATTGCTTAACTCATTTCTTAGATTATGTTGTTGATAACCATGCTTGATTACTTATAACCATGATCATGCTAGCTGATTATGAGCACACTCATGATATCGTTTACACCTTGACATTACTTGCTGCATACATATTGATTGACCCGACATGGTACCGTATACTGCTTGACTTGACCTGATGTACCATGACTTGACCCGTTACCTGATCTTGTGTCTAATGCCAACAAACCTGACATGTAGTCCTCACGGACTGTTCCTGTTGTCTGTCCAGACAAACCTGCTCTTACCTGATCCTACGTTGGCATTAGTTCTTGATTACTGAATACCTGACTTGACATACAC
This sequence comes from Agapanthus africanus, assembly GCA_030015575.1. Classification (NCBI taxonomy): domain Eukaryota; kingdom Viridiplantae; phylum Streptophyta; class Magnoliopsida; order Asparagales; family Amaryllidaceae; genus Agapanthus; species Agapanthus africanus. Next base: position 561,189,920 of record CM057345.1, read on the forward strand.
ATATAACTTGGGGGTATGGGGAAATCAATGGTGAAACCTGAGTTGTAACTCAACAGTTCGATACTTGTTCTGATCAGTTTTAGAGGCTAGGTCGGCCTTGGGATGCTGCTGCTGACATCATTCATCTGTACATATTCATGTTTTAGTGCCTAGCGGCATGTCTCGGTTTCAGCCCGAGAATCTGGACCGTGGTCCCGGGTATGCACGGGATACTATTGAGTTACATCGATGATTCATCAATTTGATTTCAAAGACTTTAGAACAGAAAACCTGATAGAACAGTTTAGTTACTCAATACACACTACCCTGCACTGCCCTGATCTACATTACTGTTACACCTGCTTTTCATTCATGTTTATATTTACATTGCCTGTTACCCTGTTTATATTTTATTATTTGATGACACGACATGCTGACGTCTGGGTTTTGCATGACCCAGATTCGGTACCGCTGCTGCAGTCCGAGCAGGAGTACTTCAGCCAACAGGCTGAGCTGTGAGGTGTCAGCAGTAGTTAGTTCTTTTATTTCCTGCATTTTATTCCTGATGTGAGCCCGCATTATGGGACATACATTCCAGTTATTTTGTATTGGATCTTTTGCTTCCGCATTTTATTATTCTTGACTCATGTTATCTTGGCTTATGGACATATTTTAGATAGTTTTATTTTGTTCTTGATATCTCTACAGCCGTAATGTGATTGTGGATGGATACTTCCTACCCACAGGTAGCATGGTTGGCTATGTCACGTGCCCATTTTAGCGTACACTGGGAAGCGGGGCGTGACATGGTTCTTTTGGTATCAAAGCCATAGGTTAGTCGGGTTGATTCTTTTGTAGTTGAGTATTGTACCCAATACACGAATCAGAATACCGGTATTTAGGAAACATGTCTTGCCACCTTGCCGTTTACCGTTCTTGAATCAAATTCTTCCTGGTTATATCTTTTACGATGTGCAAACTTCCTTTGCATATCGACTCAAAACCTAATTCCTTATTATCTCTAGGACTTAGGCGACTTGGGTGGAGTTATGTAATTGTGGCTATGATACCGCGGCATAGTTACAATGCGGCACTCTATTTAAGTAACTTGGAGTTCTAGCCTTGATCCATATTGTAAATTTGCTATCATGCTAATCTTGGGTGTTTTGATTTCAGGAGTATGGCAGGCAAGAATCTGAAGACGTACCAAAGGCATGTTGACGAAGCCGCCATGCTTGGAGTAATTCGGGGAATGCTGGAGAATCAAAAGAGACAGACCGAGCTGATCCAGCAGCAAGCGGAATCGTTTCAGGAAGGTTTGCAGATCGTTCAGCAGTCTGCGAACAATGTTGGAGCTAAACCAGTTGATCGTGTGGGGACCGTAGCAGACTTCCGACGTTTGGGTCCGTCGGTATTTACCGGTTTGGAGGAGCCGTTGCCAGCAGAGCAGTGGCTAGTTGACACGGAGAACTTACTTATTGCGACACAGATTCCAGATGATAAAAGAGTTGATGTGGTGCGTATTCAGTTAGTGGACTACGCCCGTGAATGGTGGCTTGTGGAGGAGACCCGCTTGCCCAAGCCGATCAAGTGGGCGGATTTTTCGAAGAGTTTCCTGGAGAAGTTCTTCCCGCGGACTGCACGGGAGGAAATGGAAGAGAAGTTCATCGGGCTAAAGCAGAATGGAGCACCCATAGATGTGCATGCAGCGGAATGGACACGGCTTAGTAGATTCGCTGGACCTTTAGTTGCCAACAATGCAGACAGGGCAAGGAGGTTTATGCGCAGCTTGGATGTGGACATCCAGAGGCAGATTGTCTCCCTGGGTTTGACCACTTTCTCACAGGTACTTACGGCAGCCCGAGAACAGCAGAGCCTATCTGGGAAGAATGGGAGTTTGCAGCAGACAGCAGTTGCTGTAAGGAAGCCGGCATTTGTACCAAACCGAGCTCATGGACGCAGAGGTATTCCAGTGGACCGTCGCGGCGTAGCACCAATGAAGAAGCATGCTGTTGTTGACCAGAGAAAGAGCGTGACTTGTAACTACTTCCAGTTACCTGGCCACGTGCAAAAGGATTGTCGAAGGAGGCAGGGACTCTGTTTAGTTTGTGGAGCGGCAGATCACAATGTCAGCGCTTGTCCGTCGAAGCTTCGTACGAGGGATGATATTCAGAAGCCTCCGCAGAAACCGTTCCAAGGACAGAAGCAGCTGACTCAAGGACCTAATCAGGCTCGAGCTTTTACCTTGACGGCTGAGGAAGCTAAGGCATCAGGAGAAGTTGTTTCAGGTACTCTACTCGTTCATGGTTTTCCCGCATTAGCGTTATTTGATTCTGCTGCATCCCATTGTTTTATGTCGTCCAAGTTTATAGCTACACACTCGTTTACCTGCATGACCTTGTCTAGTTTCTGGGACATACACACTGGGAATGGGAAAATCATATCTAGTAGGGAATGTAAAGATTGTACAGTTGTTGTTTGCGGAAGGGAGCTTTTTGCAGATTTCTTGGTGATTGATACGAGCAGCTACGAAGTTGTCTTGGGAATGGATTTTCTTGGCACTTTCCACGCTCACATTGATTGTAGGGCAAAGAAAGTAATTTTCCAGATTCCCGGACATCCCGAGTTTATCTTCACTGGAGGAAGCAGTTCTGTCGGGCCAGTCGAGTTTAGGGCTAGGCCGACCACTAATATTCTTGCATCAATGGAGGTTGATAAAAGTGAAGAGCCAGCTGTTGTTCGTGATTTTATGGACGTGTTTGAAGATATATCGGGATTACCGCCGAAGCGAGACTTGGAGTTCGCAATTGATCTTATTCCTAGTGCAGCGCCAGTATCTAAAGCGTATTACCCAATGGCACCAGTAGAGTTGGAAGAAGTCAAGAAGCAGGTTGCTGAACTGCTTCAGAAGGGTTGGATTCAAAGCAGTAACTCGCCTTGGGGAGCTCCAGTTCTTTTAGTTAAGAAGAAAGATGGCACGAGAAGGATGTGCATCGACTATCGAGAATTAAACCGAGTGACTATTAAGAACAAGTACCCGATCCCTTGCACTGGCGAACTTTTTGAGCAGCTTAGTGGCACGAGGGTATTCTCGAAGCTGGATTTGCGATCCGTATATCATCAGGTCCGAGTGAAAGCAGAAGATATCTGCAAGACGGCGTTCCGAACTCGGTATGGACATTACGAGTACTTAGTGATGCCCTTCGGAGCAACGAATGCACCGGCGATATTCATGGACTTGATGAACCGAATCTTTTCACCATTCTTGGACCAGTTTATTGTGGTGTTCATTGACGATATTCTGGTTTACTCGAAGAGTTTTGAAGAGCATGCTGAGCATTTGAAGATCGCACTGCAGACGTTGAGACAAGAGAAGTTATATGCGAAGATGAGCAAGTGCGAGTTTTGGCTGGAAGAAGTGAAGTTTTTGGGGCATGTTGTGTCTGGCGATGGAATCGCCGTCGATCCCGAAAAGATTGCAGCAGTTCGTGATTGGCCGATTCCAAAGAATGTTGCGGAAATAAGAAGCTTTCTTGGACTCGCTGGATATTACAGAAGATTTGTAGAGAACTTTGCTCGTCTGGCGGAGCCGTTGACCAAGCAATGCGCAAAGAGGTACCTTTTGTGTGGACGGATAGATGTGCGTCAGCTTTCGAGATGTTGAAGCAGAAATTGATAACCGCCCCTATTCTGACCGTGCCAGACAATTCCAGAGGATTGGTGATTCACAGCGACGCATCTGGGAAAGGATTGGGATGTGTTTTGATGCAGCATGGGAAGGTTGTAGCGTACGCATCAAGACAGCTGAAGACCCACGAGAAGAATTACCCAACTCACGACTTGGAGCTTGCAGTTGTGATTTTCGCTTTGAAGATTTGGAGACATTACCTTTTGGGCGAAAGGGTCGAAGTTTTTACTGATCATAAGAGCTTGAAGTATGTGTTCACGCAGAAGGAGCTTAATATGAGGCAGCGTAGATGGTTAGAGCTGATGGCTGACTACGATCTTGATCTCAAGTACCATCCGGGAAAGGTTAATGTCGTACCGGATGCGCTCAGTCGGTTACCAGCAATTCAGATGTTGACTACGTAGAAGGAACTCGTGGAAGACTTCCGAAGATTTGATTTGGAGGTTGTGCTACCGCATTCTTCGGGACAGTTGATGCAGCTGCAGGTACATTCGTCGCTGATCGAGAATATTAAAGTAGCGCAATGGCAGGACCCTAGATTGCAAAAGTTTCGAGAACAGGTTGAAGCCGGACTATGAACAGATTTATTGATCCATGAAGATGGTTCGTTGAGATATGGTAGCTGTTTGTGTGTGCCGAAGGGAGATATTCGTGAAGAACTTATGAAGGAGGCACACAGTTCAGCTTATTCCGTACATCCAGGAGGCACGAAGATGTACCGAGACTTACGACAGCATTTCTGGTGGGAAGGTATGAAACAGGAGATTGCTCGCTTTGTGGAAAAGTGCTTGGTGTGTCAGCAAGTTAAGGCTGAATATCAAAGGGTTGCTGGTTTGTTGCAACCACTTCTGATTCCTCAGTGGAAGTGGGAACATATAACCATAGATTTCGTGACAGCTCTACCGCGAAGTCCAAAAGGCAACAATGCAGTATGGGTGATTGTTGATCGTTTGACCAAGGCAGCTCATTTTATTCCTTTTCGGGTTGGTCAATCAACAGAAACTTTGGCAGAACGGTACATGCAGGAGATTGTAAGATTGCATGGAGTACCGGTGAGCATCGTGTCCGATCGTGACACACGGTTCTTATCACACTTCTGGAGGAGTTTACAGAAAAGTTTAGGGACTCGATTGAAGTTTAGCACAGCTTATCATCCTCAAACTGATGGTCAGTCGGAGAGAACGATCCAAACTCTTGAAGATATGTTGAGAGCATGCATGTTGGACTTCAAGGGTTCTTGGGAGGATCATCTACATTTGGTGGAGTTTTCTTACAACAACAGTTTCCAGGCAACTATTCAGATGGCTCCATTTGAAGCTTTGTATGGTTGCAAGTGTCGTTCACCTGTTTGTTGGGACGATGTCGGTGATCGAAGATTGTTGGGACCAGATTTGGTTGTGCAGACAGTTGAGAAGGTTAACGCTATTCGGAATCATATGAAGGCAGCCCAAGATCGACAGAAGAGTTGGGCAGATACGTCGAGAAGACCTCTAGAGTTCGCCGTGAGTGATTTGGTATTCTTGAAGATATCACCGACTAGAGGGGTGATTCGTTTTGGAAGTCGAGGAAAGCTCAGTCCTCGATTCGTTGGACCTTTCGAGATCTTGGAGCATGTCGGTGAAGTAGCATATCGTTTGGCGTTACCGCAATCCTTGGCGAATGTGCACGATGTGTTTCACGTATCTCAACTCCGTAGGTATGTTCGAGATGAAACACATGTGTTGGATCATTCGGAGCTGACGGTACGTGAAGACTTGACTTTTGAGGAGCGACCGGCTGAAATTGTGGATCGAAGGGAAAAGGTTCTTAAGAACAAGGTTATCCCTCTTGTACTTGTTTCTGGGGGTAATCGCTCGTATGGAGAGTCCACCTGAGAACGTGAAGATAAAATCCGGCAGAAGTTTCCTCATCTTTTCTTGTAGTTGTTTGTCGTCTATCTTTTGTATTCTTGGAATTTCGAGGACGAAATTCTTTTATAGTTGGGTATAATGTAACAACCGAGTCCAACTCTACTAATTTCAGTTATCCTATAATGGTGTGTGGTATTTATTTCATTTGTCTTGCTTGACTGTTGTTAGTTATGAATTTTACCTCGACAATTCAAATTCTGCGTATAACAATTTTATGTCATCAAAAGTTAAATTAAAAATACTTGTCATGGCCTGCTTGACACCCCTAAACCTGTGGTAGCGTCCTTGCATCGTGTTCTCGTCCCGTTCAGTGAAACGGACGTGTTTGGACGGCTACGCGCATGCACGTGCGTCCGTTCTTGAGGGTATGCTTTTTAATTGAAAAATACTTCTTTTTAATTTTTGGAACCCGCCAATAATTTTCGTATTTCAAATTCAAATTTTTGGACTCGACCCGGGCGCAATTCTGAAATAATTTGTATTCCGCCAAATTCTATTTTTTTCTAATATTTCTTTAAAACCAACGAAATTTAAATTCATAACTAACAGGAAATATTTTCTCTATTTTTAAAAAACCCTTTAAAATCTTTTAATCTTTTTAAAAGTTTTCCCTAACTGCTTCAACCCCACAAATCCTTCGCAGAAATCTTTCTCATTTTTCTTCCCCTTTATTTTGGCCACGAGCCAATCAAAACCTCTCTTTTCCTCCTGGGCCCCACCGTCTCGCCTTCTCCCTTCTTTCCTTTCTCTTTCTCTCTCTCTCTCCTCCCTATTCATTCACTAAAATCCAATTCTATCTCTCCTCACTGTTACCCTCTCCCTCTCTCTCCTCTCACGAGGTTTCTCTCTCCTCTCGCGAGAGAATCTCTCTCTTTCGTCTCTCTCTCTCTCCTTTATATTTTTTCTCCTTCTTCTATATATTTTCCCCGAGCCTCGTAAACCCATGCGCGAGAACCTCTACATCTAAACCTTAACCCTAGCCGCTCCTCTTCCTACCCGAGTCGACCTCATCAACACCTCAACCTCATCTTCTCCTCATCCTCCTCCTCGCCTCCATCTTCTTTTCTCTCTCTGCCCGAGGCTGCACCCTGCGCTTGATCCCCGCCGTGAACCCAAAGCCTCCGGTCGTCGCCAACGCCTCTGGTCGACGCCGACGATCACCAGACCACCCCAGACCACCCCAGTAAGTGCTTTCTCCATCTCATCCTTCTTTTCTTCTTCTTTTCTTTTCTTTTCCCGCAACTGAAAGTCTTTGATGGATGGGTTCTGTAGATCGTCGGAGCACGTCGTTCTCGCCGTCATTGCTAGTACTCCTCTGAGACCCAGTAAGTATCCCTTATCCTCTTCCTTCTTCTCCTTTCCCTGTTCTTTTCTTTCTTTCTCTGGATCTACACTTTTTTTAGCAATCCTATCAATGTTTTTATGTTTCACCGTTTTTATGTTTCACCGGAATCCGACCGTGCCGGCGACGTGTCCCGACGTTCCAGCGAGGAACCCTGACCCGTGTGGCTCTATTGTTCGTCGTTTGGGTTCATTCCGTGAACCGTGCGCACGTCGCGAGTTTTTCCCCCGCCGACGCGTAACGTTCCGTTTTCCATTTCGCGACCCATCGAGGCAAGTGAAACTTGCTACATGCTATAATAAACTATCCATATGCTAAATTACTTATTTCCTGTTAAATCTCTAGTTAGAATAGAAAGAAATGGATTACAAGTTAATCGTGTAAGGTTCCGTTATACATTTCATGATTCCAAACGTGAAACCTAATCTTGCATCTAATTATTTACATCTAACAATCACCTGTACATGATAGATCACCTTTGTTTATTGCCGTGATACCTTTTTAAGCCTATCGGACATCCATGTGCAACTTTAACCGATCTAATTATAACTGCATTCATTAAACAGATTATACATGTCATCGCATCCATGGATCACTCAATACTTACTAACCTGTTTTCAGCATTTACATCTTTCATACTGTATTCACAATTATGCCGACATTGTCTGTTAAACACAATTGATAACTGTACAGCTAAATAAATAAAATCTGCTTTATTGCTTAACTCATTTCTTAGATTATGTTGTTGATAACCATACTTGATTACTTATAACCATGATCATGCTAGCTGATTATGAGCACACTCATGATATCGTTTACACCTTGACATTACTTGCTGCATACATATTGATTGACCCGACATGGTACCGTATACTGCTTGACTTGACCTGATGTACCATGACTTGACCCGTTACCTGATCTTGTGTCTAATGCCAACAAACCTGACATGTAGTCCTCACGGACCGTTCCTGTTGTCTGTCCAGACAAACCTGCTCTTACCTGATCCTGCGTTGGCATTAGTTCTTGATTACTGAATACCTGACTTGACATACACATATAACTTGGGGGTATGGGGAAATCAATGGTGAAACCTAACTTGTAACTCAACAGTTCGATACTTGTTCTGATCAGCTTTAGAGGCTAGGCCAGCCTTTTGATGATGCTGCCAACATCATTCATCTGTACATATTCCTATTTTAGTGCCTAGCGGCATGTCTCGGTTTCAGTCCGAGAATCTGGACCGTGGTCCCGGGTATGCACGGGATACTATTGAGTTACATCGATGATTCATCAATTTGATTTCAAAGACTTTAGAACAGAAAACTTGATAGAACAGTTTAGTTACTCAATACACACTACCCTGCACTGCCCTGATCTACATTACTGTTACACCTGCTTTTCATTCATATTTATATTTGCATTGCCTGTTACCCTGTTTATATTTTATTATTTGATGACACGACGCGCTGACGTCTGGGTTTTGCATGGCCCAGATTCGGTACCGCTGCTGCAGTCCGAGCAGGAGTACTTCAGCCAGCAGGCTGAGCTGTGAGGTGTCAGCAGTAGTTAGTTCTTTTATTTCCTGCATTTTATTCCTGATGTGAGCCTGCATTATGGGACATACATTCCAGTTATTTTGTATTGGATCTTTTGCTTCCGCATTTTATTATTCTTGACTCATGTTATCTTGGCTTATGGACATGTTTTAGATAGTTTTATTTTGTTCTTGATATCTCTACAGCCGTAATGTGACTGTGGATGAATACTTCCTACCCACAGGTAGCATGGTTGGCTATGTCACGCGCCCATTTTAGCGTACACTGGGAAGCGGGGCGTGACACGGGGCGAGAAAGGGATGGTGATGTAACATGCCGATGAGCATGGCAGGGGAACCATACCTTTCGGTGACAGTACCTATGACTCGGCGGTTATCGTGGGGATACTGACGGGAGTTATGTACGTATGGATACGTCGAAAGGCGAGGGTCAGAGCTAGGCACTCGAGTTTCCGGATAGCGTATGATATGTACCTATCAGGGGGCCAGTCGTGGTGACAGCACCTGATAGATCAGCCTTTATGTGTCGATGCTTGACACAGGTTTTCATGATATTTTTACTCCTAAGTATATATAACAGTGGAATGGGACGCTGTTATATATATATATATATATATATATATATATTAGTGGAATGTGACGCTAATATATATGTATACATATCAATTATATACATCATCATAATTATTCATGCAAATATACTTAGGAAATACATGAGATTGACTTGATATTGGATACATGATATATATGAGATTGACTTGATATTGGATACAGGATATATGGGATTTACTTGATATTGTACATTCCGAATTTATGAGACTACATGATATGAGAGCCAATTTGGGGGCTGATTTGAGGAAATTGGGATTTGGGTTGTCTTGATGGACTTTGGTCCTACCACGAGGTTAGGATTCCATGGGAATGACATGTTTTATCCCATACTCTACATCTATTGTTTATGCACTGCTTCATGTATTAGTAGTACCTGATAGAGTACCTTCCATGACTGTTGCATTTACATACTTTATTTTATATGCATTGCTTCATGTATTAGTTGTACCTGCTAGAGTATCTTTCATGACTGTTGCATATATACATTGTCATATCATCGTTTCATGTATTAGTAGTACCTGATAGAGTACCTTACATGATTGTTGTATACAGATTGTCATATTATTATTGCTTCATGTATTAGTTATACCTGCTAGAGTACCTTTCATGACTATTGCGTACATATGACCATTTATTGCTATTAGTTGCATATGTTAGATTCGCGCTATACATGCATACTTGCGATTACCTGCATATGTTATTTACTATTCACGAGTTGGTAACTCACCCCCGTTGTGCCATAGTGTTTGCAGGTTGTTCCTTAGAGTAGTCAGAAGCAGAGCTATTCTCATCTATCGTATCATCTTTTGCTGCGGATACCGCATCGGCTCACAGTGTGCAGTTTTGTTTTAGGTGGGTTTGTGGTTATCCATTTATGTTCTTTGTATATTCGTTGTATCCTGTACTCTCTATCTACCATTATCTTGTATGACTTAGAGACTTGATGTGAGGACGATATTATATATTATTTTGTGACTTGGAGATCTTTATGCAGTTTTATTTACATCGTCTTTTATTTCTTCGCTACGGCGTCGTATATCTGTTGTGGTGGTTGTTTTCCGCCTTTGGGCGTGTTTTTGCTCCCGTTTGGGGATGCTTTACTTATATTTTTGTTGTACCCATTTTTGGGGCTGGTTTTTACAAAGGAGGTGCTGCCAAATTTTTAATGTAAATAAAGTTTGACTTTTAAAGAATTTGGTTTGAGATTTCAAAAGTTTTAACAATGTTCTTATTTCTTACTACTTTTGATGGTTTAGACTGCTGGGTTTTCGCCTTACTTAAATTGCGTTACGCCTGTAGACATTGCGTAGTTTAAGGGCCGTCACGTGCCAATTTCGGGTTGTGACAAAGTTGATATCAGAGCGCTAGGTTTTACCTTTCGGAGTATAGGATGACCTTGGTATGATAGAGTAGGTAGTTTAAGCAGAGTAACGTAGTGTGTATATGTCCGCGGCATACTCACGATCACGATACTCCGCCTAAAGTGGCCTAAGTATTAATTGCTTGATATTCCTTCCTTGATGATACATATCCTTGTGATTCGATTTCCATATTCATATCGAATCCTATTTCCATTTATATTCTTTGCCGCCGATGACCATGAGGACTTAGAGTGATGCAGCGAGAGCAGAGATCAGAGTTGACTCGTGTAGGACGAGGACTGACCAGGATGGCACGCTCGTTGCATAGGAGCAGATGGATCCGCCTTCGATACATCGTATCGCTAGACTTGAGGCAGAGATGCAGGACATACGCCAGACGATGAGGTCTTTGGTTGATGCCAGTCGAGCGCAGCTACAGGAGGTTGCCACCCCTGTTACCCAGTTAGTCCTTGCGATCAGCACTGTATTGTGTTACTTACACAGCACCAATGGACGCAGCCCTATTTGACGAGGAGCGTCTTTCCGAGACTTTGGGAGTTCGAGGACAGAGGAGGGCTCGTGCAGGTGTACCAGCCCAAAGACAGAGGTTCAGTCGCCAGACAGATTTCGTGACCGTCACGGGAGTAGCAGAGGCTTGGGACGAGTGATGTGTTAGCTAGATCAGCCATTTGTTGTGTTAACTTCTGTCAGCGATTCATTTGTTGCGCGACACGTGTTTCGGTCGTATGCCAATCGGATAGGAGATAGAGATTCTTCCGTCGTTTTGATCCTTCTAAAGATGTTGGATTTGACGTTCTCCTGGGTACGGACTGGTTAGCTACGTGCTAGGCGTCTGTGGACTGCCGCGAGAAGTCAGGTTTTGTTTTCCCGGCAAGTCAGTTCTTGTGGTGCATGGGAGGACAGTGGTGCCGCCTCTCACTGCTTGAATTCAGCCTTTTTCGCTAGTCGGTTTTTGAGAAGAGGATGTCGAGGATTCTTGGCTTTCATTCGTGATACCGGAGCCACAGTGGGATTGTTGGACCGGGTTCCTATCGTGCGAGAGTTTTCCGACGTTGTTCCAGATGAGCCGGCGGAGCTTAGGGAGCTTAAGGATCAGCTGCAGAGTTGCTTAGGGGGGCTTGTGTGTCCTTGTGTTTCGCTTTGGGGAGCTCCTATTCTGTTCGTCAAGGAGAAGGACGGCAGTTTGAGGTTTGGTATTGATTGATCGTCAATTGAACCGGCTTACGGTGCGGACAGGTATCCGTTACCTCGCATTGACGATTTCTTCGATCAGCTCCAGAGTGCGAGACTTTTTCTAAGTTTGTTTGGGATCAGGTCATCATTGGTTGCGGGTTCGGAGTGATGACATTCCGAAAACTGCTTTTGTGTGCGCTACGGGCAGTATGAGTTTTGGTGGTGTCGTTGGACTCACCAATGCCATAGCAGCATTCGTGGATATGATGAAACAGATTTCTTCAGGCCGTTCCTCGACCAGTTTATTGTTGTGTCATTGATGACATTCTGGTATATTCCAAGAGTTGTGAGGAACGTGAGCAGCACTTGAGGATTTGTTTTGCAGACACTAGGAGAGCTCCAGCTGTTTGCTAAATTCTTAGAGTGTTCCTTCAGTCTTGATTGTGTTGACTCCTAGGTCTTGTAGTTACGGGAGACGGTTTTTGTATGGTCCCGAGGAAGATCGAGGCCGTATAGCTTTCGCCGAGACTTATATCCGGGACGGAGGTCCACAGATTTTTTTGGGTTTAGCCGGTTTATACCGCCGTTTCGTGCAGGATTGCTAGTGTATCGTTGCGCCGTTGACTGAACTGACCAGAAGGGAGGTTCCTTTTCTTGGACTGAGGCATGTGTGCAGAGTTTTCAGCAGTTGAAAACTCGGTTGACAACTGCACTGGTTCTTTCTTTGCTTTCTGGTTCGGGCGACTTTGTTGTTTAACTGTAATGTTTCGCGAGTGGGGTTCGATTTTGCGTTGATGTAGCATTATAGAGTTATCGCTTTTGCTTCCCGACAGTTGGAGGAAGTACGAGCAGGATATCCCACTCATGATCTGGAGATGGCCGCGGTGGTCGTGCGTTGAAGATCTGAGGACACTACTTGTGCGGAGAGTCGTGTCAGATTTTCACGGACCACCAGAGCTTAATGTACATCTTCTTGCAGCGGGTTTTGATTGTTGAGACAGCGCCGTTGGATGGAGCTTATGAAGGATTGTGTTTGTGAGATCCTCGTTACCCATGGCAAGGCGATTGTGGTAGCTGATGCTGGAGTCGTAGGCCCGGGGTTAGCTTGTTCCAGTTGTGCGCAGTTTTGAGACAGCCTTCTGCAGATTTACAGTTCTTGTGCGATCGTTGAGTACAACTTAAGTTCGCCTCATCTGAGGGGACAGCTTGCTCATGTCCGCGTCCGTCCATGTTTTTCCTTAATCGTTTTCGCGAGGCACTGCCTGCCGATGCTCATTTGTCAGAAATTCTTGAGCATACTCGGCTGGGTAAATATTCGGAGTCCTTGATTTGTGACCAGGGCGTGCTACGTTTAGGGACACGTTTGTGTGTACCTGATACTGATGGGTAGAGACGCGAAATCCTAGAGCAGGCACATCGTCAGCTTTCTGCGTTCATTCAAGTCCACCAATATGTAGCGTGACTTGTAAGATAGTTACGGGTGGGCAGGGATGAAGAGTGAATTTTCGGATTTTGTTTTAAGGTGTCTGTCTTGTTGTGAGATAAGGTTGAGCATTTGAGACCGGCTGGAGAGTTGCAACCTTTAACCGTTCCGGAGTGGGAATGGGAGCAGATCTCCATGAATTTCGTTGTGGTGTCTACCCCGGTCTAGACAGGGTGTGACTCCATTTGGGTGTTTGTTGTCCGGTTATGCTCAGTTTGCTCAGTTGTTCTTCATTAAATTTGTGCGTTGCACGGAGTTCCTTCATGTGTTGTATCCAGTGAAGGCACCCTGTTCGCTTGCCGTCTTGGGCAGAAGCTTCAGAAAGCCTTGAGTACTGGTTGAGCTTTAGCTTCGCTTTTCCATCCACAGAACTACAGTTTGTGAGAGCGGGCTATACAGACTCTGGAGGATATGCTTGTGCGTGCGTACTAATTGTTGTTGACAGTTGGGATCGTCACTTGCCATTGTTAGGATCCTCCTTCGATAGCAGTTATCAGGAGACATTCCAATTGGCAACCTTTAGGTTTTGTTTGGTAGGTTGTGTCGATCGCCAGTCTGTTTTTCTGACTCTGCGAGAGTAGGATTTTTGGACCCCAGCTAGTCTAGAGATTTCGGAGATGATCCAGTTGATTCAGGTCAGCATGAGAGTGGCCCAGTGCAGACAGAGGTCTTATGCCGATCGTGGTGGTCGCAGACTTGAGTTCGCAGTGGAAGATCATGTATTCCTACGGATTTTCCGATGAATGACGTGTTGAGTTTTGGGAAGCTTATCCCAGGATTGTAGGTCCTTTTGAGATCCTCAAGCGAGTTAGTTTCGTTGCCTATAATTTGGCACTTCTGCCCAGATTATTGAGTATTCACCCCGTATTTCTTGTGTCGATACTTTGCAAATACCTTCATGACCTTTCTCACATGATTCAGCACCCGACCATTTGGACACGATCTTTTCGTTCACCAGCAGCCGATAGTTAGAGTGGATCAGCAGGTGGAGAAACTTCGGTCAAGGGTCTGGCCATCCGTGAAGGTTTCTTTGGCGTAGCCGTATAGTGAGGTGATCACTTAGGAGGCTGCGAGCGAGATTTGGGAGTTTTGTACTCATCTATTTGAAGGTACGCTTAGTGAGAATTTTAAATTCGGGGACCGAATTTCTTTAAGGGGGGAAGATTGTAACGTTTTAGAAATCGTTTAGGTGATTTTCCGTTTTTAGGGTAAAATAGTCGGGTTTTCCGTTTTAACCCGATTATGATCAAACTTCTGAATAAACTTCACGGCACCTAGTTTAGCTAGAATGAAGCTAGTGCGCGGGCTTTGAGGGTCAATGGGAAGTTTTGGTTCACATAGAATTTTTCCCTAATTAAAATGTTATTTTAATGCATTATTTGTGCACTTTATTAGTAGTAATTACTTTTTGGCTTGGGTTAATTACTACTAATGAGAATCTTTGCTAATCTAATCACTAGATATTTTGTTAATCTATCCATCCAAATATCTAGATATTTTGTGAATTAAATTGAAATTTAAAGAAAAAGAAAGAAAAGAAAAGGTGGCATTTACATTAATTAGCATTTAATGTTGTTTTTAGTTAGAACTTTCTTCTTTTTTTCACAAAACACCCCCCATTCTTCCCTTGGCCGGCCACTTCAACCCTTGCTGCCCTTGTGTTTTCCTCACTCCATTTTCATCATTTCAAGCACAAATAAATCATCAAAAATCCAAATAAAGTCATACAAACTCAAATATAATCATTTCCCTTCATTCTTGAACTCAAAACTAGCTTGGATCATCATTCTAGTGAGGATTTTGGAGGCTAAAGTTTGGATTTCTTTCTTATTTCAAGTGGTGTTCTAGTGAGGTATAAAACCCTAACCCTAATCTCTTTTGTGGTTTTAATAATTTAATTAGCTTATTTAGATATTTAATTTAATCTTTTAATTGCATATTTAGAATTTGTAGTAAGGGTTTTTGTTAATCAAGTTAGGTTTTAATTAGTAAAAAGGGTTAATTGTTAAGTTATGCTTGATGAAAACTTAACCTAGTTTGCTAGTTTGTTAAATGTTATTTTCCTAATTATCATATTAGCTTAATTACAAACTAGACTTTTACTAAATCCTAATTAGGTGAGATTAAAATTCTAGTAATGGTTCGGATGGTTTAATCTTGCTATATTATGATGTTTGTAAATCCTAGTTTGATAAAAACTTATAGTTTTGAGCTAAAATGATATATGTTGCTTACTAGATTTCGGTAAGTTTAGGCGTGTGTTTCTTTTGACGTTGCGACGTTATTTATATTAGATTCCACGTTTATTATTGTGTTTTGAATGCGCGATCGGTACGATCAGGGTCTATGCTTGGTAGTTGTGTCGCTTTGCGTTCCTAGCTAGGGTCGTGCCAATGTCGTTCATGTCTTTGTGTAGCTTTTGCTCTTGAGTTGGTTTCGTAGTGTCGCTACGCGCGTTAGCCACTTGACGAACACTTGAGAGTATGTTTGGAGTTGGTGCGTCGGTCAAACGTAGTTGGTACGTGTTATTGGTCGATTGCTAATATATACTTGTTATATTGTTATATACTTTCAGGATCGCAGGCGGGGACTTCGGGCGCTGCGAACAGGAGAAAGCGGGTAGTTGGCTTTACTTAGCCAGGAATGTTGGTGAGTAGATTTAACATCTACAGGGGAATCGCCCGCATGGCGTTATGCGTCTAGGCTAGATATGTTTTGATATTGTCGCATATTCTATTGCATATATAGAGTTGCGCATACACCTTATTGCTTAGTTACTTGTTGTGCTTGGACTTGTACCCTTAGGACACGCACAACACACATATATATGATATTATTTGGTTAGGGATATTGAGATATTGATTCACATTCTTTTTTGCATATAACATATAGCATACCTTTATACCTATATGCTTACACATATGCCTTGACATGCTTCATGCTAGTTACCTGTATACCTATATGGTATTGTACCATTAGAGATAGGTATATCCACATAATGACATAGCTATATGTATACCTCGCATACATACTTCACTTATACCTGGAGGGTATATTACATCATTACTGATAGGTAGATACATATACCTTGCTATACCTTTATGTTTACACATATATCTGGCTATAGCTATATGATTACCTTTACTTGATTATATAGACTTTGAGAACTTAGGAACCGCATGATTTATATATTAAGTTGTTGCAGTTAATGTCATGCCCCGCTTCCCAGAGTACGCAAGATTGGGCACGTGACATAGCCAACCATGCTACCTGTGGGTAGGAAGTATCCATCCACAGTCACATTACGGCTGTAGAGATATCAAGAACAAGATAAATAAACTATCTAACACATGTCCAAATCCATAATAACAAGAGTCAATGATAAATAACTGCGGAAGCAAATGATCCAATACAACAATAGAAAAGTACGTCCCATAATGCGGGCTCACATCTGGAAATAAAATGCAATAAATAAACTAATCACTACAGAACTCACAAATCAGCCTGCTGGCTGAAGTACTCCTGCTCGGTCGGCGACAGTGGTAAAGAATCTGGGCCATGCAAAACCCAGACGTCAGCGCGTCATGTCAACCAATAATATAATATGAACATGGTAATAAGCAATGCAGAAATAAACATGAATAAAGCAATAATATGAAACAACAGTGCAGGGTAGTGTGCAGTGGGTAACGAAACTGTTCTATCAGGTTTTCTATTCTAAAGTCTTTGAAATCAATTGATGACTCGTCGATGTAACTCAATAGTATCCCGTGCGTGCCCGGGACCACGGTCAAGATTCTCGGGGCTGAATCCGAGACGTGTCGCTAGGCAGTAACAAGTAGCAGGATGGGTGAGTGATGTCAGCATCATCACTCCGGGGCTGGCCTAGCCCGTAAGACTGATCAGAACAGGTATCGAACTGTTGAGTTACAAGTCGGTTTCACCTTTGATTTCCCCATACCCCCAAGTTATGTATGCCGAGTCAGGTATTCAGTAATCAAGAACTAATGCCAACACAGGATCAGGTAAAAGCAGGTTTGTCTGGATA
This sequence comes from Agapanthus africanus, assembly GCA_030015575.1. Classification (NCBI taxonomy): domain Eukaryota; kingdom Viridiplantae; phylum Streptophyta; class Magnoliopsida; order Asparagales; family Amaryllidaceae; genus Agapanthus; species Agapanthus africanus. The sequence goes on from CM057345.1 coordinate 561,207,092, forward strand.
GACAACAGGAATGGTCCATGAGGACTCCATGTTAGGTTTGTTGGCATTAGGCATGAGATCAGGTAACAGGTCAGGTCATGGTACATCAGGTTAAGTCGATAGTAAAGGGTACCATGTCCGGTGCATCGGTATGTATATATATGTCATGTGTAGCAAGGTCAGGTCAAAATGTAACGCAATCGAGGGTGTGCTCACAACAGGTATAATCGAATAAGGAAATAACAGCAGGAAATAAAGTAAACGACAATATCAGTTCATTTAATCACAATATAGTGCAGTCGTATTATCAGATTAACAAGTTTCGAGCACCCTTGCGGTGCAATAATCACAAGGTAGTGCAATATCAATAACAGAAAGTAAAAGAGCTACATGTGTACGGCTATCGTCCTTTAAACACTAAAATGATTAACTGGTAGTTTCGTTATTAGGGTTAAAGTGGCAATTGCAATTTTAGGTTACAGTAACATGATATATGTCATAATGCGTCCAAATTATAAAATAGCTCTACTTTGTTAAGTTTTGCAAGTTTAATGAGTCAAACACATTTAATTTGTATAACATAGCATGTAGCAAGTGATACTTGCCTCGACGGTTCGCGAACCGGGAAAAACGGACGTAACGTCGGCGGAAAAACACGCGACGGACGCACGGTTCACGGACAGAGTCCAAACAACGAATAGCGGGACCACACGGACCGGAGTACCTTGCTGGAATGTCGGGTCAAGTCGTCGGCACGGCCGGATTCCGGCGAAATATCAAAACAGCGACGAAGTTAGCGAACTACGCATGGACAATAACGACCAGCGAAGGGGAAAAAGGAAGGGGAGAGGTAAAGAGAAGCTTACTGGGGTTGCAAGTGTCGCGATAGCGACGAGGTCGACGGCGATGGGACGCCGGCGAGGGAGCGGCGGCGGCAGACTCGGCTGCAGGCTGCTGGAGAAGGAGAAACGGTGAGGAGGGAGTGGGAAAGGCCGGGTCTGGGTTGCAGGTGAAGAGGAGGTGGTCGGCGGTGGCGCAGGTGACGATGAAGAGGGTCGACGGCGGCGTTTTCCGGCGAACTGGAGAAGGTGAGAGGGTTGCCGTTTGGGTTCTGTTGCGGCGCCGGCACTCTGGAAGGAGGAGGAAGGCGTCGAGGTCGGGAAGAGGGGCGAAGGGGGAGACGCTGGCGTCGTCGGCGACGAAGTCACGGCGGCGACGGGGAACAAGGCTGGCTAGGGTTACGATGAGGCTCTCGTGGGGGGTTTTCGCGTGCGTTTCTCTGGAGGAAGGAGACGAGTAATAATATATAGGGATAGAGAGAGAGATTAGAGGAAGAGAGAGAGAGAGACAGTGCCGGAGAGAGGAGAGAGAGAGAGAGGGATAGAGGGGCCCACGGGGTTAAAGTCCCTCGTGATTGGCCAGGGAAAATTTATGAAAAGATTTAAAGGATTAATTTGTTATTTAAGTAACAGATAATATATGTGTAATATAGTTTTAGATAATTTAATTAAATTGGGATTTTGGCGCTAAATGAAACATTTCCAAATCGCGCCCGGCTTGCGCCCAAATATTTGAAATTTAAATAATAGGATTTTAAGCGGGTTCCAAATTTTAAAATGAGATGTCTTATGATTAAAAAGTATGCCCCCAAGTCGGACACTTGCACGCGCGCGTAGCCGTCCAAACTCGCCCGTTTCACCGAACGGGATGAAAACTCGACGCACGGACGCTACCACGCGGCTAGGGGTGTCGAGTAGGCCAATATGGATATTTTTAATTTCACTTTAGGTGTTAAAATTTGTTACATGCAAAAATGACTTAGCCGGTTAAAATTTTACAGTGAGACCCAAACAGGCAAAAATAAATGAAATGAGCAATATCAAACACTCAACCAGTAACAGAAATAGTATTATTGGGCTCGGGTGTTACATCATACCCAACTACAAAAAGAATTTCGTCCTCGAAATTCCAAGAATACAAGATAGAAAACTACAGGAAAAGGTGAGGAAACTTCTGCTGGATCTCGTCTTCTCGCTCCCAAGTGGATTCTTCATGCGATCGATTACCCCAAGAAACTAGCACAAGGGGGATAACCTTGTTCTTAAGAACCTTTTCTCTTCGATCCTTGATTTCAACCGGTCGCTCCTCAAAAGTTAGGTCCTCTCGTACAGTTAACTCCGAATGATCCAAGACGTGGGTTTCATCTCGAACATACCTCCGTAGTTGAGATACATGAAACACATCGTGTCCACCTGCCAAGGACTGTGGTAACGCCAAACGGTACGCTACCTCTCCAACACGCTCCAATATTTCGAAGGGTCCAACGAATCGAGGACTAAGCTTTCCTCGACTCCCAAAACGAATCACTCCTCTAGTCGGTGATATCTTCAAGAATACCAAATCACCCACGGCGAACTCTAGAGGTCTTCTTGACGTGTCAGCCCAACTTTTCTGTCTGTCTTGAGCTGCCTTCATATGCTTCCTGATTGTATTCACCTTCTCGACTGTCTGTACCACTAAATCTGGTCCTAGTAACCTTCGTTCACCAACATCATCCCAACAAACAGGTGAACGGCACTTACGACCATACAACGCTTCAAACGGAGCCATCTGAATAGTCGCTTGGAAACTATTGTTGTAAGAAAACTCCACCAAGTGTAGGTGATCTTCCCAAGAACCTTTGAAGTCCAACATGCATGCCCTCAGCATATCTTCAAGAGTTTGGATCGTTCTCTCCGATTGTCCATCAGTTTGAGGATGATAAGCTGTGCTAAACTTCAATCGAGTCCCCAAACTTTCCTGTAAACTCCTCCAGAAGTGTGACAAGAACCGAGTATCCCGATCGGACACGATGCTCACCGGTACTCCATGCAATCTTACAATCTCCTGCATGTACCGCTCTGCCAAAGTCTCCGTTGATTGACCAACCCGAAAAGGAATAAAGTGAGCTGCCTTGGTCAACCGATCGAAAATCACCCATACTGCATTGTTGCCCTTTGGACTCCGCGGTACAGCCATCACGAAATCCATGGTTATATGTTCCCACTTCCACTGACGAATCGGAAGTCGTTGCAACAAACCAGCAACCCTTTGGTGTTCAGCCTTGACTTGCTGACATACCAAGCACTTAGCCACGAAGCGAGCAATCTCCCGTTTCATACCTTCCCACCAGAAGTGCTGTCGAATATCTCGGTACATCTTTGTACCTCCCGGATGTACAGAGTAATCTGAACTGTGTGCCTCCTTCATAAGCTCTTCACGCACATCCCCCTTTGGCACACACACACGGCTACCATACCTCAACGAACCATCATCGTGGACCAGTAAATCTGTTCGTAGTCCGGCTTCAACCTACTCTCGAAACCTTTGCAGTCTAGGATCCTGCGATTGTGCCGCTTTAATCTTCTCAACTAAGGACGACTGTACTTGCAACTGCATCAACTGTCCCGTAGAGTGTGGTAGCACAACCTCCAAGTCAAATCTTCGAAAATCCGCAATGATCTCCCTCTGGGTAGTTAATACCTGAATCGCTGGTAACCGACTAAGCGCATCCGGCACGACGTTAACTTTTCCCGGATGGTACTTAAGATCAAGGTCGTAGTCGGCCATCAGCTCCAACCATCTGCGTTGCCTCATGTTCAACTCTTTCTGAGTGAACACATACTTCAAACTCTTGTGATCTGTAAAAACTTCGACTCTCTAGCCCAAAAAGTAGTGTCTCCAAATTTTCAAGGCGAAGATCACGGCCGCAAGCTCCAAGTCATGAGTCGGGTAATTCTTCTCATGGGACTTCAGTTGTCTTGATGCGTAAGCTACGACCTTCCTATTCTGCATCAAAACACATCCCAATCCTTTTCCAGATGCGTCGCTGTGAATCACCAGTCCTCCGGAATTGTCTGGTACGGTCAGGATAGGGGCGGTTATCAACTTCTGCTTCAACGTCTCGAAGGCCAATGCACATTTATCCGTCCAAATAAAAGGTACTTCCTTGCGCGTAAGCTTGGTCAACGGTTCTGCTAAACGAGCGAAGTTCTCCACAAATCTCCTGTAGTATCCGGCCAAACCAAGGAAACTTCTTATCTCAGCCACATTTCTTGGAATAGGCCAATCTCGAACTGCTGCAATCTTTTCGGGATCGACGGCGATTCCATCGCCCGACACAACATGCCCCAGAAATTTCACTTCATCCAGCCAAAATTCGCACTTACTCATCTTCGCATACAATTTCTCCTGTCTCAGTATCTGCAGTGTGATCTTCAAATGCACAGCATGCTCTCCCGGACTCTTCGAGTACACCAGAATATCGTCAATGAATACCACAATAAACTGGTCCAAGAATGGTGAAAAGATTCTGTTCATCAAATCCATGAATATTGCCGGCGCATTCGTTACTCCGAAGGGCATCACCAGATACTCGAAATGTCCATATCGAGTTCGAAACACCGTCTTGCAAATGTCTTCTGCTTTCACTCGGACCTGATGATATCCGGATCGCAAATCCAGTTTCGAGAATACTCTCGCTCCACTAAGCTGCTCAAAAAGTTCTCCAATGCGAGGGATCGGGTACTTGTTCTTAATAGTCACCCGGTTTAATTCTCGATAATCAATGCACATCCTTCTCGTGCCATCCTTCTTCTTTACTAAAAGAACTGGAGCTCCCCAAGGCGAGTTGCTGCTTCGAATCCAACCCTTCTCAAGTAATTCACCAACTTGCTTCTTAACTTCTTCCAATTCCACTGGTGCCATCGGATAAATAAGCTTTAGATACTGGCGCTGCACCAGGAATAAGGTCAATCGCGAACTCCACGTCTCGCTTCGGTGGTAAGCCCGATATATCTTCAAATACGTCCATAAAGTCGCGAACAACTGCCGGCTCTTCAGTACTATCAACTTCCATAGCTACAAGAACACTGTGTGTCGGCCTAGCCCTAAACTCGACTGGCCCGACAGAACTGCTTCCTTACCGCAATTGCTGTCTGCATCGTTGGCAGCTAAAGGTCCAGCGAAACTACTGAGTCTCGTCCATTCTGCTGCATGCACGTCCACGGGTGCTCCACTCTGCCTCAGCCCAATAAATTTCTCTTCCATTTCCTCCCGTGCAGTCCGCGGGAAGAACTTCTCCAGGAAACTCTCAGAAAACTTCGCCCAACTGATCGGCTTGGGCAGCCGGTCTCTTCCACAAGCCACCACTCTCGGGCGTAATCCACTAGCTGAGTGCGCACCACACCAACTCTTTTGTCTTCTGGGATCTGTGCCGCAATCAGCAAATTCTCCGTGTCAACTAGCCACTGCTCGGCTGGCAACGGCTCCTCCAGACCAGTGAAAGTAGTAGGACCCAACCGTCTGAAATCTGCCACGGTCCCTACCCGGTCAACTGGTTTTGCTCCAGCGTTGTTTACAGACTGCCGAATGGCCTGTAAACCCTCCTGAAATGAATCTGCTTGCTGCTGGATCAGCTCAGTATGCCTCTTCTGATTTTCCAGCATTCCTCTTATCACTCCAAGCATGGCGGCTTCGTCCACACGCCTCTGGTACGTCTTCAAATTCTTACCTGCCATAATCCTGAACTCAAAACACCCAACTTTATCATGATGATAGATTCTGAATATGGATCAAGGCTAGAACTCCAAGATACTTAAATAGAGTACCGCATTATAACTATGCCGCGGTATCATAGCCACAATTACTTAACTCCACCCAAGTCGCCCAAGTCCTAGGGATAACAAGAAATCAGGTTTTCGAGTCGACATGCAAAGTAAGTTTGCACGTCGTAAAAGATATAATCAGGAAGAATGTGATTCAAGAATGGTAAAACGGTCAAGGTGGCAGGACATGTTTCCCTAAGCACGGGTATTCTGATTCGTGTATCGGGTATAATACCCAACTACAAAAGAATCAACCCAATTAACCTATGGCTCTGATACCAAAAAACCCATGTCACGCCCCGCTTCTCAGAGTACGCAAGATTGGGCACGCGACATAGCCAACCATGCTACCTGTGGGTAGGAAGTATCCATCCACAGTCACATTACGGCTGTAGAGATATCAAGAACAAGATAAATAAACTATCTAACACATGTCCAAATCCATAATAACAAGAGTCAATGATAAATAAGTGCGGAAGCAAATGATCCAATACAATAATAGAAAAGTACGTCCCATAATGCGGGCTCACATATGGAAATAAAATGCAATAAATAAACTAATCACTACAGAACTCACAAATCAGCCTGCTGGCTGAAGTACTCCTGCTCGGTCGGCGACAGTGGTAAAGAATCTGGGCCATGCAAAACCCAGACGTCAGCGCGTCATGTCAACCAATAATATAATATGAACATGGTAATAAGCAATGCAGAAATAAACATGAATAAAGCAATAATATGAAACAACAGTGCAAGGTAGTATGCAGTGGGTAACGAAACTGTTCTATCAGGTTTTCTATTCTAAAGTCTTTGAAATCAATTGATGACTCGTCGATGTAACTCAATAGTATCCCGTGCGTGCCCGGGACCACGGTCAAGATTCTCGGGGCTGAATCCGAGACGTGTCGCTAGGCAGTAACAAGTAGCAGGATGGGTGAGTGATGTCAGCATCATCACTCCGGGGCTGGCCTAGCCCGTAAGACTGATCAGAACAGGTATCGAACTGTTGAGTTACAAGTCGGTTTCACCTTTGATTTCCCCATACCCCCAAGTTATGTATGCCGAGTCAGGTATTCAGTAATCAAGAACTAATGCCAACACAGGATCAGGTAAAAGCAGGTTTGTCTGGATAGACAACAGGAATGGTCCATGAGGACTCCATGTCAGGTTTGTTGGCATTAGGCATGAGATCAGGTAACAGGTCAGGTCATGGTACATCAGGTTAAGTCGATAGTAAAGGGTACCATGTCCGGTGCATCGGTATGTATATATATGTCATGTGTAGCAAGGTCAGGTCAAAATGTAACGCAATCGAGGGTGTGCTCACAACAGGTATAATCGAATAAGGAAATAACAACAGGAAATAAAGTAAACGACAATATCAGTTCATTTAATCACAATATAGTGCAGTCGTATTATCAGATTAACAAGTTTCGAGCACCCTTGCGGTGCAATAATCACAAGGTAGTGCAATATCAATAACAGAAAGTAAAAGAGCTACATGTGTACGGCTATCGTCCTTTAAACACTAAAATGATTAACTGGTAGTTTCGTTATTAGGGTTAAAGTGGCAATTGCGATTTTAGGTTACAGTAACATGATATATGTCATAATGCGTCCAAATTATAAAATAGCTCTACTTTGTTAAGTTTTGCAAGTTTAATGAGTCAAACACATTTAATTTGTATAACATAGCATGTAGCAAGTGATACTTGCCTCGACGGTTCGCGAACCGGGAAAAACGGACGTAACGTCGGCGGAAAAACACGCGACGGACGTACGGTTCACGGATCGAGTCCAAACAACGAATAGCGGGACCACACGGACCGGAGTACCTTGCTGGAATGTCGGGTCAAGTCGTCGGCACGGCCGGATTCCGGCGAAATGTCAAAACAGCGACGAAGTTAGCGAACTACGCACGGACAATAACGACCAGCGAAGGGGAAAAAGGAAGGGGAGAGGTAAAGAGAAGCTTACTGGGGTTGCAAGTGTCGCGATAGCGACGGGGTCGACGGCGATGGGACGCCGGCGAGGGAGCGGCGGCGGCAGACTCGGCTGCAGGCTGCTGGAGAAGGAGAAACGGTGAGGAGGGAGAGGGAAAGGCCGGGTCTGGGTTGCAGGTGAAGAGGAGGTGGTCGGCGGTGGCGCAGGTGACGATGAAGAGGGTCGACGGCGGCGTTTTCCGGCGAACTGGAGAAGGTGAGAGGGTTGCCGTTTGGGTTCTGTTGCGGCGCCGGCACTCGGGAAGGAGGAGGAAGGCGTCGAGGTCGGGAAGAGGGGCGAAGGGGGAGACGCTGGCGTCGTCGGCGACGAAGTCACGGCGGCGACGGGGAACAAGGCTGGCTAGGGTTACGATGAGGCTCTCGTGGGGGGTTCTCGCGTGCGTTTCTCTGGAGGAAGGAGACGAGTAATAATATATAGGGATAGAGAGAGAGAGAGAGATTAGAGGAAGAGAGAGAGAGAGACAGTGCCGGAGAGAGGAGAGAGAGAGAGAGGGATAGAGGGGCCCACGGGGTTAAAGTCCCTCGTGATTGGCCAGGGAAAATTTATGAAAAGATTTAAAGGATTAATTTGTTATTTAAGTAACAGATAATATATGTGTAATATAGTTTTAGATAATTTAATTAAATTGGGATTTTGGCGCTAAATGAAATATTTCCAAATCGCGCCCGGGTTGCGCCCAAATATTTGAAATTTAAATAATAGGATTTTAAGCGGGTTCCAAATTTTAAAATGAGATGTCTTATGATTAAAAAGCATGCCCCCAAGTTGGACACTTGCACGCGCGCGTAGCCGTCCAAACTCGCCCGTTTCACCGAACGGGATGAAAACTCGACGCACGGACGCTACCACGCGGCTAGGGGTGTCGAGTAGGCCAATATGGATATTTTTAATTTCACTTTAGGTGTTAAAATTTGTTACATGCAAAAATTACTTAGCCGGTTAAAATTTTACAGTGAGACCCAAACAGGCAAAAATAAATGAAATGAGCAATATCAAACACTCAACCAGTAACAGAAATAGTATTATTGGGCTCGGGTGTTACATCATACCCAACTACAAAAAGAATTTCGTCCTCGAAATTCCAAGAATACAAGATAGAAAACTACAGGAAAAGGTGAGGAAACTTCTGCCGGATCTCGTCTTCTCGCTCCTAAGTGGATTCTCCATGCGATCGATTACCCCAAGAAACTAGCACAAGGGGGATAACCTTGTTCTTAAGAACCTTTTCTCTTCGATGCTTGATTTCAACTGGTCGCTCCTCAAAAGTTAGGTCCTCTCGTACAGTTAACTCCGAATGATCCAAGACGTGGGTTTCATCTCGAACATACCTCCGTAGTTGAGATACATGAAACACATCGTGCCCACCTGCCAAGGACTGTGGTAACGCCAAACGGTACGCTACCTCTCCAACACGCTCCAATATTTCGAAGGGTCCAACGAATCGAGGACTAAGCTTTCCTCGACTCCCAAAACGAATCACTCCTCTAGTCGGTGATATCTTCAAGAATACCAAATCACCCACGGCGAACTCTAGAGGTCTTCTTGACGTGTCAGCCCAACTTTTCTGTCTGTCTTGAGCTGCCTTCATATGCTTCCTGATTGTATTCACCTTCTCGACTGTCTGTACCACTAAATCTGGTCCTAGTAACCTTCGTTCACCAACATCATCCCAACAAACAGGTGAACGGCACTTACGACCATACAACGCTTCAAACGGAGCCATCTGAATAGTCGCTTGGAAACTATTGTTGTAAGAAAACTCCACCAAGTGTAGGTGATCTTCCCAAGAACCTTTGAAGTCCAACATGCATGCCCTCAGCATATCTTCAAGAGTTTGGATCGTTCTCTCTGATTGTCCATCAGTTTAAGGATGATAAGCTGTGCTAAACTTCAATCGAGTCCCCAAACTTTCCTGTAAACTCCTCCAGAAGTGTGACAAGAACCGAGTATCCCGATCGGACACGATGCTCACCGGTACTCCATGCAATCTTACAATCTTCTGCATGTACCGCTCTGCCAAAGTCTCCGTTGATTGACCAACCCGAAAAGGAATAAAGTGAGCTGCCTTGGTCAACCGATCGAAAATCACCCATACTGCATTGTTGCCCTTTGGACTCCGCGGTACAGCCGTCACGAAATCCATGGTTATATGTTCCCACTTCCACTGAGGAATCGGAAGTGGTTGCAACAAACCAGCAACCCTTTGGTGTTCAGCCTTGACTTGCTGATATACCAAGCACTTAGCCACGAAGCAAGCAATCTCCCATTTCATACCTTCCCACCAGAAGTGCTGTCGAATATCTCGGTACATCTTTGTACCTCCCGGATGTACAGAGTAATCTGAACTGTGTGCCTCCTTCATAAGCTCTTCACGCACATCCCCCTTTGGCACACACACACGGCTACCATACCTCAACGAACCATCATCGTGGACCAGTAAATCTGTTCGTAGTCCGGCTTCAACCTGCTCTCGAAACCTTTGCAGTCTAGGATCCTGCGATTGTGCCGCTTTAATCTTCTCAACTAAGGACGACTGTACTTGCAACTGCATCAACTGTCCCGTAGAGTGTGGTAGCACAACCTCCAAGTCAAATCTTCGAAAATCCGCAATGATCTCCCTCTGGGTAGTTAATACCTGAATCGCTGGTAACCGACTAAGCGCATCCGGCACGACGTTAACTTTTCCCGGATGGTACTTAAGATCAAGGTCGTAGTCGGCCATCAGCTCCAACCATCTGCGTTGCCTCATGTTCAACTCCTTCTGAGTGAACACATACTTCAAACTCTTGTGATCTGTAAAAACTTCGACTCTCTCGCCCAAAAGGTAGTGTCTCCAAATTTTCAAGGCGAAGATCACGGCCGCAAGCTCCAAGTCATGAGTCGGGTAATTCTTCTCATGGGTCTTCAGTTGTCTTGATGCGTAAGCTACGACCTTCCCATTCTGCATCAAAACACATCCCAATCCTTTTCCAGATGCGTCGCTGTGAATCACCAGTCCTCCGGAATTGTCTGGTACGGTCAGGATAGGGGCGGTTATCAACTTCTGCTTCAACGTCTCGAAGGCCAATGCACATTTATCCGTCCAAATAAAAGGTACTTCCTTGCGCGTAAGCTTGGTCAACGGTTCTGCTAAACGAGCGAAGTTCTCCACAAATCTCCTGTAGTATCCGGCCAAACCAAGGAAACTTCTTATGTAACACCCGAGCCCAATAATACTATTTCTATTGCTAGTTGAGTGTTGTACATTGCTCATTCCAATTATCCTGATTGTTTGGTGTTTATTGCTAAATTTTAACCGGTTAAGTCATTTTGGCACATAACAAATTTTAACACCTAAAATGAAATTAAAAATATCCATGTTGGCCTACTCGTCGCCACTAGTCGCGTGGTAGCGTCCGCGCGTCGAGATTTCGTCCCGTTCGGCGATACGGGCAAGTTTGGACGTATACGCGCGCGTGCAAGTGTCCGACTTGGGGGCATGCATTTTAATCATTAAACACCTCTTTTCAAAATTTGGAACTCGCTTAAAATCCTATAATTTGAATTTGAAATATTTGGGCGCAACCCGGGCGCGATTTGGAAATGTTTCATTTAGCGCCAAAATCCCAAATCAATTGAATATACTAAACTATATATATATGTATTCTCTGTTCAATAATATCCTTAGGAAATATTTCATTTGATTCAAAAATCTTTCTGGCAGCCAATCACGAGAGACTTAAATCTCTCATGGGCCCCGCCTCCTTCTCTCTCTCTACCTCTCTATCTCTCTCTAATCTTCTTCTCTCTCTTTAACAATTTCTCTCTCTCTCCCCTAAAATCTCTCTCCCTCTCTCTTTATTTATCACGCACTGTTCCTCAACCTCACCACGAGAACCCAGCGGCAAACCCCACGAGAAACCCTAACCCTAGCCTTTCCGTCGCCGTCGCCGCCGCAGTCCCCGCGCCGACGAGACCACCACCACCGTCACCCTGCCTCCGCAACCTCGACCGCACACCCCTCCTTCCTCCGTTCTCTTTCCAGCGCTACATCCAACGCCACCGTCACTTGCACCGCCCACCGCCGGCGACCCCACTTCCTCGTCGGCCTCCGCTCGTCCTCCTCATCTCCTGCGCAGCAGCCCCGATCTTCTTCCTCCTTTCCCTCGCCTGCGTTGCACTGCACCCGAGCCTAACCCCATCACCCAACCCCAAGTCGCCGGGAAACTTGCCGTCGATCATCGTCGTCGTCGCCAGCGCACCGCCGACCACCTCCTCTCCCTCCTGCAACCCAGACCAGACCATTACATCCCCTCGTCGCGGCACCATCAGAACCAGAAACTTTTCAGCCTTCGCCGCTCACCGTCGCTGCCTCGCCGGCGTCCCATCGCCGTCGAGCCCGTCGTGGTTGCCCCTGGTTCTTCCCTGTAAGCACTCCTTCACCTTTCCATTCGTATTAAAACCCCCCCGCTGGTCTTAGTGTACGTGTATCGTGTTTTGCTAACTTCGTCGCCTTTTGACTTTCGCCGGATTCCGGCCGTGCCGTCGTCTGGACCCGACTTTCCAGCGAAGTACTCTGGTCCGTGTGGTCCCGCTGTTCGCTGTTGGACTCGATCCGTGGCCCGTGCATCCGTCTCGTGTTTTCCGCCGACGTTGCATTCGTGCTTTCCGGTTTGCGAAACCGTCGAGGCAAGTATCCGAATACTTGCTTTAACATGCTAGTATACAAGATCAAGTCTTGCTATATATTTAATTATCACATTACTTAAATTAACCACACAGTTGATGGTAATATCGGTATTTGGTATAACTTAGAATTGACGGTTGCAATTATCCTTAACATTAAATCAGTATAGTAGTTTCTTGTAATTAATCGGTCTGCTATCAACTAACTAAACCAATTAGATCGTCCTTGCTTCATTTGTTAAATCATCCATGAGACAATTATTTATGCTTTAGTTTAAATTCATGTAGCTTCATTACTTTATGTTGTTGATATTGTTTCACTTTGTGACTATTGCACCCCAAGGGTGCTTGAACCTGTTAATAAGAGAATACAAAGCACCACTGTGTTTACATGGAATAATTTACTGTTTCCTGCTGTTGTTCCTTATTCGTTTCTATACCTGTTATGAGCATACATTCGATTGCATTACATATTGACCCGATCTTGATACACCTGACACATGTACTGATACACCGGACAGGACACCCCGTACATACTGACTCAACCTATTGTACTACGACCTGACTTATTACATGATCTCATGCCTAATGCCAACAAACCTGACTTGGGGTCCTCATGGACCATTCCTGCTGTCTATCCAGACAGACCTGCTTTTACCTGATTCTGTGTTGGCATTAGTCCTTGACTACTGAATACCTGACCTGACATACATAACTTGGGGGTATGGGGAAATCAAAGATGAACCTGACTTGTAACGCGACAGTTCACTACCTGTTCGAGTGTACACATTCCTGTTTTGTGCCTAGCGGCATGTCTCGGTTTCGGCCGAGAATATTGTGGCCGTGATCCCGGGTATGTACGGGGTACTACCGAATGTACACTTTCCTGTTTTGTGCCTAGCGGCATGTCTCGGCTGCAGCCGAGAATATTGTGGCCGTGGTCCCGGGTATGTACGGGATACTATTGAGTTACATCGACGATTCATCAATTGATTTCAAAGACTATAGAGTAGAAACCTGATAGGACAGTTTAGTTACCACTGCACATTACCCTGCACTGTTATTTCTTAGTACTGCTTTATTCATGTTCATACCTGCATTGCTTATTACCATGTTCATATTATATTATTTGGTTGACATGACGCGCTGACGTCTGGGTTTTGCATGGCCCAGATTCCTTACCACTGTCGTCGACCGAGCAGGAGTACTTCAGCCAGCAGGCTGAACTGTGAGTCCTGTAGTGGTTAGTTTACTTATTGCATTTCATTTCCTGGTGCGATCCCGCATTACGGGACGTACCTTTCTATTATTGCATTGGATCACTTGCTTCCGCACTTATTGTTTATTGATTCTTGTTATTATGGATTTGGACATGTGTTAGAGTAGTTTTTATCTTGTTCTTGATATCTCGACAACCGTAATGTGACTGTGGATGGATACCTCCTACCCACAGGTAGCATGGTTGGCTATGTTACGTGCCCAATCTTGCGTACTCTGGGAAGCGGGGCGTGACATGGTTCTTTTGGTATCAGAGACATAGGTTAATTGGGTTGATTCTTTTGTAGTTGGGTATTGCACCCGATACACGAATCATAATACCCGTGATTAGGAAACATGTCCTGCCACTTTGACCGTTTTACCATCCTTGAATCATTCTTCCGGATCATGTCGACATGCAAACTTACTTTGCATTGTCAACTCGAAAACCTAATTTCTTGTTAAATCTAGGACTTAAGCGACTTGGGTGGAGTTAAGTAATTGCGGCTATGATACCGCGGCATAGCTACAATGCAGTACTCTATTTAAGTATCTTGGAGTTCTAGCCTTGATCCATATTCAGAATCTATCATCATGCTAATGTTGGGTGTTTTGAGTTCAGGATGATGGCAGATAAGAAGTTGAAGACGTACCAGAGGCGTGTGAACGAAGCCGCCATGCTTGGAGTGATAAGAGGAATGCTGGAAATCAAAGAGACAGACCGAGCTGAATCAGCAATAGCAGATTTGTTTCAGGAAGGTTTGCAGATCGTTCAGCAGTCTGTAAACAACGATGGAACTAGACCAGTTGAACGAGTAGGGACTGTAGCAGATTTCAGACTTTTGGGTCCGTCTACTTTCACTGGTCTGGGGGAGCCGTTGCCAGCCGAGCAGTGGCTAGTGACACGGAGAATTTGCTGATAGCGGCACGGATCCCAGAAGACAAAGGAGTCGATGTGGTGCGCATTCAACTAGTGGATTACGCCCGAGAGTAGTGGCTTGCGGAAGAGACCCGCGTGCCCAAGCCAATCAGTTGGGCGGATTTTTTTCCTGAAAGTTTCCTGGAAAAAGTCTTCCCGCGGACTGCACGGGAGGAAATGGAAGAGGAGTTCATCGGACTAAGGCAGAATGGAGCAACCGTGGACGTGCATGCAGCAGAGTGGACGAGACTCAGTAGTCTCGCTGGGCCTTTCGCGGCCAACGATGCAGACAGCAGTTGCGGTAAAGAAGCAGTTCTGTCGGGCCAGTCAAGTTTAGGGCTAGGCCGACAAACAATATTCTTGCAGCAATGAAAGTTGATAGTGGTGAAGAGCCGGCACTTGTTCGCGATTTTATGGACGTATTTGAAGATATACCGGGTTTACCGCCGAAGCAAGACGTGGAGTTCGCAATTGACCTTATTCCTGGTGCAGCGCCAGTATCTAAAGCGTATTGTCCAATGGCACCAGTAGAGTTGGAAGAAGTTAAGAAATAAGTTGGTGGATTTCTTGAGAAGGGTTGGATTCGAAGCAGTAGCTTGCCTTGGGGAGCTCCAGTTCTTCTAGTAAAGAAGAAGGATGGCACAAGAAGGATGTGCATCGATTATCGAGAATTAAACCGGGTGACTATTAAGGACAAGTGCCCGATCCCTTGCATTGGAGAACTTTTGAGCAGCTTAGTGGCGCGAGAGTATTCTCGAAACTGGATTTGCGATCCGGATATCATCAGGTTCGAGTGAAAGCAGAAGACATTTGCAAGACGGCGTTTCGAACTCGGTATGGACATTACAAGTATCTAGTGATGCCCTTCGGAGTAACGAATGCGCCGGCAATATTCATGGACTTGATGAACCGAATCTTTTCACCGTTCTTGGACCAGTTTATTGTGGTATTCATGGACGACATTCTGGTCTACTCGAGGAGTTTTGAGGAGCTTGCTGAGCATTTGAAGATCGCACTGCAGACGCTGAGACAGGAGAAATTGTATGCGAAGATGAGTAAGTGCGAGTTCTGGCTGGAAGAGGTGAAGTTTCTGGGGCATGTTGTGTCAGGCAATGGAATCGCCGTTGATCCCGAGAAGATTGCAGCAGTTCGAGATTGGCCTATTCCAAGAAATGTGGCTGAGATAAGAAGTTTCCTTGGTTCGGCAGGATACTACAGGAGATTTGTGGAGAACTTCGCTCGTTTGGCAGAGCCGTTAACCAAGCTCACGCGCAAGGAGGTACCTTTTGTTTGGACGGATGGTTGTGCATTGGCCTTCGAGACGTTGAAGCAGAAGTTGATAACCGCCCCTATCCTAACCGTACCGGATAATTCAGGAGGACTGGTGATTCACAGCGACGCATCTGGAAAGGGATTGGGATGTGTTTTGATGCAGCATGGGAAGGTTGTAGCATACGCATCGAGACAACTGAAGAATCATGAGAAGAATTATCCGACTCATGACTTGGAGCTTGCGGCCGTGATCTTCGCCTTGAAGATTTGGAGACACTACCTTTTGGGCGAGAGAGTCGAAGTCTTTACGGATCACAAGAGTTTGAAGTATGTGTTCACTCAGAAGGAATTGAACATGAGGCAACGCAGATGGTTGGAGCTGATGGCCGACTATGACCTTGATCTTAAGTACCATCCGGGAAAGGTTAACGTCGTGCCGGATGCGCTTAGTCGGTTACCAGCAATTCAGGCATTGACTGTGCAGAGGGAGATCATTGCGGATTTTCAGAGATTTGACTTGGAGGTTGTGCTACCACATGCTACGGGACAGTTGATGCAGTTGCAAGTACAGTCGTCCTTAGTTAAGAAGATTAAAGCGGCACAATCGCAGGATCCTAGACTGCAAAAGTTTCGAGAGCAGGTTGAAGCCGGACTACGGACCGATTTACTGACCCACGAAGATGGTTCGTTGAGGTATGGTAGCCGTGTGTGTGTGCCAAAAGGGGATATGCGTGAAGAACTTATGAAGGAGGCGCACAGTTCAGCTTACTCTGTACATCCAGGAGGGACAAAGATGTACCGAGATATTCGACAGCGCTTCTGGTGGGAAGGTATGAAACGGGAGATTGCTCGCTTCGTGGCCAAGTGCTTGGTGTGTCAGCAAGTCAAGGGTGAACACCAAAGGGTTGCTGGTTTATTGCAACCGCTTCCGATTCCTCAGTGGAAGTGGGGACATATAACCATGGATTTCGTGACGGCTTTACCGCGGAGTCCAAAGGGCAACAATGCAGTATGGGTGATTGTCGATCGGTTGACCAAGGCAGCTCACTTTATTCCTTTTCGGGTTGGTCAATCGACAGAGACTTTGGCAGAGCGGTACATGCAGGAGATTGTAAGATTGCATGGAGTACCGGTGAGCATCGTGTTCGATCGGGACACTCGGTTCTTGTCGCACTTTTGGAGGGGTTTACAAGAAAGTTTGGGGA
The DNA here is from genome assembly GCA_030015575.1 of Agapanthus africanus. NCBI lineage: Eukaryota > Viridiplantae > Streptophyta > Magnoliopsida > Asparagales > Amaryllidaceae > Agapanthus > Agapanthus africanus. The sequence continues at coordinate 561,224,035 of CM057345.1, forward strand.
CTCGATTGAAGTTTAGCACAGCTTATCATCCTCAGACTGATGGACAATCGGTGAGAACGATCCAGACCCTTGAAGATATGTTGAGGGCTTGCATGTTGGACTTCAAAGGTTCTTGGGAGGATCATCTACACCTGGTGGAGTTTTCGTACAACAATAGCTTCCAAGCGACTATTCTGATGGCTCCGTTTGAAGCGTTGTATGGTCGTAAGTGCCGTTCACCCGTTTGTTGGGATGACGTTGGTGAACGAAGATTACTAGGACCAGATTTGGCGGTACAGACAGTCGAGAAGGTGAATACAATCAGGAAGCATACGAAGGCAGCTCAAGACAGACAGAAAAGTTGGGCCGACACGTCAAGAAGACCTCTAGAGTTCGCCGTGGGTGATTTGGTATTCCTGAAGATATCACCGACTAGAGGGGTGATTCGCTTTGGGAGTCGGGAAAGCTTAGTCCCCGATTCGTTGGACCCTTCGAGATATTGGAGCGTGTTGGGGAGGTAGCGTACCGTTTAGCGTTACCACAGTCGTTAGCAGGAGTGCACGATGTGTTTCATGTATCTCAACTACGGAGGTATGTTCGCGATGAAACTCACGTCTTGGATCATTCGGAGTTGACTGTACGGGAGGACCTAACTTTTGAGGAACGACCAGTTGAAATCAAGGATCGAAGAGAAAAGGTTCTTAGGAACAAGGTTATCCCTCTTATGCTAGTTTCTTGGGGTAATCGATCGCATGGAAAATCCACTTGGGAGGGAGAAGACGAGATCCGGCAGAAGTTTCCTCACCTTTTCCTGTAGTTATCTATCTTGTATTCTTGGAATTTCGAGGACGAAATTCTTTTTTAGTTGGGTATGATGTAACACCCGAGCCCAATAATACTATTTCTATTGCTAGTTGAGTGTTGTACATTGCTCATTCCAATTATCCTGATTGTTTGGTGTTTATTGCTAAATTTTAACCGGTTAAGTCATTTTGGCACATAACAAATTTTAACACCTAAAATGAAATTAAAAATATCCATATTGGCCTACTCGTCGCCACTAGTCGCGTGGTAGCGTCCGCGCGTCGAGATTTCGTCCCGTTCGGCGATACGGGCAAGTTTGGACGTATACGCGCGCGTGCAAGTGTCCGACTTGGGGGCATGCATTTTAATCATTAAACACCTCTTTTCAAAATTTGGAACTCGCTTAAAATCCTATAATTTGAATTTGAAATATTTGGGCGCAACCCGGGCGCGATTTGGAAATGTTTCATTTAGCGCCAAAATCCCAAATCAATTGAATATACTAAACTATATATATATGTATTCTCTGTTCAATAATATCCTTAGGAAATATTTCATTTGATTCAAAAATCTTTCTGGCAGCCAATCACGAGAGACTTAAATCTCTCATGGGCCCCGCCTCCTTCTCTCTCTCTACCTCTCTATCTCTATCTCTCTCTAATCTCCTTCTCTCTCTCTCTTTAACAATTTCTCTCTCTCTCCCCTAAAATCTCTCTCCCTCTCTCTTTATTTATCACGCACTGTTCCTCAACCTCACCACGAGAACCCAGCGGCAAACCCCACGAGAAACCCTAACCCTAGCCTTTCCGTCGCCGTCGCCGCCGCAGTCCCCGCGCCGACGAGACCACCACCGCCGTCACCCTGCCTCCGCAACCTCGACCGCACACCCCTCCTTCCTCCGTTCTCTTTCCAGCGCTACAGCCAACGCCACCGTCACTTGCACCGCCCACCGCCGGCGACCCCACTTCCTCGTCGGCCTCCGCTCGTCCTCCTCATCTCCTGCGCAGCAGCCCCGATCTTCTTCCTCCTTTCCCTCGCCTGCGTTGCACTGCACCCGAGCCTAACCCCATCACCCAACCCCAAGTCACCGGGAAACTTGCCGTCGATCATCGTCGTCGTCGCCAGCGCACCGCCGACCACCTCCTCTCCCTCCTGCAACCCAGACCAGACCATTACATCCCCTCGTCGCGGCACCATCAGAACCAGAAACTTTTCAGCCTTCGCCGCTCACCGTCGCTGCCTCGCCGGCGTCCCATCGCCGTCGAGCCCGTCGTGGTTGCCCCTGGTTCTTCCCTGTAAGCACTCCTTCACCTTTCCATTCGTATTAAAACCCCCCCCGCTGGTCTTAGTGTACGTGTATCGTGTTTTGCTAACTTCGTCGCCTTTTGACTTTCGCCGGATTCCGGCCGTGCCGTCGTCTGGACCCGACTTTCCAGCGAAGTACTCTGGTCCGTGTGGTCCCGCTGTTCGCTGTTGGACTCGATCCGTGGCCCGTGCATCCGTCTCGTGTTTTCCGCCGACGTTGCATTCGTGCTTTCCGGTTTGCGAAACCGTCGAGGCAAGTATCCGAATACTTGCTTTAACATGCTAGTATACAAGATCAAGTCTTGCTATATATTTAATTATCACATTACTTAAATTAACCACACAGTTGATGGTAATATCGGTATTTGGTATAACTTAGAATTGACGGTTACAATTATCCTTAACATTAAATCAGTATAGTAGTTTCTTGTAATTAATCGGTCTGCTATCAACTAACTAAACCAATTAGATCGTCCTTGCTTCATTTGTTAAATCATCCATGAGACAATTATTTATGCTTTAGTTTAAATTCATGTAGCTTCATTACTTTATGTTGTTGATATTGTTTCACTTTGTGACTATTGCACCCCAAGGGTGCTTGAACCTGTTAATAAGAGAATACAAAGCACCACTGTGTTTACATGGAATAATTTACTGTTTCCTGCTGTTGTTCCTTATTCGTTTCTATACCTGTTATGAGCATACATTCGATTGCATTACATATTGACCCGATCTTGATACACTTGACACATGTACTGATACACCGGACAGGACACCCCGTACATACTGACTCAACCTATTGTACTACGACCTGACTTATTACATGATCTCATGCCTAATGCCAACAAACCTGACTTGGGGTCCTCATGGACCATTCCTGCTGTCTATCCAGACAGACCTGCTTTTACCTGATTCTGTGTTGGCATTAGTCCTTGACTACTGAATACCTGACCTGACATACATAACTTGGGGGTATGGGGAAATCAAAGATGAACCTGACTTGTAACGCGACAGTTCACTACCTGTTCGAGTGTACACATTCCTGTTTTGTGCCTAGCGGCATGTCTCGGTTTCGGCCGAGAATATTGTGGCCGTGATCCCGGGTATGTACGGGGTACTACCGAATGTACACTTTCCTGTTTTGTGCCTAGCGGCATGTCTCGGCTGCAGCCGAGAATATTGTGGCCGTGGTCCCGGGTATGTACGAGATACTATTGAGTTACATCGACGATTCATCAATTGATTTCAAAGACTATAGAGTAGAAACCTGATAGGACAGTTTAGTTACCACTGCACATTACCCTGCACTGTTATTTCTTAGTACTGCTTTATTCATGTTCATACCTGCATTGCTTATTACCATGTTCATATTGTATTATTTGGTTGACATGACGCGCTGACGTCTGGGTTTTGCATGGCCCAGATTCCTTACCACTGTCGCCGACCGAGCAGGAGTACTTCAGCCAGCAGGCTGAACTGTGAGTCCTGTAGTGGTTAGTTTACTTATTGCATTTCATTTCCTGGTGCGATCCCGCATTACGGGACGTACCTTTCTATTATTGCATTGGATCACTTGCTTCCGCACTTATTGTTTATTGACTCTTGTTATTATGGATTTGGACATGTGTTAGAGTAGTTTTTATCTTGTTCTTGATATCTCGACAACCGTAATGTGACTGTGGATGGATACCTCCTACCCACAGGTAGCATGGTTGGCTATGTTACGTGCCCAATCTTGCGTACTCTGGGAAGCGGGGCGTGACATGGTTCTTTTGGTATCAGAGACATTGGTTAATTGGGTTGATTCTTTTGTAGTTGGGTATTGCACCCGATACACGAATCATAATACCCGTGATTAGGAAACATGTCCTGCCACTTTGACCGTTTTACCATCCTTGAATCATTCTTCCGGATCATGTCGACATGCAAACTTACTTTGCATTGTCAACTCGAAAACCTAATTTCTTGTTAAATCTAGGACTTAGGCGACTTGGGTGGAGTTAAGTAATTGCGGCTATGATACCGCGGCATAGCTACAATGCAGTACTCTATTTAAGTATCTTGGAGTTCTAGCCTTGATCCATATTCAGAATCTATCATCATGCTAATGTTGGGTGTTTTGAGTTCAGGATGATGGCAGATAAGAAGTTGAAGACGTACCAGAGGCGTGTGAACGAAGCCGCCATGCTTGGAGTGATAAGAGGAATGCTGGAAATCAAAGAGACAGACCGAGCTGAATCAGCAATAGCAGATTTGTTTCAGGAAGGTTTGCAGATCGTTCAGCAGTCTGTAAACAACGATGGAACTAGACCAGTCGAACGAGTAGGGACTGTAGCAGATTTCAGACTTTTGGGTCCGTCTACTTTCACTGGTCTGGGGGAGCCGTTGCCAGCCGAGCAGCGGCTAGTGACACGGAGAATTTGCTGATAGCGGCACGGATCCCAGAAGACAAAGGAGTCGATGTGGTGCGCATTCAACTAGTGGATTACGCCCGAGAGTGGTGGCTTGCGGAAGAGACCCGCGTGCCCAAGCCAATCAGTTGGGCGGATTTTTTTCCTGAAAGTTTCCTGGAAAAAGTCTTCCCGCGGACTGCACGGGAGGAAATGGAAGAGGAGTTCATCGGACTAAGGCAGAATGGAGCAACCGTGGACGTGCATGCAGCAGAGTGGACGAGACTCAGTAGTCTCGCTGGGCCTTTCGCGGCCAACGATGCAGACAGCAGTTGCGGTAAAGAAGCAGTTCTGTCGGGCCAGTCAAGTTTAGGGCTAGGCCGACAAACAATATTCTTGCAGCAATGAAAGTTGATAGTGGTGAAGAGCCGGCAGTTGTTCACGATTTTATGGACGTATTTGAAGATATACCGGGTTTACCGCCGAAGCAAGACGTGGAGTTCGCAATTGACCTTATTCCTGGTGCAGCGCCAGTATCTAAAGCGTATTGTCCAATGGCACCAGTAGAGTTGGAAGAAGTTAAGAAACAAGTTGGTGGATTTCTTGAGAAGGGTTGGATTCGAAGCAGTAGCTTGCCTTGGGGAGCTCCAGTTCTTCTAGTAAAGAAGAAGGATGGCACAGGAAGGATGTGCATCGATTATCGAGAATTAAACCGGGTGACTATTAAGGACAAGTGCCCGATCCCTTGCATTGGAGAACTTTTGAGCAGCTTAGTGGCGCGAGAGTATTCTCGAAACTGGATTTGCGATCCGGATATCATCAGGTTCGAGTGAAAGCAGAAGACATTTGCAAGACGGCGTTTCGAACTCGGTATAGACATTACAAGTATCTAGTGATGCCCTTCGGAGTAACGAATGCGCCGGCAATATTCATGGACTTGATGAACCGAATCTTTTCACCGTTCTTGGACCAGTTTATTGTGGTATTCATGGACGACATTCTGGTCTACTCGAGGAGTTTTGAGGAGCTTGCTGAGCATTTGAAGATCGCACTGCAGACGCTGAGACAGGAGAAATTGTATGCGAAGATGAGTAAGTGCGAGTTCTGGCTGGAAGAGGTGAAGTTTCTGGGGCATGTTGTGTCAGGCAATGGAATCGCCGTTGATCCCGAGAAGATTGCAGCAGTTCGAGATTGGCCTATTCCAAGAAATGTGGCTGAGATAAGAAGTTTCCTTGGTTCGGCCGGATACTACAGGAGATTTGTGGAGAACTTCGCTCGTTTGGCAGAGCCGTTAACCAAGCTCACGCGCAAGGAGGTACCTTTTGTTTGGACGGATGGTTGTGCATTGGCCTTCGAGACGTTGAAGCAGAAGTTGATAACCGCCCCTATCCTAACCGTACCGGATAATTCAGGAGGACTGGTGATTTACAGCGACGCATCTGGAAAGGGATTGGGATGTGTTTTGATGCAGCATGGGAAGGTTGTAGCATACGCATCGAGACAACTGAAGACTCATGAGAAGAATTATCCGACTCATGACTTGGAGCTTGCGGCCGTGATCTTCGCCTTGAAGATTTGGAGACACTACCTTTTGGGCGAGAGAGTCGAAGTCTTTACGGATCACAAGAGTTTGAAGTATGTGTTCACTCAGAAGGAATTGAACATGAGGCAACGCAGATGGTTGGAGCTGATGGCCGACTATGACCTTGATCTTAAGTACCATCCGGGAAAGGTTAACGTCGTGCCGGATGCGCTTAGTCGGTTACCAGCAATTCAGGCATTGACTGTGCAGAGGGAGATCATTGCGGATTTTCAGAGATTTGACTTGGAGGTTGTGCTACCACATGCTACGGGACAGTTGATGCAGTTGCAAGTACAGTCGTCCTTAGTTAAGAAGATTAAAGCGGCACAATCGCAGGATCCTAGACTGCAAAAGTTTCGAGAGCAGGTTGAAGCCGGACTACGGACCGATTTACTGACCCACGAAGATGGTTCGTTGAGGTATGGTAGCCGTGTGTGTGTGCCAAAAGGGGATATGCGTGAAGAACTTATGAAGGAGGCGCACAGTTCAGCTTACTCTGTACATCCAGGAGGGACAAAGATGTACCGAGATATTCGACAGCGCTTCTGGTGGGAAGGTATGAAACGGGAGATTGCTCGCTTCGTGGCCAAGTGCTTGGTGTGTCAGCAAGTCAAGGGTGAACACCAAAGGGTTGCTGGTTTATTGCAACCGCTTCCGATTCCTCAGTGGAAGTGGGGACATATAACCATGGATTTCGTGACGGCTTTACCGCGGAGTCCAAAGGGCAACAATGCAGTATGGGTGATTGTCGATCGGTTGACCAAGGCAGCTCACTTTATTCCTTTTCGGGTTGGTCAATCGACAGAGACTTTGGCAGAGCGGTACATGCAGGAGATTGTAAGATTGCATGGAGTACCGGTGAGCATCGTATCCGATCGGGACACTCGGTTCTTGTCGCACTTTTGGAGGGGTTTACAAGAAAGTTTGGGGACTCGATTGAAGTTTAGCACAGCTTATCATCCTCAGACTGATGGACAATCGGTGAGAACGATCCAGACCCTTGAAGATATGTTGAGGGCTTGCATGTTGGACTTCAAAGGTTCTTGGGAGGATCATCTACACCTGGTGGAGTTTTCGTACAACAATAGCTTCCAAGCGACTATTCTGATGGCTCCGTTTGAAGCGTTGTATGGTCGTAAGTGCCGTTCACCCGTTTGTTGGGATGACGTTGGTGAACGAAGATTACTAGGACCAGATTTGGCGGTACAGACAGTCGAGAAGGTGAATACAATCAGGAAGCATACGAAGGCAGCTCAAGACAGACAGAAAAGTTGGGCCGACACGTCAAGAAGACCTCTAGAGTTCGCCGTGGGTGATTTGGTATTCCTGAAGATATCACCGACTAGAGGGGTGATTCTCTTTGGGAGTCGGGAAAGCTTAGTCCCCGATTCGTTGGACCCTTCGAGATATTGGAGCGTGTTGGGGAGGTAGCGTACCGTTTGGCGTTACCACAGTCGTTAGCAGGAGTGCACGATGTGTTTCATGTATCTCAACTACGGAGGTATGTTCGCGATGAAACTCACGTCTTGGATCATTCGGAGTTGACTGTACGGGAGGACCTAACTTTTGAGGAACGACCAGTTGAAATCAAGGATCGAAGAGAAAAGGTTCTTAGGAACAAGGTTATCCCTCTTGTGCTAGTTTCTTGGGGTAATCGATCGCATGGAGAATCCACTTGGGAGCGAGAAGACGAGATCCGGCAGAAGTTTCCTCACCTTTTCCTGTAGTTATCTATCTTGTATTCTTGGAATTTCGAGGACGAAATTCTTTTGTAGTTGGGTATGATGTAACACCCGAGCCCAATAATACTATTTCTATTGCTAGTTGAGTGTTGTACATTGCTCATTCCAATTATCCTGATTGTTTGGTGTTTATTGCTAAATTTTAACCGGTTAAGTCATTTTGGCACATAACAAATTTTAACACCTAAAATGAAATTAAAAATATCCATGTTGGCCTACTCGTCGCCACTAGTCGCGTGGTAGCGTCCGCGCGTCGAGATTTCGTCCCGTTCGGCGATACGGGCAAGTTTGGACGTATACGCGGGCGTGCAAGTGTCCGACTTGGGGGCATGCATTTTAATCATTAAACACCTCTTTTCAAAATTTGGAACTCGCTTAAAATCCTATAATTTGAATTTGAAATATTTGGGCGCAACCCGGGCGCGATTTGGAAATGTTTCATTTAGCGCCAAAATCCCAAATCAATTGAATATACTAAACTATATATATATGTATTCTCTGTTCAATAATATCCTTAGGAAATATTTCATTTGATTCAAAAATCTTTCTGGCACCCAATCACGAGAGACTTAAATCTCTCGTGGGCCCCGCCTCCTTCTCTCTCTCTACCTCTCTATCTCTATCTCTCTCTAATCTCCTTCTCTCTCTAACAATTTCTCTCTCTCTCCCCTAAAATCTCTCTCCCTCTCTCTTTATTTATCACGCACTGTTCCTCAACCTCACCACGAGAACCCAGCGGCAAACCCCACGAGAAACCCTAACCCTAGCCTTTCCGTCGCCGTCGCCGCCGCAGTCCCTGCGCCGACGAGACCACCACCGTCGTCACCCTGCCTCCGCAACCTCGACCGCACACCCCTCCTTCCTCCGTTCTCTTTCCAGCGCTACAGCCAACGCCACCGTCACTTACACCGCCCACCGCCGGCGACCCCACTTCCTCGTCGGCCTCCGCTCGTCCTCCTAATCTCCTGCGCAGCAGCCCCGATCTTCTTCCTCCTTTCCCTCGCCTGCGTTGCACTGCACCCGAGCCTAACCCCATCACCCAACCCCAAGTCGTCGGGAAACTTGCCGTCGATCATCGTCGTCGTCGCCAGCGCACCACCGACCACCTCCTCTCCCTCCTGCAACCCAGACCAGACCATTACATCCCCTCGTCGCGGCACCATCAGAACCAGAAACTTTTCAGCCTTCGCCGCTCACCGTCGCTGCCTCGCCGGCGTCCCATCGCCGTCGAGCCCGTCGTGGTTGCCCCTGGTTCTTCCCTGTAAGCACTCCTTCACCTTTCCATTCGTATTAAAAACCCCCCGCTGGTCTTAGTGTACGTGTATCGTGTTTTGCTAACTTCGTCGCCTTTTGACTTTCGCCGGATTCCGGCCGTGCCGTCGTCTGGACCCGACTTTCCAGCGAAGTACTCTGGTCCGTGTGGTCCCGCTGTTCGCTGTTGGACTCGATCCGTGGCCCGTGCATCCGTCTCGTGTTTTCCGCCGACGTTGCATTCGTGCTTTCCGGTTTGCGAAACCGTCGAGGCAAGTATCCGAATACTTGCTTTAACATGCTAGTATACAAGATCAAGTCTTGCTATATATTTAATTATCACATTACTTAAAGTAACCACACAGTTGATGGTAATATCGGTATTTGGTATAACTTAGAATTGACGGTTGCAATTATCCTTAACATTAAATCAGTATAGTAGTTTCTTGTAATTAATCGGTCTGCTATCAACTAACTAAACCAATTAGATCGTCCTTGCTTCATTTGTTAAATCATCCATGAGACAATTATTTATGCTTTAGTTTAAATTCATGTAGCTTCATTACTTTATGTTGTTGATATTGTTTCACTTTGTGACTATTGCACCCCAAGGGTGCTTGAACCTGTTAATAAGAGAATACAAAGCACCACTGTGTTTACATGGAATAATTTACTGTTTCCTGCTGTTGTTCCTTATTCGTTTCTATACCTGTTATGAGCATACATTCGATTGCATTACATATTGACCCGATCTTGATACACCTGACACATGTACTGATACACCGGACAGGACACCCCGTACATACTGACTCAACCTATTGTACTACGACCTGACTTATTACATGATCTCATGCCTAATGCCAACAAACCTGACTTGGGGTCCTCATGGACCATTCCTGCTGTCTATCCAGACAGACCTGCTTTTACCTGATTCTGTGTTGGCATTAGTCCTTGACTACTGAATACCTGACCTGACATACATAACTTGGGGGTATGGGGAAATCAAAGATGAACCTGACTTGTAACGCGACAGTTCACTACCTGTTCGAGTGTACACATTCCTGTTTTGTGCCTAGCGGCATGTCTCGGTTTCGGCCGAGAATATTGTGGCCGTGATCCCGGGTATGTACGGGGTACTACCGAATGTACACTTTCCTGTTTTGTGCCTAGCGGCATGTCTCGGCTGCAGCCGAGAATATTATGGCCGTGGTCCCGGGTATGTACGGGATACTATTGAGTTACATCGACGATTCATCAATTGATTTCAAATACTATAGAGTAGAAACCTGATAGGACAGTTTAGTTACCACTGCACATTACCCTGCACTGTTATTTCTTAGTACTGCTTTATTCATGTTCATACCTGCATTGCTTATTACCATGTTCATATTATATTATTTGGTTGACATGACGCGCTGACGTCTGGGTTTTGCATGGCCCAGATTCCTTACCACTGTCGCCGACCGAGCAGGAGTACTTCAGCCAGCAGGCTGAACTGTGAGTCCTGTAGTGGTTAGTTTACTTATTGCATTTCATTTCCTGGTGCGATCCCGTATTACGGGACGTACCTTTCTATTATTGCATTGGATCACTTGCTTCTGCACTTATTGTTTATTGACTCTTGTTATTATGGATTTGGACATGTGTTAGAGTAGTTTTTATCTTGTTCTTGATATCTCGACAACCGTAATGTGACTATGGATGGATACCTCCTACCCACAGGTAGCATGGTTGGCAATGTTACGTGCCCAATCTTGCGTACTCTGGGAAGCGGGGCGTGACATCTTATCTCAGCCACATTTCTTGGAATAGGCCAATCTCGAACTGCTGCAATCTTTTCGAGATCGACGGCGATTCCATCGCCCGACACAACATGCCCCAGAAATTTCACTTCATCCAGCCAAAATTCGCACTTACTCATCTTCGCATACAATTTCTCCAATCTCAGTGTCTGCAGTGCGATCTTCAAATGCTCAGCATGCTCCCCCGGACTCTTCGAGTACACCAGAATATCGTCAATGAATACCACAATAAACTGGTCCAAGAATGGTGAAAAGATTCTGTTCATCAAATCCATGAATATTGCCGGCGCATTCGTTACTCCGAAGGGCATCACCAGATACTCGAAATGTCCATATCGAGTTCGAAACGCCGTCTTGCAAATGTCTTCTGCTTTCACTCGGACCTGATGATATCCGGATCGCAAATCCAGTTTCGAGAATACTTTCGCTCCACTAAGCTGCTCAAAAAGTTCTCCAATGCGAGGGATCGGGTACTTGTTCTTAATAGTCACCCGGTTTAATTCTCGTTAAACAATGCACATCCTTCTCGTGCCATCCTTCTTCTTTACTAAAAGAACTGGAGCTCCCCAAGGCGAGTTGCTGCTTCGAATCCAACCCTTCTCAAGTAATTCACCAACTTGCTTCTTAACTTCTTCCAATTCCACTGGTGCCATCGGATAAATAAGCTTTAGATACTGGCGCTGCACCAGGAATAAGGTCAATCGCGAACTCCACGTCTCGCTTCGGCGGTAAGCCCGATATATCTTCAAATACGTCCATAAAGTCGCGAACAACTGCCGGCTCTTCAGTACTATCAACTTCCATAGCTACAAGAACACTGTGTGTCGGCCTAGCCCTAAACTCGACTGGCCCGACAGAACTGCTTCCTTACCGCAATTGCTGTCTGCATCGTTGGCAGCTAAAGGTCCAGCGAAACTACTGAGTCTCGTCCATTCTGCTGCATGCACGTCCATGGGTGCTCCACTCTGCCTCAGCCCAATAAATTTCTCTTCCATTTCCTCCCGTGCAGTCCGCGGGAAGAACTTCTCCAGGAAACTCTCAGAAAACTCCGCCCAACTGATCGGCTTGGGCAGCCGGTCTCTTCCACAAGCCACCACTCTCGGGCGTAATCCACTAGCTGAGTGCGCACCACACCAACTCTTTTGTCTTCTGGGATCTGTGCCGCAATCAGCAAATTCTCCGTGTCAACTAGCCACTGCTCGGCTGGCAACGGCTCCTCCAGACCAGTGAAAGTAGTAGGACCCAACCGTCTGAAATCTGCCACGGTCCCTACCCGGTCAACTGGTTTCGCTCCAGCGTTGTTTACAGACTGTCGAATGGCCTGTAAACCCTCCTGAAATGAATCTGCTTGCTGCTGGATCAGCTCAGTATGCCTCTTCTGATTTTCCAGCATTCCTCTTATCACTCCAAGCATGGCGGCTTCGTCCACACGCCTCTGGTACGTCTTCAAATTCTTACCTGCCATAATCCTGAACTCAAAACACCCAACTTTAGCATGATGATAGATTCTGAATATGGATCAAGGCTAGAACTCCAAGATACTTAAATAGAGTACCGCATTGTAACTATGCCGCGGTATCATAGCCACAATTACTTAACTCCACCCAAGTCGCCCAAGTCCTAGGGATAACAAGAAATCAGGTTTTCGAGTCGACATGCAAAGTAAGTTTGCACGTCGTAAAAGATATAATCAGGAAGAATGTGATTCAAGAATGGTAAAACGGTCAAGGTGGCAGGACATGTTTCCCTAAGCACGGGTATTCTGATTCGTGTATCGGGTATAATACCCAACTACAAAAGAATCGACCCAATTAACCTATGGCTCTGATACCAAAAAACCCATGTCACGCCCCGCTTCCCAGAGTACGCAAGATTGGGCACGCGACATAGCCAACCATGCTACCTGTGGGTAGGAAGTATCCATCCACAGTCACATTACGGCTGTAGAGATATCAAGAACAAGATAAATAAACTATCTAACACATGTCCAAATCCATAATAACAAGAGTCAATGATAAATAAGTGCGGAAGCAAATGATCCAATACAATAATAAAAAAGTACGTCCCATAATGCGGGCTCACATATGGAAATAAAATGCAATAAATAAACTAATCACTACAGAACTCACAAATCAGCCTGCTGGCTGAAGTACTCCTGCTCGGTCGGCGACAGTGGTAAAGAATCCGGGCCATGCAAAACCCAGACGTCAGCGCGTCATGTCAACCAATAATATAATATGAACATGGTAATAAGCAATGCAGAAATAAACATGAATAAAGCAATAATATGAAACAACAGTGCAAGGTAGTATGCAGTGGGTAACGAAACTGTTCTATCAGGTTTTCTATTCTAAAGTCTTTGAAATCAATTGATGACTCGTCGATGTAACTCAATAGTATCCCGTGCGTGCCCGGGACCACGGTCAAGATTCTCGGGGCTGAATCCGAGACGTGCCGCTAGGCAGTAACAAGTAGCAGGATGGGTGAGTGATGTCAGCATCATCACTCCGGGGCTGGCCTAGCCCGTAAGACTGATCAGAACAGGTATCGAACTGTTGAGTTACAAGTCGGTTTCACCTTTGATTTCCCCATACCCCCAAGTTATGTATGTCGAGTCAGGTATTCAGTAATCAAGAACTAATGCCAACACAGGATCAGGTAAAAGCAGGTTTGTCTGGATAGACAACAGGAATGGTCCATGAGGACTCCATGTCAGGTTTGTTGGCATTAGGCATGAAATCAGGTAATAGGTCAGGTCATGGTACATCAGGTTAAGTCGATAGTAAAGGGTACCATGTCCGGTGCATCGGTATGTATATATATGTCATGTGTAGCAAGGTCAGGTCAAAATGTAACGCAATCGAGGGTGTGCTCACAACAGGTATAATCGAATAAGGAAATAACAACAGGAAATAAAGTAAACGACAATATCAGTTCATTTAATCACAATATAGTGCAGTTGTATTATCAGATTAACAAGTTTCGAGCACCCTTGCGGTGCAATAATCACAAGGTAGTGCAATATCAATAACAGAAAGTAAAAGAGCTACATGTGTACGGCTATCGTCCTTTAAACACTAAAATGATTAACTGGTAGTTTCGTTATTAGGGTTAAAGTGGCAATTGCGATTTTAGGTTACAGTAACATGATATATGTCATAATGCGTCCAAATTATAAAATAGCTCTACTTTGTTAAGTTTTGCAAGTTTAATGAGTCAAACACATTTAATTTGTATAACATAGCATGTAGCAAGTGATACTTGCCTCGACGGTTCGCGAACCGGGAAAAAAGGACGTAATGTCGGCGGAAAAACACGCGACGGACGCACGGTTCACGGATCGAGTCCAAACAACGAATAGCGGGACCACACGGACCGGAGTACCTTGCTGGAATGTCGGGTCAAGTCGTCGGCACGGCCGGATTCCGGCGAAATGTCAAAACAGCGACGAAGTTAGCGAACTATGCACGGACAATAACGACCAGCGAAGGAGAAAAAGGAAGGGGAGAGGTAAAGAGAAGCTTACTGGGGTTGCAAGTGTCGCGATAGCGACGGGGTCGACGGCGATGGGACGCCGGCGAGGGAGCGGCGGCGGCAGACTCGGCTGCAGGCTGCTGGAGAAGGAGAAACGGTGAGGAGGGAGAGGGAAAGGCCGGGTCTGGGTTGCAGGTGAAGAGGAGGTGGTCGGCGGTGGCGCAGGTGACGATGAAGAGGGTCGACGGCGGCGTTTTCCGGCGAACTGGAGAAGGTGAGAGGGTTGCCGTTTGGGTTCTGTTGCGGCGCCGGCACTCGGGAAGGAGGAGGAAGGCGTCGAGGTCGGGAAGAGGGGCGAAGGGGGAGACGCTGGCGTCGTCGGCGACGAAGTCCCGGCGGCGACGGGGAACAAGGCTGGCTAGGGTTACGATGAGGCTCTCGTGGGGGGTTCTCGCGTGCGTTTCTCTGGAGGAAGGAGACGAGTAATAATATATAGGGATAGAGAGAGAGAGATTAGAGGAAGAGAGAGAGAGAGATTAGAGGAAGAGAGAGAGAGAGACAGTGCCGGAGAGAGGAGAGAGAGAGAGAGGGATAGAGGGGCCCATGGGGTTAAAGTCCCTCGTGATTGGCCAGGGAAAATTTATGAAAAGATTTAAAGGATTAATTTGTTATTTAAGTAACAGATAATATATGTGTAATATAGTTTTAGATAATTTAATTAAATTGGGATTTTGGCGCTAAATGAAACATTTTCAAATCGCGCCCGGGTTGTGCCCAAATATTTGAAATTTAAATAATAGGATTTTAAGCGGGTTCCAAATTTTAAAATGAGATGTCTTATGATTAAAAAGCATGCCCCCAAGTCGGATACTTGCGCCCGCGCGTAGCCGTCCAACTCGCCCGTTTCACCGAACGGGATGAAAACTCGACGCACGGACGCTACCACACGGCTAGGGGTGTCGAGTAGGCCAATATGGATATTTTTAATTTCACTTTAGGTGTTAAAATTTGTTACATGCAAAAATGACTTAGCCGGTTAAAATTTTACAGTGAGACCCAAACTGGCAAAAATAAATGAAATGAGCAATATCAAACACTCAACCAGTAACAGAAATAGTATTATTGGGCTCGGGTGTTACAGTTAATTAGCGGCTTTTCCATTATATGCTCGCATTACAGTTTTATGTTGCATATACTATATTCATGGATTTTCGCATTGAGATATGGATTTTTCATGATATTTTCTTGATTTGAGGACCGTGGTAGTTTCATGAAATTATGCATTATTTGAAAAACCCGGTTTCTCTTGATATGATATTTCAGCAGCCACCATGAGATTTATCGGTTCTGATATATATACCCCATGCGAGGAACGTCGTGGGCCGTGTGAGGGTACATGGTGGGGCCCAGAGGTACCCGGGACGGGAAAGGGATGGCGATGTAACATGCCGATGAGCCTGGCAGGGGCACCATACCTTCCGGTGACAGTACCTATGACTCGGAGGTTATCGTGGGGATACCGACGGGAGTTATGTACGTATGGATACGTCGAAAGGTGAGGGTCAGAGCTAGGCACTCGAGTTTTCGGATAGCGTATGATACGTACCTATCAGGGGGCCAGTCGTGGTGACAGCACCTGATAGATCAGCCTTTATGTGTCGACACTTGACACAGGTTTTCATTATATTTTTACTCCTAAGTATATATAACAGTGGAATAGGATGCTGTTATATATATATATATATTAGTGGAATGTGACGCTAATATATATGTATACATATCAATTATATACATCATCACAATTATTCATGCAAATATATGTAGGATATATATGAGATTGACTTGATATTGGTTACATGATATATATGCGATTGACTTGATATTGGATACAGGATATATGAGATTTACTTGATATTGTACATTCAGGATTTATGAGACTTACATGATATGAGAGCCAATTTGGGGGCTAATTTGAGGAAATTGGGATTTGGGTTGTCTTGATGGACTTTGGTCCTACCACGAGGTTAGGATTCCGTGGGAATGACATGTTTTATCCCATACTCCACATCTATTGTTTATGCACTGCTTCATGTATTAGTAGTACCTGATAGAGTACCTTCCATGACTGTTGAATTTACATACTTTATTTTATATGCATTGCTTCATGTATTAGTTGTACCTGCTAGAGTACATTTCATGACTGTTGCATATATACATTGTCATATCATCGCTTCATGTATTAGTAGTACCTGATAGAGTACCTTACATGATTGTTGCATATAGATTGTCATATTATTATTGCTTCATGTATTAGTTGTACATGCTAGAGTACCTTTCATGACTATTGCATACATATGACCATTTATTGCTATTAGTTGGATATGTTAGATTCGCGTTGTACGTGCATACTTGCGATTACCTGCATATGTTATTTACTATTCATGAGTTGGCAACTCACCCTCGTTATGCCACAGTGTTTGCAGGTTGTTCCTCAGAGTAGTCAGAGGCAGGGCTATTCTCATCTATCGTATCATCTTTTGCTGCGGATACCGCATTGGCTCACAGTGTGCAGTTTTGCTTTAGGTGGGTTTGTGGTTATCCGTTTATGTTCTTTGTATATTCGTTGTATCCTATACTCTCCATCTACCATTATCTTGTATGACTTAGAGACTTGATGTGAGGACGATATTGTATATTATTTTGTGACTTAGAGGTCTTTATGCAGTTTTATTTACATCGTCTTTTATTTCTTCGCTACGGCGTCATATATCTGTTATGGTGGTTGTTTTCCGCCTTTGGGCGTGTTTTTGCTCCCGTTTGGGAATGCTTTACTTATATTTTTATTGTACCCATTTTTGGGGCTGGTTTTTACAAAGGAGGTGCTGCCAAATTTTTAAAGGAAATTATCACGCCCCGCTTCCCGGTGTACGGCGAAGGGGACGCGACTGGTCCGCTACGTATATACTCAGAAGTACATACGCTAAGCGTATCTAAGCAATATAAAAATAAATACACAAGAGACAAGATATAATAAAAACAACAACTTTTATTTATAAACATTCTTTTGTACAATACTTGAAAAGGAAATACAACTGTAATAAAAACGATGCCTAAACAATGACATAATAGGAAATGAAAAGCACTGAATGGAAAATGTACAATGAAACTAGAGCTCTGGTTCTTCAGCAAACTGCTCCAAGTCTTCTGCAGATGGCTCGATCTTTGCCGGGTCCAAACCACCTGACGACATTCAAAGAAGAAGGAAGTAGAATGTCGTCAGCGAACAGGCCGCTCGGTAAGTACCAAAGATAAGAGGAAAGTATAATAGACAGAATAAGAAGGTATATTTTAAAGTTGTATTATCTTGTTGTAATGTTGTGTTACCGCTGTTGTTTGTAGCTTGGTACAGAAGGATGCCAGTGTATACGAGAGGGGTTTCTATATGCTAGAGACCAGGGCAAACGGAATGTACAAGGAACCGTTAAGCCACGGTACAACAGCAACGGAATATAGGTTAGGTGTCTTAATTTTACCGCCTCGTGCCACTTTTAACACCTTCCGTACCAATCTACCCCTTAAACCCTGTAGTGTTTTATTTATATTGTTTTGTACTGTAAATTGAATTGAGTGTATAATTGATTGACTGACCGAAACCATGATATCGGTAAACGGATATAACCGTAGAATCATGTAAATGGAATAACTGGAGAACCATGTAAATGGAATGTATATCCATGGTCCGGTTCAGTAAAGTCGAATAGATTGATAATTGGATTCATGGATTCATATTGAAGTTTTTAGATTGTAGATTGACTTGAATCATATTCAAGTCAGATTAATCAGACTCAAACCGAGTTAGACAATTAGAAATGTAAATCAAAGTCTTGATTATTTCTTAAACCTATAATTGCTAGGGTCCTTAGGGTAATTTGTAAAACTTGAGGGGTTTTATGTAAAAATATTTTTATATACTTTTCAAAATACACCTCAAGTATTCGTTATTCGTCTTTAGAATTGTAATGAAGGTGGATTTTATATTGGGATATTTCTAGTGAAAATATCCTAGTTTCATAAATAAAGGTATTTATTTGTAATATTGATTTATGTGGAATTTATGGTATTTTAATGTAAAATTGATTCTTGTGATTTTTAGAAAAAGGTGGAATATTTATATCTTAAAAAAATAGATATTTTAATGATAAATATACATATATTTATACAAAAATAATTTTAATAAATAGTTTATATTCTAGAAATCTCATTTTCTTAAGATGTCGTATTTTAAATCTTTCGAGACCGAATGCTCCTTGCGAAGGTCTGAATCTCGCACTACTAAGCCCGAGAATGTGCGATAAACCGCACCATCCCGAACGGGTTCTCCAAAGTGGGTTGTAGCGGCGCTTTGCAAAGATTGTAAAATACTAAATCTTTTAGAAAACGGTTTTATGAAGTAAATGGTATTTATTTGAAAAGGTGTATATTTTCCGTATTGTATATTCTAGATTCTCCTAAGTCAACTAGTCTATTCCTAACTGGTCCAGACGACAAGTTGTGAGATACCTCAAATCGCCTCTTCATCGCCAATTGTGGCCAGGTAAGTACAAGTGAGGAAAGGAGGGATCCGCTCATGAATCACCGTGAGTCGGGCCTTTTAAAGTTACCTTTCTCACTTGCCTAGCCTAGACACCACAAAGTCAGGTTTAGATAAACGACCGATGTCCACAACTTATCGTATTTTCATAATAATTGGTATTTATTTAAAAAATGTATCAAAACTAATCTTTACTCTAAAAGGCTGATCCAAAGACTAGGAAATAAAAATAATTCTATTTTGGTGGAGTTCTCCCCAATCTAAGGAGTCGATCAATTAAAGCCACACAGCCAGGTATTATGAAGGGCATCCATTAAAGCATATTGATGTGCATAAGCTAATTTGTATGATATCACAAAATTTCAATGTTCTTGAAAAAACCTCAAATAATGACACAAGTTGAGATATGAAATCATGTACTATGAGAAACACAATACTTTAAGCAACTCGAATCACATATTAGACACTCCAAGCAGTTCAAAAATCCACTTGAAATAAAATCTTCTAAAACCATCCCATACAAAAATTTTGAACATGATGAAATAATGGTAACATGATGAAATAATGGTAACATCTGAAGCTATTGGTTATATCAAGGTAGGAACCCTGCTGCTATGATATACGGTTCTAAAAGAATGTATTGTTGTCGATATCAACAAGGAATAATGAAAATGGTCAGGGGTTTATGCTTACACTGGGAATATTAGAATCAAATGGTAAGATTTAATATAATATTTAGATTATTAAATTTATTGCAAGCACATAAATAGTTGGTTATTAAATTGTTTTGCAAAATAAAGTATACTATTTTATTATTAGTAGTTCTAATACTAATAAATAAAACATGATAAAACCTTCGATAAACTTTCCTTGTTTTATATCGTCTTAGGGATGAGGAGTATACCGAGAGTGGGTCTAGCATGAAAGATATGAAGCAAAAGAGAGAGTGATAGGAAAGAACGGGGACTTACACGCGGTTTAGAACGTAAGTGAACGACGAAAGTTCATTGAGGCATTTTATCGAACACCGATTTGGCAAATTCGAAACATCGACGGAATGAAGATCCGGAGGCATGGAAGTGACTGTAGTGTTCACACGGACTCGGGTCTAGCCTTGGAGCCTTGATTCTCATCCCGGAATGCAACGAAAAGACTGTCAAATGCTATATAGGTTTATCTTCAACGCGTTTACTTTCAGCAGATGGGTCATGTGCAATTCAATCCACCAAGGAATATTTAGTGCTTGATCCACAATTAGGCCTTGCTGCCTACTCGAAACTAAGATGGGGGTTAATATCCGAACGATGACAAAGAAATGATGTAAGAAAGGTCGAGGGTTTGGTTGGGTTTGATGATGGTGGAGGTGGAGGTGAGCTCAGCTAAGAGAAGGAAGACGATGTATGGGATTATATAGATGAAGAAGAAGTCAGAGAGAGAGAGGGAGAGAGTGAGGGATTGATTATGGGGAGATGAAGAGAGTGAGGAGAAGAGGGGTCATCGGTTACAAGAGGAAATTGAAGAGGTAAAGGAGAGGGAAGAAGGTGGGGGTGTTAAATGGAGATGGATTTTTAATTAAATTAAAAAAAAGAAATGAAGAGTGGTTGCATGTCACGTCTCGAAAGTACGGAATATGACCGGTACTTAAACTACGAACGTCTCAAGGCGTACGTATTCTAAGTAAGCCGAAAACCCAGAAATCCAAACCAAGGAAGTAGTAGAGTGAAGGAAAACCAATTTAAATCAAGTAGTTTTAATAGCATAAGCCGAATTATACGTTTTTAAAACATCAAAAATTTTCTGAAAATTTCGGCAGAGTCTCCTTTGTAAATACTGGCCCCCAAACGAGATACAACATGAATAGCATACAAAATCAATAAAAGGCATCCCCAAGCGGGAGCTAGCTCTTCGTCAATCGACGGTCACAACCACACAAGCAATATAATATACAACGCCAAGGGCGAGGATCAAAACTCAAAAGGAACTCAAAACAACAAGAAATCCACAGAAAAATAACGCGCGACTCTAAGGTTGAAAGAATAACATCACTGTCTCTAACTCAAAAATAAATACATGTTTGGTTGATGGAACTTCTAGATACAACTGAATAATAATATACAATGTATAATGATGGGTACGATACAAATAAACCCACCTACTAGCAAGTCACCCGAAAGAAGCAGTGCCAGCAAAGCCGTAATGAAACCTGTACGGCAAAATCTGCAGGAAACTGTGGCACAACGGGGGTGAGTTGCCAACTCGTGAGTAGAAAAACATCTACGAATAGGAACCGCATGAACAACGCAATCCTAGGTCAACGATCATAATATATCCTCAATATATATAATATGCAGTCTATAACAATGGCTAGGGTAAATATCTAACTCGAGTAAAATCCCATGTGCCCGTGTCAGTGCCTCAGGTAGTAATATATCATATGGATGATGTATGAATGCATGAAAACAGAATACATGTACTAAGGAAACTGCTTTCATAGTTTAGTGAGATTTCCTTTATATTTTTAAAATGAGGTATCATAAATGAAATCAACATAAACAGTGTCTAGTATCGACACAAAACATAAATCTCAATGTCTCAAAATCTCAGGCTCCGGCTATCCGGACTGGTCTGTATCATCAAATACCAGTACCTCAATATCTCGAAATCTCAATGTCTAAATCTTAATATCTAGGACGCCGTCAGTCCAGACCGGCCCCTACCATCCATCTCAAGACCACGACGGTACCCTCCGGATATCCGACGTGTCGGGTAAAATCACCGGTCGGTAGTGCTCCCCTGCCAGGCTCAACGCCATCATCTGCGATCCTCTTATCCCGGGGTACCGCACCGGGTCCACCATGTACCCGAAACGGTTCCTCCACTCCTCGAACTCGGGTCTTGAAATCCATCAGCCAACTCATGGTGGACGACTCATACATCATGGGAAAACCACACTTTTTATTTAAAAAGAGAGAAGAGGTTTATATAAGTTTTGCGGTTTTCCCCCCCAAATCCAGAAAATCTCATAGAAATCCGAATCCAAAACCTCAATAGCACGTAAAACAGTGAATATAGGCATGAGAATCTATGAATGCGGCATAACGATGAATAACAGTATGCATGATGTGACAAGTAATAACTACAATGTCTAAACTAGCATATAAGGCAAATACACTAATATCATGTCAAAACTACTAGCTAACAAGCTAAGTTAAGCAATAATATTTTCTAAGGTGTACGTGACATGGCAATTACCGATGAAGATGTGTGTGAGCCGGCAAGTAAGTGTACGTGGTACATACGCATCATCGGTAATGGTGCCGGTGTCCTAACAGCATGATATCATCAATGCAATATGAAGTTACAACATAAGTATGCGATGCGGAGTAAACAGCAATAATGTGCGGGAGCTGAATACTAAAGACAATGATACTATAAGTCAACAGTAGTGCCTTTTGAAATAACACGAATCGCGGTGTTTTGAAAATAAGGGCTACGGTGTTTTTAAGAAAAGATACTTTTTTTGAAATATCCGTAGAATCTCTTGACCTGTCTTTTAAAATACCCACGATCCGTTAGTTTTGAATTAGGTAGGAGTCTAATCTAGTCTAACAACTATACTAAACTATACGGCTGAACTAACAAGCTGAACTACAGGTAAGGAAACCGCCTAACATCTGAGTCGATACATATACATACCTGTATATATATTAGTCGGTGATCCCGCCTCAATAACATCATATCCAATACCATATCTATAATCAGACATCCCAAGTCAAGAGTGCGGATCAAAAATCAATATATAGCTCGTACGTAAATCCGTCGTACGGCATCCCCAAATCTGGGTACGGGTCAATATCATACTCAACCATTCTATGCATATCACTATTCACATGGTATCGTCGTCCAAAGATCCGCTATAAACATCAGGACATATCTCAAGTACGAATCCTGCCATATCACCGATATCATAATCTCAAATCAAATCTCATCGACTCATTTCAATCCCAAGTATCATCCTCAAATCCAGTATGTGAACACATAGTCCCATACCCATGTGTTCCCATATAAGCACATATAAAAGAAGAATGTATGTAAGTATGAGTGTGTGTGTAAATGTGGTGCAACATCTACTCTAGGGTCTCGCAACACTAAACCTATCCAATCACACCTAAAATCTATCTTTAACCAATAAACTCAAAAATATATAATCAATATATATGTGTGTATACGTATTCGTATACATTACCACGAACTGCGGGGGTGCTATACGCCATCCACCCGACTTCTCCACGTAGATATAAATCTACTCACTTGGTCCTCGCTCGCCGGTGCCGACGTCACCACGCGCTTGCTTGTCGTCTCGAAGTCTTCGTAAGGGTACCTACATATCATAACGCACCGTATCGCATTAAAATCCGACTCATGACCAAAACGACACACGAATCTTACATAGGTCAAAACCTATGGTTTGCTTTCTCAAATCAACCCAAAAACCCTCGACATTGGCGTACAAACGCCGAGTGGTCGCGAAAAACTCAAACGCACCAATTTTGGTTTCAAAACTCATTAATTATATAAGAAATATGTTTTAATTCATCAAAACCATCAAATTAAACAAATCGTTTTATTTCCAAAAACCTAGTTAGCACAAATACCCTTTTTGTTCAAAACTTGAAGTTTTAACCAATAAAAACATTTCAACAATTTGTGTCCAAAATTCTCACTAAATAATATAATTAGGTCATACAAATCACTTTCATAAATTAAACTCATTAATTTATAAATATTTTTAAAACCTAGTAAGCATAAAAAAAATTCCAAATTTGTGCCAACATCGCGGATTTGCGATAAAGTGCACACAACATCGCGCAAACACCCAAGTTAACCATTAGAAAGCCACTACAATTAAATTAACCCAATTTCCATGCTTCAAAACCTATTTTCCACAAGCAAACCCTTTCTTGATTTTTCTAAATAGCAATAGCAAAACAAATCCATACTAGAAAAACTTAAACTAACACTAATTTGAAACCCAATAGCAAGTTAACCTCTTAGATTTAGGTTAGCAAAACACTAGATAGAAAAATAAACTAATTAACCTAATAATGGTTTTCTAAACCCTAGTTAAAATTCAAGCCATGAACTTTAAAACCTAGACTAGAAATTAACACTAATATTTACACTAAAACAACTCAATTAAAGAAATCTAACCAAAAGAATTTAAATGGGTAAGGATTATACCTCTAGATCTAGAGATCTAGCAAGAAAAGTTGCCTCCCAAGATGCCTCCTAGCATCCAAGATCCATGCAAGAAAGGTTAAGAAGAATGGATGGAGGATGTGCTTGAAATTTTGAGGTTTGATTTGGATTTTTGGAGCAATTTTTGATGGAATTTGATGATGAAAAGAGATGAGACAAGAAGGGGGGGCTGCTATTTTCTGCAGAAATTCCAGCAGTGAGGGAGTGGGGAGAGGTGTGGGGAAGTTGGGGAAAAAAAGTCCAAGTCAACCCTCTCATATTACCATAATACCCTTATCATATAAATATATATATAACCATTTTTAACCCATTCCTCACATGATTTAAGGTCAAAAAGAGGGAAAGAAAATTCTTGGGCTGCTACAACAGTGTGGGGCCGGCCAAGGGGAGCTAGGGTGAGTGTGAGAGACTTTACAAGAAAATTCTATGCAAAAAGACCCCCCACAATACCATATTTGCAAGTTTTAGCTCAAAATAATTATATTTTTGTTTCCCATAATAAAAACCAATTAAAACTTGAAATAAAATACTAAAAAATTATATTACAACTAGATTTTAATTAACATGATTTTAAAGATTAAAATTAGCCCATTTAAATTTGTATTTATTACTAATTTAATGTATTTTTTTTACCAGCTTAAAATAATATTAAAAATTGAAAAATTAGGGAAAGATTTTAAACGACCAGAATTTTATAAGTAACACATTAGCTACTAAAAACTAGCAATTACCTATCCAAATTAGGTATAATTAGGCCTAAATTGCAAAATAACAAAAAAGACGATTTACGGAAAAATACCAAATTTTCACCGATTTTCGGAAATACACCAAAACGACTTTTCAAGGCGTTACAATCTTCCCCCCTTAAAGAAATTCGGTCCCCGAATTTAAATTAAAACTTCCCCCAAATACTAAAACGTCTAAGCAAAACCATCAAGTCATCGGGGCTCCGAAATCATAAGTACATAAAACAAATCGTAGCGCAGCGCATGCGCATGAAAAATGAGCATATAACTTAAAATCAAAACTCCGTCAAGCATCCCGCAATTATCGGAGTCATGGTAAAGACACAAATGTCAAATCCAATACAAAACCAATATGATATAACTCGAAACTATACATGTAAATATCCAATCTATATATGTAAATATCTGAAGAAAATGCATGCCAAATTCTTTAAAGTCGCTGTGCAATGCGCGCAGCACTGCACAGTGGCGGACGTCTATTGTAAGAAAATAACTACATATATATATATCCTTTGTTTAATATGTACATTCTGCCGTTTTGGAAACAATTTAGAAGGGTCTCCTTGTTTTAAACATTTCATGTCATATCAAACACGTAAGTAAATACTGAGACTATAGCTCGCTTTTTGGAAATCCCTTCAATAACTATCAATGCATGCAAAATATATTCAGGTACTGTCCTCTGACTAGTCCTGCTAAGTACAAAAACTCATAGCAATCATCATAAAAACGTACTGCTCCATAAGAAATCAATCCTAAAATATGCATATAAATGCTATGTGCGTCTGGTGCGCACGGAAATCAGAATCCATATATGTGCCATACATGCGCACAGAAACAACATCTAAGTGCATCGAGTGTGCACACAACATCTATCATAGGCAACGTGTGTGCCTGACAGCAAGGACAGGTGCGTCTGACACGCACGAAGAATCTCGATTTAGTGCATCTGGTGTGCACCAAAATCGCTTCTCAAACCATGCGCTCAACATGCGCGAAAATCCAAACCAGGTGCATCCATCATGCACGAAATCATGAAATCCAATATCAAGCGCCGAACATGCGCAGAATCAAATTAGGTGCACAAAACAAATATCGAGTATCACAATCGAAATCGAAGTCCAGTGCATCTAAGTGCACAAAATGCGTATCACTGCACTGCAAGCATATGTGAATCATACCGAGTGCAAAAACCAAATCGTGTGCACATATACGCACAAAATCAACTCAACTGTATGGAACCCATAAAATCATAAACGCGAGAAACCAAGGCACGAAAACGATATCAAGTGCAACAACTGTGCAAAAATCGTAAATACTCAGTAGGTGCAACCATGGTGCATGAAAACAAATATCGTGAAACTCAATCATCAAAATCAATCATGCGAATAGATCGCCCAAAATACCCAAAATCAAGTATGGCGGAATAGTCCCGCTCAAGCACATCCTCCAAGAATCTCTGGCCAACTGTCGTGGTTACTCATAACATGTCTCGTCGACGATCCTGAACTCTGGCCTGCCGGTGTGCGTAACATGACCACTCCTGGGTCCAAGTCTTTTCGTAATTCATTCCAGAAAGGTCCTGTCGAAATCTCTCCCAAATCTCGTCTCTGCCGAACTGTCCGGAAGTCATCGTCTCTTACTGGATCTGTTCTCGTTCCGGAACGACTGCATACTCATCGTGACTCCTTCTGGAAGGTATATCCAAGTACAATGCCTCGGCATGCGTATCGCATCTCTGATGGCGGAGTGGAATGTCGTCTCATCAAGATCTCGTACGAACCTCTTACTTCACTTTTCTCTGATGTCGACTGCTTCGGACTCATCTCGTCGTGGCTGCATGGACTGAGCTCCAACGGCTACCCTCGTATCTGGAGTCTCCCAAGAATGCATCTCACCACTTAGCATCCGAATGAAGTCGAACCATCCGATCAATCTGTCAAAACCTCATAATCCCCCAAGAGCTCAACATCTTGGGTACAGTTTAACAGTATCGAGTACGTACCACAGCATCGATGGTCCAGCCGTAGAAGGGCAAACCCAAGCCTCACTAATGGCGCCGCGGAACTGCCGCAAACCCTATGGTTCAAAGGCTTTCACACGGTCATTAAGTCGAGTTAGGGTTTCATTCTTCTAGAAGGTCCATAGAATTGCCTGCATGTATTTATGAGTACTTTAAACTTGGAATAATAGGTTGCTGACATTCGATCATCTCTGTCGACTCTCAACGCCTCCGCGTGAAGTCGTCTCTAGCTGGAATCAATCTATCTGATGACCTCGCATCGGGGTAGCGAACGAACCACATGTCCTAGTCATTCATCCTCGGTGACTAGCGACCTTCTATCATCTCTTAGTACAACTCGTCCTGCAATAGCTCTAACATCTGGGGCGATATCTTGTCGTTCGCAGCAACGAATGGCTCACTCGTCTGCACGCTGAACAGTGCCTCAATCATCATGAATAAGCAATACACCAACGGTCATCAAAATCTGGTTGGCCTCTGTCATTGGCTCAATCCTCTAGGGCTGATCTGCACGTCTGAGTAATCTCATACAGCAATCCACCCAACGCTCGTGGCGCGAAGATACAATGAAAAGACACATCTCTGCAATCGTGTGTCGCCGGAATCACGCCCTGGTCAGTCCTCGTTCTTGACGAGCTCGTGCTGACCGCAACTCTAGCCGTAGCTTTCCCTGCCCGTAATCGTGGCAGCAAACCGTAACTGGTACCGATGAGGCTAGATCAGGAATAAACATGATACTGAGCAAGGGAATGTATATCCTAAGGCTCCTTAAGTGGAGTAGCGTATCGTAAGTATGCCGCGGAACATACCACGGTACGTCACTCTACTTTAGTCACCTATTCCATCAACCAAGGGTCATCCTACGCTCCGAAGGTAAAACCTAACGCTCTGATACCAAATTTGTCACATCCCAAAAGTACGGAATATGACCGGCACTTAAACTACGAACGTCTCAAGGCGTACGTATTCTAAGTAAGCCGAAAACCCAGAAATCCAAACCAAGGAAGTAGTAGAGTGAAGGAAAACCAATTTAAATCAAGTAGTTTTAATAGCATAAGCCGAATTATGCGTTTTTAAAACATCAAAAATTTCCTGAAAATTTCGGCAGAGTCTCCTTTGTAAATACTGGCCCCCAAACGGGATACAACATGAATAGTATACGAAACCAATAAAAGGCATCCCCAAGCGGGAGCTAGCTCTTCGTCAATCGACGGTCACAACCACACAAGCAATATAATATACAACGCCAAGGGCGAGGATCAAAACTCAAAAGGAACTCAAAACAACAAGAAATCCACAGAAAAATAACGCGCGACTCTAAGGTTGAAAGAATAACATCACTGTCTCTAGCTCAAAAATAAATACATGTTTGGTTGATGGAACTTCTAGATACAACTTAATAATAATATACAATGTATAATGATGGGTACGATACAAATAAACCCACCTACTAGCAAGTCACCCGAAAGAAGCAGTGCCAGCAAAGCCGTAATGAAACCTGTACGGCAAAACCTGTAACAAACTGTGGCACAACGGGGGTGAGTTGCCAACTCGTGAGTAGAAAAACATCTACGAACAGGAACCGCATGAACAACGCAATCCTAGGTCAACGATCATAATATATCCTCAATATATATAATATGCAGCCTATAACAATGGCTAGGGTAAATATCTAACTTGAGTGAAATCCCATATGCCCGTGTCAGTGCCTCAGGTAGCAATATATCATATGGATGATGTATGAATGCATGAAAACATAATACATGTACTAAGGAAACTGCTTTCATAGTTTAGTGAGATTTCCTTTGTATTTTTAAAATGAGGTATCATAAATGAAATCAACATAAACAGTGTCTAGTATCGACACAAAATATAAATCTCAATGTCTCAAAATCTCAGGCTCCGGCTATCCGGACTGGCCCGTATCATCAAATACCAGTACCTCAATATCTCGAAATCTCAATGTCTAAATCTCAATATCTAGGGCGCCGTCAGTCCAGACCGGCCCCTACCATCTATCTCAAGATCACGACGGTACCCCCCGGATATCCGACGTGTCGGGTAAAATCACCGGTCGGTAGTGCTCCCCTGCCAGGCTCAACGCCATCATTTGCGATCCTCTTGCCCCGGGGTACCGCACCGGGTCCACCATGTACCCGAAACGGTTCCTCCACTCCTCGAACTCGGTTCTCGAAATCCATCAGCAAACTCATGGTGGACGACTCATACATCATGGGAAAACCACACTTTTTATTTAAAAAGAGAGAGAAGAAGTTTATATAAGTTTTACGGTTTCCCCCCCAAATCCAGAAAATCTCATAGAAATCCGAATCCAAAACCTCAATAGCACGTAAAACAGTGAATATAGGCATGAGAATCCATGAATGCGGCATAACGATGAATAACAGTATGCATGATGTGACAAGTAATAACTACAATGTCTAAACTAGCGTATAAGGCAAATACACTAATATCATGTCAAAACTACTAGCTAACAAGCTAAGTTAAGCAATAATATTTTCTAAGGTGTACGTGACATGGCAATTACCGATGAAGATGTGTGTGAGCCGGCAAGTAAGTGTACGTGGTACATACGCATCATCGGTAATGGTGCCGGTGTCCTAACAGCATGATATCATCAATGCAATATGAAGTTACAACATAAGTATGCGATGCGGAGCAAACAGCAATAATGTGCGGGAGCTGAATACTAAACACAATGATACTATAAGTCAACAGTAGTGCCTTTTGAAATAACACGAATCGCGGTGTTTTGAAAATAAGGGCTACGGTGTTTTTAAGAAAAGATACTTCTTTTGAAATATCCGTAGAATCCCCTGACCTGTCTTTTAAAATACCCACGATCCGTTAGTTTTGAAATAGGTAGGAGTCTAATCTAGTCTAACAACTACACTAAACTATACGGCTGAACTAACAAGCTGAACTACAGGTAAGGAAACCGCTTAACATCTGAGTCGATACATATACATACCTGTATATATATTAGTCGGTGACCCCGCCTCAATAACATCATATCCGATACCATATCTATAATCAGGCATCCCAAGTCAAGAGTGCGGATCAAACATCAATATATAGCTCGTACGTAAATCCGTCGTACGGCATCCCCAAATCTGGGTACGGGTCAATATCATACTCATCCATTCTATGCATATCACTATTCACATGGTATCGTCGTCCAACGATCCGCTATAAACATCAGGACGTATCTCAAGTACGAATCCTTCCATATCACCGATATCATAATCTCAAATCAAATCTCATCGACTCATCTCAATCCCAAGTATCATCCTCAAATCCAGTATGTGAACACATAGTCCCATACCCATGTGAACACATAATAATATAACCCCATATAAGCATATATGAAAGAAGAATGTATGTAAGTATGGGTGTGTGTGTGTGTAAATGTGGTGCAACCTCTACTCTAGGGTCTCGCAACACTAAACCTATCCAATCACACCTAAAATCTATCTTTAACCAATAAACTCAACAATATATAATCAATATATATGTGTGTATATGTATTTGTATACATCACCATGAACTGCGGGGGTGCTATACGCCATCCACCCGACTTCTCCCCGTAGATATAAATTTACTCACTTGGTCCTCGCTCGCCGGTGCCGACGTCGCCACGCGCTTGCTTGTTGTCTCGAAGTATTCGTAAGGGTACCTATATATCATAACGCACCGTATCGCATTAAAATCCGACTCATGACCAAAAGGACACACGAATCTCACATAGGTCAAAACCTATGGTTTGCTTTCTCAAATCAACCCAAAAACCCTCTTCATCGGCGTACAAACGCCGAGTGGTCGCGAAAAACTCAAACGCACCAATTATTGTTTCAAAACTCATTAATTATATAAGAAATAGGTTTTAATTCATCAAAACCATCAAATTAAACAAATCGTTTTATTTCCCAAAAACCTAGTTAGCACAAATACCCTTTTTGTTCAAAACTTGAAGTTTTAACCAATAAAAATATTTCAACAATTTTTGTGTCCAAAATTCTCACTAAATAACATAATTAGGTCATACAAATCACTTTCATAAATTAAACTCATCAATTTATAAATATTTTAAAAACCTAGTAAGCACAAAAAAAATTCCAAATTTGTGCCAACATCGCAGATTTGCGATAAAGTGCACACAACATCGCGCAAACACCCAAGTTAACCATTAGAAAGCCACTACAATTAAATTAACGCAATTTCCATGCTTCAAAACCTATTTTCCACAAGCAAACCCTTTCTTGATTTTTCTAAATAGCAATGGCAAAACAAATCCATACTAGAAAAACTTAAACTAACACTAATTTGAAACCCAATAGCAAGTTAACCTCTTAGATTTAGATTAGCAAAACACTAGATAGCAAAATAAATTAATTAACCTAATAATGGTTTTCTAAACCCTAGTTAAAATTCAAGCCATGAACTTTAAAACCTAGATTAGAAATTAACACTAATATTTACACTAAAACAACTCAATTAAAGAAATCTAACCAAAAGAATTTAAATGGGTAAGGATTATACCTCTAGATCTAGAGATCTAGCAAGAAAAGTTGCCTCCCAAGATGCCTCCTAGCATCCAAGATCCATGCAAGAAAGGTTAAGAAGAATGGATGGAGGATGGGCTTGAAATTTTGAGATTTGATTTGGATTTTTGGAGCAATTTTTGATGGAATTTGATGATGAAAAGAGATGAGACAAGAAGGGGGAGGGGCTGCTGTTTTCTACAGAAATTCCAGCAGTGAGGGAGTAGGAGAGGTGTGGGGAAGTTGGGGAAAAAAAAGTCCAAGTCAACCCTCTCATATTACCATAATACCCTTACCTTATAAATATATATAACCATTTTTAACCCATTCCTCACATGATTTAAGATCAAAAAGAGGGAAAGAAAATTCTTGGGCTGCTACAACAGTGTGGGGCCGGCCAAGGGGAGTGAGGGTGAGTGTGAGAGACTTTACAAAAAAATTATATGCAAAAAGATCCCCACAATACCATATTTGCAAGTTTTAGCTCAAAATAATTATATTTTTGTTTCCCATAATAAAAACCAATTAAAACTTGAAATAAAATACTAAAAAATTATATTACAACTAGATTTTAATTAACATGATTTTAAAGATTAAAATTAGCCCATTTAAATTTGTATTTATCATTAATTTAATGTATTTTTTTTACCGGCTTAAAATAATATTAAAAATTGATAAATTAGGGAAAAATTTTAAACGACCAGAATTTTATAAGTAACTCATTAGCTACTAAAAACTAGCAATTACCTATCCAAATTAGGTATAATTAGGCCTAAATAACAAAAAGACGATTTACGGAAAAATACCAATTTTTCACTGATTTTCGGAAAAACACCAAAACGACTTTTCAAGGCGTTACACTGCACTGGAAAGTAAATTGGAGAGAGAATGAAAGGAAAAAATGAGAAAAGAAACGAGATAGAAATTGTGGAGTTGGGTCTGTATTAGAATTAGAAAAAAATGGAATTTGTTAGGCTTGGGACTAAATTGTAGCAAAAGTAAAAAAGAAAAGAAATAGGTTATGAGCTTGGGTTCAATATGAAGGAATTAAGGTTATAATTGAAATGGGTTGAGGTTTGGGTTAGAAAAAATGTTTTTTTTTGGAAAAATAATAAAATAGGAAAATAGATGGAGGAATTAAAAATAACATATTTAATAGAAAACAATATACTGTATTTTATTAAAGAACTACAATATGCAGGTATAGGAATTTTTGGATTGTTACATTCTACCCTCCTTATAAAAATTCCGTCCTAGAAATTTGTAGAAAGAAAGTGTGACAGATTCAAGAAAAGTTTGGTGATAGAACTATTGATAATGCCTAAAAATATTTGGAAGAACGAAAGAATGCAAGGTTTTGGAGAATCCATAACCTTAAAAAAAAGATTTAGGTTGGGACAGATTCAAAGTATATGAAATGATAAAATTCAAGAAATATGAAATTGTAAGATTCAAGAACTATGAATTGTAAAGAATGTTTTAGTTGTTGGTTCTTGTGTTATATTGCTTAGGTTGTTCGGGGAAGCGGGGCGCGACAGGTCCGCTACGTATATACTTAGAAATACAAACGCTAAGCGTATCTAAACAATATAAAAATAAATACACAAGAGACAAGATATAATAAAAACATCAACTTTTATTTATTAACATTCTTTTGTACAATGCATGAAAAGGAAATACAACTGAAATAAAACGATACCTAAACAATGGTATAACAGGAAATGAAAAGTACTGAATGGAAAATGTATAATGAAACTAGAGCTCTGGTTCTTCAGCAAACTGCTCCAAGTCTTCTGCAGATGGCTCGATCTCTGCCGGCTCCAAACCACCTGACGACATTCAAAGAAGAAGGAAGTAGAATGTCGTCAGCGAACAAGTCGCTCGGTAAGTCCCAAAGATAAGAGAAAAGTATAATAGACAGAATAAGAAGGTATCTTTTAAAGTTGTATTATCTTGTTGTAATGTTGTGTTACCGCTGTTGTTTGTAGCTTGGTACAGAAGGATCCCAGTGTATACGAGAGGGGTCTCTATATGCTAGAGACCAGGGCAAACGGAATGTACAAGGAACCGTTAAACCACGGTACAACAGCAACGGAATATAGGTTAGATGTCTTAATCTTACCACCTCGTGCCACTTTTAACACCTTCCGTACCAATCCACCCCTTAAACCCCGTAGTGTTTTATTTGTATTGTTTTGTACTGTAAATTGAATTGAGTGTATAATTGATTGACTGACCGGAATCATGATATCGGTAAACGGATATAACCGTAGAATCATGTAAATGGAATAACTGGAGAACCATGTAAATGGAATGTATATCCATGGTTCGGTTCAGTGAAGTCGAATAGATTGATAATTGGATTCATGGATTCATGTTGAAGTTTGTAGATTGTAGATTGACTTGAATTATATTCAAGTCAGATTAATCAGACAGAAACCGAGTCAGACAATTAGAAATGTAAATCGAAATCTTGATTATTTCTTAAACCTATAATTGCTAGGGTCCTTAGGGTAATTTGTAAAACTTGAGGGGTTTTATGTAAAAATACTTTTTAAATACTTTTCAAAATACACCTCAAGTATTCGTTATTCGTCTTTAGAGTTGTAATGAAGGTGGATTTTATATTGGGATATTTCTAGTGAAAATATCCTAATTTCATAAATAAATCTATTTATTTGTAATATTGATTTATGTGGAATTTATGGTATTTTAATGTAAAATTGATTCTTGTGATTTTTAGAAAAAGGTGGAATATTTATATCTTAACAAAATAGATATTTTAATGATAAATATACATATATTTATACAAAAATAATTTTAATAAATATTTTATATTCTAGAAATCTCATTTTCTTAAGATGTCGTATTTTAAATTTTTCGAGACCGAATGCTCCTTGCGGAGGTCTGAATCTCGTACTACTAAGCCAGAGGATGTGCGATAAACCGCACCATCCCGAACGGGTTCCCCAAAGTGGGTTGTAGCGGTGCTTTGCAAAGATTGTAAAGTACTAAATCCTTTAGAAAACGGTTTTATGAAGTAAATGGTATTTATTTGAAAAGGTGTATATTTTCCGTATTGTATGTTCTAGATTCTCCTAAGTCAACTAGTCTATTTCTAACCGGTCCCGACGACAAGTTGTGAGATGCCTCAAATCGTCTCTTCACCGCCAATTGTGGCCAGGTAAGTACAAGTGAGGAAAGGAGGGATCCGCTCACGAATCACCGTAAGTCGGTCCTTTTAAAGTTACCTTTCTCACTTGCCTAGTCTAGACACCACAAAGTCAGGTTTAGATAAACGACCGATGTCCACAACTTATCGTATTTTCATAATAATTGGTATTTATTTAAAAAATGTATCAAAACTAATCTTTACTCTAAAAGGCTGATCCAAAGACTAGGAAATAAAAATAATTCTATTTTGGTGGAGTTCTCCCCAATCTAAGGAGTCGATCAATTAAAGCCACACAACCAGGTATTATGAAGGGCATCCATTAAAGCATATTGACGTGCATAAGCTAATTTGTATGATATCACAAAATTTCAATGTTCCTGAAAAAAACTCAAATAATGACACAAGTTGAGATACGAAATCTTGTACCATGAGAAACACAATACTTTAAGCAAATCGAATCGCATATTAGACACTTCAAGCAGTTCAAAAATCCACTTGAAATAAAATCTTCTAAAACCATCCCATACAAAAATTCTGAACATGATGAAATAATGGTAACATGATGAAATAATGGTAACATCTGAAGCTATTGGTTATATCAAGGTAGGAACCCTACTGCTATGATATACGGCTCTAAAAGAATATATTGTTGTCGATATCAACAAGGAATAATGAAAATGGTCAGGGATTTATGCTTACACTGGGAATATTAGAATCAAATGTTATGATTTATTATAATAATTTAGATTATTAAATTTATCGCAAGCACATAAATAGTTGGTTATTAAATTGTTTTGCAAAATAAAGTATACTATTTTATTATTAGTAGTTCTAATACTAATAAATAAAACATGATCAAACCTTCGATAACCTTTCCTTGTTTTATATCGTCTTAGGGATGAGGAGTATACCGAGAGTGGGTCTAGCATGAAACATATGAAGCAAAAGAGAGAGTGATAGGAAAGGACGGATACTTACGCGCGGTTTAGAAAGTAAGTGAACGACGAAAGTTCATTGAGGCATTTTATCGAACACCGATTCGGCAAATTCGAAACATCGACGGAATAAAGATCCGGAGGCATGGAAGTGACTGTAGTGCTCACACGGACTCAGGTCTAGCCTTGGAGCCTTGATTCTCATCCCGGAATGCATCGAAAAGGCTGTCGAATGCTATATAGGTTTATCTTCAACGCTTTCACTTTCAGTAGATGGGTCATGTGCAATTCAATCCACCAAGGAATATTTAGTGCTTGATCCACAATTAGCCCTTGCTGCCTACTCGAAACTAAGATGGGGGTTAATATCCGTACGATGGCAAAGAAATGATGAAAGAAAGGTCGAGGGTTTGGTTGGGTTTGATGATGGTAGAGGTGGAGGTGAGCTCAGCTAGGAGAAGGAAGACGATGTATGGGATTATATAGATGAAGAAGAAGTCAGAGAGAGAGAGAAGGAGAGTGAGGGATTGATTATGGGGAGATGAAGAGAGTGAGGAGAAGAGGGGTCATCGGTTACGAGAGGAAATTGAAGAGGTAAAGGAGAGGGAAGAAGGTGGGGGTGTTAAATGGAGATGGTTTTTTAATTAAATTTAAAAAAAAGAAATGAAGAGTGGCTGCACTGGAAAGTAAATTGGAGAGAGAATGAAAGGAAAAAAAGAGAAAAGAAACGAGATAGAAAGAGTGGAGTTGGGTCTGTATTAGAATTAGAAAAAAATGGAATTTGTCAGGCTTAGGACTAAATTGTAGCAAAAAGTAAAAAAGAAAAGAAATAGGTCATGAGCTTGGGTTTAATATGAAGGAATTATGGTTATAATTGAAATGGGTTGAGGTTTGGGTTAGAAAAAATGTTTTTTTTTGAAAAATAATAAAATAGGAAAATAGGTGGAGGAATTAAAAATAACATATTTAATAGAAAACAATATACTGTATTTTATTAAAGAAATACAATATGCAGGTATAGGAATTTTTGGGTTGTTACAGAAATAAAGTTAGACTTTTAAAGAATTTGGTTTGAGATTTCAAAAGTTTTAACAATGTTCTTATTTCTTACTACTTTTGATGGTTTAGATTGCTGGGTTTTCGGTTTACTTAAATTGCGTTACACCTGTAGACGTTGCGTAGTTTAAGGGCCGTCACGTGCCAATTTCGGGTCGTGACACCTACTTGATCGGCTAATTGTGATGTGTAAAACTCTCCCAGGAGTAACTCTTACTCGCAGTGGGTATCGGGATCCAACTATCATATAGAAAGTATGCAATCTCATTGCAAATTTCAACACTTGATATTCCCGATAATAGTTTTTACCCCTAACATCCTATGACCTTGACGCATGCCAACAAACCATATGGCGTTAGTCAAGTTCAACCCGTTCATTTATTGATTGAATTAAACTCACCCGCACGACCCTTGACGCAGGCCAACAAAGTCGCACGACTACCCTAATCCAATCGCATCACATGCTGCGGATAAGCATTAATTTAGCTACCGCACACTACGTCTTGACGCAGGCCAATAAACGTAGCACAAATACTAAAATGGCACTTATCTGAAATGACGGAGGGCTAAGCAAGTTTTTAAGAAAACCATGAGCGTAATGAACTTGATATCGTTGTAGAATCTAATGATTTTGAAAAAATGGGTGTTTTTTAGGCTTTTGCCAGTTTCGCTAAAGAGGTCACTCCCGGTGAAGAGAACTCGGCTCTT
Source organism: Agapanthus africanus (assembly GCA_030015575.1). NCBI lineage: Eukaryota > Viridiplantae > Streptophyta > Magnoliopsida > Asparagales > Amaryllidaceae > Agapanthus > Agapanthus africanus. Next base: position 561,261,419 of record CM057345.1, read on the forward strand.
TCCTCATCGAATGAGATGCAGGATATTCAGCAATACCACTATGCAAAGCAGGAACTAGAGAAGCTATCAAAAACAAAACCGAGTGTGTTGCAGCATTTTCTAATTTTGCTAAAGAGGTCACTCCCGGTGAAGGGATCTCGGCTTTTTCCTCATCGAATGAGGTGCTGGATATTCATCAAGGAATACCACCATGCAAAGCCAAAACTAGAGTTACTTGTAGGGTGTTTTTCGTCATCCCATTGAGATGGGAATGCGCGCGCGCTCGTCAGGCGCTTTACAGATTCCCCCTGCCTAGGGTAGGCAGGGGTTTATTGATTGTGGGGATCCGAATCTCCTGCAGCCGCGGACTAAGCTGCCGTTAATTACCCCTCGCGTTTGGAGCGAGAGAACCTCCGATTGATGGGTCAACTATTCATGCGAACTCATTATGCAGTTTGCGTGTTTTGAAGGGGTTTTGGATATATCGGGGGGCCCGCAGAGTTTTTACGGGGGTCCCACTATCCGGATAGCGGGTTGGGGGTCAAGGGGGTTAGCAGCCCCCTTGCGGGGTGCGGGGCAGCGCCCCGTTAGAAATTTTTTCTAACGGGGGACAGTGTTGTAGAGTATATATATATATATATATATATATATATATATATAAAGGGAAAGGGCATCCAAAGGATGCGTGGAAGAAAGCTCCAGCGCCTGGCACGCGGGCGCTGTGCGCCAGCGCCCCACGTGCCTGGAATGCGGGCGCTGTGCGCCAGCGCCCCACGTGCCTGGCATGCAGGCGCTTTACGCCAGAGCACCAGCGCCCCACGTTCCTGGCACGCGGGTGCTAAGCGTCAGCACCAAAAGGGACTTGGTCCCTGCACTAGGAGCTGTGCTCCCGATTTGACTTATGGAGTTGAACTCCTGACAGAGATTAATTTAGGGAGTTAAACTCTAATGGATCTTGAATGGAGTTAGACTCCTAAAAATATTTAGAAATTATCAAAGGGGGCTGCTTTGTTTCTCCCTTTGGCTCTGGATCTTCCTCAGATGGGATCTTTAGAGATGAGTCTCCTCTTTCCTCCTCTGTTGGCCGAATCTTGAAGAAAAAGAAGTATGAGATTTTAAAAATCTTTTATTTTTAAGATCTGATGGGAGATCTAAGTTCCCCTTTGTGGGTTTTGTGGTGAAAAACTATTTAGTTTTTGAAAAGGAAGAGTAAAACTCTTGATTTAATTCAAAGGAAAGAAGAAGATTTAGAACCTTGAGGAAGGAGAAGAGGCACACAAACCCTAGTTTTTTTTGGGGGAATGAATTGTCTATGTGTTATTCATCATCATGTTGTCTTATATAGGCTTACACATTTACATATATCCCCTTGGGCTTTACAAAATGGCATTTGGCCTATCACATGCCTCATGTGCTATTTCTTTTTGCACATAAGCCATGAGCTTTACAAAAATTTGGATTTATGCCCATTCATGCATAAAAAATTACATTAAAATTATTTATTACATGAATTTTTTATTTCGGCATGGGAGAGGCCGGCCGCTTCATGTTCGGGCTCGACTCGGGCATGAGCCCACTTGATCTAGGCTTGGCCCACCTGGCTTGGGGTTGACCTTTACTTTGACTTGGTCAACCGGGGTGCAATTTTTGACTCCAACACTACCCTTTGTGAAAATTTGATTCTACAACATCTTTTGGTTTCTTTTTTTCATTAATCTCATTAATGAAATCCCATCAATTAATGTTTCCTAAACATTACAGAAAAATGAAACGAAAATAGAACATACGCTTATGTCATCCGCATTCTCCATGGGGCCCCGTCATGCACCGTTAGGTTACTTAACTACCGGAAGAGCGGGGGCTGGACTAGCGCGGGTGCAAAACATAAGCAACGTTTATTATATATCATATATATAATATTACATTCGTCTCACACAGTTATATGATCAACACCACAGAATCAAGCAGCAGAAGCAACATATGAAATATTGGATATACTAGGATGTCCGTGTTTTAAATTTAGCCAATAATGTAAAACACGGATTCCACGGTCATGATGAATAGCCAAACCTAAATCCCTAGACCCCTACGAGAGCGGTAAGTAACCCTGCCAATTCTAGAGTTAGGAGACCCGGTCTCAACTCCTTGAGATGGTCTCCCACTGGACTCTAGAACACGGTTACTTGTGCTCCCCACCTTGGGTCTATCCTAATGCGGAAAAGTAAATAATATACAACAATGGTGGCATCATCCTCATCCCGGAAGTGCTGCAATAAAAGAACATTACATTGAATTTTACATGAATGAAAATATAAAAACTCTCATCTCAAATAAAACCCCCGGCTATTCAATCACGACGATCCAATGAATCATATCAATAGCAACACATAATATCTCATGTCATCAACGCAAGTAAATATGCGTATCCCGAAAAATCTTTGACATATAGCAACGAGATCGGGATACCCTACATATTACACTTACGGTCGCTGGAAAGAAAACAAAAAACTACAATAATTAGAATCCGCAATACCTTTGACATCATAAACCCGGAATATCTCATATTCCGGATTTCATGCTTAACATGTAAAACTTGCATTTTAGTCTCAAATTGAAAACTCATTTCAATTGGTTGTCGGATAATTCAACAAGATTCCCGATTTAGTGATCGCGTACAATACGCAATTGCGACGGAGTTTTGATCCGAATCAAAACTTCGCGGCAATCGATCATTTGAGACTAAACGGCTAGCTTTACAATATACTAACTAGTTTTCATAAAACTAATTAATCTGGATTCTAATAATTGTATCACACATCACCAAGCTTGTAAAGTAACCGTGACATTAGATTTCCACACACAATTAGCAAACTAAACCAATTTTTCCAACACTTAAAAAATCCAGTGAGCTAAAGTTCCAAAACCGATCGTTTTAAGACAATCTGGGAGTCGAAACGAACTCGAAACCCGCCCGAATCTTCGCGGGGGAGAAGACCCGGAAATAAGTATCAAATGGAGGGCCTCAGAGGGTGCCCACCCCCGGGGGCTACCTTGTAACACCCGAGTTCACTTATATCAATTCCAGTTCCGTATTTACTTATCTGTGGTATTTTCTTGATTTAACGGGTTTTGGGTGCGAATGGTATTTTTACATTTTACTTTGCATTCGACCCGACCCGCTTGCTTGAACCTGTTTAATTCACATTTATAGATTACCCTGACTTGTTACATAGACACGTGCATCTCATGTATACTGCATACTGACATTTACCAGGCATTGCATCTTTTATCATATAACAGTTTAAATCATGAAAAATGAGTTAAAATTGCATTTCATGGCCTGCATGATACCCCTAACCTTGTGGTAGCGTCCTTGCATCGTGCTCTCGTCCCGTTCTGTGAAACGGACGCGTTTGGACGGCTACGCGCACGTACGTGCGTCCGTACTTGGGGGTATGCCTTTCTATGACAAAATCTTTCTTTTTAATTTTTGGAGTTTGCCAATATTTTTCATATTTCAAATTCAAAATTTTAGACCCGACCCGGGCCCAATTCTGAAATATTTTGTATCCCGCCAGATCCTATTTAATTTTGAATCTCTTAAATCATTTAGAAAATATTTTACAGCTTACTGTATATTTTCTTAACTAACAAAGTTACTGTGTAAACTGGTAAATCTTCTATATTTTTCCAAAACAAAATTCCCTAAATCCCCAGCCAATCAAACCCCATTTCTTCCTGGGCCCCACCTCGCTCTCCTTTTCCCCTCACCGAGCTCTTTCTTTTCTAAAACCCTGGCCCCACCTCCTCTTTCTCTCCCTTCTCTTTTCTTTCTCTTTTCTCTCTTCTCTTTCTCTCTCTCTCCCTCACTACGTGCCAACTCTCTCTCTCCTCTCGTTTTCTCACTCCTCTCTCGATCTCTGTTCATCAGGGATCCGCTCACCGCTCCCCCTATGGTAACCTCCCTCCTTCGTTTCCCTCTCGTCCTCGACGCTAACCCTAACCCAGTTTCACCTCTCGCAGCGCCTAACTCCTTCAGCACCGCAGCCACCTCCTTCCTTCACCCAACTCAAGAGCACCCCCTTCATCCCTCGCTGCTCCCATGGCCGAGAACAAAACCTTCAACTCCTCCGTCGCTACCTGCCCACGCCTCTATTCCCGAGCAACCCATCAACCCATCGCCGGAGCTCCTTTTACCCCGATGACCTCACTTCGTCGTCGCCTCCTTCTTCTCCTCTTCTCGTTATATACTTCCTCCTCTTCCCTCCTTCTCTACAACTCAACCCCATCATCACCACTTTTCCAGATCCACCCTACCGTCTTACTGGAGCCATCGCCGCCGGAGCCCCGACGACCTCGTCGCCGACTCCACAAACCTCTCCTTTTCCTCCCCTCCTCTGTCTGAGACTCCAGCCACCAAGAGTCTCGCGCACATGCTCACCTGGACCCTAAAACCGAGCCTACACATTCTCTTATCGCCGGAGTCGTTCGCCGTCGTCGATCCCGCTCTCGTCTTCCGACTCCAGTGCGCCCAGTGAGTTGTCCCCTTCTTCCCAACCTCTGTATTCTCTTCCTTTCCTCTCCTTCTTCTTTCTTTTCTTTGTAATCCCTTCTTTATATTCTCTGTTGTTTCTAGTTCGTCGGAAACCGGCGTACCGTTGACGATCCCGACGACCCAGCGAGCGTACCTGACCCGTGTGATCACGCTGTGTGTGGTTTGGATCCATTCCTTATACCGTGCGCGCATCGTGACGTTTTTCCCGCCGACGTGAGAAGTTCCGCATTTCCCGTTCCGGATCCGTCCTGGCAAGTACCCCTTGCTATATGCTAAATAATATTTACATATACATTGATGACACTCTAAACCTGCAGTTTAACTTTAGTACTATAATTTCCCATTTTCGTGTTCAATGTTGTTATATATCATTTTATCTTCCAAACTTGAAACCTACCATTTACAATTACTGTATTAAACCTAATAATCACATTTACATGTTTTAATCACACTTTCACTATTGACGTAGCCTATGGCACTTTCTCTATAGTTTTACTTCATTCGGACACTCGTGTACTTTTAACCTGTATTAGCTGTGATTTCATCCATTGAACATATATATATATATATATATATATATATATATCATTGCATCCATAAAATTCTTAAACTTGTTAACATGATTTAACGGCCATAAATGTCATACTGTATTCTTATAACGTTAGAATCACCTCTGAAACACAACTGATAACTATGCTGCTAATTAATTGAAGCTTCTTTATTGTTTAATTGGTTGCTTAGATTTATGTTGTTGTTGACCATGCTTGATTATGTAACTGAGTATGAGCACACCCATGATATCGTTTAAATCTTGACCTGACTTGCTACATACATATTGATTGACCCGACATGGTACCGTGTAATGCTTGACCTGACCTGATGTACCATGACTTGACTCATTACCTGATCTTGTGTCTAATACCAACAAACCTGACATGTAGTCCTCATGGACCGTTCCTGTTGTCTATTCAGACAGACCTGCTTACCTGATCCTGTGTTGGCATTAGTTCTTGATTACGGAATACCTGACCTGACATACACATATAACTTGGGGGTATGGGGAAATCAAAGGTGAAACCTGACTTGTAACTCAACAGTTCGCTACTTTTTCTGATTAGTTTTAGAGGCTAGGCCAGCCTTGGAATGATGCTGCTGACACCATTCATCTGTACATATTCCTGTTTAGTGCCTAGCGGCATGTCTCGGTTTCAGCCCGAGAATCTGGACCGTGGTCCCGGGTATGCACGGGATACTATTGAGTTACATTGACGATTCATCAAATTGATTTCAAAGACTTGAGAGTATTTAACCTAATAGACCAGTTTAGATTACTCACTGCACACTACCTGTCACTGTCCTGATTTACATTCCTGTTACACTTGCTTTACCTTTTATGATCATACTTGCATGTCTTGCTACCCTCTTTATATATTATTGTTTGATGTTATGACGCGCTGACGTCTGGGTTTTGCATGGCCCAGATTCTTCTACCTTTGTTGCAGACTGATCAGGAGTATTACCGCTGTTAGACCGAGCGGTGAAGTTCCTATCGGTATGTAGTTTTACACTCCAGGTGTCTCATTATTGTATCTTTTGCTTCCGCATATCATTATTTCTTGACTCATTCATTTTGGCTCATGGACATGTACTAGATAGTTTAGTTTACTTTCCTGTTCTTGATATCTCTACAGCCGTAATGTGACGGTGGAGGGATTTTTCCCATCCACAGGTAGCATGGTTGGCTATGTCACGTGCCCATCTTAGCGTACTCTGGGAAGCGGGGCGTGACACACCTCGAGGTGGCCCCAGAAGTTGGCAGACCCGAGAGCACCCATTTGGGGTGCTCTCGGGTCACCCACCCCTAAGGCCACCAAGTGGTGGTCTTGGGGTGTGGGTCCGGCCTCTGGTCCCCCCGGGGTGTCCCTGGGGTGCGCACGCTCCATCCCGCGGCTTCTCGGTTCAAACCGTGAGCCTGCGGGGTATGCAAACAACTTAAAACATCAATTTTGAAAACTGTTTTATCGGCAGTTTTTGCGCGATAAAAATGGTGGATTTCTAACGTCGCTACAAGCTACCCTAATTTTCTAGCTTGTCTCTGATACCATGAAATTCAGGCAGCCGCCCCATCCAATGGGGTCGTCGTGGTACCAACGGGTCTCTCATTAGCTACTTTTTACGCATGCCCCCTCGCGAGGAATACAACCCGTCGGAACACCTTCCGATCTCGGGACACCCTGTGGGTAAGAGCCTATGCTTCTCCACACTGTCACACAGTGAGAACCCACCATAGGTCGACATCCAATGCCTAGTAGCTCTGATACCACTGAAGGTCGACCCTAGCACCATCAAGGGGTTCCAAGTGGTATCAAGCATGCCAAAATCAAATTTTTCTAGGTGCTAATTTAGACTATACAAGATCATTGCTAGAATTTTAGGGTTTTAAGCTATGTGATGTGAACAACTTAAGAAAGTTTAAGAAGTTATACCCTATAGGATCAAGTCCTTCTCTTCTTAAGCTCCTTTTAGTAGTCCTCTTGACTCCTCTAGACTTCACTTCGAGTTGAATGAACCTCCTCGTAAATCTTCGCGTCAAAGATGATTCACCCGAAGCTCACTAGGTCAAGCTCTTTCCTCACTAAACACTTTGGTGAAAAAAACACTCTATACTTTCTAGCTAGTCAAGTGTAGAATGATGAAGTAGGGGATTAGATTTGCTCACTAATGTATTCAAAAATCCATGATTCACATCATATGTGAGGGTTTGGATTTTTGAAGCAATTGAGGAGGAAGAAGAAAAGAGCTAGAGAGCTCAAGAAGAAGCAAGCATGGAAAATGGCTAAGTGTTGGAATTAAATGTGAGAATGGTTCATCACAAGACCTCACTTATTCAAGCATCCATTTGTTTCAAATAAACAAAAGGAACCATGCTTGAATAGTGAGTCAAGAGAATAAAATATAGCAAATACCATATTCACACCATACTCTTCATGTCTCCTCTTTTTCCACCTCATTTTCTATTTTTCTCAAAAATAGAAAATCAAGCATGCTTCATTATTATATATATATATAAATATATCATATATATATATATATATATATATATATATATATAATGAAGAATAATTAGTGAGCTAATGATATTAGTTAAGATATAATTATATCACATATAATATATATCACATTATTAAATCAACACTTGATTTAATAATCCGGTTATATCACATATGACCGACTAATATCATTTATCTGTATATCACATTATCAAATCAACACTTGATTCGACAATCTGGTTATATCACATATAACCGAACTGATAACAGATAACTGCCAGATTACAATACAGTATCACATACACGTATTTAATCAGGTCCACACACATATCGCATATGTGTCCTATTTCGTTTCGCTTGAACCAGGAAACTTTTGTGTGGACTCTAAAGTCTCGTCAATACGCCAAAAGTAGGTGATGATCACATCAGTCGCCTACAAGCCGTCAGCGGTACTAGCTGGACGTAACGGCTACCCGGGTATTGAGCGATATGAAGATCAACAAGCAAGCTCGTCCATACTCTCCATGAAGCTTATCAGTAACACTACTGTACAGTCCGGTCTCTTCTTCTGATATGTCGCATATCATGTCTAGGGGTGGTAAACGTCAGTCCCCAGTAGCGTGATAAGTCATGCCGATGTCTGGCCTATAACGGTTCGAGAAACTACTGATAACTCTTATCAGTAAATCTCAGCAGCAGCCCTGGCCAGGGAATTCCAGTTATAGCCAATCGAGCATAGCGCAACATCAACCCCCAATACCGAGAGAGACGAAACCCCTCCTATCGCTCATTGCCTCCATGTGACTCGGGACTGTACCCAAAATCCACCTGTTTGCACGACTCCTTTGAGCCGTGGTAGGGAGGAAATCAAAGCACAGTGGGAGCCACACAAAACTCTATGATGATCTCGGGTCTACAGACTAACTTGTACCAGTGTTACCAGAGGACTGCTATCTGACGATAGGTATACTACTACATAGGAGTCCTCGGCGAGTCCTGTTCGGTGTACCTATTCTCCAATGAGCACCTGTGTACAATCTTTGATGTCACACACCAATGGTTGTGGGATCAACCATCGCCCTTTAAGGGACAAGAAACGTACACACTAGTCTACTCTAGAATATCGATGCCCTGGTCTCGATATTCCTACGACTAGGAACTGATTAAAGGATGTACTTATGGACCACCCTGGCCCCAGTAGTATGATCTCATCATAATCCTGGTAGTCAAGTACATATCCTAAGGGCTTTATCAACATGTGAGAGCAAGACAGTAAAGAATACCAGTCAACATGTTAAGATAAAGAGTAACCAGATAGCATACTATCATGTCGAGCAAGAAAGACCTCTCTATATATATCCAAGCATCCACTATAATATACATCACATGTACAATAATAGCCTTTAAGGCATACATATAACTAACAAGTTAGTCACCTAAGATAGTATACATGTGCTCATTAGGTTATGAGTACACTGGACGGACTCGCTGGGAACATGCTAGATGGTATTATACCTATTGTCAGATAGCAGTTCCCAGGTGACATGAGTACAGCTTAGTCTGTCGACCTGAGATCTTCATTTGTCTCGTGTGAGTTCCCACTGTGCTTTGATTACTATCCTGCCACGGCTCAAAGGAGTCGTGCAAACAGGTTTTAGTTGGGTACAGTCCCGAGCCACATGGAGGCAGTGAGCGGATCGTCGGGGATTCGTCTCTCCCGGTATTGGGGGTTGATGTCGCGCGGTGCATGGGTGGCCATCACCAGAAATCCTTGGCCAAGCTAGACGAGAATTACTGATTTGGACCAGTAGTTTCTCAGTTAGTGATGGGCTTCATATCGACACGAAATATCACGTTATTAGGGGTCTGACTTTATCCACCCCCTAGACTCGATATACGATACTCTTAGACGAACAGACCAAACTGTACGGAGATTGGCACGGACATGCTCAGTAGGGGTTCGGATGAGTTTGCTCATCGACCTTCCTTTCGCTAAATACCTGGGTAGCCATTACGTACAGCTAGTGCCGCTGACGTGCTTGTGATTAAACCCACTGCCAGCGTTTTGACGAGTCTTTAGAGTCCCACACAGAGGGTTTCCCTGGTTCTGGCGAAATGATGTAATCGCCTTATTGGGTACGTGCAGGGTTCCGATCAACTGATTGTACTATGTACCCGGACTTGCGATCGGATAGTTGATAATACTAGCCGGCTCGGGTTTGAGCCGGATTATTAAATCAGGTATTGATTTAATAATTTACGTATATGTATTTCGATATGTATATTCTAGTATTATGTTCTTTGAGTTATTCTATTTCTTTGGGTATTCGTATTTCGGTACGAGTACATGTATGTATATACAGGAGAGTGTAATCCGTATTTATACAGATAACATTCTAGAAAGTGGACACCTCATTTTAGATTTAACTATTTGTTGTAAATAGTAAATGAGGTGGAAAATCAAGAGAAGGGAGTATGGTGAGAGCCATGCTTGTATAGTGTTGCACAAATGAATTGTTAATTCATGTGTGCAAACTATTTAAGCATGGGCTTGTTTTTTAATTAGAAAATTGGGTTTTATAAAACAATGCTTCATGTTATTTTTCCTCACTTGATGAAAAGATGAGAGATGGTTGGTTTTTCTTCACCTCACCATTAGCTTCACTCTCCTCTTGAGTTTTCTTGAGTTCCTCCACCTTCATCTCCAACCTCTCTACAATCTCATGTGTTGAGAATCAAGAGAGGAGGTGAGGTAGATAAATACTTGAACACTTCACTACATCCTAGGCACTCTAGATTAGCAACCTAGAGTCCCTAGTTGCTTTACTTGATCTTTGGTGTGAAGCTAGAGCCATGCGCTACATCTCTCGGGTGGATCATCTTCGACAGAGGAAGACCAGCGGCCAAGTTCAGTCGAGGACGCCTCAAGGAGCTATGGAAGATGGTAGAAGACCGAAGGACACGGTTAATTCGGTATAACATGTTGGATATGTATGCCCTAGAGGCCATTATTGTATATGTATATATATGGATGCTAGGGATATGTATGTACAGGACAATCTTGCTCAGTTATATAGTATATTATTTGAGTTATCTTTATCAGGATATGTGTATTTCTTTCTTATGGTGCTTTATATTGCTTGCACATATTGATAAAGACTCGATACAGTAGTATACTATTATGGTTTGAATTTATCTTAACATGTGCATATGTTATATATGTCGACCACATATTGATAAAGCCTATAGGATCTTGCTTGACTACCACCGTTATGATGGTGATCATACTTGTGGGATCTGGGTAGTCTATAAGCACATCCTTAAATGTCCCAAGTCATAGGAGTGTTGAGATCGGGCATCGATACTCCAGAGTAGACTTGCGTATACGTTTCTAGACCCCAACAAGGGGCGGTGGTTGGTCCCACAACTATTGGTGTGATCACCTAAGATTGTATACGGGTGCTCACTGGGGGTGAGTACACTGAACGGACTCATTGAGAACCTCTAGATGGTATTATACCTATCGTCAGTTAGTGGTTCTCATGTGACATGTGTACAGGTTAGTCTTTGGACCTAAGATCGTCATTTGTCTCGTGTAAGTTCCCACCGTGGTTTGATCACTACCCTACCATGGCTCTACTGAGTCGTGCAAATAGGTTTTGGTTGGGTATAGTCCCGAGCCACATTGAGGCAGTGAGTGATTGTCAGGGATTCGTCTCTCCAGGTATTGAGAGTCGATATCGCACTGTGTTCGATTGGCCAGGACGATAAGATCTTGGTCAAGGCAGTTGGGATTTACTGATAGGTTGATCAGTAGTTTCCCGGATTGGTGCTGAGCCGCATCAGCACGAATTATCGGGCTATTAAGGTCTGACGTTAACCACCCCTAGACCCGGTATACGATACTCTTAGACGAAGAGACCGGACTGTACGGAGATTGTCACGGATAGGCTCAGTAGGAGTTCGAACGAGTTTGCTCGTCGACCTTCCTTTTCGACAAGTACCTAGGTAGCCGTTACATGCAGCTAGTACCGCTGACGTGCTTATGGTTAAACCTACTGTCAGCGTACTGTTGAGTCTTTAGAGTCCCACACAGAGGGTTTCCTTGCTTCGGGTGAAACGATGTAGAGGCCGTATGGTTTTATGGTAGGGGTTCGATCATATACGTGTATTTGTGCACGTACGATGTTCGGGCGGATAATACTAGCGGGCTTTAGTTTAAGCCGGATCCTAATATTATTCTTGGATTAATTTTGTCTTTTTGTATTCATATTTTTTCAAAATACGGATACGGGTATGTATATACGGTGAGGGGTATTCTTGTAATTGTGCAAGATGCTTCTAGAAGAAGACACCTCATTATTGTTTTTACCATTTTTGTTAAATGGTTAATGAGGTGGAGGTATGAGGTGTTCATTTGTGTTAAATGAAGCATGGGTACTTGGTGACTCGTGGGGTGACTCATGGTTTACTATTTGGGTATGCTTGATATTTTGTGGGGTGAATTATTGATGCTAGATATTATTCACAACACTTATCCATCTTCATTCATTCTAACTTCAACACTCTCTCTCCTCCAAAGATCTCTTCTTCTTCCTCAAACCCTAAAAGTCTCATGTGTTAAGAAACTTAGGGTTAGTGAGACAAATCAATCAATCATCACTCTCTACATCATCTAGGCTATTTAGATTAGCATACTAAGTACCCTAGTTACCTCGATTTGGAGATAGGAGCTCAAGGTACATACTCTTGGATGGATCAACTTTGACGCGAGGAGGCTGTCGATCAAGCGCGATCCGTACATCCTTAGAGGAGCTAAAGGAGATGAGTAAAGACCCGAATGACTTGTTTCTTTAGGTATAAGTTTTTATCATAGTAGATAGAACTCTTTTACTTGCTAGTTAGGTTTATGGCATGATTCGGGTATTAGGTTATTCTAGCGCAATTTTAAACTCGTAGTAAAATTTTTGTTCCGCAAACGGCCATGGATGATGGCCAGGGCGTTATTATAACCTAACATAACCTTCTATCTTAATAGCTAAGACATCTTGTAGTTAACTAGTGTAGGTTTATGGTTCGATCTTGACGGGTTTTTAGCGCCAAAGTTTTTTAAACGCCAATTTTTGTTCCCTATCGGCCACGGTAAATAGCGAGGGCGCTATCGTAACCCAACATGGTATCAGAGCCACCCCATAAACCATTACTAGTTTGCACGAGAATAAAATGTTGATCGACCGAATTTTTCGAATCGTTATTCCATTTTCATGTGCTTGCTATCGTTTATGAAAATTGTTTAAAAAATTATTCTGAGTGTCTTAAAAATACTTGCAGGCATTTGTAGGGCACTAGAAGAAATTTGAGCACCTAAGCCAATAATTTGGCCGCGGAACCGCCGCATAAAATGCCTATTGGTAGCAGTTCCGCGGCGGTTTTGTGGCGATATGGCGCCAAATTTGAAAGTGTACTCTAGCACCACCATGAGGTTAAAACGGACATCGATAATCCAATTTTCAAAAAATCTTGGTGCTAAATTACACTATCCAAAGATCTAACTAGAACATTAGGGTTTACATGATATCTAAAGAATTTTAATACTAAGTGAAGGAGGCAACAACCTTTGTAGACCGTGTCCTTCTTTTCTAAAGTTTCGGGTAGTAGTCCCTATGACTCCTCTAGGCTCCACTTGAAAAAGTGCACGAACTTGCTTCGCGATCTTCGTGTCGAAGATGATCCACCCGAAGTTCCTCTAATCTAAGCTACATCTTCACTAAACTCTCTTTAGTGCAGGAAACACCCTCAACTCCAGTGCTAATCAAGTGTAGGATGGTGAAATAGTGGTGTTAAGCTCACTAGGTTTGTCCAAAACCATATGGTTTACATCACATGTGAAGGTTTATGGTTTTGAGATGGAGGAAGAAGAAGATAGTGAGAGCTAGAGAGAGTGAAGCAAAAGTGAGCTCAAGAAAATGAACTCTAGAAAAATATCAAGTGAAGAATGGCTTCTTTAAATGAGTTCGCTTATTGAAGTATGGAATAAATTGCAACAATAAATTGCAACCATACTTGTATAGTGAACACAAATGAATAAAGCCATGCTTCACCCATACCCAAAATATCTCCTCATTTTCCACCTCTTATTTCTATTTTCTCAAAATAGAAATTCCAAGCCATGCTTCAAAATAATATATATATATATATATATATATATATATATATATATATTAAGAGTAGAAAATAATTAGTGAGCAATAATATTAGTTAATATATAATTATATCAAATATAAATATATATCATATTATTAAATCAACACTTGATTCAATAATCCGTTTATATCACATATAACTTACTAATATCATTTATCTGTATATCACATTATCAAATCAACACTTGATTCAATAATCCGGTTATATCACATATAACCTAATCAATATCAAATAACCGCCAGATTAGAATACGGTATCACATACTCGTATTTAATCAGGGCCCCCGCACATATCAACATACGTGCCCTTTTTCGTTTCGCTTGATCTAGGAAACCTCTGTGTGGGACTCTAAAGACTCGTCAATACGCCAGCAGCAGGTAATGATCACATCTGTTACCCATAAGCCGTCAGCGGTACTAGCTGGACGTAACGGCTACCTAGGTATTGAGCGAATAGAAGATCAACAAGTAAGCTTGTCCAAACTCCCATGAAGCCTATAAGTAACACTTACCGTACAGTCCGGTCTCTTCGTCTGATATGTCGCATATCGAGTCTAGGGGTGGATTCGTCAGACCCCAGGAACTTGATAAGTCATGCCAATGTATGGCTCATAACGGTTCGAGAAACTACTGATAACTATTACCAGTAAATCTCATCAGCCTTGGCCAGGGACTTACTGTTATAGCCAATCGAGCATAGCACAACATCAACTCCTAATACCGGGAGAGACGAAACCCCTCCCATCGCTCACTGCCTCCATGTGACTCGGGACTGTACCCAAAATCCACCTGTTTGCAAGACTCCTTTGAGCCATGGTAAAGAGGAAATCAAAGCACAGTGGGAACCACACAAGACACTATGACGATCTCGGATTTACAGACTAACCTGTACCAGTGTCACCAAAGAACCGCTATCTGACGATAGGTATAGTACCATCTAGGAGTTCTCGGCGAGTCCTGTTCGGTGTACCCATTCTCTAATGAGCACCTGTGTACAATCTTTGATGTCAAACACCAATGTTTATGGGATCAACCATCACCCCTTACAGGGTCAAGAAACGTACACACTAGTCTATTCTGGAATATCGATGCCTCTCTCGACTAGGAATAGTTAAAGGATGTGCTTGTGGACTACACAAGTCCTAGTAGTATGATCTACATCATAGTCCTGGTAGTCAAGCAAACATCCTAAGGGCTTTATCAATATGTATCAGAGAGACAATATAATAATACTAGTGTACATGTTAAGATAAAGAGCAACCAGATAGCATACTATCTTGTTAAGAAAGAAAGTCCTCTATATATATGTCCAAGCATCCACTATATCATACAACAATGGCATCTAGAGCATACATATTCCTAACAATCTCCCACTTGCACTAAGTCCATGTGTTATAGTATCTCATACCCGACATCCCAAAAAGTCTCTCAAACTACGTCTGGGGGAGGGCCTTCGTGAGTGGATCCGCTACGTTGTCCTTCGTGTCAACTCTCCTAACCTCGATCTCCCGTCAATCTACTATCTCCCGGATCAGGTGATACAGCCTAAGAATATGTCTGGATCGCTGATGAGACCGGGGTTCCTTAGCCAAAACCACAGCTCCATTGTTATCACAATACATAGGTATTGGATGCTCAATGGATGGAACCACACCAAGTTTAGCAATGAACTTCTTCATCCAGACAACCTCTTTGGCAGTGATGTATTCAGCCTCCATCGTCGAGTCTGTTACGGTATCTTACTTGGAACTCTTCCAACATACCTCCCCTCTATTGAGGGTGAAGACAAAACCCGAGACCGAGTTACTGTCGTCCTTATCACTCTGGAAGATCGAATCGGTAAAGGACTCCACCTGGAGTTCACCGTTACCATACACCAAGAACATTTCTTTAGTCCTTCTCAAGTACTTAAGAATGTTCTTCACAGCTGTACAGTGTTTTTTCCCAGAATCTGATTGATACCTACTCACTACACCTAGTGAGTAAGCTACATCCGGTCTGGTACATAATATCGCATACATGATTGACCCGACTGCCGAAGCATAGGGTATCCCTTGCATGCGAGCCCTCTCCAAATCAGTCTTGGGAGACATCTTTTTGGAGAGAGTGATTCCTGAGCAAGCGGGTAAATTACCATGCTTATAATCTTCCATACTAAACCTCTTTAGT
This sequence comes from Agapanthus africanus, assembly GCA_030015575.1. Lineage (NCBI taxonomy): Eukaryota > Viridiplantae > Streptophyta > Magnoliopsida > Asparagales > Amaryllidaceae > Agapanthus > Agapanthus africanus. The sequence continues at coordinate 561,277,375 of CM057345.1, forward strand.
ATGGTATTAATGTACTTGGATTGGGACAATCCTAACATCCGCTTTCTCTAGATCTTAATCCCTAGGATATAGGAGGCATCACCCAGATCTTTCATCATGAACTTGTGTGATAAGAAGAGCTTGACCCGAGTGAAGTATAGGAACATCATTTCTTATCAAGAGTATGTCATCCACGTACTATACGATGAAGACAACCTTACTCTCTACAACTTTCTTGTATATACAAGGTTCATCTACGTTTTTATGAAGTCAAACTCTTTGATAGCTTCATCGAAATAGATGTTCCAGCTCCGCGATACCTGTTTTAATCTATAGATTGATTTAAGCAGCTTGCACACTTCCGCTGCTCCCATTGTCTATGAAGCCCTCTGGCTGTGTTATGTACACGCTCTCTTCTAAATCACCATTTAGAAAAGCGGTCTTGACGTCCATCTTCCAGATTTCGTAGTCATGGTATGCAGCAATGGCAAGTAGGATCCTGATAGACTTAAGCATAGCGACAATAGAAAATGTTTCATCATAGTCGACACCTGGTCGTTGACGAAAACCTTTTGCTACAAGTCTAGCTTTGAAAGTCTCAACCTTTCCATCTACACCAATTTTCTTCTTAAAGATCCACTTGCTCCCGATGGGTTTTACTCCTTCAGGAGAAACTTCTAAAGTCCATACTTTGTTGGTGTACATGGATTCCATCTCAGATCGCATAGCATCCAACATTTCACAAAGTCTCCACTTGTGATGGCCTGCTCAAAACTAGTTGGGTCATCATCTTCCATGATGCAATCATCGCTCCCACCGTCTATGAGAAAACCGTAGTATCTCTCAGGTGGATGTGGAACCCTACTAGATTTGCGGAGTGGCTGAGGTTCGTCGGAGACTATTGGATCCTCCGGTTCTATCAAATCATCAGTTGTAGTTTGTGTAGCTGGAACTTCTTCCAGCTCTACCTCTTTACCACTAATATCTTTCACAAGAAATTCCTTTTCTAAAAAGGTGGCATATTGAGAAACAAACACCTTTTGTTCCTCAGTGTGGTAGAAAATATGTCACGCTCCGCTTTCCAGTATACGGCGAAGGGGACGCGACGAGGCCCGCTACGTATATACTCAGAAGTACAAACGCTAAGCGTATCTAAGCAATATAAAAGTAAATCACAAGAGACAAGAGATATAGAAATAACAACAACTTTATTAATAACATTCTTTTGTACAATGCATGAAAAGTAAATACAACTGAAATGGAAAGCGATACCTAAACAGTGGCATAACAGGAAATGAAAATACTGAAAAGAACAAGGTACAATATCTAGAGCTCGGGATCTTCGTAAAACTGCTCCAAGTCTTCACCGGTGGGCTCGATCTCTGCTGGGTCCAAAGCACCTGACGACATTCAAAGAAGAAAGAAATAGAATGTCGTCAGCGAACATGTCGCTCGGTAAGTCCCAAAGATAAGGGAGAAATAGACATAAAGTAAGGAAGAGAGAGAGAGAGATAGAGAGAGAGAGAGAGCTTTTAATGTTGTATTATAATATTGTAATATTGTATTAACGTTGTTGTTTGTAGCCTGGTACAGAAGATGCCAGTGTATACGAGGGGAGTCCCACTTACACCGGGGACCTTGGTAACCTGTAGTACAAGGCTCCGTCGATAATACCACGGAACAACGGCATGGATGTAATTACGTCTTAAGTGACCACCTCGTGCCACCTTTAACATATTCCATACCAGTCTACCCCTTAAACCCCGTAGTGTTATGATTGTATTGTAGTATTGTATTGTATAAGTTGGATGACTGATCAAAACCATGATATCAGTAAACATGTTGTAACTGCATAATCAGGTAAATGGAATAATGGAATAATGGATGTATATCCATGGTTTGATTCAGTCAAGTTGTAATGATTGTTAACAGGATTCTGGGATTCATGTATTCATATTGAGTTGGAATATTAAAGAATATAGAATGACTTGAATCATATTCAAGTCAGAAATAGTCAGACTCAAACCCGAATCAGACTAAAAGAAAAGTAAATCGAAGTTCTATATTTGTTAGGGTCCTTATTGTAAATTATAAAACTTGAGGGGGTTTTATGTAAAAAGTTCTTTTGTATAGTTTTCAAAATACACCTCAAGTATTTATTATTCGTCTTTATAGTTATAATGAGTGTAAATTTTATTTGTGTTATTCTAGTGAATATATCCTAATAAAAGTATTAATTTATAATATTGATTTATTTGAAAATTCATGGTATTTTAATGTAACTTTTAATCTTGTAATTTTTAGGAAAAGGTGGAAACTATATCTTATAACAAAATATGCGTTTAAATGATAATTATATATATGTTAATACAAGAATAATTTTAAATAAATATTTTATTCTCCAAAATCTCATTTTTCTTAAATGTCGTATTTTAAAACTTTCGAGACCGAATGCTCCTTGCGGAGGTCTAAATCTCGCACTACTAAGCTCGAGGGTGCACGATAAACCGTACTATCCCTAACGAGTTCCCCCAAAGGTGGGTTGTAGTGGCGCTTTGCAAAGATTTAATAAATACTAATCATTTAGAAAACGGTTTTATAAAGATGAGGTATTTATTTGTAAAAGGTGTAAATTTCCGTATTTTAGATTCTAGGGTTTCCTAAGCCAACTAGCCTATTTCTAAAGGGTCTAAACGATAAATCATCAGAAGCCTCAAATCGCCTCTTCACCGCCAATTGCGGCCAGGTAAGTACCAGGTAAGTGGGAGGCTCTCCACTACAAGTAGTGGTCCTAATTAAGTAACCACTCGTCTTAGACACACTTGCCTAGACACCACAAAATCAGTTTAGATAAACGATCGATGTCCATGACATATCGTATTTTCCTATTAAAAGATTTTGTTTTAAAATTGTAAACAATTTAGAACTTTCAGAAAAGGTTTATAAAGAAAATGGTATTTTAATGTAAGTCTTGTATTTTCGTATTCTAAGTTTTGATGATATCAATTAGGGTTGTATTCGCGTGTGTGTGGAGGTAGGTCATTACCTCGTGATCTACATTAAGGTATAGTAATTGTTAAGGGTTAAATGTGATAACTAAACATGGTGGTATTTAAGTGAAAGAAATACGATAAATGGAAACGTTATCATTTCATGTGAAAAACTTTATCCAAATTGATTTTTAAGTGATTAATAGTCAACATGAATATGTTTAAGCATTATGGAATTTGTGACAAGTGAGTTTTGATAGAAAACCGAATCGGAAATCGGTTTGTTCCGATTTCCGTCGGGTTTTAAAAAGTCGTATTTTACTTGAGAGAAAAGAAAGATACAAAGAGGGGGACTTACGGGTTTTGGACACGTCAGAGAGTGAGAAGGAGGTAGAGGGTTTGCCGGGCGTCGAATCGTCGTGAAAAAGGTCCTAGCACGATCGCCGGAATTCGCTGTCGATTTCGGCAGCGCTTCGCCTTTCGATCGTTTTCTAATGTACCGAGTTCTCTTGAGATTTTAGGAGAGTGGACTTAGGAATGTAGGGTGAGAGGGTAGAGGATAGGGGGGTTTATATAGGGCTAGGCTAGGGTTAGGGTTTTAATTTAAAAAAAATATTTAAAAATATAAAAATGCATTAAAAATTCATTAAAATTAGGAGTAAAAGAGGTTTAATGAGCATTCGGTAACCAATCTAGGAAATTAGTGTATACAGGGGGGAAGACCAAGTCAACACGGAAAAATTCCGTGTTGACGACTCGGCCGTCCGGCCGAGTCCGGCCGGCGGCGCCGGCCCGAGTCGGCGGGTCGAAGTGTCGGGGGCCGGGGAAACTCGAGGGGGGATTTTTGGTATATTTAACTTTTTATGTACAGTTCAAGTTTTGTGAGTTATGACGGTTTGACTGTTGACTTTCCAAAAATTTAAAACAAAATAATATAAAAAATAATGTGGGGCATGGGATTCGAATTCTGGTGGTTTGGTTCAGCAGTGCAAGGTGTTACCAATGAGCTACAAGCTCCTTCTTGTAATTATTATGGTATTTAATTACTTAAAATGATAGCAGCAAGAATAAATACTCCTAGTATACATTAAATTTAAAGTAATTTCTTGTACACTAAAAATGGAGTTATTACATTCTTGTAGCTTGTAATTAAAAACAAAATAATTACCTATATCTTGTGCTCATGCTAAAATACCCCTTTGTGGATTTTAGAAAAAAAAATATTTGAAAAATTTTGGTATAGAAAAATAGGGTTGTTACAAGATATATCCATGTGAATTTTTAGGATATCCTACAAACTTGCAAAGAACTGACCTTCCCTCGAGCTTATCCGAATTTTTCTTTTTGACATAGGCCGGACAACCCCATATCTTAACTCGTTTAAGATATGGTCTCTTTCTGCTCCATATCTCATATGGTGTTTTAGGCACAGATTTTGATGGAACTTGATTCAATAGGTATGCGGCTGTCTCAAGCGCATAACCCCAAAAGGAAATAAGTAACTCAACAGTACTCATCATAGAGCGCACCATATCTAATATGGCGCGATTTCTCTGCTCCGATACACCGTTATGCTGTGGTGTATACGGAGGAGTAAGCTGAGAGTGAATTACATTCTCTTTTAAATAGTTACGAAATTCCGTGCTCAAGTATTCTCCTCCCCGATCAGATCGAAGGACTTTAATACTTTTACCAGTCTGGTTCTCAACTTCGTACTTATATTCCTTGAATTTCTCAAAAGATTCAGATTTGTGTTTCATCAGGAACACATGTCCGTATCTTGAGAGATCATCGGTGAATGTAATGAAGTATGAGGAACCATTCCCGACATGTGTAGACATAGGACCATATACATCACTATGTATCAGTCCCAAGAGTTCAGTAGCTCTTTCTCCATGTCCAGTAAATAGAGTTTTGGTCATCTCGCCTTTGAGACATGACTCGAAAGTTTCATAAGATGTAAATTCGAACTGATTCAAATATCCATCTTTATACAACTTAGTCTTGTCGTATTGATATGACCTAGTTTACAATTCCACAAGAAGGCTTCGTTCATTTCTGAACTTTTTCTCTTGTATGTGTTCTGTATGCTTATAACTGTAGTTTTATTTAGAACGTATATAACGTTACATAGCGTATCAAACCCAATTGTAACAACTCCAATTTCAGTGTACAGAAAATTGTTTAAAAGTTAATGTACAATTGGGGTATTTGCAAATCCTGTGAATGCTATAAGAATCTGTTTTGCTTTTGAACAGCAAGAAGGAGCTTGTAGCTCATTGGTAAGACCTTGCACTGTTGAGACATAGCACCAGATTTCAAATCCCATCAGCCACATATTCTTTTTATTAAAGTTTCTTTGAATCTTTTTAGAAGCCCAAGAGTCTACATGTGCACACACGTAAACTGAAGAGTCACAGTTTAAATAAACATGTGCACTGAAGAAGCTAAAGCGACACATCACGTGGCACCCAACCCCACCCCAAACCGCCGGTAAAGACCTGGTGAAATGCACGATTTGACCGGTACCACCAGGCCAACCGTGGGTAAAGCCCCCTATTTTTTGCCCACTGCAACATTTCGGCTACCCCACTAACCCCATATTGCTTGTTTACTCTGAATTTATCCAGAGTGCAATAAAATGCCCCTTTAATCCTTTTAAATGCAAATTTTTAATCCATTTCTTTCACCCCATAAACCCTAATTTCCCCTATAAATACCACACCATATTTCATCCCTCCTCACTCAGAAATTCCTGTCAAAACTATACAAAATTCTCAAGTCTCTTTTAGTGTACAAGTGGAGTTAGCGAAGGGCGAAGCTCCGACGAAATTCCGAGGAGATTTCGGCGACGAAACGACGTTCCGACGCTTCCCAATACTTCTTCTACCTCTTCCCTCTCATTGAAGTCAGTAAGTCCCCTCTCCTCCTCTATTCTTCTTCTTTAAAAACTTTCATTTCTAAAACCCGACGGAAGCGGAGTTAATCTGACTTTCGATTTGGTTTTTCTTTAAAAATCCTATTTTTCTTAAACAAAAAAATACCAAAATTTTACATCATGTTCAATAAACATTAACAAATATATCAAACAAGTTTCACATCAAAAGAATTTATATTGCAATTTTTATCGCAGTTTTACAGTAAAATACCACATACTTTAGTTTACCGACATAAAACGATATAAATTTGTATTACCTTTAGATAGTTCACGAGGTAATGACCTACCTCATCACAACACACATCTCTAATATAGAACGATGGAAATTTTGGGAACATAGTTATGGGATAATACGACTTTGCAAATAAATACCTTTAACTTACAAAACCATTTCTATAAAAAGATATATTAAACATTTCCATGCAATTGCGTCTCTACAACCCACTTTGGGGACCCTGTTCGGGATGGTGTAGATTATCGCAAGTCCTCGGGCCTAGTAGAGCGAGATGCAGACCTCCGCAAGGAGCATTCGATCTCGATGGAATTTTTATATATTTTTCTTTAGAAAATGAGATTTCTACAAGAAAATAAATAAATTATTTTCATTAAATATATATATATATATATATATATTATCAAAATACCTATTTTAATTATATAAATATTCCAAGTTTTCTAAATCAAAGGAATCACTATTACATGAAAATACCATCCAAATACAACACAATTCCAATATTTCAATAAAATACCATATATTATGAAGTTAGGTTTTACTCACTAGAAATTTCACTTTTATAAAATATACATCTATGAAAACCCTAAAAACGATAATTAAATACTTGAGGTGTATTTTGAAAATTATATCAAATTATTTTTACATAAAACCCCCTCATGTTATACTAAATTACAATAAGGACCCTAGTAAACATAGGTTTAAGCGGGACCAGTCTCTTAAGTCTCAGAGAGCCGGAGATATGGGTGCTTGCCTATTTAAGGTAGACAATCTTACAAACGGTGTTATCAACACGGTAATTGTCTTGGAAAAAGACACAAATCCTGTCGTCCATGTACAGCAGTTACCGATAACATCAAAACTAATTCAGGATTTCAAGTTCTTTTTAAAGTGTCTGACTCAGACTGAGTCTCAATCTATTCAATCGGACTTGAATTTGATTCAAGTACAAACTACAATTCAATATGAATCCGTATATTCAATCTATATCAATTTATATGACCGAACCGAACCATGGATATTCTCCATCTACATGTACATCCATTTATATCCATTCCATTACAGATATCATGGTTCCGACAAGTCATCCATATACAATTTACAATACAAGATAATACAATACAATACAAACAATACAATCAAGACATCGCAGAGTTTTATAAAAGGTAGATTGGTACGGAAGGTGTTAAAAGTGGCATGAGACTTTAACCATAATATACCTAATCTGAATATCCATTGCCGTTGTACCGTGGCTGAACGGTTCCTTGTGCTCCGTATACCTTAGTCTTCGGAATAGTGGGACTCCTCGTATACACTGGCATTTTCTGTACCAAGCTACAAACAACAGCATTAACAATATAATACAACTTTAAAAGTTACATTCTCCTTCTGTCTATTCTGTCTATACCTATTTTTGGGACTTACCGAGCAATTGTTCGCTGATGACATTCCTTTCTTCTTTCTTTGGAATATTGTCAGGTGGATCGGACCTTCTGGAGACAGAGCACAGCAGCGAGGACTTGGATCAGATAGCCTTCGACCCAGAGCTCTAGATTACTTGTACATATTTTTATTTCTGTTATGCCATTGTTTATGCATTTATTTCATTCCATATATTTACATTTCAACTGTATTGTAAAAAGAATGTTTAATAAATAAAGTTGTTGTTCATTTACAACTTGTCTCTTGTGTATTTTACTTTATATTGCTTAGATACGCTTAGCGTGTTTACTTCTGAGTAAATGCGTCGTGTGACCTGTCGCGTCCTCTGCCCGTACATTGGGAAGCTGGGTGTGACACCAATCAATACCTGATTTAGGAAAATGTTCATAACATTATCCTCTAATACAAAGTTATATACTTCTTTATGCAACAAAGAAACCGATATAATATTTGTAACAACCCTAAACTTCCTGTACGAATTTTTTTCCCCAAAATACAGAAGGGTTCACTTGAGCCTGAGCACAAGTTATAAGTTTGTTCTGCTTTCAAACAGCAAGCAACAACTTGCAGTTCATTGGTAAAGCCTTGCACTGCTGAGACATAGTACCCGAGTTCAAATCCCATCAGCCACATTATCTTTTTATTTTAATTTCTTTTAATCTTTTAGAAGCCCAAGGGTTTGCACGTGCACAACACGTAATATGTTAAGTTACAGAATATTTAAACATATGCACTGAAGAATACCAAACGACCCCGACACGTGGCTTAAACCCCAGCACCCCCGTCGATATTGGCCCGGCGAAATGACCAATTTGCCCTGTACCGCCGGTCTAAACCGATAGTAATGCCCCCATCTCTTCACCCCTGCAACCTTTGGCCTACCCCACTAACCCCATATTGCTTGTTTACTCTGAATTTATCCAGAGTGCAATAAAATGCCCATTTAATCCAATTTTAATGCATTTCTTTCACCCCCTAAACCCTAATTTTTCTTATAAATACCATACCCCATTTCTCACATCCTCACTCAGAATTTCATTATCAAAACTCTACTAAATTCTCAAGTCCTAATTGTGTGCAAGTGGAGTTAGCAAAGGATGAAGTTCCGGCGACGATTCAAGGAGTTTCCGGCGACGAAACGACGCCCCAAAGCATTCCGTAGATTCCTCTCCCTCTTCTCTTGATCCCAAGCCAGTAAGTCCCCTCTTCCCCTCTCTTTCTCTATTCTAAAAACTTTAAATTATAAAACCCGACAGAAGCGGAGTTAATCCGACTTTCGATTCGGTTTTTCTTCAAAACTCAACTTTTATTAATCAAGAAAATACCATACTCTCATAACATGTTTAACAAACATTAACAAACACTTTGAAACAAGAATCATCTCAAAATAATCTTTTATACAACTTTTATCATGGTTTTACAGTAAAATACCATATACTTTAGTTTCGACATAAATCATTATAATTCCTGTATTTCCTTTAGATAATTCATGAGGTAATGACCTATCTCATCACAACAAACATCTTTGATATAGCACGATGGAAATTTGGGAATATAGTTGTGGATAATACGATATTTCAAATAAATTCCATTAACTTATAAAACCATTTTCTTAAAAAGATATATTAAACAATTCCTTGCAATTGCGCCACTACAACCCACTTTTGGGGACCCCGTTCCGGATGGTGCGGATTATCGCACATTCTCGGACCTAGTAGAGCGAGATGCAGACCTCCGAAAGAAGCATTCGATCTCGATAGAATTTTTATATATTTTTCTTTAGAAAATGAGATTTCTACAAGAAAATAAATGAAATTTATTTATATATATATATATATTATCAAAATATCTACTTTAATTATATTATATAAACATTACATGTTTTCAAAAGGAATCACCATTACATGAAAATACTATCCAAATACCAAACAATACCGATATTTCAAGAAAATACCATATACTATGAAAATTAGGTTCTACTCACTAGAAATTTCACAATTATAAAATATACATCTATGAAAATCCTAAATACGATAATTAAATACTTGATGTGTATTTTGAAAATTATATCAAACTATTTTTATATAAAACCCCCTCAAATTATGTTAAATTACAATAAGGTCCCTAGTAAACATAGGTTTAAGCAGGACCAGTCTCTTGAGCCTCAGGGAGCCGGAGATATGGGTGCTTGCTTATTTAAGGTAGACAATCTAACAAATCAACACGGTAATTGTCTTGGAAAAAGACACAAATCCTGCCGTCCATGTGCAACAGTTACCGATAATACCAAAACTAATTCAAGATTTCAAGTTCTTTTTAAATTGTATGGCTCAGACTGAGTCTCAATCTAATCAATCCGACTTGAATGTGATTCAAGTATATAACTACAATACAACATGAATCCATGAATCCGTCTATTCAATCTATATCAATTTATATTGACCGAACCGAACCATGGATATACTCCATCTACATGACTCTCCATTTATATCCATTCCATTTACTGATATCATGGTTTCGGTAAGTCATCCATCTATATAACAAGACAATACAATCAATACAAAAGACATTGCGGGCTTTATAAGGGGTAGACTGGTACGGAATATGTTAAAGGTGGCACGAGGTGGTCACTTAAGACGTAATTACATCCATGCCGTTGTTCCGTGGTATTTTCGACGGAGCCTTGTACTCCGGGTTACCAAATTCCACGGTGTAAGTTGGACTCCTCTCGTATACACTGGCATCTTCTGTACCAAGCTATAAACAACAGCGTTAACAATATAATCAAACATTATAAGTTATACTCTCTTTCTGTCTATCCTATCTCTACTCATCTTTGGGACTTACCGAGTGATTGTTCGCTGATGACATTCCTGAAAGGTTCCTTAGCACCCTCACTATGTTTTCTAGGGCATCAAGTAAGCAATTTTAAAAAACCTAGAGTGCTAAGCAACCTATAACCAAGGATCTGACTAGAGGATTAGGGTATAACTAACATGTAAACTATTTTACACTAAGTGAATTTAGAATACAACCTTTGTAGACCGGTCCTTCACTTCTAAAGTTCCGTGTAGTAGTCCTTTTTGCTCTAAGTAGTGGTGTCCCGGACTCTCGATTGGCTGCACTAGGTGAAAGGAAGGAGCTTGCTCAAGGATCTTCGAGGCCGAAGATGATCTACGTTGAAGAATTTCTAACTCAAGCTATCTCTTCACTAATTGAGAATTAGTGAAGCAAACAACCAATACTAAATGGCTAGTCTAGTGTAGATTGATGAAGTATGAATTTTGCTCACTTTCAAATTATCTCTCTCTCTCTCTTTCTTCTCACTCAAAGATAGAGAGCAATGGAGGAGATGAAGAAAATGAACTCAAGAATGATCTCTTGTGAACTATGGGTGAGAAAATATCATATATCACTCATGTAGAGACTAAACCATGGCTAAAGATAATGGTTAGGTTAATAAATATCTAGAGTAAAACAAAATTAGTGGACTAAGTCAATGGGTTCTACAAGCTTCCACTAAGCATCAACCATGACTAATTTCCATCTAATTTTGTATTTACCTTAAATAAATAAAACCCTAATTATCTAAAATATGGTATGAGTCTCATACACCCATGTACAATGTATCATCAAGCATAAGCATGATACAAGTAAACAATACATCAATATATATCACATATATATTAAATGTATAAGTGAGATAAATAAATGCTTAAGTAAGCTAATATTAGTTAATGAAAAAATAATATATCAAATATATAATCATACATTAAATTATTAAATCAACACTTGATTTAATAATCCGGCTATATCACATATAACCGACTAATATCATATATCGCGAGATTAGAATACGGTATCACATACGCGTATTAATCTCGGTCCCGCACATATCACATATGCGCTCTACTTCGTTTCGCATGAGCTAGGAAACCTATGTGTAGGACTCTAATGACTTGTCAACACGCCGACAATTGGTGATGATCATATCAGTCACCCACAAGCTGTCAGTGGTACTAGCTGGACGTAAAGGCTATCCAGGTATTGAGCGATCAAAGGATCAACAAGTAAGCTTGTCCATACTCCTGTGAATCCAACCGGTCACTTAGTCTGATATGTCGTATATCTAGTCTAGGGGTGGTAAACGTCAGACCCCAATAACTTGATAAGTCGTGCCGATGTGAGGCTCATAACGGGTCGAGAAACTACTGATAACACTTACCAGTAAATCTCCAAATCAGCCCTGGCCAGGGACTTCCAGTTATAGCCAATCGAGCACAGCGCAACATCAACCCCCAATACCGGGAGAGACGATCCCCTCCTATCGCTCATTGCCTCCATGTGACTTGGGGCTGTACCCAAAAACCACCGTTTGCACGCTCTCTTGAACATGGTAATATGGAAATCAAAGCACAGTGGGAATCACACAAGAAACTATGACGATCTCGGGTCTACAGACTAACCTGTACTAGTGTTACCAGAGAACTACTATCTGACGTCAGGTATAATACCATCTAGAAGTTCTCGGCGAGTCCTGTTCAGTGTACCCAGTCTCCACTGAGCACCCGTATACCATCTTTGATGTCAAACACCAATGGATATGAGATCATCCATCGCCCATCATACGGGTCAAGAATCGTATACGCTAGTCTACTCTGGAATATCGATGCCCCGTCTCGATACACCCTCGACTAGGAACAATTAAAGGATGAACTTATGGACTACCCTGGCCCCACTAGTATGATCTCCATCATAGTCCTGGTAGTCAAGTACATATCCTAAGGGCTTTATCAATATGTGAGAGAAAGAAAGTATCACAATACAAGTCTACATGTTAAGATAAAGAGCAACCAGATAGCATACTATCATGTTGAGCAAGAAAGTCCTCTCTATATATGTCCAAGCATCCACTATAATATACAATCATGTACAATAGTGGCCTCTAGGGCATACATATAACTAACAATCTCCCACTTGCACTAAGGCCAGCTGTTGTAGTATCTCATACCCAACATCCCGAAGAGTCTCTCAAATTGTATCTGGGGTATGGACATCGTGAGTAGATCCGCCGTGTTATTCTTCGTATCAACTCTCCTGACCTCAATCGCCCGGAAATTAACCATCTCCCTGATAATGTGATACTGCCTAAGAATATGTCTGGATCACTGATAGGACCGGGGTTCCTGGGCCAAAGCCACAGCTCCATTGTCACTACAATGGTAGGAACCAAGTTCATCTCATAAACATTTTATACCCAGACAACCTCTTTGGTAGCATCGTTGGTAGCGATGTATTCACCTTTTATCGCCGAGTCTGCCACGGTATCTAGCTTGGAACTCTTCCAACATACCGTCCCTCCACTGAGGGTAAAGACAAAACCCGAGACCGTCTTACAGTCGACCTTATCACACTGGAAGCTTGAATCAGTAAAGGACTCCACATAGAGTTCACCGTTACCAAACACCAAGAACGTTTCTTTAGTGCTTCTCAAATACTTAAGAATGTTCTTCACAGCTGTCCAGTGATTCTCCCCAGGATCTGATTGATACCTGCTTACAACACCCAGTGCGTACGCTACATCCGGTTGGGTACAAAACATCACATACATGATAGACCCGACTGCCGAAGCATAGGGTATACCTTGCATGCGAGCCCTCTCCAAATAAGTCTTGGGGGACATCTCTTTGGAGAGAGTGATTCCTGAGATTGTGGGTAAATTCCCACGCTTGGAATCCTCCATACTAAACCTCTTTAGTATGGTGTCAATGTACTAGGATTGGGACAATCCCATCATCCGTTTAGATCTATCTCTATAGATATTAATCCCCGGGATGTAGGAGACATCACCCAGATCCTTCATGGAGAATATTTGTGATAAGAAGAGCTTGACCGAGTGCAGCATAGGAACATCATTTCCTATCAAGAGTATGTCATCCACGTACAATAAGAGGAAGACGACCTTACTCTCTGCCACCTTCTTGTATATACAATGTTCATCTACGTTTTTGACGAAGTCAAACTCTTTGACTGCCATATTAAAAAAGATGTTCCAACACCGCGATGTCTGCTTTAACCCGTAGATTGATTTAAGCAGCTTGCACACCTTTCTGCTGCTCCCACTATCTACGAAGCTCTCTGGCTGGGTCATGTATACGCTCTCTTATAAATCACCATTTAGAAAATCGGTCTTGACGTCCATTTGCCAGATTTTGTAGTCATGGTATGCAGCAATGGCAAGTAGGATTCGGATGGAATTAAGCATAGCCACTGGAGAAAAGGTTTCATCATAATCCTCACCTGGTCGTTGACAAAAACCTTTTGCTACAAGTCTAGCTTTGAAAGTCTCAACTTTTCCATCTACACCAAGTTTTTTCTTGAAGATCCACTTGCTCCCGATGGGTTTTACCCCTTCAGGAGAATCTTCCAAAGTCCATACTTTGTTGGTGTACATGGATTCCATCTCAGATCGCATTGCATCCAGCCATTTCACAGAGTCCCCACTCGTGATGGCCTACTTGAAGCTAGTTGGGTCATCATCTTCCATGATGCAATCCTCGCTCCCACCATCAATGAGAAAACCGTATTATCTCTCAGGTGGATGAGGAACCCTACTAGATCGGCGGAGAGGCTGAGGTTCATTGGGAACTACCGAATCCTCTGGTTCTATTAAATCATCAGTTGTAGTTTATGCGGTTGGAACTTCTTCCAGTTCTATCTCTTTACCACTAATTTCTTTTACAAGAAAATCCTTTTCTAAAAATGTGGCATATTGAGAAACAAACACCTTTTGTTCCTCAGCGTGGTAGAAAATATATCCTTGTGAATTCTTTTGATATCCCACAAACTTGCAAAGAACTGATCGTGCTTTGAGTTTGTCCGGATTTCGTCTTTTGACATAGGCCGGACAACCCCATATCTTAACTCATTTAAGATACGGTCTCTTTCCACTCCATATCTCATATGGTGTTGTAGGCACTGATTTAGATGGACTTGATTCAATAGGTATGCAGCCGTCTCAAACGCATAGCCCCAAAAGGAAACATGCAACTCAGCAGTACTCATCATAGAGCGCACTATATCTAATAGGGTGCAATTCTTCCGCTCCGATACACCGTTGTACTGTGGTGTATACGGAGGAGTAAGCTGAGAGAGAATCCCATTCTCTTTTAGATAGTCACGGAATTCCGTACTCAAGTATTCTCCTCCCCGATCAGATCGTAGGATTTTCATAATTTTACCCATCTGGTTCTCAACTTCATGCTTATATTATTTGAATTTCCCAAAAGCTTAAGACTTGTGTTTCAACAAGAACACATGTCTGAATCTTGAGAGATCGTCAGTGAATATAATAAAGTATAAGGAACCATTCCTGGCATGTGTAGATATAGGGCCGCATACATCACCATGTATCAATCCCAAGAGTTCAGTAGCTCTTTCTCCGTGTCCAGTAAACGGAGTTTTGGTCATCTTGCCTTTGAGACATGACTGGCAAGTTTCATAAGATATAAATTCAAACTGATTCAAATATCTATCTTTATGTAACTTAGTTAGTCGTGTCGCATTGATATGACATAGTCTACAATACCACAAGAAGGACTCGTTCATTTCTGAACTTTTCCTCTTGTATACGTTAAGAACTGTGGTTTGATTTAGAATGTATATGCCATTACTTAACGAGCCTGATCCAATCAACTTTTGATTTAGGAAAATGTTTATAACATTATCCTGCAATACAAAATTATATCCTTCTTTACTTAATAAAGAAACTGATATAATATTGCATATCAGGTTCGGTATGTAATAACATTCGTTCAAAATCAATGTATTACTATTTGGTAATACAAGCTGATATTCGCCAACTGCTTTGACTGCAACATTTGCACAATACCCTACTCTTACAGAATAATCACCTATTCCCAGTTCTCTATCTTTCTTTAGCCCATATAATATATTAGATATGTGGGATCCTGATTCGGTATCTAATACCCAGGACGTAGAGTGTACTGAGAAACAGTTCTCGGTAACAAGCACACCCGAAGAATATGCATCAGCATGCTCATTCCTCGTTTGGATGGCGTGGGAATCCGGATATTCCCCTATTTCCTGCTCGGACTTATAACAATTATAAGAGAGAGCGGAACCAACGTTCCCCACCCTAGTATAACAAGCAAGTTCGGTCAATATATCCATATTATTATCTTAATTAAGGCCTGACATAGTCGCTACCTGGAGAGAGAGAAGAAAACACTTAGCGTATGCTCTTGCAAGATTAGATTGGTTATTATCTTATCTAATCAGGATGGCTCCCACTGTTTTTATCAAATCTTCCTTCAAACCCTAAAAGGTAAGACTAGCCGAGATTAATTACACCCTACAAGTTCGCCAATCTTTCGGCCAGTCCAGTGTCGGTACTTTGAGGGAGGTTCCCCGTGCTTTCGCACGGACCTAATTAAAATAAATCTCATTTTCCCAGGGGCGTAACCCTGTCAACAACTTCCAAGACACCTACTTGATTGGCTAATTGTGATGTGTAAAACTCTTCCAGAAGTAACTCTTACTCGTAGTGGATATCGGGATCCAACTATCTCATAGAAGGCATGCAATCTCACTGCAAATTTCAACACTTGAAATTCCCGATAGTATTTTACCCCTAGCAGCTTATGACCTTAACATAGTCAACAAATCATAAGTGCTAGTCAAGTTCAACCCATCATTTCGTGATTTAATTAAACCCACCCGTACGTCCCTTAACATAGTCAACAAAGTCGTACGACTACCCTAATCCAATCGCGTCACATGCTTTAACAGATAAGCACTAATCAGCTACCACACACTACGCCTTAACATAATCAACAAACATAGCATGAATACTAAAGAGTACTTATCTGAAATGACAGAGGGCTATGACAGGTTTTTTTAAGAAAACCTTTTGCTTAATGAACTTGATATAGTTGTAGAATTGAGTGATTTTGAAAAAAGTAGTGGTTTAAGCTCCGTCTGTTAAAATCATGTGTTTTTCAAAATAAACCGAGTGTATGTAGCATCTGCTAGATTTTGCTAAAGAGGTCATTCCCGGTGAAGGGATCTCGGCTCTTTCCTCATCGAATGAGGTGCTGGATATTTATCAAGGAACACTACTATACAAAGCAAAAACTAGATCTACTATTTTTGAAAATTTGATTCTACAACATCTTTAGGTTTCTTTCTTTTTCATTAATCTCATTAATGAAGTCCCATCATTTATGCTTCCTAAGCATCACAGATAAAGAAACGAAAATACTTATATAACGTACGCTTATGCCATCCGCATTCGCCACGGGGTCCCGTCATGCACCGTTAGGTTAGATAACTAACGGCAGAGCGGGGGCTGGACTAGCGCGGATGCATAACATAAGCAACGTTTTTTATACATCATATATATAATATAAAGCATTCGTCTCATCATATAAAGTGATCACATCACAGAACATTGCAACAGAAGTCAACATATGAAATATTGGTATACTAGGAGGTCCGTGTTTTAAATTAAGCCAGTAAAAAATATGGATTCCACGGTCGTGATGAATAGCCAAACCTGCATCTTTCGATCCCTACGAGAGTGGCAAGCAACCCTACTAATTCTAGAGTTAGGAGACCCAGACTCGACTCCTCGAGATGGTCTCCCACTGAACTCTAGAACCCGGTTACTTGTGCTCCTAATGCGGAAAAGTAAACAATATACATCAATGGTGACATCATCCTCAACCCGAAAGTGCCCCAATAAAAGAATATTACATACAAGTTTTTACATGAATGAAAATGGAAAACACTCATCTCACACAAAACCCCCTGGCTATTCAAACACGACGATCCAATATAACATATCCCAGCAACACATAACATCACATGCCATCAACGTAAGTAAATATGCGTATCCCAATTGTCGTTGACGTATAGCAACGAACCGGCGATACACCACATATTACACTTAAGGCCGTAGAAAAGAAAATGAAAACTACAACAATTGGAATCCGCAACCAACTTAGACATCATAAACCCAAAATATCATATACTTCGGATTTCATGCCTAACCAAATGAATTCCTTAGATATCATAAACCCGGAATATCTCATATTCCTAATTTCATGCCTAACATTATAAACCCCGCATTTTAGTCTCAATATTGAAAACACTTTTCAATAATTAGTTGGGTAATTCAACAAGATTCCCGACAACCAGATCGAATGCTCGTCGGAAACTTTAGTAGACGGTCGCACCCCCTGACACCGTCGACGAAGTGCACTTAGACGGAACATCACGGCCGCGAGCACCCGAAATGATGCTTTTGGCAACGGGGTTCTCCTACAGGCACTTGGACGGGGCTTTGGAGCCTGGCTATCTAGTAATGTTACTCGGCGAGTATCTGCGTACACTACGTGATTGCGACAGAGTTTTGATCCATATCAAAACCCCGTGGCAACCGATCATCTGAGACTAAATTGCTAGGTTTACAAAATTCAAACTAGTTTTCACAAAACTAAATATTGTGGATTCCAAATATTGTATCACATTCATAAAAGCTAGGCGATGTTAAACTTTTCGATCGATCGATCAACCACCCAAAATTCTTAGAGGACTCAACACTTGAGTTAGATTCAAAAATTCCCAAACAGTGCCACAAGCACATACTGACTAGCACAAGAGAGCACGTCCCAAGCCTCACCAACGGCGCCGTGGAACCGTCGCCAAAACCACCTTTTGGCCACGATTCCGTGGTCGTTAGGTCGAGTTAGGGGTTCGTTTTTCTTGGGGGTCCACACAATACTTTGCACAATTTTTTTGAACATTTTTAAACCCAAAAATTCCAACTTTTGAAAATATTTCCAGAGAGCAATCTTGAGGTGGTGTTTGATGTTCGTTCGAACTTTTTAACGTCGTCTATGTTACCCGAAATGATGTTAAAATTACGAATACGAAACACTCCGAATTGCCTTTACAGAAAGATAACATCACATGCAATCTTAGCAAAAATAAACAATACCTGAAACACCAAACCCCAGAGACTGGAGCACCAAACAAAAACGAAGCCCAAACACCATTCAAAAACCGGCCAGGCCGGTTTTTATCCTTGTTTCGCCGGTCCAAATCCGGCGGTTCGGGCTCATGTTTCTCTGGTGTTCATGTCACATCACATGTAACATTCTGCACTTGTTTAAAAAAAATTTAGGGGACTTAAAAAATTCGACAAAAACTAGGGATTTTGTTTCGAGGTTTCGGAGTTGTTTCGGTTTCGTGATTCTACTAACATCGTCTAATTCTCTAGCTTGGCTCTGATACCACTGAATGGTTCCTTAGCACCCTCACTATGTTTTCTAGGGCATCAAGTATGCAATTTTAAAAAACCTAGAGTGCTAAGCAACCCATAACCAAGGATCTAACTAGAGGATTAGGGTATAACTAACATGTAAACTATTTTACACTAAGTGAATATGGAATACAACCTTTGTAGACTAGTCCTTTACTTCTAAAGCTTCGTGTACTAGCCCATTTTGCTCCAAGTAGTGGTGTCCCGGATGTTAGTGTATATGCCCTAGGGGCCATTATTGTATCATAATAGCTTGTATATTACTTAATGGAAGCTTGGGATATTCACAATTATATAACAGTCTTGCTAAACATGGTAGTATGCTACTTGGTTTTATCTATCTTAATATGTGAGTATACGTAATGATAGAGCCCTTAGGATCTTGCTTGACTACCAGCGTTGTGATGGCAGTCACACTAGTGGGGGCTGGGTAGTCTACAAGCACATCCTTTTCCAGGTCCCTAGTCATAGGATTATCGAGACATGGCATCGATACTCCGGAGTAGACTAGTGTGTACGCTTCTCATCCCAGTTAGGGAGATGGTCCGTCCCACAGCCGTCAGTACGTCGTACTGGAGATAGTATACAGGTGCTCGTTGGGTTACGGGTACACCGGATAGGACTCGCGGGGAACTATTGGTTGGTATTATACCCGACGTCAGTTAACAATTCCCAGGTGACATGAGTACAGCATAGTCCGCAGACTTGACACTGCTACTTCGCCTCGAGTGTGTCCCACTGTTCTTAGATTGCTCCCCTACCACGGCTCAAAAGAGTCGTGGAAACAAGTAGCAGTTGGGTGCAGTCCCGAGCACTTGGAGGCAGTGGCGGTTAGACAGGATTCGTCTCTCCCGGTATTGGGAGTTGATATCGCGCTGTGTCAGAGAGCCATTACGCAAAGTCCCTGGCCAGGGCAAGCGAGATTTACTGGTAGGTTCCAGTAGTTTCTTAAGGTGTAATGGGCTTCACTCCGACACGACTTATACCGCTATTAGGGGACTGACGCTTGCCGCTCCCTAGGCCCGATATGCGATAGTCTTAGACGAACAGACCGGACTGTACGGTGATTGTCACATCAGGCTCAGTAGGATTTCGGATGGGTTTCCTCATCGGCCTTCTTATCGACATCTACCTAGGGACCGTTACGTACAGCTAGTGCCGCTTGCGGTCTGTGGTTAAACCCACTGCCAGCGTAGTAGTCGAGTCTTTAGAGTCCCAAACAGAGAGTTTCCCTGCTCCAGGCGAAACGATATAGAGGTCGTATGGTTTTACGACAAGGGTTCGGACGCATACGTGTGTTTACGTACGTACGACGTTCGGACAGTTTTTATTAGCCGGCTTTGGTTTAAGCCGGATTCTAGTATCGGATTATTGGATTTATACAGTCTAAAGTTTTTTCGTGTTTTCACGGATAGGAAGGGCGTTCTCGTAATTTGGAGGGAAGCTTCTAGAAGGATGATGACTTGGGGGTTTAGGTGTCATAAGCATTAAATGATTTAGTGACTCATTTGTGTGATTCATCCATGTCATTAATGCATCATTAATGGTTAATGACTCATGTAGATGAATCACTCATATGAATAAATGAAGAATGATGATTAATCATTTTATTTATTTATTTTGATAAATCATTATGCTTCATATATTCAAGAGAGATCATTATCTCATTCTCATTCTCTTGCTCACCTTCTCTCTCCTCAAGCTCTCTCTCTTCAAACCCTAATCCTCCCCTTTCATGTGTTGAGATCAAGGATTAGATAGACTAATTAATCCATAACCTCACTCTATATCACCTAGGTGCCTTTGATTAGCAACTAAAGAAACCTAGTTACCTCAAGATTATAGGCGAAGCTTGGAATAGAAGCTCTCGGGTGGATCGTCTATTACGTAGAGGAGGCCGAGGAGGAGGTTGATAACGAAAAGACGAAGGACTAGATTCACTAAGTATAATCACTTCTCATAATAGTTAACAACTCTTATGTATTTGTTAGTTATAGTTTAGCAAAGATTCTTCGGTTAGTCGATGTTAACTCAAAGAACAAGATTATTTTTCATATTTCCACCTCACCGCTACTCGTGGGGTGTTGTACATCGACTTACAGTGGTATCAGAGCCCCGCTAAACAATAATTAACTTATTAGCAAAGTCGTAAGAATTTCAAACGCAAAACGAACCGGAAAAAACATCGAAATCACCAAGTTTCTGTCGAATTTAAAATGAGGTCTAAAATTTTTTCAGGGGCCTCTAAAAATACCAGCAGGGAATTTTAAGGTTACTTGAGAAAAATGGGTCCATGAATCGGCCAAACAGCCGCGGATCCGCGGCCGAGTTGAAGCCGATTCAGCCCAATTTTGCCCAGTAATTCTTCTGTGATGTTTTTTGTCTTTTCTGAAATGTTTATTTTTTGCTCAAGTCTCAGGTGCACCGAGAAGTTTTGGGGTAGAATCTAAAGTGTTTGCTCGATCGAAATTATACAATGTTTGCTAATTAGATTATATCTGCGAACTGTATAATGTGTTCGTAAACCTCCCCTAACTACTAGTATGTCGGTTGGCAGGGGGTTGCACATTTTGTAAGTCGATGTGCAACACCCCACGAGTTGCGGGGAGGCGGAAATATGAAAAACGATCTTGTTTCTTGAAGCATACATCGACTAACCGAAGATCTTTGCTAAACGATAATTAACAACTACCATAGAAGTTCTAAACTACTATGTAAAGAGATTATACCTAGTGATACGTGTTCTTCGTCTTTACGATCTCTTCATCCTCCTCGGCCTCCTCCAAGTGATAGATGATCCACCCGAGAACCCTAATCCAAGCTTCACCTCAAAACTTGAGGTAACTAAGTTTCTCTAGTTGCTAATCAAAGGAACTTAGATCATATAGAGTAAGGTTATGAGATGTTTAGTCTTTTCTAATCCTTGTTCTCAACTCATGAGTGGTAGGATTAGAGTTTGAAGAAAGAGAGAGCTTGAGAAGAGAGAAGGTTAACTAGAATAATCAAATGAAATTGCTTCTCACTTAATATATCAAGCATAATGAATAAATCAATAAAATGAATAATAAGAGATTATTCATCATGCTTCATAAATGTATATGAGTGATTCACAATACGAGTCATTAAGAATTTAATAATGCATTAATGACATAGTGAATCATACATAATGAGTCACAATAACATTAATGATAATGCCACCTTAACCCCTCAAGTCACCATGCTTCTAGAACCTTCCCGGAAATTACGAGAACGCCCCTCCCATCCGTGAAAACACGGAAAAACTTTAGACTGTATAAATCCAATAACCTGATACTAGAATCTGGCTTAAACCAAAGCCGTCTAGTAAAAACTGTCCGAATGTCGTACGTGCGTTTAAACACGTATTCGTTCGAACCCTTGTCGTAAAACCGTACGACCTCTATATGGTTTTGCCTGGAGTTGGAAAAACTCTGTGTGGGACTCTAAAGACTCGACTACTACGCTGGCAGTGGGTTTAACCATAGACCGCAAGCGGCACTAGCTGTACGTAACGGTCCCCAGGTAGATGTCGATAAGAAGGCCGATGAGGATACCCATCCGAACTCCTACTGAGCCTGTCCGTGACAATATCCATGCAGTCCGGTTTGTTCGTCTAAGAGTATCGCATGTATGGTCTAGGGAGGTGGTAAACGTCAGAACCCTAATAACCGTACAAGTCGTGTCGGTATGGCTCTATCACCATCCGAGAATTTACTGATCAATCTATCAGTAATTCTCAATCAGCCCTGGCCAGGGACTTATGGTAATGACCAACCGATCACCGTGCGATATCAACTCCCCATACCAGGAGAGACGAATCCCTAACAGTCACTCACTGCCTCCATGTGGCTCGGGACTGTGCCCAACTAAAACCTGTTTGCACGACTCCTTTGAACCGTGGTAGGGTAGTAATCAAAGCATAGTGGGAACTCACACGAGACAAATGACGACCTTAAGTCAACGGACTATCTACACACATGTCACCTGAGAACTGCTATCTGACGTTAGGTAAAAATACCATCCAGTCAGTTCTCGGCGAGTCCTGTCCGGTGTACTCACACCCAGTAAGCATCTGTATACAATCTTAGGTGCACTCCACCAATGGCTGCGGGACCAATCCATCGCCCCTCCTCAGGGTCTAGATATGTATACACCAGTCTACTCCGGAGTATCGATGCCCGGTCTCGATACTCCTGCGACCAGGGACATCTAAGGATGTGCCTATTGACTATCCAGCTCCCACTAGTATGACTGCCATCACAACGCCGGTAGTCAGGCAATCACCCTATGGGCTTTATCAACATGTATATATATATGAATACTACGCAAAATATATCATATGTTAAGATAAAGACAAACCAAATAGCGTACTATCATATTAAGCAAGACTGTCATGTACATACATATCCCAAGCATCCTGTACAATGAAGGCCTCTAGGGCATATATATCCAACAATCTCCCACTTGCACTAAGGCTTATAATTGGCGCAATGAGTACCCACTGTCTTCACTAGATCCAGTTGCTGGAGTACCGCATGCCCAACATCTTAAACAGCCTCTCGAACTGAACTTGAGGGATGGCCTTGGTGAATGGATCTGCCGTGTTGTCTTTTGTGTCCACTCTCCGTACCTCGATCTCCCGACGATCAACGATCTCCCTGATCAGGTGAAACCGCCTTAAGATATGCCTGGATTTCTGATGGGACCTCGGTTCCTTCGCTAATGCTACAGCCCCATTGTTATCACAATACAAAGGTATTGGATTGGCAATGGACGGAACCACCTGAAGTTCAGAGATGAACTTCCTCATCCAGACAGCCTCTTTTGCGGCTTCACTAGCAGCTATATACTCGGCCTCCATAGTTGAGTCTGCGACGATATCCTGTTTGGAACTCTTCCAACATACCGCCCCTCCATTGAGGGTAAACACAAAACCCGAAATGGATTTAGAATCATCTTTGTCACTTTGGAAGCCGGAATCGGTAAAAGCCTCTACCTGGAGGTCCCCATTACCGTAAATCAAGAACATCTCCTTAGTCCTTCTCAAGTACTTGAGAATGTTCTTTACCGCTAGCCAATGTTTTTCACCTGGGTCAGACTGATACCTGCTTACCACACCAAGTGCGTAAGCTACATCCGGTCTTGTACATAACATCGCATACATTATAGATCCTACTGCCGAAGCGTAGGGTATAATGCCCATGCGATCCCTCTCTTCATCAGTCTTTGGAGACATCTCTTTGGAGAGGGTGATCCCGTGACAAGCGGGCATATTACCGCGCTTGGAATCTTCCATACTAAATCTCTTTAGTATAGTGTCAATATACCTGGACTGTGAAAGTCCCAACATTCTATTAGATCTATCACGATAGATCTTAATGCCCAAAATGTAGGTTGCATCACCCAAGCCTTTCATGGAGAATTTCTGTGACAAGAAGAGCTTTACTGATTGTAGCATAGGGACATCATTCCCTATCAGTAGTATGTCATCGACGTACAAAACGAGGAAGACTACTGCTCCTTCTAAAATCTTTCTATAAATACATGGTTCATCTACATTTTTTATAAAGTCAAATTCTTTGACTGTCTCATCAAAGCAAATGTTCCAACTTCGCGATGCTTTCTTTAATTCATAGATGGATTTAAGCAACCTGCACACTCTTCCGCTGCTCCCACTGTCTAAGAAATCTTCTGGTTGATCCATGTAAACACTCTCTTCTAAATGTCCATTTAGAAAAGCTGTTTTTACATCCATTTGCCAGATTTCATAGTCATGGAAGGCAGCAATGGCAAGCAGGATCCGAATGGATTTAAGCATAGCTACAGGTGAAAAGGTTTCATCATAGTCCAATCCTGGTCTTTGACGAAAACCTTTTGCAACGAGTCTAGCTTTGTAGGTTTCCACTTGTCCAAGTGCACCAATCTTCTTTTTGAAGATCCATTTGCATCCAACTGGTTTCACCCCAGGAGGAGCAACTTCTAAAGTCCATACTTTATTGGTGTACATGGATTCCATTTCGGATCTCATAGCATCCAGCCACTTCACCGAGTCAATACTCGTGATAGCCTGCTGAAAACTAGTAGGCTCATCATCATCGATGATGCAATTCTCTCGATCCCCATCTAGAAGAAAACCATAGTATCTATCAGGAGGATGAGAAAGCCTACTAGATCTGCGGAGTGGCATTGGTTCGTCATGTTCTATTGAAATCTGAGGTTCTTCTAAGTCCTTGGTAGCAGTTTGAGGTTCTGGAATTTCTTCCAGCTCTACCACGCTCCCACTAATTTCTTTTGCAAGAAATTCGCTTTCTAAGAAGACAATGTGGCGAGCGACAAACACCTTTTGTTCTTCAGTGTGGTAGACCATGTACCCCCTTGAATGTTTGGGGTATCCTACAAACTTGCACAAAACCGATCGTGCCTCGAGCTTGTCCGGTCTATGCTTTTTAACATATGCCGGACACCCCCATATCTTGATATACTTGAGATATAGTCTCTTCCCGCTCCACATTTCATATGGAGTGGTAGGCACAAACTTATTTGGAACTCTATTCAATAAGTATGCTGCTGATTCTAGAGCAAATCCCCAGAAGGAAAGTGGCAACTCAGCACTACTCATTATTGAACGCACCATATCTAATAGCGTGCGATTCCTCCTTTCTGATACACCATTATGCTGAGGTGTATAAGGCGGAGTAAGCCGAGAGAGAATTCCATTCTCTTTTAAGCATTCAAGGAAACTGGTACTTAAGTATTCTCCACCTCGATCAGATCGAAGTGTCTTGATGCTTTTACCAGTTTGTTTCTCTACTTCATTTTTATACTCCTTAAACTTCTCAAAGGCCTCGGATTTATATTTCATTAAGAACACATGTCCATACCTAGAGAAGTCATCAGTAAACGTGATGAAGTAGAAGTGACCGCTTCTCGCATGTATAGACATTGGACCACATACATCACTGTGTACAAGTCCCAAGAGTTCTGTGGCTCTTGCTCCGTGTCCGGAGAACGGAGATTTGGTCATTTTTCCTTTGATACATGTTTGACAAGTTGCATATGATGAATATTCAAATGGATCTAGATATCCATCTTTATGTAACTTAGTCAACCTTGTTTCGTTTATATGACCAAGTCTACAATGCCATAGGAAGACTTGATTTGAATCTGGAGCCTTTCTTTTAAGTGTGTTTTGAATATTGAAAATTTGAGGTTGATTAAGTATGTATATTCCGTTTTCCAGTGTGCCATACCCAATCAGTTCTTGATTTAGGAGAATGTTCATGACATTTCTTTCAAGCGCAAAATTATATCCTTCATTAGATAACAAAGATACAGATATAATATTACACAACATACTGGGAATACAAAAACAGTTGTACAACACCAAAATGTGCCCATTAGTCAACCCTATGTGATATTCCCCTATTGCAATAGCATCTACATGCATTCCATTGCCAATCCGGAGAGTCATATCACCTGTCCCCAGTACTATACTATTTCTCAGATCCTGCAATGAAGTACAGATGTGAGAACCAGAACCGGTATCAAGTACCCATGATGTAGAGTTTACTGAAAGACAATTTTCGATTACGAACACACCTGAAGCAGAAGCAACAGCTTGCATCGTGTCCTTTGCCTTGAAGGCCATACGGTCCTTCTTCCAGTGCCCTTGCTTGTGACAATAATGTCATTCGTTTATATCCGCTTTCACCCTTCCTGCCTTGTTCTTTCCCTGCACCTTCTTGACCCCACCCTTCGGTTTGGTGGCTTTCATCTTCTTCTTCCCTTTAGCTTTCGCTTTAGATTTAGAAGAGGATGATTGGACAACATACAGAATGGGGGTCTTTTCCTTTTTCAAGGAGGTCTCTGCTACCCTCAACATGTTGAGGAGCTTTGGAAGTTCAGCTTCCATTTCGTGCATGTTGAAGCTAAGCACGAACCGAGAGAAGGTCTGGGGAAGGGACTGCAAAATCAAGTCGATATACAAATCATTCTCTAGCACGCATCCCAGGTTTGTGAGTTCTTCAATGAGGCTGATCATTTTGAGGACGTGCTCTCCTACAGGCGATCCTGGAGCTAACCTCATCTGGAAAAGTTTCCTTGAGGTCTCGTACCTCGCGATACGGGAGTGCTCTCCATATAATTCCTTAACATGGAGAAAGATGGATACAATATCCATACTCTCGTGTTGTTTCTGGAGTTCATTGTTCATGGACGCCAGCACGATACACTTAGCTCGCTCACAATCTAGATCCCAGGTTTTGCGAACTTCCTTGTCCACAACTGAGGAATCTGGTCCAGGGATAAGGGGAGGAACAGCGGTGGTAACATATGCTACTTTGTCATAAGTCAGTGCAATGTTGACGTTCCTTAGCCAATCTTTATAGTTCTGCCCGGTCAGTATATTTTTTTCAAGTAATAGTTTTAGTCCTGTCATGGTAGCTGCTAGAGAGAGAGAAAAGAAAACACTCAGCATATGCTTCTTGCATGTTTAGATTGGTTATTAGTTTATCTAAACAGGATGGCTCCCACTGTTCCCTCAAATCCTTCTTCAAAACTTAAAAGAAGAACTAGTCAGGATTTAATCACACGTCACAATACTTGCTTAACCTTTCAGCCAGGCTGGTGTTGGTATTTCGAGGGAGGTTTTCCAACGCTTTCGCGAAGTTCCTTAATTAAATAACCTCTTTTCCTTGGAGGCGTAGCCCCTCCAACACCTTTCTGGACATCTACTTGGTTTATAGCATTGATTGTTAAGTGAGAATGTTTCCTGAGAGTAATCCTACTCATCAGTGGGACCGGGATCCAACTATCATTGCATGATGTACTAGATGGAAGCCACTCTAGTCACCATACTCCAGAAGGTATGCTAAATCTGCAAGTTTCCTTTATGTTTGAAACTCCCGATGTGATTTTTACCCGAAGCTCTTATTGACCTTGAAGTAGGCCAACAAGTCATAAGACGCAAGTCAAGTTGTACCCGTCGTTGTCCTGATTAATTTAGGTACATCGTACATGCCTTTGACGTAGGCCAACAAGGCTGTACGTCTGTCCTATACTAATGCATCTATCTATGCAACAAATAAGCAAACCACACTGCTACCATCCACTATGCCTTGACGTAGGCCAACAAGCATAGCATGAATACGATGTGCTGTCTATTTGAAACGACGGAGGGTTACGGCAAGTTTTTGGCAAAAAACCGTTAACGTAGTGAACTTGATTTGATCGAAGGAACCAAGATAGCCTTTATTAAAAGGAGTGGTTTAAGCTCCGCATTTAAAATTTGCTTTTTGAAGAAAACCGAGTGGTTTTAGAAATTGTTCCAACGATTCAGTTTAGGTTTTATTTTTCTTTGCATTAAAAATAATGCGTCCCATCTTTAACCTATCATTACAGATAACAACGAAAATACAACGTCCTCTTATGCCATCCGCATTCGCCACGGGGTCCCGTCATCACCCGTTAGGTTACTTAACTAACGGCAGAGCGAGGGCTGTGCTAGCGTGGGTGTAAAACATAAGTGACATTTAAATAGCTATCATATATAGATATTTTACATTTGTCAGACGCAATAATAGGCATTCCAGATCACAGATAAACTTTATTGGATATGCAAGCAATCCGCGTTTCTATTGAGCCTGCAATGAAAGACGGATTTACACAGTTGTGATGAATAGCCATTACCCCACCTCAGACCCCTACGGATACAGCAAACTACCCGCCAAGTACCCGAAGTGAAGCGGTCTCCCTCAACAACGTGAGTAGGCCACTAAGCACTTCGAAATACCCGGTAGTTTGTGCACCCCACCTTGGGTCTATCCTAGGAGCAAAAACAGTAAAAAGAAATAATACAACGGTGGCTACAACCGCAACCTGGATGTGCCCCGCAAAATAATATTACAACTTATTACAATTACATCGAATGAATTAATACAATAACCCATCATAAAACCCCGGCTAATCATCACAACAGTCCAATAGAGTTCATAATCACAAACAGTTAAAACATTACAGATATGTGCAACCCCCTGCCAACCGACATACTAGCAGTTAGGGGAGGTTTACGAACACATAATACAGTTCACAGATATAATCAAACAAGAAAACATCGTATAATTTCGATCGATCAAACCCATTAGATTCTACTCCAAAACTTCTCTGTAAACCTGAGACCTGAGCAAAAAATAAACCATACCAGAAAAGACAAAATATCACAGAAGAAGCACAGAGAAAAACTGGGTTGAATCGGCCTCAACTCGGCCGCGGATCCGTGGCGGATCGGTGGGATCGGCCGCGGTTCCGCAGCTGTATGGCCCATTTAGGAACCCATTTTTTTCCAGTGTTCTTATAATTCCTTGTAGGGTGTTCTGGAGGAACCTGAAAAATTTTTGGACCTCATTTTAAAAACGACAGAAACTATGTGATATCGGGGTATTTTCCAGTTCGTTTTGCGTTCGAAATTCATACGACTTTGCAAGTGAGTTAATTATTGTTTAGTGAGGCTCTGATACCACTGTAAGTCGATATGCAACACCCCACGAGTTGCGGGGAGGCGGAAATATGAAAAACGATCTTGTTTCTTGAAGCATACATCGACTAACCGAAGATCTTTGCTAAACTATAATTAACAACTACCAAAGAAGTTCTAAACTACTATGTAAAGAGATTATACCTAGTGATACGTGTCCTTCATCTTTACGATCTCTTCGTCCTCCTCGGCCTCCTCCAAGTGATAGATGATCCACCCGAGAACCCTAATCCAAGCTTCACCTCAAAACTTGAGGTAACTAAGTTTCTCTAGTTGCTAATCAAAGGAACTTAGATCATATAGAGTTAGGTTATGAGATATTTAGTCTTTTCTAATCCTTGTTCTCAACTCATGAGTGGTAGGATTAGAGCTTGAAGAAAGAGAGAGCTTGAGGAGAGAGAAGGTTAACTAGAATAATCAAATGAAATTGCTTCTCACTTAATATATCAAGCATAATGAATAAATCAATAAAATGAATAATAAGAGATTATTCATCATGCTTCATAAATGTATATGAGTGATTCACAATACGAGTCATTAAGCATTTAATAATGCATTAATGACATAGTGAATCATACATAATGAGTCACAATAACATTAATGATAATGCCACCTTAACCCCTCAAGTCACCATGCTTCTAGAAGCTTCCCGGAAATTACGAGAACGCCCCTCCCATCCGTGAAAACACGGAAAAACTTTAGACTGTATAAATCCAATAACCTGATACTAAAATCTGGCTTAAACCAAACCCGTCTAGTAAAAACTGTCCGAATGTCGTACGTGCGTTTAAACACGTATTCGTCCGAACCCTTGTCGTAAAACCGTACGACCTCTATATGGTTTCGCCTGGAGTTGGGAAAACTCTGTGTGAGACTCTAAAGACTCGACTACTACGCTGGCAGTGGGTTTAACCACAGACCGCAAGCGGCACTAGCTGTACGTAACGGTCCCCAGGTAGATGTCGATAAGAAGGCCGATGAGGATACCCATCCGAACTCCTACTGAGCTTGTCCGTGACAATATCCGTGCAGTCCGGTCTGTTCGTCTAAGAGTATCTCATGTATGGTCTAGGAATGTGGTAAACGTCAGACCCCTAATAACCGTACAAGTCATGTCGGTATGGCTCTATCACCATTCGAGAATTTACTGATCAATCTATCAGTAATTCTCAATCATCCCTGGCCAGGGACTTATGGTAATGACCAACCGATCACCGTGCGATATCAACTCCCCATACCAGGAGAGACGAATCCCTAACAGTCACTCACTGCCTCCACGTGGCTCAGGACTGTTCCCAACTAAAACCTGTTTGCACGACTCCTTTGAACCGTGGTAAGGTAGTAATCAAAGCACAGTGGGAACTCACACGAGAAAAATGACGACCTTAAGTCAACGGACTATCTGCACACATGTCACCTGAGAACTGCTATCTGACGTTAGGTATAAATACCATCCAGTCAGTTCTCGGCGAGTCCTATCCGGTGTACTCACATCCAGTGAGCATCTGTATACAATCTTAGGTGCACTCCACCAATGGCTGCGGGACCAATCCATCGCCCCTCCTCACGGTCTAGATATGTATACACCAGTCTACTCCGGAGTATCGATGTCCAGTCTTGATACTCCTGTGACCAGGGACATCTAAGGATGTGCCTATTGACTATCCAGCTCCCACTAGTATGACTGCCATCACAACGCCGGTAGTCAGGCAAACATCCTATGGGCTTTATCAACATGTATATATATATATGAATACTACACAAAATATATCATATGTTAAGATAAAGACAAACCAAATAGCGTACTATCATATTAAGCAAGACTGTCATGTACATACATATCCCTAGCATCCTATACAATGAAAGCCTCTAGGGCATATATATCCAACACATTTCTGTAATGATTTTACTGTTTGTGCTTATGAACTGTATTGAATTGTTGTGATGATTAGCCGGGGTTTGAGATGGGTTATTATATTCATTCATTCGATGTAATTATAATATGTTGTAATATTATTTTGCGGGGCACATCCAGGTTGTGGTTGTAGCCATCGTTGTATTATTTCATTTTACTGTTTTTTCCCCTAGGATAGACCCAAGATGGGGTGCACAAACTACCGGGTACTTTGAAATGTTTAGTGGCCTACTCACGTTGTTGAGGGAGACCGCTTCACTTCGGGTACTTGGCGGGTAGTTTGCCGTACCCGTAGGGGTCTAGGGTGGGGTAATGGCTATTCATCACAACTGTGTAATCCGTCTTTCGTTGCAGGCTCAAAAGAAACGCGGATTGCTTGCATATCCAATAATGTTCATCTGTGATCTGGAATGCCTATTATTGCGTCTGACGAATGTACAATATCTATATATGATAGCTATTTAGACATCACTTATGTTTTACACCCGCGCTAGCCCAGCCCCCGCTCTGTCGTTAGTTAAGTAACCTAACGGGTGATGACGGGACCCAGTGGCGAATGCGGATGGCATAAGAGGACGTTGTATTTTCGTTATTTTCTGCAATGATAGGTTAATGATGGGACGCATTATTATTAATGCAAAGAAAATAAACCAAAGTTGAATCATTGGAACAATTTAAAAGAAACCACTCGGTTATTTTAAAACAGAGGATATTTTTAATTGCGGAGCTTTAACCGCTCCTTTTAAAGCTATCAGGTTCCTTCGGTCATATCAAGTTCACTACGTTCACGGTTTCGCCAAAACCATTCGTAGCCCTCCGTCATTTCATTTGGGTATTTAGTAGTATTCAAGATATGTATTTTGACCTAACGCCAAGGCATAGTGTTTGGTAGCTGCTGGGTATTCATTTGTTGCATAGATAGATGAGTTAGTTTGGGACAGTCGTATTATCATTTTGGCCGAACGTCAAGGATATGTACGGATGGGTTCAAATTAACAAGATAATGATGGGTAGAACTTGACATGTGACTTATGATATTTTGACCTAATGCCAAGGTCATAAGAGCATGGGGAAAAAATTTATATCGGGAATTTCCAAAGAAACTGAAATTTGCAAAGAGATGCATACCATTTGGAGTTTGATGAATGTTGGTAGGATTCCTTCAGCATTATCACACGATGATATTTGGATCCCGATCCTACTGTGAGTATAAGCTACTCATCAGGAGATTCGTCACTTAACGATCAATGCTATAAACCGAGTAGGTGCCGAGAAAGGTGTCAGCGAGGCTACGCCCCCAGAGAAAAGAGGTTATTTAATTAAGGAACTTGCAAAAGCATTGGAAAACCTCCCTCGAAGTACCGACACCGGCCTGGCTGAACGGTTAAGCAAGTATTGTACGGTGAGAATAGTCCTGGCTAGTTCTTCCTTTTTGGTTTGAGGAGGGATTCGAAAAACATTGGGAGCCATCCAGTTTAGATAAACTAAAAACTACTCTAAACTTGCAAGAGCATCATGCTAAAGTGTTCTCTCTCTCTCTCCTAATTGCAGCGACCCTGAATATGACTGGACTTAAGTTACTATTAGAAAAAAATATACTGACAGGGCCAAACTATAAAGATTGGCTGCGGAATGTCAAAATGGCTTTGACCTATGACAAATTAGGGTATGTCCTCACCGCTAAGACACATGCTGTCCCAGGTCCCAAATCCAGTAATGCGGATAAGGAAATCCGCAAAACCTGGGATTTAGATTGCGCGAAGGCCAAGTGCATCGTGCTTGCCTCGATGAATAATGAACATCAGAGGAGGCACGGGGATATGGATCTAGATGCCATATTTCTCCATACAAAGGAACTTTATGGAGAGCAATCTCGTATAGCAAGATACGAGACCTCAAAGAACTTGTTTCGAGTGAGGTTGGCTGTCGGATCATCGGTAGGAGAACATGTCCTAAAGATGATTGGCTATATTGAAGAGCTCGCAGACCTTGGGACGACTTTGGATAATGAGCTCTATACAGACTTGATTCTCCAATCCCTTCCTTCCACCTATGCCCAGTTTATTCTGAATTTCAACATTCAAAGAAAAGAAGTTGAACTTCCAAAACTCCTTAACATGTTGAGGAGTGCAGAGGGCACCTTGCAGAAGGTAAGGGAAACACCCGCTATGTTTGTTAGCGGTGCTTCTTCTTCCGGGTCCAAGGCTAGGGCCAAAGGAAAGAAGAAGAAGGCCGCCACCAAACCTAGAGGAGGTGTTAGTAAGGTGGGAGCGAAGGGAAAGAAAAAGATTGTGGTGCCAGTAGTGGTCCAAGATGAGTGCTTCCATTGTCAAGGAAAGGGCACTGGAAGAAAGATTGCAAGGCGTGGAACGCCAAGAACCAGGGACCGAAGCAAGCTGTGTCTTCGACTTCAGGTGTGTTTGTAATTGAGAATTGTCTGTCAATCAACTCTACTTCCTGGGTATTGGATACCGGATCAGGATCTCATATATGCAATTCATTGCAGGCACTGAGAAACCGTAGAGTGCTGAAGGATGGTGATATGACCCTGATGGTTGCTATCGGAGCTAGCGTGGGAGCTGTGTCCGTAGGGGATTATCACCTGGGATTGACGAGTGGACACATTTTGGTTTTACATAACTGTTTTTGTGTACCTAGCTTAACGTGTAATATCATATCAGTTTCCTTGTTATCAAATAAAGGTTATGATTTCACGTTTGTAAGTGATGTTGTTAACATCCACCTTAATCATAGTTTGATTGGGTCCGGTACACTGGATAACGGTATATATGCCTTAAACCAACTACAGATTTTGAATGTCCAGAACACACTAAAAAGAAAGTCTCCAGATTTAAATAAGGCTTTCTTATAGCATTGTAGACTAGGTCACATCAATGAGATAAGATTAACTAAGTTACATAGAGAAGGATATTTGGACTCGTTCGAATATCAAACTTATGCCACTTGTCAATCATGTTTCAAAGGAAAGATGACAAAGACTCTATTCACTGGACATGGAGTAAGAGTGAGCGAGCTCTTAGGACTCATACACAGCGATGTATGTGGTCCAATGTCTACACATGCAAGAGGTGGTTTTTCCTATTTCATTACTTTTACGGATGATTACTCTAGGTACGGATTCATTTATCTGATGAAACATAAATCTGAGGCTTTTGAGAAATTCCAGGAGTATAAGAATGAAGTAGAAAACCAAACCGGCAAAAGTATCAAGACACTAAGATCTGATCGAGGTGGTGAATATTTAAGTGCCGAGTTTCTAGGTTACCTAAAAGAGAAAGGAATTCTCTCTCAGCTTACTCCTCCATACACTCCACAGCATAACGATGTATCGGAGAGACGAAATCGAACCCTATTGGATATGGTACGTTCCATGATGAGTAATGCTGAGTTACCGCGATCTTTCTAGGGTTATGCGCTAGAATCAGTGGCATATCTTTTGAACATAGTTTCTACCAAGAATGTGCCTACCACGCCATATCAGATGTGGAGTGGGAAGAAACCCTATCTTCAGTATCTGAAGATTTGGGGGATGTCCAGCTTTTGTTAAAAAGCAGCATGTGGACAAGCTCGAGGCACGATCAATACTGTGTAAGTTTGTGGGATATCCAAAGAACTCCAGGGGGTATCTATTCTATTACGCAGAGCAACAAAAGGTTTTTGTTTCTCGTAATGCCCATTTTCTAGAACATCAGTTTTTAGAAAAGGAAATAAGTAGGAGCGAAATAGAACTGAAAGAAATTCCAGAACCACAAACTACTACTGAAAGTTTGGTAGAACCAGTAGTTCAAGAAGAACAGGACATTCCTGCACCCCTCCGCAGGAGTAGTAGGCCATCTCATCCGCCTGAGAGATACTATGGTTTTCTCATAGATAGGGATGGAGAAGATTGCATCATTGATGATGATTAACCTACTAGCTTCCAGTAGGCCATCCAGAGCGGCGACTCGGTACGATGGCTAGATGCAATGCAGACCGAAATGGAGGCCATGTACACCAACAAAGTATGGACTTTGGACTTTGCTCCAGATGGGGTAAAACCCATAGGATGAAAATGGATCTTCAAGAAAAAGATTGGTGTAGATGGACAGGTGGAAACCTATAAGGCTAGACTTGTTGCAAAGGGTTTTCGTCAAAGACCTGGTTTGGACTATGACGAAACTTTTTCTCCAGTGGCTATGCTCAAATCCATTCGGGTCCTTCTTGCTATTGCTGCCTTCCATGATTATGAAATCTGGCAGATGGACGTAAAGACGGCTTTTCTGAATGGTAATTTAGAAGAGTGCGTCTATATGGATCAGCCAGAAGGTTTCAATCAGAGTGGGAGCAGCGGGAAAGTGTGCAAGTTGCTTAAGTCCATTTATGGACTGAAGCAGGCATCGCGGAGTTGGAACATCTGTTTTGATGAAACAGTCAAAGAATATGACTTTATCAAAAATCCAGATGAACCATGTATATATAGTAAAGTTGTAGCACGAACTGTCGTATTCCTCGTCTTGTACGTGGATGACATTCTATTGATAGGAAATGACATTCCTATGCTACAATCTGTCAAAGGATTCTTGTCACACAGGTTCTCCATGAAAGACCTGGGTGATGCCTCTTACATTCTGGGGATCCGGATCTATCGTGATAGATCCAAGAGGATGTTGGGACTTTCGCAGTCCAGGTATATCAACACTATACTGAAAAGATTCAGTATGGAAGATTCTAAGCGCGGTAATCTACCGGCTTGTCATAGAATCACCCTCTCCAAAGAGATGTCTCCCAAGACTGATTTAGAAAGGGAACACATGTCTATTATACCCTACGCTTCTGCGGTAGGCTCTATAATGTATGCGATGTTGTGCACCAGACAAGATGTTGCTTACGCACTGAGCGTGGTAAGCCGGTATCAGTCAGACCCAGGGGAGAAGCACTGGATAGCAGTAAAGAACATTCTCAAGTACCTGAGAAGGACTAAGGAGATGTTCTTGGTTTACGGCGGAAAAGACCTCAAGATGGAGGCCTTTGCTGATTCCGGCTTCCAGAGTGATAAGGACGATTTCAAGTCCATGTCAGGTTATGTCTTTACCCTCAATGGAGGGGCGGTGTGCTGGAAAAGTTCTAAGCAGGACACCGTTGCTGACTCGACGATGGAAGCGGAGTATATTGCTGCTTGCGATGCCGCGAAAGAAGCGGTCTGGATGAAGAAGTTCCTAACAGAACTTCAGGTGGTTCCTACCGTTGTTGATCCAATACCTCTGTATTACGACAACAACAGAGATATAGCTTTAGCGAAGGAACCAAGGTCCCATCAGAAGTCCAGACACATCTTAAGGCGGTATCACCTGATTAGGGAGATCATAGATCGCCGGGAGATCAAGGTCCGGAGAGTTGCTACTGAAGAGAACATTGTTGATCCATTCACAAAGGCCCTACCTCAGATTCAGTTCGAGAGGCTACTCGAGATCATCGGTCTTCGATATGCTAGTACATGGCCCTAGTGCAAGTGGGAGATTGTTAGTGTATATGCCCTAGGGGCCATTATTGTATCATACTAGCTTGTATATTACTTAATGGAAGCTTGGGATATTCACAGTTATATAACAGTCTTGCTAAACATGGTAGTATGCTACTTGGTTTTATCTATCTTAATATGTGAGTATACGTATTGATAGAGCCCTTAGGATCTTGCTTGACTACCAGCGTTGTGATGGCAGTCACACTAGTGGGGGCTGGGTAGTCTACAAGCACATCCTTTTCCAGGTCCCTAGTCGTAGGATTATCGAGACAGGGCATCGATACTCCAGAGTAGACTAGTGTGTACGCTTCTCATCCCAGTTGGAGAGATGGTTTGTCCCACAGCCGTCAGTATGTCGTACTGGAGATAGTATATAGGTGCTCGTTGGGTTACGGGTACACCGGACAGGACTCGCGGGGAACTATTGGTTGGTATTATACCCGTCGTCAGTTAACAGTTCCCAGGTGACATGAGTACAGCATAGTCCGCAGACTTGACACTGCTACTTCGCCTCGAGTGTGTCCCACTGTTCTTAGATTGCTACCCTACCACGGCTCAAAGGAGTCGTGCAAACAGGTAGCAGTTGGGTGCAGTCCCGAGCACTTGGAGGCAGTGGCGGTTAGACAGGATTCGTCTCTCCCGGTATTAGGAGTTGATATCGCGCTGTGTCAGAGAGCCATTACGCAAAGTCCCTGGCCAGGGCAAGCGAGATTTACTGGTAGGTTCCAGTAGTTTCTCAAGGTGTAATGGGATTCACTCCGACACGACTTATACCGCTATTAGGGGACTGACGCTTGCCGCCCCTAGTCCCGATATGCGATAGTCTTAGACGAACAGACCGGACTGTACAGTGATTGTCACATCAGGCTCAGTAGGAGTTCGGATGGGTTTCCTCATCGGCCTTCTTATCAACATCTACCTGGGGACCGTTACGTACAGCTAGTACCGCTTGCGGTCTGTGGTTAAACCCACTGCCAGCGTAGTAGTCGAGTCTTTAGAGTCCCACACAGAGAGTTTCCCTGCTCCAGGCGAAACAATATAGAGCTCGTATGGTTTTACGATAAGGGTTCGGACGCATACGTGTGTTTACGTACGTACGACGTTCGGACAGTTTTTACTAGCCGGCTTTAGTTTAAGCCAGATTCTAGTATCAGATTATTAGATTTATACAATCTAAAGTTTTTCCGTGTTTTCACGGATAGGAGGGGCGTTCTCGTAATTTGGAGGGAAGCTTCTAGAAGGATGATGACTTGGGGGTTTAGGTGGCATAAGTATTAAATGATTTAGTGACTCATTTGTGTGATTCATCCATGTCATTAATGGATCATTAATGGTTAATGACTCATGTAAATGAATCACTCATATGAATAAATGAAGCATGATGATTAATCATTTTATATATTTATTTTCATAAATCATTATGCTTCATATATTCAAGAGAGATCATTATCTCATTCTCATTCTCTTGCTCACCTTCTCTCTCCTCAAGCTCTCTCTCTTCAAACCCTAATCCTCCCCTTTCATGTGTTGAGATCAAGGATTAGATAGACTAATTAATCCATAACCTCACTCTATATCACCTAGGTTCCTTTGATTAGCAACTAAAGAAACCTAGTTACCTCAAGATTATAGGTGAAGCTTGGAATAGAAGCTCTCGGGTGGATCGTCTATTACGTAGAGGAGGCCGAGGAGGAGGTTGATAACGAAAAGACGAAGGACTAGATTCACTAGGTATAATCACTTCTTATAGTAGTTAACAACTCCTATGTATTTGTTAGTTATAGTTTAGCAAAGATTCTTCGGTTAGTCGATGTTAACTCAAAGAACAAGATTGTTTTTCATATTTCTGCCTCCCCGCTACTCGTGGGGTGTTGTACATCGACTTACACCGGACTCTCTATTGGCTCCACTAGCTGAAAGGAACGAGTTTGCTCAAGGATCTTCGAGGCCGAAAATGATCTACGTCGAAGAATCTCTAACTCAAGCTACCTCTTCACTAATTGAGAATTAGTGAAGCAAACAACCTTTACTAAATGGCTAGTCTAGTGTAGACTGATGAAGTAGGAATTTTGCCCACTTTAGAATTATTTCCCCCTCTCTCTTTTTCTTCTCACTCAAAGCTAGAGAGCAATGGAGGAGATGAAGAAAATGAACTCAAGAATGATATCTTGTGAACTATGGGTGGGAAAATATCATATATCATTCATGTAGAGACTAAACCATGGCTAAAGATAATGGTTAGGTTAATAAATATCTAGAGTAAAACATAATTAGTGGACTAAGTCAATGGGTTCTACAAGCTTCCACTAAGCATCAACCATGACTAATTTCCATCTAATTTTTTATTTACCTTAAATAAATAAATCCCTAATTATCTAAAATATGGTATGAGTCTCATACACCCATGTACAATGTATCATCAAGCATGATACAAGTAAACAATACATCAATATATATCACATATATATTAAAGGTATAAGTGAGATAAATAAATGCTTAAGTGAGCTAATATTAGTTAATGAAAAAATAATATATCAAATATATAATCATACATTAAATTATTAAATCAACACTTGATTTAATAATCCGGCTATATCACATATAACCGACTAAAATCATATATCGTGAGATTAGAATACGGTATTACATACACGTATTAATCTCGGTCCCGCACATATCATATATGCGATCGACTTCGTTTTGCATGAGCTAGGAAACTTCTGTGTAGGACTCTAATGACTCGTCAATACGCCGGCAGTAGGTGATGATCATATCAGTCACCCATAAGCTGTCAGCGGTACTAGCTGGACGTAACGGCTATCCGGGTATTGAGCGATCAGAAGATCAACAAGCAAGCTTATTCATACTCCTTTGAATTCAATAAGTAACACTACCGTACAGTCCAGTCTGTTCTTCTGATATGTCGCATATCTAGTTTAGGGGTGGTAAACGTCATACCCCAATAACTTAATAAGTCGTGCCGATTTGAGGCTCATAACGGGTTGAGAAACTACTGATAACACTTACCAGTAAATCTCCATATCAACCCTGGCCAGGGACTTTCTGTTATAGCCAATCGAGCACAGCGCAACATCAACCCCCAATACCGGGAGAGACGAATCCCCTCCTATCGCTCATTGCCTCCATGTGACTCGGGACTGTACCCAAAAACCACCGTTTTGCATGCTCTCATGAACGTGGTAATGTGGAAATCAAAGCACAGTGGGAATCACACAAGACACTATGACGATCTCGGGTCTACAGACTAACCTGTACTAGTGTCACCAGAGAACTGCTATCTGAAGTCAGGTATAATACCATCTAGGAGTTCTCGGCGAGTCATGTTCAGTGTACCCAGTCTCCACTGAGCATCCGTATACCATCTTTGATGTCAAACACCAATGGATATGGGATCATCCATCGCCCATCATATGGGTCAAGAAGCGTATACGCTAGTCTACTCTGGAATATCGATGCCCCGTATCGATATACCCTCGACCAGGAACAATTAAAGGATGAACTTATAGACTACCCTGGCCCCACTAGTATGATCTCTATCATAGTCCGGGTAGTCAAGTACACATCCTAAGGGCTTTATCAACATGTGAGAGAAAGATAGTATCACAATACAAGTCTACATGTTAAGATAAATAGCAACCAGATAGCATACTATCATGTCGAGTAAGAAAGTCCTCTCTATATATGTCCAAGCATCCACTATAATATACAATCATGTACAATAATGGCCTCTAGGGTATACATATAACTAACAATCTCCCACTTGCACTAAGGCCAGTTGTTGTAGTATCTCATACCCAACATCCTGAAGAGTCTCTCAAATTGCATCTGGGGTATGGCCTTCACGAGTGAATCCGCCGTGTTATTCTTCGTGTCAACTCTCCTGACCTCGATCGACCGAAGATTAACCATCTCCCTGATCAGGTGATACTGCCTAATAATATGTCTGGATCACTGATAGGACCGGGGTTCCTGGGCCAAAGCCACAGCTCCATTGTCACTACAATGGTAGAAACTAAGTTCATCTCATGAACATTTTATACCCAGAAAACCTCTTTGGTAGCATCGTTGGTAGCGATGTATTCACCCTTTATCGTCGAGTCTGCCACGGTATCTAGCTTGGAACTCTTCCACCATACCGTCCCTCTACTGAGGGTAAAGACAAAACCCGAGACCGTCTTACAGTCGACCTTATCACACTGGATGCTTGAATCGGTAAAGGACTCCACATAGAGTTCACCGTTACCAAACACCAAGAACGTTTCTTTAATGCTTCTCAAATACTTAAGAATGTTCTTCAAGCTGTCCAGTGATTCTCCCCAGGATCTGATTGATACCTGCTTACAACACCTAGTGCGTACGCTACATCCGGTCGGGTACATAACATCACATACATGATAGACCCGACTGCCGAAGCATAGGGTATACCTTTCATGCGAGCCCTCTCCAAATCAATCTTGGGGGACATCTCTTTGGAGAGAGTGATTCCTGAGATTGTGGGTAAATTCCCACGCTTGGAATCCTCCATACTAAACCTCTTTAGCATGGTGTCAATGTATCTGTATTGGGACAATCCCATCATCCGTTTAGATCTATCTCTATAGATCTTAATACCCAGGATGTAGCAGGCATCACCCAGATCCTTCATGGAGAATCTTTGTGATAAGAAGAGCTTGACCGAGTGCAGCATAGGAATATCATTTCCTATCAAGAGTATGTCATCCACCTACAATACGAGGAAGACGTCCTTACTCTCTGCCACCTTCTTTTATATACAAGGTTCATCTACGTTTTTGACGAAGTCAAACTCTTTGATTGCCACATTAAAACAGATGTTCCAACACCGCAATGCCTGTTTTAACCTGTAGATTGATTTAAGCAGCTTGCACACCTTTCTGCTGCTCCCACTATCTACGAAGCCCTCTGGCTGAGTCATGTATACGCTCTCTTCTAAATCACCATTTAGAAAAGCGGTCTTGACGTCTATTTGCCAGATTTCATAGTCATGATATGCAGCGATGGCAAGTAGGATCCGGATGGAATTAAGCATAGCCACTGGAGAAAAGGTTTCATCATAATCCACACCTGGTCGTTGACGAAAACCTTTTGCTACAAGTCTAGCTTTGAAATTCTCAACTTTTCCATCTACACCAAGTTTTTACTTGAAGATCCACTTGCTCCCGATGGGTTTTACCCCTTCAGGAGCATCTTCCAAGGTCCATACTTTGTTGGTGTACATGGATTCCATCTCAGATCGCATTGCATCAAGCCATTTCATAGAGTCCCCACTCGTGATGGCCTGCTCGAAGCTTGTTGGGTCATCATCTTCCATGATGCAATTCTCGCTCCCACCATCAATGAGAAAACCGTAGTATCTCTCAGGTAGATGAGGAACCCTACTAGATTGGCGGAGAGGCTGAAGTTCGTTGGGAACTACCGAATCCTCTGGTTCCATTAAATCATCAGTTGTAGTTTTTGCGGTTGGAAATTCTTCCAGTTCTACCTCTTTGCTACTAATTTCTTTTACAAGAAATTCATTTTCTAAGTGGTATATTGAGAAACAAACACCTTTTGTTCCTCAGCGTGGTAGAAAATATATCCTTGTGAATTCTTTGGATATCCCAAAAACTTGCAAAGAACTGATCGTGCTTCGAGTTTGTCCGGATTTTTTCTTTTGACATAGGCCGGACAACCCCATATCTTAACTTGTTTAAGATACAGTCTCTTTCCACTCCATATCTCATATGGTGTTGTAGGCACTGATTTAGATGGAACCTGATTCAATAGGTATGCAGCTGTCTCAAGCGCATAACCCCAAAAGGAAACAGGCAACTCAGCAGTACTCATCATAGAGCGCACCATATCTAATAGGGTGCAATTCCTCCGCTTCGATACACTGTTGTGCTGTGGTGTATACGGAGGAGTAAACTGAGAGAGAATCCCATTCTCTTTTAAATAGTCACGGAATTCCGTGCTCAAGTATTCTCCTCCCTGATCAAATCGTAGGATTTTAATACTTTTACCCGTCTGGTTCTCAATTTCATGCTTATATTCTTTGAATTTCCCAAAAGCTTAAGACTTGTGTTTCAACAAGAACACATGTCTGAATATTGAGAGATCGGTAGCGAATGTAATAAAGT
Source organism: Agapanthus africanus (assembly GCA_030015575.1). Lineage (NCBI taxonomy): Eukaryota > Viridiplantae > Streptophyta > Magnoliopsida > Asparagales > Amaryllidaceae > Agapanthus > Agapanthus africanus. The sequence continues at coordinate 561,320,447 of CM057345.1, forward strand.
ATGAGGAACCATTCCTAGCATGTGTAGACATGGGGCCGCATACATCACTATGTATCAATCCCAAGAATTCAGTAGCTCTTTCTCCGTGTCCAGTAAACGGAGTTTTGGTCATCTTGCCTTTGAGACATTCTGGCAAGTTTCATAAGATGTAAATTCAAACTGATTCAAATATCCATCTTTATGTAATTTAGTTAGTCGTGTCGCATTGATATGACCTAGTCTACAATGCCACAAGAAAGACTCTTTCATTTCTGAACTTTTCCTCTTGTGTACGTTAAGAACTGTGGTTTGATTTAGAATGTATATGCCATTACTTAATGAGCCTGATCAAATCAACTTTTGATTTCGGAAAATATTCATAACATTATCCTGCAATACAAAATTATATCCTTCTTTACTTAATAAAAAAACTGATATAATACTGCATATCAGGTTCGGTATGTAATAACATTCGTTCAAAATCAATATATTACCATTTGGTAATACAAGGTGATATTCGCCAACTGCTTTGGCTGCAACATTTGCCCCATTCCTTAATCTTATAGAATGATCACCTATTCCCAGTTCTCTACCTTTCTTTAGCCCATGTAATATATTACATATATGGGATCCTGATCCGGTATCTAATACCCAGGACGTAGAGTGTACTGAGAAACAATTTTCGGTAACAAACACACCCGAAGAAGATGCATCAGCATGCTCATTCCTCGTTTGGGTGGCGTGGGAATCCGGATATTCCTCTATTTCCTGCTCGGACTTATAACAATTATAAGATAGAATGGAACCAACGTTCCCCAGCCCAGTATAACAAGCGGGTTCGGTCAATACATCCATATTATTATCTTGATTAAGCCCTGACATAGTCGCTACCTGGAGAGAGAGAGAAGAAAACACTTAGCATATGCTCTTGCAAGATTAGATTGGTTATTATCTTATCTAATCAGGATGGCTCCCACTATTTTTATCAAATCTTCCTTCAAACCATAAAAGGTAAGACTACCCGGGATTAATTAAACCCTACAAGTTCGCCAATCTTTCGGCCAGGCCAGTGTCGGTACTTTGAGGGAAGTTCCCTGTGCTTTCGCACGGACCTAATTAAAATAAACCTCATTTTCCCAGGGGCGTAACCCCGTTAACACCTTTCTAAACACCTACTTGATCGGCTAATTATGATGTGTTAAACTCTCCCAAGAGTAACTCTTACTCGTAGTGGGTATCGGGATCCAACTATCTCATAGAAGGTATGTAATCTCGTTGCAAATTTCAACACTTGAAATTCCCGATAGTATTTTACCCCTAGCAGTTTATGACCTTAACATAGTCAACAAATCATAAGTGCTAGTCAAGTTCAACCCGTCATTTCGTGATTGAATTAAACCCACCCGTATGACCCTTAACAAGGTCAACAAACCCGTATGACTACCCTAATCCAATCGCATCATATGCGGCAGATAAGCACTAATCAGCTATCGCACACTATGCCTTGACAAGGTCAACAAACGCAGCACGAATACTAAATAACACTTATCTGAAATGACGGAGGGCTACGAATGGTATTGCAGAAAATCTTTAACGTAATGAACTTGATATCGTTGTAGAATCTAGTGATTTGAAAAGGAGTGTTTTTTGTAGCTTTTGTTAGTTTTGCTAAAGAGGCCACTCCCGGTGAAGGGATCTCGGCTCTTTCCTCATCGAATGAGGTGTTGGATATTCATTAAGGAATACCACTATGCAAAGCAAGAACTAGAGATGCTATCAAAAAAACCGAGTGGGTTGTAGCATTTGCTAGTTTTGCTAAAGAGGTCACTCCCGGTGAAGGGATCTTGGCTCTTTCCTCATCGAATGAGGTGCTGGATATTCAACAAGGAATACCACTATGCAAAGCAAGAACTAGAGTTATCTTTTTAAAATTTCGATTCTATAACATATTTAGGTTTCTTTTCTTTCCATTAATCTTATTAATGAAGTCCCATCATTTATGTTTCCCTAAACATCACAGAAAAGAAACGAAAATAGAACGTACGCTTATGCCATCCGCATTCGCTACGAGGCCCCATCATGCACTGTTAGGTTACTTAACTAACGGCAGAGTGGAGGCTGGACTAGCGCGGGTGAAAAACATAAGCAACGTTTATTATATATATCATATATATATATAGCATTCGTCTCACGCAGTTATATGATCACATCACAGAACACAAGTAGCAGAAGTCAACATATGAAATATTGGATATACTAAGAGCTCTGTGTTTTAAATTCAGCCAGTAATGAAAAACACGGATTCCACGGTCGTGATGAATATCCAAACCCACATCCCTAGACCCCTACGAGAGCGGCAAGCAATCCTGACAATTCTAGAGTTAGGAGACCCGGTCTCGACTCCTCGAGACGGTCTCCCACTGGACTCTAGAACCCGGTTACTTGTGCTCCCCGCCTCGGATCTATCCTAATGCGGAAAAGTAAATAATATACATCAATGGTGACATCATCCTCAACCCGAAAGTGTCCCAATAAAAGAATATTACATACAATTTTACATGAATGAAAATTGAAAAACTCTCATCTCACGCAAAAAAAACGGCTATTCATTCACGACAATCCAATATAACATATCACAGCAACACATAACATCACATGTCATTAACGTAAGTAAATATGCGTATCCCGAATTCCGTTGACATATAGCAACGAGATCGGGGATACCCCACATATTAAACTTATGGTCGCAAAAAAGAAATGAAAAACTACAATATTTAGAATCCGCATATCACTTAGACATCGTAAACCCGGAGTATCACATATTCCGAATTTCATGCCTAACTTATAAACCTTGCATTTTAGTCTCAAATTGAAAACTCTTTTCAATAAACAGTCGGAGAATTCAACAAGATTCCCGACTAGGTGTTCGCGTACAATACGCGATTGCGACGAAATTTTGATCCTAATCGAAACTCTGTGGCAATCGATCAACCGAGACTAAAATGCTAGATTTATAATTACAAATTAGTTTTCACAAAACTAATTATTTTGGATTCTAAAAATTGTATCACATATCATCATAATCTATACGACGCTAAAAATTTCGATCGATTCATCAAACACCCACAAATCACAGACAGCTCAACAACTTAAGTCTCATTAAAAACACCCAGAAAGTGCCAAATAAGACAATGGAGCAGCACAAGAAGCACGAGCCCACAATTCAACAAACTTGCGGCGGAACCGTGGCCAAACATGGGGTTAGGCCGCGGTTCCGCGGCGGTTTGAAAAAATTTGGTCATCGTACTTCTTGAGGCTCCATAGAATACCCTGCACAATTTTCTGAATATTTTTAATCTCGAAATTTTCAACTTTTGAAAAATGGTCAGAAACTTGTCAAAAACCGGCTTCCAAAATTTGATCGAACACTTTAACGTCGTAAAGACTTTCCCTAATGTTCTAGCTTGGCTCTGATACCATGAAAGTGTACCCTAGCACCTCCATGAGGTTAAAATGGACATCGATCATGCAATTTTCAAAAAATCTTGGTGCTAAGCTACACTATCCAAAGATCTAACTAGAATATTAGGGTTTACATGATATCTAAAGAATTTTAACACTAAGTGAAGGAGGCAACAACCTTTGTAGACCATGTCCTTCTCTTCTAAAGCTCCGGGTAGTAGTCCCTGCGACTCCTCTAGGCTCCACTTGAAGAAGTGCACGAACCTGCTTCGCGATCTTCGTGTCGAAGATGATCCATCTGAAACTCCTCTAATCCAAGCTACCACTTCACTAAACTCTCTTTAGTGAAGGAAACACCCTCAACTCAAGTGCTAATCAAGTGTAGGATGGTGAAGTAGGGATGTTAAGCTCACTAGGTTTGTCCAAACCCATATATTTCACATCACATGTGAGGGTTTATGGTTTTGAGGTGGAGGAAGAAGAAGAAGTGAGAACTAGAGAGAGTGAAGCAAAAATGAGCTCAAGAAAATGAACTCTAGAAAAATATCAAATGAAGAATGGCTTCTTCAAATGAGTTCACTTATTGAAGTATGGAATAAATTGCAATAATAAATTGCAACCATGCTTGTATAGTGAACACAAATGAATAAACAAATGAATAAAGCCATGCTTCACCCACACCCAAAATATCTCCTCATTTTCCACCTCTTATTTCGATTTTCTCAAAATAGAAATTCCAAGCCATGCTTCAAAATAATACACACGCATGCACGCGCGCACACGCGCCGCGCACACACACACACATATATATATGAAGAGTAGAAAATAATTAGTGAGCAATAATATTAGTTAATATATAATTATATCAAATATAAATATATATCATATTATTAAATCAACACTTAATTCAATAATCCGGTTGTATCACATATAATCTACTAATATCATTTATCTGTATATCACATTATTAAATCAACACTTGATTCAATAATCCGGTTATATCACATATAATCTACTAATATCATTTATCTGTATATCACATTATCAAATCAACACTTGATTCAATAATCCGGTTATATCACTTATAACCTAACCGATATCAAATAACCGCCAAATTAGAATACGGTATCACATACTCGTATTTAAGCAGGCCCCCTGCACATATCAACATACGTGCTCTACTTCGTTTCGCTTGAACTAGGAAATCTCTGTGTGGGACTCTAAAGACTCGTCAATACACCAGTAGTAGGTAATGATCACATCAGTTACCGAGAAGCCGTCAGCAGTATTAGCTGGTCGTAACGGCTACCCAGGTATTGAGCGAATAGAAGATCAACAAGCAAGCTTGTCCAAACTCCCATGAAGTCTATAAGTAACACTTACCGTATAGTCCAGTTTCTTCGTCTGATATGTCACATATCGAGTCTAGGGGTGGATTCGTTAGACCACAGTAACTTGATAAGTCATGCCGATGTATGGTTCATAACGCTTCGAGAAACTACTGATAACTCTTACAAGTAAATCCCATCAGCCCTGGCCAGGGACTTACTGTTATAGCCAATCGAGTATAGCGCAACATCAACTCCTAATATCAGGAGAGACGAAACCCCTCCGACCGCTCACTGCCTCCATGTGACTCGGGACTATACCCAAAATCCACCTGTTTGCACGACTCCTTTGAGTCGTGGTAGGGAGGAAATCAAAGAACGATAGGAACCACACAAGACACTATGACGATCTCGGATCTACAGACTAACCTGTACCAGTGTCATCAGAGAACTGCTATCTGATGATAGGTATAGTACCATTTAGGAGTTCTCGGCGAGTCCTGTTCGGTGTACCCATTCTCTAATGAGCACCTGTGTATAATCTTTGATGTCAAACACCAATAGTTATAGGATCAACCATCGCCCCCTACAGGGTCAAGAAACGTACACACTAGTCTACTCTGGAATATCGATGCCCCGTCTCGATACTCCCTTGACTAGGAACAGTTAAATGATATGCTTATGGACTACACAAGTCCCAGTAGTATGATCCGCATCATAGTCCTGATAGTCAAGCAAACATCCTAAGGGCTTTATCAACATGTATCATAGAGACAGTATAATAATACTGGTGCACATATTAAAATAAAGAGCAACCGGATAGCATACTATCATGTTGAGCAAGAAAATCCTATATATATATGTGTGTGTGTGTGTGTGTGTGTGTGTGTGTGTGTGTGTCCAAGCATCTACTATGGCATATAATAATGGCCTCTCGGGCATACATATTCCTAACAAAATTTCTTCTGGCACTCTAATTCTTGGAAATATAATTTTTGGGATGTATCATTTTGGCCCAGATTTGTTTGAGTGCTAGTTTGTATTTGGGGCCAATGTGGAAAAGTTTTAGTCGATCAAAATTTTAGATACGTGATTATCGGTGCATGTGAATATATCTGGGAGCGTGAATATTATTGAGCAGTGTTGGGAATCCTCCCGCGTGCGCAAACACGTATGTTTTGGAAATGGAAACGTTTTAAGGAAATGGATGCGCACGCGAGATCGTTCTCATTTTACTATTTATAAACCGCAAGTGCACGGTGCGTTGTAGCGAGCCGGCAAGCACGGGTCGATTCGCAGGGAATTGAGTATTAGGTATCGTAGTTTAAGGTTAACAAAATAATGAATTGGTTTTGTCACAAAAATTGTAAGAATTCAGAAACAATGAAAAGCAATAAAAGGAGTTTAAGGAAGAATGGTTGTGGGTTGGTTCGGAAGTTCGAATCGCGACGGTTACCTCTACACTCTCTTGGTCATGAGATGTCCATTTGATCACTTACCGTTTGTATGTCCGCGCTTGGGGTATCAACACTAAACACGAGGGTTAGCAAGCGTACCACAACAACAAAAACACAAAGTGGTTAGTGAGAGCAAATGATTTTGGTGTTGAATTTGCTAAGTATTGGTGAAGGTATATAGTATACGAAACAAAGAGTTTGTCAATCTTTCTATCACAAAATACCATATCCTACCTTAGCAAACTTAACACCAAATAGATTTTAACTTCAACATTGAGAATGGGGGAAGGAAATGAATACGGCATATGAGGAGGTTACAAGTAACCATGTGTCAAAATACCGTATCATATCGATACATAAACAATATTCAAGTTAGAATCGTAAATTTAGCGCATGAAACATAAACAAGAGGTGGAGGAGGAAAAGCCTTTCATCTCACTTCCTCACGCACACCACAACCAAAATAAGGATTTAGTTAAGCATGACTAAAAGAAGGCAAGAAAAGAAGGCAAGTAAATATAAAAGAAACAACAATTGCAATATATTAACACTTGAAGAAATGAGATACAAGAATTTGGTATCTTGTTCAACCTCCTTAATGAAGCTCTCCAAAGAGAGCTTCAAGAGGGAAGAAGAAGAAGAAACCAAGTGAAGATCACTCACCCTCAAGCTAAACCAAAAAGAAACAAACTAATAAAAACTATGGTATGGTATATGCATGGTCCCCTTATCCTTTGCTACTGATCTGCTATTTATAGGCCCAAAAGAAAATTAAGCAAACAATAAAAATAATCTGATATGGCATCAAGGGAGGCACTGTGAAAATATGGGGCCCGCTGGAGCCTCGGGAACCGAGCTCGCCGGAATTTCAAGAGGAGTCGCCGGCCACCAACCGAGCAGAGAGGGTCGTATTTATTATGTGGTATAATGTTTTCCCCATAAGTTCACTGGTGTTGTTTGTTTTCCTTGTAGAGGCTTGTATAGTACCCAGTAGTTTTGGAGGGAAACCAAACCTTTAACTCACATCACAACTTTATGCATTTAATGCCCATGTCCCCCCACTTGCTCAAGCCATCAAGTATGTATGCAATGGCAGCCCCCATGGTCCAGCAAGTGGGGGGGCATGGCAGCCCCCATGGTCCTAGCCTAAAAGTTTAGTGTGTACACTAGCCTTGTGTTGGACCATTTATTCAAAAAGTGTGTACACATCAAATTATTGCAAACGAACTCTTAGGATATCGGTCGGTTTTCAGTTCCGGTTGAAGTGTTGGCTCACAAACGATATATCCGTGATTTTGAATGTGTTTCCGGTGTTTTATCATGAATACCTGTACTCTGCAATAACTGAGCAAACACTGATTAATAGCACCGATATATAACAAAAGAGATAACGAATGAGCGGTATTAAATTGCAGTTTTATGTGGTGATCAAGCGGTACAACCCGACTAGTTTCTATATGTTCAATTAGACGGGCTTGCGATCATGATATTCACGTTGATATTCTGAGTTGTGCTGATATTGTGGTTGGATTGTCATGGTGGATAGCTTGCGGTGCAATGGTAGTAGTACAGTTAAGATTCATTTATATATTTGTTATTGAGGGGCGAGCATCCAACATATCGACAGCCGTTTCTGCTGTGTTGTATATTATTTGATTGGGGCACGACTGGGTTGAGGTCGATGTCACTTTTTTAAATATACTATTCTTTTCTGTACTAGGATTACCCCGCGGTTAAGTGTTCGAATAGCTGGGTTCTAGAGGGCAACGGGCCCGCATCTCATAGCGTTGAGACGAAGGGGGCCTTACTCTAGAATTGGAGGGCTATTCGCCGCACTCGTAGTGGGTATAGGATGACACACAGAGGGGCGCTCAAGTTACCGGATCCCGTGAAGTGCTGGGTGGCCCATTCACTTTGTTGATTGGGGTTGCCTCACTTATGGGATTGGCGAGTAACTTGCCGTGCTCGTAGGGGTCCAGGTTTTCATTGCACGAGCAATCCACACGACCTGGAACATCGGGTCTCATTTGCGGCTCAAATGAAACCCGAGACTCCAAGATTATCCACCATTCTGTATTGCTTGTTGATGTTCTATGATATTGCTTATATCATGCCTGGTGTTTCCACCAATCAGAAACCAAAGCTCTGTTTAAAATTTGAAATTTGAATTGAGGCAGCGCCTCACGTGCAAAGCACGAGAGCGCTTGTACCAAGAGCGCTTGCGCCAAGAGCGCCGGCGCTAAGAGTCAAAGACTCTGAGGCAACACCTCACGTGCAAATCATGAGAGCGCCAGCGCCAAGAGCGCTGGCGCCATGAGTCAAAGACTCTAAGGCAGTGCCTCACGTGCAAAGCACGAGAGCACCCAGTGCTAAGAGTCAAAGACTTTGAGGCAGCGCCTCACGTGCAAAGCACGAGAGCGCTGGCGCCTAGAGCGCCAACACCATGAGTCAAAGACTCTGAGGTGGTGCCTCACGTGCAAGGCACGAGAGCGCCAGCGCTAGAACTAAATGTTCTCCACCATTGGATCAAAGATCCAACGAGGATGATGAATCATCAAATTACAGAATTAAATTCTGTTGAGGAAATACTCCTCAAATCTTTCTAAACAAGAAAGATTGCGCTCTGTAAATCAGAGCACCGTTGGATCAAAGATCCAATGATGATTAAAAATCACCAAGATACAGAATAAGTTCTGTATGGGAAAATATTTTCCCAATCTTGTTAAAAACAAGAAAAATGTCTTCTGTAAAACAGAAACCCTTGGATCAAAAATCCGATGGTGGGAAACAATCCCAAATCAATCAGAGATCTCTCAATGAGAGATTTCCTTAACTGATTCAACAAATCAGCCTCCCCTATATAAAGGACCCAAGACTTCAAGTCTTGTACAGAGCAACCTCCCCATAAGTTTCAAATCGAAAGAAGAAAAACAGAAGAACCCCCCATAAACTTCAAGTTCTCAAAAAAGAAAAAAAAGAAAAGCAAGCTCTAAGAAGAAGAATTTTCTTCAAGGTAAATAATAATAAGTGAGATCATAGCATCTCCTCTATATTTGAGAGTCCAACTCTCACATCAGAAGAACTTAGTTTTTTTTCAGATCATATATCTATAATACAAAGTCTTTCAAAAAAAGAAGAGAGATCATAGCATTGTAGGGTGTTTTCGTCACCCCATTGAGATGGGAATACGCACGCGCTTGTCAGGCGCATTACAGATTCCCCCAGACTAGGGTAGGCTAGGGTTTATTGATTGTGGGTATTCGAATCTCCGGCAGCCGCGGACTAAGCTGCCGTTAATTACCCCTCGCCTTTGAAGCGAGGGAATCTCCGATTGACGGGTTAAACTGGTCATGCGAACTCAACGGGCAGTGTTGTGTTTTGAAGCGGTTTTGGATATATCGGGGGGGCGCCACAGAGTTTTTACAGGGGTCCCGCTACCCGAGTAGCGGGCTAGGGGTCAAGGGGGCTAGTAGCCCCCTTGCGGGGTGCGGGCAGCGCCCCGGCCCAAATTTTTTTGAGAGGGATAGTGTTGTAGAGTATGTGTGTGTGTGTGTATACATATATATAAAATAAAAAAAGGGAAAGGGAATCCAAAGGATGTGTGGGAAAAAGCGCCAGCACTTTGGGTGCTAGCGCATTGAGCGCAAGAGCGCTAGCGCCCCACGTGCCAGGCACGTAGACGCTCGGGCGCTAGCGCTCTGAGCGCAAGAGTGCTTGCACCCTACGTGTCAGCACGTGGGCGCTCGGGCACTAGCGTTTTGGGCGCTAGCGTTTTGGGCGCTAGCGCCCCACGTGTCAGCACGTGGGCAGCGCTCTGAGCGCAAGGGTGCCAGTGCTCTGAGCGCAAGGGCGCAGCGCTTTGAGCGCTCGTGCCCCACATGTCAGCACGTGGGCGCTCGGGGGCTAGCGCTTTGAGCGCTAGCGCCCCATGTGTCAGCACGTGGGCACTCGGGCGCTAGCGCCCCACGTGTCAGCACGTGGGTGCTCGGGCGCTAGCGCTTTGGGCGCTAGCGCCCCACGTGTCTGCACGTGGGCGTTCGGGCGGCAAAAGGGACTCGGTCCCTGCAATGGGAGTTGTACTCCCAAAAAGGAGTACTTATTATTTTTTTTTTTGTGTGTGTGTGTGTGTGTGTGTGTGTGTGTGTATGAGGAGTTAAACTCCTAGGATGTTTTGAAGCTGATGAAGGGCTTCTCCTCTTGAGCCTTAGCTCTTCCCCAAAGTGGGGTTTCTGGAGATGGGTCTTCTTCCTCCTCTGTTGGCAGGACCTTGAAGAACAAGAAGTATGAGATTTAAAAAAAATCTCTACTTCTTGAGATCTGGTGGGAGATCTGAGTTCCCCTTTGTGTGTTTCGTGGTGAAAAACTATTTAGTTTTGGAAAAGGAAGAGTAAAACTCTTGATTTAATTCAAAAGAAAGAAGAAGGTTTTTAGAACCTTCAGAAAGGGGAAAGAGACACAAAACCTAGATTTTGAGAGGAAATAAAAAGTATATCTTTATTCATCATCATGTTGCCTTATATAGACTTACATATTTACATAAAGCCCCTTGGGCTTTACAAAATGACATTTTGCCCATCTCATGGCTCATGTGCCATTTCTTTTTGCACATAAGAGATGGGCTTTACAAAAATTTGGCTTGATGCCCATTCATGCATAAAAAATTACATAAAAATTATTTATTACATGATATTATTGTTGGCATGGGGAGGCTGGCCACGGGCTCGACTTGGGCATGGGCCCGCTTGACCTGGGCTTGGGCCCACCTGGTTTGGGGTTGACCTTGACTTTGACTCGGTCAACCGGGGTGCAAATTTTGACCCCAACAAAGTGCCCCCATCAATAAATGTACACCGCACATATGAGTTGTGTGCATGAAATTGATGGATCTTAAAGCTGGACTTCGAGGTGGAACATCATTCCGGGGGCAGAGCATCCCCCGGGGAGCATGATTCCCGAGGATCGGAGCATCATTCCGATTTGCGGAGCATAATTCCAGGGTCAGAGCATCATTCCGAAGAGTCGGAGCATAATTCCAGGGATCGGAGCATCATTCCGAAGTGGAGCATGATTCCAAAGATCGGAGCATCATTCCGATTGGCGGAGCATGATTCCGAAGAGCGGAGCATGATTCCAGGGATCGGAGCATCATTCCGAAGAGCGGAGCATGATTCCAAAGATTGAAGCATCATTCCGGGGATCGGAGCATCATTCCGAAGAGCGGAGCATAATTCCAGGGGTCGGAGCATCATTCTAAAGAGCGGAGCATGATTCCAAGGATCGGAGCATCATTCCGAAGAGCGGAGCAAGATTCCAGGGATCGGAGAATCATTCCAAAGATCAGAGCATGATTCCAGGGTTCGGAGCATCATTTCGAAGAGCGGAGCATGATTCCAGGGATCAGAGCATCATTCCGAAGCGGAGCATGATTCCAAGGATCGGAGCATCATTCCGACGAGCGGCATATATTCTGACCGAAGCATAACTTCGATGCAGAGGTTGATTCCCAGGCGAAGAATAATTCCGATGGGGAAAGCAGATAATCCGAGGAGAAGCTTGATTTCGACACGGGGTGCACATTTTGAGACGAAGCATGATTCCGACGCAGAACTTGCTGGTTGACTTGATTCCGAGGCGGAGCATAATTCCGATAGGGAAGGAAGATATACCGAGGCGAAGTATGATTTCGACACGGTGTACAATCTGAGACGAAGCATGATTTCGGCGCAGAGCTTGTTGGCAGACTTGATTCCGAGACGAAGCATAATTTCGACAGGGAAGGTAGATACGCCGAGGTCGTTGGTTGATTTCGAGCCGAAGCATAATTCCGACAGGGAAGGCAGATACACCGAGGCGAAGCTTGATTTCAACGCTGGGTACACTCTGAGATGAAGCATGATTCCGACGCAGAGCTGGTTGGTCGATTTGATTCCGAGGTGGAGCATAATTCCGGCAGGGAAGGTAGATATCCCGAGGCGAAGTATGATTTCGACACGGGGTAAATTCTGGGACGGAGCATGATTCCGCCGAAGAGATTGTTGGTTTGATTTGATTTAGGTTGACATCAGCATCGCTATACTGGAATATGGTACCAGAAGCAAATCATCATTTGCCATGAGAGAATTTGGGAATTGGTTTTTTGTCGGCATCTGCATTGCTGCACTGGAATAATACCAGGAGCAACTCATCATTTGCCTCGGGAGGATTTGGGAATTGGTGGCTTAGGAGACAGGTTTAGGTCCCTATCACCTAAGACTTTTCAATTTTGTGAGCCGTAAGGGTCTCACAAAGCATTTTCTCCCTACGGATCGTAAGGATCCCGTAGGTGTATTTTCTCCTTAGGAGTCGTGGGGATTCCTAAGTGTGTTGCTCCTTTGTGAGTCGTAAGGATCTCACGCGGGAATTTTCTCCTCACAAAGTCGAGAGGACTTTGTGAGTGCATTTCATCTCCTTTTCATGAGTTTGCACCCTTTCGAGTTTTCACAAACTCGCTGGCAGTCCTGCTGTTTTTACTCACGGAGCCCCTTTCGGGTTTTCATCCGTGCCCATTTTTCTTGTGGACATACCTTTTTTTTGAATCTTCACCGCCGGTGGGGCTTTAAATGTGGTCTCACTGGTAGGACTTAAGAGGGATTGGGATTGTTTTACGCCTGTGGATTATATACGGTTTTGCAGGATGTATGATCCAGACCGTAGGGCCGGAAACATTTCGGGACTTTGTTGGCGTCTGCATCGCTGCATTGGAATATGGTACCAGGAGCGACTCATCATTCGCCGTAGGGGTATGGGATTTGGAATTTGGCTGGCATTGGCATCGCTGCACTGGAATATGGTACCAGGAGTGACTCATCATTCGCCATTGGGGTATGGGATTTGGAATTTGGCTGGCGTCTGCATCGCTGCACTGGAATATAGTACCAGGAGCGACTCATCATTCGCCATTGGGGTATGGGATTTGGAATTTGGATGGCGTCTGCATCGCTGCACTGGAATATGGTACCAGGAGCGACTCATCATTCGCCATTAGGGTATGGGATTTGGAATTTGGCTGGCGTCTGCATCGCTGCACTGGAATATGGTACCAGGAGCGACTCATCATTCGCCATTGCCTATTGGGAAGCGATGGCTTAGGAGACAGGTTTAGATCCCTATCACCTAAGGCTTTTCAATTTTATGGGCCGTGAGGGTCCCATAAAAGCATTTTCTCCCTACGAGTCGTAAGGATCCCGCAGGTGCATTTTCTCCTTAGGAGTCGTGAGGACCCCCAAGTGTGTTTTTCCTTTGTGAGTCGTAAGGATCTCACGATGGTTTGTTCTCATGTATCGTGAAGACACATGAGTCAGTCTTCCTAATGGAGCATAATTCCAAGGGCGGAGACTAGCCGCGTAACTGTTGGTTGCGGTGGGGCATGGGCGTGATGAGAATTATTTGAGCCCGTGGATTGTATACGGTAGTCAATTTGGGGACTGGCCGTAGGGCCGGAAGAATTTTGGGAAATTGGATTTTGGTTGGCGTTTGCATCGCTGCACTGGAATATGGTACCAAGAGCGACTCATCATTCGCCGTTGTTTTGTTTTGTTGTTTTTTTGTTTTGTTTTTGTTTTTGCTGTTTTTTTTGTTTTACCGCGATTGCTCTATCATTTCAACTTTTCTTATCGTGAAGATCACGATTGCCCTATCATTTCGGCTTTTATTCGTGGTTTCCCCATTATTTCGGCTTTATTTTCATCTTTATTTTCATCTTTATTTTACTCGCTGATTTTCATTGCGAGTTGCCCCATCATTTCGGCTTTTCTTTATTTTTCTTTTATTTACACATTTTTTTATTTACATATTTTACTTTTTTTTACATTCCCAGTTTAACAACTTAGAGGTCGATTATTCCCAGTTTAATGACATGGTGGTCAGCTGTTTTCAGAGAAAGGCAGATGTCTGAGAGAATCAGTTTCAGAAGAACTTCGGTCTCCGTTTGTATGAAATTGGCGGTCGCAGCTGGATTGTTTGTTAACACGCCTTTAGACAGTTTTATCTCTCCTGCCTTGTATTGCTTTTCGACCCAATCTTTGAAGAAGAAGCAGTCCTCAATGGCATGACCTATCACTTTATGATAGGGGAAGTATTTAGGGTCGTCGGTCATATTCGCTTCCTGCGGTCTTTTTGACTCCGGCAGTTGTAGACCGTTCCTCAGGGCGTCTTTGAATATTTTACGGATTTTGTCCCTTCTGAAGGAATAGACCTTATCCAGCTTCTCTTTCAGTAGAGATTCTCCTCCCTTTCCGAACACTGGCATCCGAGGCTGGTTGGCACTAGGCCCGCTCATCCCTCGCTTATTTCGGTTAGCCGAAGTGTTGAAAGATTCAGAATCGTCGGGATTTCCGCCTTTGCGATTATCGTCCTTTCGGTTTCTCCAGGACCTATTGTTATTTTGGGAATCCGAGGAGGACTCCTGCTTTGAGCGCTCCAGCATCCGAACTTTCCTGGTCATCTTTTGGAATGTTTTGAGACCCGCGGTGCATAGAAACGGGGCCATCCAATTGTTGAGATTTCCGACAAGGAGACTGACAGATTAGTCCTGCTCTATCGGCGGTTCATATTTGACGGAGAGATTGCGCCATCGGGTTATAAAATCCATGCTGCTTTCGTTGTTCTTTGGTTTAGTCCTTACGAGCTCGGCAATGGTGATCTTATCGCTGACGCTCATGAACCTCTGCCGAAACAGAGACTCCATTTGGACAAAAGTTGTAACGGAGCCATCCGGTATGCTCGCGTACCAGTCGAAAGCAACGTCGGCCAAGCTATTAACGAACTGGCGGAGGAGAAGCGCATCATTGCCCCCAGTATTCCCGCATGAGGCTTTGAAGTGGGCGATGTGCTGATTCGCATTTCCCGTCCCATCAAATCTTCCGAATTTAGGGATGACATAGCCGCTAGGAAATTCTACCAGATCATACTGAGCAGGATATGGTCTCCCACTGCTGCTGATATCTTTTTGCCCTTCGGCTTCGGCTACCAATGTTTTGACTTTGTTGGCAACCAAATCTATGATTTGATCTTGAGTTAGTGGGCTACTGTCATCGGTAGCCAAGACATTTCCTGAGATAGGATGCGACTGATTTTCATGCGGTTCGCCCACTTTTGGATTTGAGGGAATAGGCGTCGGCTGCTTTGGGACACCGTTTCCCGGTTCACGAGCAGAGCCCTGCGCTTGATTGGACAGCTGAGAGGCAAGTTGGGCCGTAAGCCGTAAGACGACATTTGTCAAGTTGTCGATCTTTGAGTAGAGCTTGGCCATCTCCTTGTCTTTGCTTCTGAGTTGTTTTTGGAGCTCTTGGAGAAGTTGCTGCTCTGCGGTCTTAGGATGGAAAGGTGGCTCATCTTTGCTTTTCGATCCCGACTCCTCATGAACCGAGGGATCTCTCTGCCTATCAGCCTCACTGGGAGGATTTTCAACACCCTCCGGAGGACGCTGGTCTTGAGAAGTGACAGCTATATTCACACCCGGTTGGATTTGAGATGTGGTGGCCCCATCCTTGCTTTTGCTGCGAAGGTTGTCGCCGGGACGCATGCCCACCATGTAGACGGTGTGGATAACACATTCAGCCATCCTTTCATCACTGGCAGCTGGTTTCGCAGAGCGGTCCGGGCTTTGGAAATTCACAAATTTTAACATGGCCGGAGCCCTAGCCCTTTTGTTGGCTCTGTATCTGAGCCACTTCTGCCTCAGCTTCTCTGCCTTGAGCGCTAGGCAGGCTTCTGCTCTCCGGGAAGCCGCCATAGGCTGAGCGATAAGGAGCTTAGAGAAGATACCCAATTGAGCAGTTGTCAGGGGCATCGCTGGAGCTTGCTCGAGACGCCCTGTTTCTTTGTTGGTGTTGATGGCCTTGCCCCCAGCTGGGGCCAAGGAGAGTCGTTCAAATACCGACTTGCGTTTGAGTTGGGGCGCCTTCGAGACCACCACATTTGGCCTCTTTCCTTTCGAGACCGGTTTGTCTGTTACCGGGGCTTGAGGAGCTGGGATAGCGTTAGCTGACACGAACAAGATAGAGCCGAATGGTAGCGGCGGCTCTTCCCATTGTCTCCTAAGACTGGCCGGAAGGACTGTCCTGGCGTCCATCTTCATCGTTTAGAAGATGGGAACTGAGTTCATCTTCGGAGACATTGTTGAAAGGTGATTGTTTGAAAATCCTGCATGAAAGAACATTGTTTTAGTATGAATATAGATATGTATATTGATTGAGTTCGCATGAACGTTTAACCCGAAATATGGGAGGAGAGATAGGTCCCACCGGGCGTGCCAGAATCTGTAGGGTGTTTTTCGTCACCCCATTGAGATGGGAATACGCATGCACTTGTCAAGTGCATTACAGATTCCCTCTGCCTAGGGTTGGCTGGGGTTTATTGATTATGGGGATCCGAATCTCCGGCAGCCGCGGACTAAGCTGCCGTTAATTACCCCTCGCCTTTGAAGCGAGGGAACCTCCGATTGACGGGTTAAACTGGTCATGCGAACTCAACGGGCAGTGTTGTGTTTTGAAAGGGTTTTGGATATATCGGGGGGCCCACAGAGTTTTTACGGGGGCCCCGCTACCCGGATAGTGGGCTGGGGTCAAGGGGGCTAGTAGCCCCCTTGCGGGGTGCGGGGAAGCGCCCGGCCCAAATTTTTTTGAGAGGGATAGTGTTGTAGAGTATGTGTGTGTGTATACATATATATATATATATAATAAAAAAAGGGAAAGGGCATCCTAAGGATGCGTGGGAAAAAGCGCCAGCGCTTTGAGTGCAAGAGCGCTAGCGCCCTACGTACCAGGCACGTGGGCGCTGCCAGGCGCCCCACGTGCCCCTCACATGGGCGCTGCTCAACAAAAAGAAAGAGGGGTATCAGAACCCAAACCAATGCTCAGCATTGTTGAACAAAAGGGACTGAGCCCAAACAAATGTTCAACATTTTATTCAAAACTGAGTGGACTAAGCCCATGTTGGCCACAAGTCATTAATTCAGATCAACCAAGACCATGTGCTCACAATTTCTCTAATTGGTCTTAGTCCCAAACCTGACTATAAATCTCCCAACCAACATTGGTTCAAGAGTACATCTCTTCACACCTTTGATACATGTCGTTGTAATTCTTCAACGTCTTCAGGGAGGTGGCGGGTCCCGACAACCAGAAACTCCACAGACTATGATGTCTTTAAACCTTACACACTATGATGTCAGATTTCTTTAAACCTTACAGATTATGATGTTTTTAAACCAGACTGTGATGTCTTTAAACATTACAGACTATGATGTCTTTAAACACGACTGTGATGTCTTTAAACCTTACAGACTATGATGTCTTTAAACCATATTGTGATGTCTTTAAACCTTACAGACTATGATGTCTTTAAACCAGACTGTGATGTCTTTAAACTTTACAGACTATGATGTCTTTAAACTAGACCATGATGTCTTTAAACCCTACAAACTATGATGTCTTTAAACCCAGACTATGATGTCTTTAAACCCCATGGACTATGAGGTCCTTAAACTCTTGGACTATGATGTCCTTAAACCCAATGGACCGTAACGTCCCTAAACTAAACTCTATGGACTATGATGTCCTTAAACTCCACGGACTATGATGTCCTTAAACCCGATGGACCGCAACGTCCTTAAACTAAGACGATAGAGCCCAAATACTCTTTCGTTGGATCTAAATGATGCCAAAACCCCGTTGAGTAGATCTTAGTCTAAAATTAGACTAACGTATCCTCAGCAAATATTTAAGTTGATCTTAATCTCAAACGAGGTTAACGATCCTTAAATCAAACCAAACCCAAATCTAAGAAAATACGGATTTGGAGTAATCCATGCCCTACGGGCGACGGCATAAATTAGTCTCCGTATACAATCTACGGGCAACCAAAAATAAAACAAACACACACGACATGAAGTGAACATCTGGAGAAGAAGAAAGTGGTTATCGCTATGCGGTAACGTAATTAACTGCAGGGGCTTGCGCCTGCAGGGAAGAGTATCCCCACAATCAAAACCCCCTCACAATGAGGGGGGATCTGACAAAGTCTGCTACAACGGCCGCATCCGTCTAAACCTCCGATGCACGGTGCCATAAATCAACTTGGCATCTTCGGAGAGGTGGACGGATAAAACCAAATAGCATCTGCCCCCAAAATTCAGGCCAGACGTCCTAACGTCCCGGTCGCGTCTTTCGGCGGCGAACAGATTCTGGCACGCCCGGTGGGACCTTTTCCTCTTTCCACTCCGCACGTCGTTGTGACGCTTTGAAAATCGTTTCGGTGAAATTTCGAAAAAATCGGTAAAATAAGGGGGTTTTCTGTAAAAAGTCAAAATGCAAATATCTTATTATAAAAATTAAATATACATATTCTAGCTATGTAATTGCTATTATTTGGTGTTTATTGAGCCGCTGGTGAAATTTCAAATTTTCTGAAAAAAATATTATTTTATTATTATTTAAGCCGTCACTAATATATTTAATTAGGGAAAATTACAAATTGGAATGAGTTGAAACAAATTTTGTACATCATAAAACATTAAATAAAATTTTATCATGTGGTTTTTGGAACGAAATCATTTGCCAAAACGGTTTAGAAATTATTGAAGAAAAAAGGCTTTTTTTAGCGTAAATGGATGTTTGGGGTATTGTATTTATCATTTTTCATCATCCCACACCCGTACCCACACCCACACACCCCCATTCACTTATCCCCTTGAAGAATTCAGCAGCCCCCTCTTTTGTCCCCACTTGGATTTCAAGGAAAAGAAATGAAAGAAAAGAAAAGAAAATGGATAAATGAGTTGGACTTTTGACTTTGTGTTGACTTGGACTTCCTTACTTGTTATTTTTTCCACCTCACTCTCTCTCCTCCCTCACCCAACCCCCCCACAACCTGGCCGAAACCAGCAACGCCCCCAACAGCCCCATTTTCCTCTTCTCCTCTCTTTGTTCCATCAAAGAAAACTCCACAAAAAATCAAGCAAAAATCCAAATCAAAATCCGACTCCTACCCATTTTAGCTTAGCCCGTATAGCATGGATTTTGGTGACAAGGGAGCATTTTGGAGGGCTATGTGTGCTTGTGGGATCTTCAATTTGTTTGGGTAAATTCTAACCCTTTTGCTTAAATTGTTATTAATTGCTTGTAGTTAGCTTAATTAAATGTTAATTTGGCTTTATGTGGATTCAATTGTATGATTAAGGAATTCTAGTTAGGGTTTTGTTTTGAAATTGGGTTGTGATCACTTGTGCATGGTTTGTGATGTGAGCTAACATCTTGAAAAATTGTTAAAATTTATCTAGTTGCATATTATAAGTTGTTACTTGAAAAATGTCCAAATTAAGCTTTTGTGCAAACTAGGGTTTTATGAAATGCATTTATATGTGAGATTAAAAATATGGTTAGGGTTTTTATCATATTATTAAATTTATTAAGTGTAGTTTAACACTTTAGTTCATGGAAATCCAACCTAAATTGTAGTTTGCGTATTTTTTTGCTATGAAATTGTTTTAAAAAAAAATGGTATTTTGTAAACTAGAATATTAGGGTTTTTGGAATTTAATGAGATTAAATTCCGGAAATTATTTCTATGACTTATTTAAGATATTTAATAAATATATTGGCCGCTATATTCATTTAAACATCCTGTTTTATACAAAAACGGCGAATTGTGCTTTCTAGATTTTCGGAAAAGTGACTTTTTAAGTAAAGTTGGGGTTTTTGTGAGTTTTAACCTAGTTTATATTAAAATTAGTGTTCGTGAATGTGCAAATGAGTGTGATTGGATTTTTCTCGATGGTTTGACGTTTGTACATCAACATCGAGGGTTGGTTTGACTATTCTTGCATGCGTAGGCGATAGGTTTGGACCTATGCGTGATACGCGTGCCGATTTGATTTTCGTATGCCGTTTCGATTTCGAATTTAGTTTTAATGCGATATGGTGCGTTATGATATGTAGGTACCCCCATGTGGACTTCGAGACGACAAGCAAGCGCGTGGCGACGTCGGCACTGGCTAGCGAGGACCAGGTGAGTAGATTTATATCTACGGGGAGAAGTCGGGTGGATGGCGTATAGCACCCCCGCAGTCCGTGGTGGTGTATACGGATGCGTATACACACCAACATTTATTATATGTTATTTGGGATTAATAACGTTGCTTAGGATGGATATTGGTGTGTTGGATTACCTTAGTGTTGCGAACCCTAGGGTAGTGTTGCACTACACATACACACATACATACTTGCATACATTCCTATTGATATGTGCTCATGGGATTCTTTATAGTTATGGGTTCACATGGGTATGGGACTATGTGTTCACATACGGATTTGAGGATGATACTTGGGATTGAGCTGAGTCGATGAGATTTGATTTGAGGCCGTGAGATCGGCGATATAGCAGGGTTCGTATTTGAGATACGACATGACGTTGTAGCGGGTCCTTGACGTAGTGTTTCACACACGTCCATGCATACGTAGGCGGTATCAGTATGGTACTAGACGTAGATCAGTATTCCGATCATGATATTTGATAAAGAGGATACCCGGTGAATAGTATGATGAATGTGATATTGACCCGTACCCAGATTGGGATGCCGTACGACGGATTTACGTACGAGCTATATTGATGATTGATCCACACTCTTGACTTGGGATGCCTGATTATAGATAGGGTATCGGTTATGATATTATTGAGGCGGGATCACCGACTATACATATACAGGTATGTATATGTATCGACTCAGATGATAGGCGGTTCCCTTACCTGTAGTTCAGCTTGTTAGTTCAGCCGTATAGTTTAGTGTAGTTGTTAGATTAGATTAGACTTCGTACCTATTTCAAAAACCAACGAATCGTGGGCATTCTTAAAGACAGCCCAAGTGATCCTACGGATATTTCAAAAGACGTATCTTTTCATAAAAAACACTGTAGCCCCTATTTTCAAAACCCATGATTCGTGTTATTTCAAAAGGCACCATTTGTAGGACTTATATTAGATTAATGCAGATTGTTATAGTTGCGTCTAGTTTTCAGCTCCCGCTCATTTTTATGGTCCGCTTCGCATCGCATGCTTATTTTATGTTTCATACTCCATTAGTGATATCATGCTGTTAGGACACCAGCACCATTACCGATGATGCGTAGGTACCACGTACACTTAATTGCCGGCTCACACACATCTTCATCGGTAATTGCCATGTCACGTACACCTTAGAAAACATTATTGCTTAACTTAGCTAGATAGCTAGTAGTTTGACATAATATTAGTGTACTTACCTTATATGCCAGCTTAGATATTGTAGTTATTACTTGTCACTTCATGCATACTGTTATTCATCGTTATGCCGCATTCATGGATTCTCATGCATATATTCACTATTTTACGTGTTATTGAGGTTTTGGATTCGGATTTCCATGAGATTTTCTGGATTTGGAGGAAAACCGCAAAAACATAAATAAACCTTTTCTCTCTTTTAAAATAAAAAGTGCGGTTTTCCTATGATGTATGAGTCGTCCACCATGAGTTTGCTGATGGATTTCGAGACCCGATTCGAGGAGTGGAGGAACCTTTTCGGGTACATGGTGGGCCCGGTATGGTACCCCGGGGCAAGATGAATGTGGTGTTGACGTTGAGCCTGGCAGGGGACAGATTACCTACCGGTGATATTACCCGACGCGTCGGATATCCGGAGGATACCGTCGTGGTCTTGAGATGGATGGTAGGAGCCGGTCTGGACTGACGGCGCCCTAGATATTGAGATTGAGACATTGATATTTCGAGACAGTGAGATTTATGTTTTGTGTCGATGCTAGACACTGTTGATACTGATTTCATTATGATACCTCAGTTTAAAAATACGAAGGAAATCTCACTAATTTATGAAAACAGTTTCTTCATTTACATGTATTCTGTTTTCATGCATTCATACCTCATTCATATGATATATTGCTACCTGAGGCACTGACACGGGCACATGAGATTTCACTCGGGTTAGATATTTACCCTAGCCTTGTTATAGGCTGCATGTTATATACATTTTTGAGGATATATTATGATCATTGACCTAGGATTGCGTTATTTATGCGATTTCTGTGCGTAGATGTTTTTCTATTTACGAGTTGGCAACTCACCCCCGTTGTGCCCCAGTTTCTTGCAGGTTTGCCGTACAGGTTTCATTACGGCTTTGCGGGCTCAGTTTCATTCGGGTGACTTGCTAGTAGGTGGGTTTTTCTTGTATCGTATCCATCATATTACCTTGTATAATATTATTCAGTTGTATCTAGTAAATTCCATCAACCAAACATGTATTTATTGAGATAGAGACCAGTGTTGGTTATTCTTTCGACCTTAAAGTCGCTCGTTATATTTCTGGTGGTTTTGAGTTTCCTTTTGAGTTTTGATCCTCGCCGTTGGCGTTGTATATTATATTGTTTGTGTGGTTGTGACCGTCGATTGACGAAGAGCTAGCTCCCGCTTGGGGATGCCCTTTTCTTGATTTCGTATACTATTAATGTTGTATCCCGTTTGGGGGCCAGTATTTACAAAGGAGACTCTGCCGAAATTTTCAGTAAATTTTTGATGTTTTAAAAACCGCATAATTCGGCTTATGCTATTGAAATTACTTGCTTTAAGTTGGTTTTTCCTGCACTCTACTATTTTCTTGGTTTGGATTTCTGGGTTTTCGGTTTACTTAGATTACGTACGCCTCGAGACGTTCGTAGTTTAAGTGCCGGTCATGTTCCGTACTTTCGGGTCGTGACAAAGTTGGTATCAGAGCGTTAGGTTTTAACCTTCGGAGCGTAGGGTGACCCTTGGTTGATGGAATAGGTGACTAAAGTAGAGTGACGTACCGTTGATATGTTCCGCGGCATATTTACGACACGCCACTCCACTTATGAAGCCTTAGGTTGTACATTTCCTTGTTCAGTATTATATTCCTTCCTGATCTAGCCTCATCGGTACCAGTTTGGTTTTGCTGCTACGGTTACGGGCAGGGAGAGCTACGGCTAGAGTTGCGGTCAGCCCAAGCTCGTCACGAACGAGGACTGACCAGGGCGAAATTCCGGCGACACACGATTGCAGAGATATGTCTTTTTACTGTGTTTCCGCGCCACGAGCGATTGGCAGATCGCCTTTACGAGGTTACTCGGAGGTGCTGATCGACACTAGAGAATTGAGCCAATGATGGAGGCCAGCCAGATTTTGATGACCGTTGGTGTGTTGCTTACTCCTGATGATTGAGGCACGGTTCAGCATTCAGACGAGTGAGCCAGTTATTGCTGCGAACGACGAGATATCGCCCCAGATGTTGGAGCTATTGCAGTATAAGTTGTACTAAGAGATGATAGGAGGTCGCTAGTCATCTAGGATGAATGACTAGGACATGTGGATCGTTCGCTTACCCCGATGCGAGGTCATCAGATAGATTGATTCCAGCTAGAGACGACTTCACGAAGAGACGTGAGGGTCGACAGAGACGATCGAATGTCGGAAACCTATTATTCCAAGTTTAAAGTAGTCGGAAAGACATGCAGGCAATTCTATGGTCCCTCTAGAAGAATGAAACCCTAACTCGACTTAATGACCGTGTGAAAGCCTTTGAACCTTCGGGTTTGTGGCAGTTCTACGGCGCCATTAGTGAGGCTTGGGTTTGCCCTTCTACGGCTGGACCACCGATGCTGTGGTATGTACTCGATACTATTAAACTGTACCCAAGATGTTGAGCCCTTGGGGGATTATGAGGTTTTGACAATCGATTGGATGGTTCGACTTAATTCGGATGTTAGGTGGTGAGATGCATTTCTTGGGAGACTCCAGATTCGAGGATAGTCGTTGGAGCTCAGTCCATGCAGCCGCGACGAGACGAGTCTAAAGCAGACGACATTAGAGAAAAGTGGAGTAAGAGGTTCGCACCAGATCTAGATGAGATGATGTTCCACTCCGCCGACATCAGAGAGGCGATGCGTATGCCGAGGCATGGTACTTGGACTTACCTTCCAGAAGGAGTCGCGATGAGTATGCAGTCGTTCCAGAGCAAGATGCAGATATAGGAAAGGACAACGACTTCCGGACAGTTGGCAGAGACGAGATATGGAAGAGACCGTGAGCAGGATTCCTTCCAGGACACTGCTGCAATGATACTTGCACCCAGGATCAGATGTGTCACGTACATTCAGAGAGCCAGAGGCCGACGCCAGTGATATGCTGTCTTACGAGTGGTCGCGATGATTGACCAAAAGATGACCAGAGAAGTGCCAGAACGGAATCGTCCCCGTTAGCATACCTGACAGGGCCGATGAGCCGATGGACCGAAAGATTGGTAATTCACAGTGAAGACCTTGACCCAGGAGTGGTCATGGTTACGCACACCAGCAGGCCAGAGTTCATGATCATCGACGAGACGTCCCATTAGTGACCGCGACAGTTGGCCCGAGATTCTTAGAGGATGCACTTGAGCGATACTATTCCGCCATTATTGATTTCGATGTTTTGGGTGATTTATTCGCATGATTTGATTTTGATGATTGAGGATTTACGATCTTTGCACAGTGTTGCACTTGATATCGTTTTCGTGCTTGGGTTTCACATGTTTGTGATTTTACGGTTTTAGACATTTGAGTTGATTTTGTGCGTATGCACGCACACGAATTGGTTCCTGCACTCTGTATAGTTATTATATGCTTACAGTGTGCACTGGACTTCGATTTCGATTGTGATACTCGATATTTGTTTTGTGCACCTTGTGCACCTGATTGATTTTGCGCACGTTCAGCGCTTGATATTGGATTTCATGATTTCGTGCACGATGGATGCACCTAATTTGGATTTTCGCGCATGTTGAGCGCATGTCTTGAGATGCGATTTTGGTGCACACCAGATGCACTAAATCGAGATTTTTCGTGCATGTCAGATGCACCTGATTTTGCTGTCAGGCACACATGTTGCCTACGACAGATGTTTCGTGCACACCCGATGCACTTAGATGTTGTTTCTGTGCGCATGTATGGCACATTCATGGATTTTGATTTCCGTGCGCACCAGACGCACGTAGCATTCATGTGCATATTTTAGGGATTGATTTCGTATAGAGCAGTACGTTTTTATGATATTGCTATGTGTTTTCGTACTGAGCAGGACTAGTCAGAGGACAGTACCTGAATATATTTTGCATGCATTGATAGTTATTGAAGGAATTTCCAAAAAGCGAGCTATAGCCTCAGTATTTACCTACGTGTCTGATATGACACGAAATGTTTAAAACAAGGAGACCCTTCTAAATTGTTTCCAAAACGGCGGAACGTACATTTCAAACAAAGGTATATATGTATATAGTTATTTTCTTATGATAGACGTCCGCCACTGTGCAGTGTTATACGCGTTGCACAGCGACTTAAAGAGATTTGGCATGCATTTCCTTCAGATACTTACAGATATAGATTCGATATTTACTTGTATAGTTTCGAGTTATGTCATATTGGTTTTGATTTGGATTTGGCATTGATGTCTTCTCCATGACTCCGATGATTGCGGGATGCTTGACGGAGTTTTGATTTGAGTTATATGCTCATTTTTCAAGCGCATGCGCTGCGCTACGATTTGTTTTATGTATTTACAATTTCCGAGCCCCGACGACTTGATGGGTTTTCTTAGATGTTTTAGTATTTGGGGGAGTTTGAATTTAAATTCGGAGACCGAATTTCTTTAAGGGGGGAAGATTGTAACGCTTTGAAATTCGTTTCGGTGAAATTTCGAAAAAATCGGTAAAATAAGGGGGTTTTCTGTAAAAAGTCAAAATGCAAATATCTTATTATAAAAATTAAATATACATATTCTAGCTATGTAATTGCTATTATTTGGTGTTTATTGAGCCGCTGGTGAAATTTCAAATTTTCTGAAAAAAATATTATTTTATTATTATTTAAGCCGTCACTAATATATTTAATTAGGGAAAATTGCAAATTGGAATGAGTTGAAACAAATTTTGTACATCATAAAACATTAAATAAAATTTTATCATGTGGTTTTTGGAACGAAATCATTTGCCAAAACGGTTTAGAAATTATTGAAGAAAAAAGGCTTTTTTTAGCGTAAATGGATGTTTGGGGTATTGTATTTATCATTTTTCATCACCCCACACCCGTACCCACACCCACACACCCCCATTCACTTATCCCCTTGAAGAATTCAGCAGCCCCCTCTTTTGTCCCCACTTGGATTTCAAGGAAAAGAAATGAAAGAAAAGAAAAGAAAATGGATAAATGAGTTGGACTTTTGACTTTGTGTTGACTTGGACTTCCTTACTTGTTATTTTTTCCACCTCACTCTCTCTCCTCCCTCACCCAACCCCCCCCCACAACCTGGCAGAAACCAGCAACCCCCCCAACAGCCCCATTTTCCTCTTCTCCTCTCTTTGTTCCATCAAAGAAAAATCCACAAAAAATCAAGCAAAAATCCAAATCAAAATCCGACTCCTACCCATTTTAGCTTAGCCCGTATAGCATGGATTTTGGTGACAAGGGAGCATTTTGGAGGGCTATGTGTGCTTGTGGGATCTTCAATTTGTTTGGGTAAATTCTAACCCTTTTGCTTAAATTGTTGTTAATTGCTTGTAGTTAGCTTAATTAAGTGTTAATTTGGCTTTATGTGGATTCAATTGTATGATTAAGGAATTCTAGTTAGGGTTTTGTTTTGAAATTGGGTTGTGATCACTTGTGCATGGTTTGTGATGTGAGCTAACATCTTGAAAAATTGTTAAAATTTATCTAGTTGCATATTACAAGTTGTTACTTGAAAAATGTCCAAATTAAGCTTTTGTGCAAACTAGGGTTTTATGAAATGCATTTATATGTGAGATTAAAAATATGGTTAGGGTTTTTATCATATTATTAAATTTATTAAGTGTAGTTTAACACTTTAGTTCATGGAAATCCAACCTAAATTGTAGTTTGCGCATTTTTTTGCTATGAAATTGTTAAAAAAAAAAGGGTATTTTGTAAACTAGAATATTAGGGTTTTTGGAATTTAATGAGATTAAATTCCGGAAATTATTTCTATGACTTATTTAAGATATTTAATAAATATATTGGCCGCTATATTCATTTAAACATCCTGTTTTGTACAAAAACGGCGAATTGTGCTTTCTAGATTTTCGGAAAAGTGACTTTTTAAGTAAAGTTGGGGTTTTTGTGAGTTTTAACCTAGTTTATATTAAAATTAGTGTTCGTGAATGTGCAAATGAGTGTGATTGGATTTTTCTCGATGGTTTGACGTTTGTACATCGACATCGAGGGTTGGTTTGACTATTCTTGCATGCGTAGGCGATAGGTTTGGACCTATGCGTGATACGCGTGCCGATTTGATTTTCGTATGCCGTTTCGATTTCGAATTTAGTTTTAATGCGATATGGTGCGTTATGATATGTAGGTACCCCCATGTGGACTTCGAGACGACAAGCAAGCACGTGGCGACGTCGGCACCGGCTAGCGAGGACCTGGTGAGTAGATTTATATCTACGGGGAGAAGTCGGGTGGATGGCGTATAGCACCCCCGCAGTCCGTGGTGGTGTATACGGATGCGTATACACACCAACATTTATTATATGTTATTTGGGATTAATAACGTTGCTTAGGATGGATATTGGTGTGTTGGATTACCTTAGTGTTGCGAACCCTAGGGTAGTGTTGCACTACACATACACACATACATACTTGCATACATTCCTATTGATATGTGCTCATGGGATTCTTTATAGTTATGGGTTCACATGGGTATGGGACTATGTGTTCACATACGGATTTGAGGATGATACTTGGGATTGAGCTGAGTCGATGAGATTTGATTTGAGGCCGTGAGATCGGCGATATAGCAGGGTTCGTATTTGAGATACGACATGACGTTGTAGCGGGTCCTTGACGTAGTGTTTCACACACGTCCATGCATACGTAGGCGGTATCAGTATGGTACTAGACGTAGATCAGTACCCCGATCTTGATATTTGATAAAGAGGATACCAGGTGAATAGTATGATGAATGTGATATTGAACCGTACCCAGATTGGGATGCCGTACGACGGATTTACGTACGAGCTATATTGATGATTGATCCGCACTCTTGACTTGGGATGCCTGATTATAGATATGGTATCGGATATGATATTATTGAGGCGGGATCACCGACTATACATATACAGGTATGTATATGTATCGACTCAGATGATAGGCGGTTCCCTTACCTGTAGTTCAGCTTGTTAGTTCAGCCGTATAGTTTAGTGTAGTTGTTAGATTAGATTAGACTTCGTACCTATTTCAAAAACCAACGAATCGTGGGCATTCTTAAAGACAGCCCAAGGGATCCTACGGATATTTCAAAAGACGTATCTTTTCATAAAAAACACTGTAGCCCCTATTTTCAAAACCCATGATTCGTGTTATTTCAAAAGGCACCATTTGTAGGATTTATATTAGATTAATGCAGATTGTTATAGTTACGTCTAGTTTTCAGCTCCCGCTCATTTTTGTGGTCCGCTTCGCATCGCATGCTTATTTTATGTTTCATACTCCATTAGTGATATCATGCTGTTAGGACACCAGCACCATTACCGATGATGCGTAGGTACCACGTACACTTAATTGCTGGCTCACACACATCTTCATCGGTAATTGCCATGTCACGTACACCTTAGAAAACATTATTGCTTAACTTAGCTAGATAGCTAGTAGTTTGACATAATATTAGTGTACTTACCTTATATGCCAGCTTAGATATTGTAGTTATTACTTGTCACTTCATGCATACTGTTATTCATCGTTATGCCGCATTCATGAATTCTCATGCATATATTCACTATTTTACGTGTTATTGAGGTTTTGGATTCGGATTTCCATGAGATTTTCTGGATTTGGAGGAAAACCGCAAAACATAAATAAACCTTTTCTCTCTTTTAAAATAAAAAGTGCGGTTTTCCTATGATGTATGAGTCGTCCACCATGAGTTTGCTGATGGATTTCGAGACCCGATTCGAGGAGTGGAGGAACCTTTTCGGGTACATGGTGGGCCCGGTATGGTACCCCGGGGCAAGATGAATGTGGTGTTGACGTTGAGCCTGGCAGGGGACAGATTACCTACCGGTGATATTACCCGACGCGTCGGATATCCGGAGGATACCGTCGTGGTCTTGAGATGGATGGTAGGAGCCGGTCTGGACTGACGGCGCCCTAGATATTGAGATTGAGACATTGATATTTCGAGACAGTGAGATTTATGTTTTGTGTCGATGCTAGACACTGTTGATACTGATTTCATTATGATACCTCAGTTTAAAAATACGAAGGAAATCTCACTAATTTATGAAAACAGTTTCTTCATTTACATGTATTCTGTTTTCATGCATTCATACCTCATTCATATGATATATTGCTACCTGAGGCACTGACACGGGCACATGAGATTTCACTCGGGTTAGATATTTACCCTAGCCTTGTTATAGGCTGCATGTTATATACATTTTTGAGGATATATTATGATCATTGACCTAGGATTGCGTTATTTATGCGATTTCTGTGCGTAGATGTTTTTCTATTCACGAGTTGGTAACTCACCCCCGTTGTGCCCCAGTTTCTTGCAGGTTTGCCGTACAGGTTTCATTACGGCTTTGCGGGCTCAGTTTCATTCGGGTGACTTGCTAGTAGGTGGGTTTTTCTTGTATCGTACCCATCATATTACCTTGTATAATATTATTCAGTTGTATCTAGTAAATTCCATCAACCAAACATGTATTTATTGAGATAGAGACCAGTGTTGGTTATTCTTTCGACCTCAGAGTCGCTCGTTATATTTCTGGTGGTTTTGAGTTTCCTTTTGAGTTTTGATCCTCGCCGTTGGCGTTGTATATTATATTGTTTGTGTGGTTGTGACCGTCGATTGACGAAGAGCTAGCTCCCGCTTGGGGATGCCCTTTTCTTGATTTCGTATACTATTCATGTTGTATCCCGTTTGGAGGCCAGTATTTACAAAGGAGACTCTGCCGAAATTTTCAGTAAATTTTTGATGTTTTAAAAACCGCATAATTCGGCTTATGCTATTGAAATTACTTGCTTTAAGTTGGTTTTTCCTGCACTCTACTATTTTCTTGGTTTGGATTTCTGGGTTTTCGGTTTACTTAGATTACGTACGCCTCGAGACGTTCGTAGTTTAAGTGCCGGTCATGTTCCGTACTTTCGGGTCGTGACAGTCGTGTGTCGTGTTTTTTCCGCGATCAAATAATCACGGTATATATGTTTGTGGTTGCCCTTAGGGGAGGGAATACTGAAGCCGGCGTTTCGTCTCTATCAAGAATGGCGTTTGCTCCTACCCTAGCAACTCAGGCTCTGTCATATCCGGTGGAGTCAAGTATGGGCCACTTGCAGCCTCAAATCTCTGCAACCCAGCTCTTCAAGAAATCAACGGGCTTCTCTTTGGGTCGATGCTCCCACCTCCCACCCTCGGTGCCTCAACGCCGATAGAGGAAGCCCAGAGGAAGTCTGTCTTCCACAGTTCGACGCAGGGGGCAGAATATTAAGCTCTCAAAGGAAACAGGGGGCAGGCGTGGAAAAATCCTGAGGCTAATCAAATCACGGCCGCAAGAAACGGTCGACGTCGATATCTGCATCATACAAAACAAGCTGGGGCAGTTCTCCATATGGTCCTGTTTTAACTCCAGTGGTGAATGTTGTTGTTCCAACCGGGAACAGTTTCAAACTGTTGCGAAGGGTCAGACAAAATTCTCCCACCGCAATATTGAAAAAAGTCTCCGCAGCCCATGGAGATCCCACGAGAGCAGAAACAAGTTCGCTCCCTGAGACAACTTTCCTCATCTATATGCAAGGTGTGGAAGCATGTGAAGGGGACTCACCCCAAGACGGATCCTAATACAGCGGTTCCTCCCAAAACCAAAGCGTCTTTTCACAAAAAAGAGAGGCCCAATAAAGCTCAAGTGTCCGAAGCAAACTTCGAAGGCCAAGACTCCAAACATCCCAAGCCTGGGGGCATGGTAGTTCGCATAGTCTATGTGGTGAATTCCAAAGACAAAATCCGAGCTTATACTAATCATCGACCTCAAACTCGGCCCGTGACAAAAGTTCAACTGCAACGTGAAAAGCTGCAGGAGATGCTCGCTCAGGCGGCAGCAAACGCTAATCCATCGCCTAAGGAAAATCCCGAGGGCGCACCCGAAGAAAGAGTAGAGAAGGAGTCGGATAATGATTTCCTAAAGTGCGCTATGAGAAAGAGAGATGAAGAAGCGGTAGAAATGTCCACTAAAATGAACCAGATGGCCTTTCTGATTCAGAATATGGCTGGAAAGATGGTTCAATCGGAACCACTGGCATATGAACCGCCGGTAGTCGATTTTAAAGATAAAGATGACATTTCAAATCCTCCGCAAACCCCATCAACAGTTGTGGAGGAAATGATTCCTAAAAGAAAAGCTGGACACGTATATCGCTCAGCGAGTCAAAGCTCACTACACCAGTGAAGACGCAAATTGATCAATCAAAACTGTTCAAACGTATCTGACGTGGTACGATCAAATACAGTACCCACCAGAGTACACACTTCCAACGTTCCACATGTACAAAGGAACTGGGAATCCTTGCCAGAACGTTGCACGATTTAAATCCATGTGCGGAAATACTGGAGGAAATGGCATACTACTCCTCTGACAGTTCGTCAGCGGTCTGGCGGGCATCACCTTCGAATGGTATGCGGAACTCCCAAATGATTGCGTGAAGAGCTTCAACAAAATGGATATGCTCTTCTATCAGGGATTCACTAATGAGAACGAACATACTACCGTGACGGCACTGGTCAACGAAAGGGTTAGACCGAATGAGACTTGGGTTTAATATGTTACCTGATGGCGAAATCTCTGGTCAAAATGCGAGCAACGTATCGACAAAGCCGCAGCTGTGAGAATATTCATAGCCACCCTTGACCCAAATTCAAAAGATGTTCCCATTTACGGCCCTTTTCAAGCCGACAACCTTCCAAGAACTCATGGATAAAATGGTTCGATTGGATCAAATGGGTCAAGACTCTTTCTCATCCGATGATGACGAATGAAAAGTGGAGGCAAAATGGCGTTTGTTTCTTACGCTCAACAAAAATAAGCGGCTCTGAATCAAGCTGTCGCCAAAATAGCGACGGCGTGGGTACTCGTTCCCCCCGAGATATACACATGGGGCATATTCCTCACTGGCGGAAGAATATATGTATAGAATGGTCCTTTCTTTTCAAAAGGTAGGAAGGATATTAAGGGGCTTACAAAAAGTCCTACAACCTAGTGGACTGCCCCGCTAAAAAAACAAAAAAAAATCAGTATGTCCACAAGCAAAATGGGCACAGATGAAAACCTGAAAGGGCGCCGTGAGTAAAAACAGCAGGACTGCCGGCGAGCTTGTGAAAACCCGGAAGGGCGCACCCTCGTTAAAATAAATACACTTACGAGATCCTCACGACTCGTGAGGAGAATCCCCTTGTGAGACCCTTACGGCTCATAGGATTCAAAAGCCTTAAGTTAGAGGGATCTAGACCTGTTCTTAAGCCGTCATATCTCTCAAATTGCCCTACAGGAATGGGCATGAATAAATATTTCTTTGCCAAGTTCTGCAAATGGCAAGAAATGTCCCCATATGGTGAATAACACTTGTAGGTCCTTTCGACTTATAAGGAGAAAACACTCTTATGAGATCCTTACGACTTATAAGAGAAAACACCACTTAGGAGTCCTCATGACTTCTAAGGAGAACATACACCTACGAGATCCTCACGACTCGTAGGGAGAAATACATTTATGAGACCCTTACAGCTCGTAAAGTCAAAAAAGCCTTAGTCGACAGGATCCTAACCCTGTCTACTAAGCCACCTTTGTCCAAATCGACTGGGGTAAATGATGAGTCGCTCCTGGTAATATCCCAGTTGTAGCGATACCGATGCCTAAACAGGTGTCAAACTCTAAGTCAACCTCTTCGGCAAATGCCATCCCTATAGTCACCTGATGAAGAAGGGAACCCCGTTCGTTTGGGATCGCAAATGCCAAAGCACACTGGATGAAATCAAGCAATATCTGCAGAATCCGCCGGTACTGACCGCTCCGGTCAAGGGAATGCCCCTCATCCTGTACACAACCGCCCTTGAAGGTTCTTTAGGCGTGTTATGGGCACAGGAGAATGACCAAGGGAAAGAGAGAGCCCTCTACTATTTGAGTCGAGTTCTTCTGGGGGCAGAAAACAACTACTCCCCTATCAAAAAACACTGCATGGCGTTAATCTTCGCGATAACGAAGCTTCGGCATTATGCTTTGGCGCATCAGGTCCATCTCATATCAAAAGTGGACCCTCTCCAATATTTGAGAGGGTCCATCTCATGTCAAGAGCCATACTAACAGGGCGACTCGCTAAATGGGCCCTACTCTTAATGGAATTCTCGATAACATACCGACCTATCAAGGCAGTGAAAGGCCTGGCCATCGCCGACTTCCTCGCTAAGCATCCGATACCTGCCGATTAACCCGTAAATTGCGAATTGCCAGACGAGCACGCGTTTGACACGATCGACGGGGAAAGAGGAAGGAGTGATACCCGATGGGAACTCTACTTCGATGGGTCATCTTCCATGAAGAAGCGAAAGCACAGCTCCCCCATAATCAAATCGGGGGTAGGCCTCATCTTCGTGACTCTATAAGGAGGGATAATGCGCTTTGCCTTTTCCTTAACAGAGCTGAGGACAAACAATGAAGCAGAATATGAAGTTTTGATAGCAGGTCTTGATATCGATGTCGACATGGGAATCAAAAACATCCTCATATACGGAGACTCCCAGCTGGTCGTTGGTCAAGTAAACGACGACTATTAAACATGCAAACCAGAGTTGGTGAAGTACGACGAGAGAGTGCAACAATTGCTGACTCAAATCCCTTCCTATGCCCTGGAAAGCATACCGCGTGCGGAAAATATCAAGGCGGACGAATTAGCCAAGCTCGCTAAAGAACTGGCTGACGAAAACCTCGATGACGTAAAGATTGTTGTGCAAAGCCGTCGGGTTCTTGCACCAACAGAAATATCTCCGGAGTCGTCTGAAGAAAAGGAAGTGACCAAGCAAACAACCCTGCAAATAGAGGACCAAGGGAGGGCTAAGGATTGGAGAGAAGTCTTTATAGACTACTTCAAATCCCGTCGAACACCTGAAGATACATCCTCAAGATACCAGCTCATGAAACGAGCTCTGTCTTTCTCCTTTGTCAATGATACTCTGTATAAGAGATCGTTCGACTCTCTGTGGCTAAGATGCCTGGGACCGGAAGAAGCAAGGAAAGTCGTCCAAGAAGCTCACACCGGACTCTACGGTTCTCATCAAGCTGGGCCGAAGATGAAGCTGAAGATCAAAAGGATGGGCTATTTTTGGCCCACGATGATTCAGGACTGCCTCGAATACGCGAAGTAGTGCCACTCGTGCTAAATTCATGGGGACTTCATCAACCAGAATCTAAACCCGCTACACCCAACAGTGGCTAGCTGGCCGTTCGAAATGTGGGGAACCGACATAATCGGGCCTATCGAACCAACGTCATCCAAAAGACATTGGTTCATATTGGCGACAACCGATTACTTCTCTAAGTGGGCAGAAGCCATACCGCTAAGAGAAGTGAAGACGAAGAATATTCTCCATGTCTTCAAGACACACGTCATCTATCGGTTCGACACTCCACTGCGGATTATCTCCGATAACGGGCTGGCCTACAGAAGTCACAGAATCAGTCGCTTCGCTCAGCAGCATAATATAGACTGGAGATACTCTTCAGTCTATAATCCCCGTGCTAACGGTCTAGCTGAGGCTTTAAACAAGACCTTGAAGAAGATCATAAAGAAGACGGTGTCCAAAAATAAAAAAGATTGGCATGAGAGGCTGCATGAAGCACTCTGAGCGTATCGAACTACGTTCAAAACGGCTACGAATACAACGCCGTATGCATTGGTATTCGGCACAGAAGCGGTACTCCCCCTCGAGATAGAGCTATCATCTCTACGAGTGGCAGTTCATTATGAGCTAACAGATGAAGAGAATGCTCATCTTCGGCTTGAGAAGCTCGACGCCCTCAATGAAACTCGTCTCATGGCACATCAAAACCTAGAAGCTTACAAAGCAAGGATGACGCGCTCATACGAAAGGTTGACTAGGCTGAGAACATTTTGCCAAGGCGAACTCGTGCAAATTGTTAAGAGACCTATGATCCCCAATCGTGCCAAACGGGGGAAATTCGAGCCGAACTATGAAGGCTCGTACATCATAGAAAAAGTCTACTAAGGCGGGGATTACTTTTTCATGGATATGCATGGCGAAAGACCCTTCAGGCCAATAAACGGCCGGTTCCTGAAAAAATACTACGCTTGACGAGTCACGGCCCAGGTCAATGATAGATGATGACGCCTATGTCCGCTCGCTATCTTCCCAAGCCTACACTCTATAAGTAGTATCCGGCGAAACTTCGCCTCGAAGCTACATTGGACCGTAATGTCCTTAAACTAGCTGCGGACCGAAACGTCTCTAAACTAACAATGGACCATAATGTCCTTAAACTAGCTGTGGACCGAAACGCCCTTAAACTAACAATGAACCGTAATGTCCTGAAACTAGCTACGGACCGAAACGTCGTGAAACTACTATAAACCGCAGCATCCTTGGGCTGACGCAAAAAAAAAACGGTACGTCCGTAACCGAAATGGGCACGGATGAAAACCCGAAAGGGCTCCGTGAGTAAAAACAGCAGGGCTACCGGCGAGTTTGTGAAAACCCGAAAGGGAGCAGACTCGTAAAAAATTCGTGCACACTTGCAAGGTCCTTTCGACCTTGTAAGGAGAAAATACCTGTGTGAGATCCGTACGACTCACAAAGGAACAACACACTTAGGGATCCCCACGATTGCTAGGAAGCAATTACACTTACGAGATCCTCACGACTCGTAAGGAGAACCCTCTTATGAGACCCTCACGGCTCACAAGATTCAAAAGCATTAAGCTACATGGATCTGAACCTGTTCTTAAGCCATCATATCCCCCGATTTGCCCTACAGACGGTCAATATTGGCTCTTATATACAATCCACAGGCACAAATAAACGTCTCCCCCACCAAGTTCCACCAATAGCGCAAAATGTCCTCACGTAGTGAACGACACTTGTAAGTCCTCTCGACTTATAAGGAGAAAACTCTCTTGTAAGATCCTTACGACTTATAAGAGAACATACACTTAGGAATCCTCATGATTCTTAAGGAGAAAATACACATATGAGATCCTCACGAATCGTAGGGAGAAACATCTTTATGAGACCCTTACGGCTCATGAAGTTAAAAACCTTAGTCGACAGGATCCTAACCCTATTTGGTAAGCCATATTTGTTCAAATCGACAAGAGGCAAATGATGATTCGCTCCTGAAAATATCCCAGTTGTAGCGATACTGATGCCTAAATCGGTACCAAATTCCAAGTCCTTTCACGGCAAATGATGATTCGCTCCTGGCAATATTCCAGTCGCAAGTGATGCTGATGCTAAGATTGGTATCAGATCTCAAGTCCATACTCGCAACAAAATCAGCAAGCCAAAAATACAAAAAAATATATATAGCCGAAATGATTGGGCAACTCGAAATAAAAAGCAGCGAGTAAAAAGAAAAATAGCCAAAATGATTGGGCACCGCGAAAAATAGCCGAAATGATTGGGCAATCGCGACTTTCGTGATATAAAAAGCTGAAATGATAGAGGATCGCGGAAGAAGATAAAAAATGAAAGAAGGAAACTTTTGCCCTGCAGGTAAGTCCATAGTGACCCTTGTATACAATCCATGGGCATAAGTGAAAAGGGAACTACATTTCCTCACCGGGCTGCATCAAAGGGAAGTCAGATCTCGAGGACCACATCTACAGCCTAAAGATCAACAACGGCGTTTCTTCTCACTCCAACTGGATGCAGGCGTGACGTCAACAACCGACCTCAGAGTCGCAACGAAGCGAAGCCATGGCAAAGTCCCTAGTTCCAAATCTCAACGGCAACACCTACAGCCTAGAGATCAACAGTGGCGTTCCTCCTCATTCCAGCAGGATACGGACGCGACGTCATCATTCGGAGCTACGGCAAAGTCCCTAGTTTCAAAACTCTACTGTTCACAGACAACCTAAAGTCAACCCTGACACCGTAGAAAGCAGAGCAAGTCAACCATAACACTGCAGAAAGCGGAGCAAGTCAACCCCGACACCGCAGAAAGTGGAGCACGTCAACCCTGACACCGCAGAAAGAGGAGCAAGTCAACCCTGACACCATCAAGAGCGGAGCAAGTCAATCCTGACACCGCAGAAAGCGGAGCAAGTCAACCCTAACACCATAGAAAGCGGAGCAAGTCAACTATGATACCGCAGAAAACGGAGCAAGTCAATCCTGACACCGCAGAAAGCGGAGCACGTCAATCCTGATACCGCAGAAAGCGGAGTAAGTCAAACCTGACACCGCAGAAAGTGGAGCATGTCAACCCTGACACCGCAGAAAGTGGAGCAAGTCAAACCTGACACCGCAGAAAGTGGAGCACGTTAACCCTGGCACCGCAGAAAGTGGAGCAAGTCAAACCCGACACCGCAGAATGTGGAGCACGTCAAACCTGACACCGCAGAAAGTGGAGCACGTCAACCCTGACACCGCATAAAGCGGAACACGTCAATCCTGACACCGCAGAAAGCGGAGTAAGTCAAACCTGACATCGCAGAAAGTGGAGCACGTCAACCCTGACACCGTAGAAAGTGGAGCACGTCAAACCTGACACCGCAGAAAGCGGAGCACGTCAATCCTGACACCGCAGAAAGCAGAGTAAGTCAAACCTGACACAGCAGAAAGCGAAGCAAGTCAACCATGACACCGTAGAAAGTGGAACAAGTCAACCATGACACCGTAGAAAGCGGAGAAAGTCAACCCCGACACCGCAGAAAGTGGAGCACATCAACCCTGACACCGCAGAAAGCGGAGCACGTCAATCCTGACACCGCAGAAAGCGGAGCACGTCAACCCCGACACCGCAGAAAGCGGAGCAAGTCAACCATGACACCGCAGAAAGCAGAGCAAGTCAACCCCGACACCGTAAAAAGTGGAGCACGTCAACCCTGACACCGCAGAAAGCGGAGCAAGTCAGCCCCGACACCGCAGAAAGCGGAGCACGTCAACCCCGACACCGCAGAAAGCAGAGCACGTCAACCCCGACACCGCAGAAAGCGGAGAACGTCAATCCTGACACCGCAGAAAGCGGAGTAAGTCAAACCTGACACCGCAGAAAGCAGAGCACGTCAATCCCGACACCGCAGAAAGCGAAGCAAGTCAACCACGATATCGAAGAAAGTGGAGCAAGTCAACCACGACACCGCAGAAAGCGGAGCAAGTCAACCAATAATCCCTCGGTTCATCTCGACTCGTAGGGGAAAGCCTTAGGAAATGGGGATAAGAACCTGTTTCCTAAGCACTAGGGCCCTGCAAGTCGGTCCAAAATGGGCCATTGCATACTATTCACGGGTCACACCCTCCAAAGTCGAATCTCGACAAGGAGGGAAACAACCATTTACGAGTCCTCTCGACTTGTAAAAGGGAAAAATTCTCTTATGAGATCCTTACAACCCTCGAGAGAAAACAAACACTTAGGAATCCTCACGATTCCTAAGGAGAAATTACACCTATGAGATCCTCTCGACTCGTAAGGAGAAAAGTCTTTATGAGACCCTCACGGTTCATAAAGCTGAAAAGTCTTAGGCGGCAGACCTGAACCTGTTTCCTAAGCCATCGCTACCCTACAAGGAGGTTAAGATGGACTTCTATATACTATCTACATGCCACATTTGCTAAAGTAACATGCCAATGACACAACAAAGAAAAGAAAGCGATAGTACAAGATAAAAAAATGTGTCTTTTATTCATGAATTCAATTGAGTACAAGATACATCATATAAAAAAATAAAAAATGAATGAATGCATGTTATTCATAGATTACAAATTTTCAGTCGATACAAAGGCGGCTACTAAGAAGGAGACGTCTTCAGTAAGTCAGCAAGGTGTTCGCGTACTCCTCTCAACTCCTTTTCACGGTCAGCCGCCGCGGCCAACTCTGCTTCAATTCGAGCCCGTTGCTGCAAACAGGATGAAAGTTTCTCATCGATTTCCCACTGAGCAACTTCGCGACTCTGCGTAACCCGCTCAGTGAAGTCGAGCATCTGCCTCAGTACCAGCCCGTCAGAAATACATCGTTGGAGGCCTTCAAAAATAGCTTTCAGCTGTGCAGCGTTTGCTTTGACCTGGGCACGCAATTAGAAAGACTCGGTGGAAGCCACCTCACGTTCCTTTCGCCTCAGGGTTGCCTCTTGTTCAAAATGGCGAAGGAAAGGAACACTCTGCTTAACCCATGCAGCTCGCTGGGAGTTCAAAGCTGATACTTCCGGAGCGGGACGCTTGAGCTCAATCTCATGCAGGCAAGCCTCGATCTTTCTGCAATAATTAACTCAAGACTCGACAATGCCTTCGTCATGGAAGTTCACGTGTGTCGCCAGCATAGGATTAACCTCAGCAGCAAATGCGAGGGCCTCGGCATCAAGATCCTCGATGAAATCGCTCAACATTCGCAGGCTAGTCGCAGTGCCCCTGGAAGATGGGCGTCTAGCAAAAGGCCCTGCCGGCATTGGGATCTGAGACTCGAAGGGAGCTGGAGCCGGTGCGATTGCTGCAAAATAAATTATGGTCAAATATCGACTCGACGGGTAAAGAAATACACGAGTAATGGAGTCTACTATACCGGCTGTGGCGGATGGCAAAATTGGGAGTACCGGAGGCACGACTATTCTCTTGTCCCCTCCTCCAATCCGTGACGCTGCGACCAATACAAGGAAGACTCGGCGACAATACGGCTATTTATAAAAAAGGGGGAGAATTATATTCTCAGAAAAACAAGAAGGGGAGAAGATGAACAGCGGTCATCTTAAGGGCCAAAGGCCCTATTTATAGGCGCTGGAAATCGATCCAACTTCCAAGTTGATCTAACGGTGGAAAGGCTGCCACCGCTGCACTCAAGTGTAAGTCACATGAGCACAACGGTAGGGGGCATTTGTTTCCCCCAATCAGAGAGCAAAGCTCTGTTCAAAATTTGAAATTTGAATTGAGGCAGCGTCTCACGTACAAAGCACTAGAGCGCTCGCGCCAAGAGCGCCAGCGCTAAGAGTCAAGGACTCTGAGGCAGCGCCTCACGTGCAAAGCACGAGAGCGCCAGCGCCATGAGTCAAAGACTCTGAGGCAGCGCCTAACGTGCAAAGCACGAGAGCGCCAAGCACTGAGAGTCAAAGACTCTGAGACAGCGCCTTACGTGCAAAGCACGAGAGCGCCCAGCGCCAAGAGCGCCAGCACTATGAGTCAAAGACTCTGAGGCAGCGCCTCACGTGCAAAGCACGAGAGCGCCAATGCTAGAACTAAATGTTCTCCACCATTGGATCAAAGATCCAACGAGAATGATGAATCATAAAATTACAGAATTAAATTCTGTTGAGAAAATACTCAAATCTTTCCAAACAAGAAAGATTGCGCTCTGTAAATCAGAGCACCGTTGGATCAAAGATCCAATAATGATTAAAAATCACCAAGATACAGAATAAGTTATGTATTGGAAAATATTTTCCCAATCTTGTTAAAAACAAGAAAAATGTCTTCTGTAAAACAGAAACCCTTGGATCAAAGATCCGATGGTGGGAAATAACCCCAAATCAATCAGAGATCTCTCAATGAGAGATTTTCTTAACTGATTCAACAAATCAGCCTCCCCTATATAAAGGACCCAAGACTTCAAGTCTTGTACAGAGGAACCTCCCCATAAGTTTCAAATCGAAAGAAGAAAAACAGAAGAACCCCCCATAAACTTCTAGTTCTCAGAAAAGAAAAAAGATAGCAAGTTCTAAGAAGAAGAATTTTCTTCAAGGTAAATAATAATAAGTGAGATTATAGCATCTTCTCTATATTTGAGAGTCCAAATCTCACATCAGAAGAACTTAGTTATTTTTCCAGATCATAGATCTATAAGACAAAGTCTTTCATAAAAAGAAGAGAGATCATGGCATCTCCTCCACATCTAAGAGTTTAACTCTCATATCAGAAGAACTTAGTTTTTTTC
Organism: Agapanthus africanus; assembly: GCA_030015575.1. NCBI lineage: Eukaryota > Viridiplantae > Streptophyta > Magnoliopsida > Asparagales > Amaryllidaceae > Agapanthus > Agapanthus africanus. The sequence goes on from CM057345.1 coordinate 561,361,900, forward strand.
CAGATCTCAGATCTATAAGACGAAGTCTTTCATAAGGGAGAACCAAATTCTCAGAGAATTGAATTGGACAGAATAAAAAACTCAGTGCTTAGCACTCAAATCTGGCGCTCAGCGCCGAGCGCTCCATGTGCTCCTCACGTGGGCACTACTTAATAAAAAGTGCTTAGCACTCAAATTTGACGCTCAGCACCAAGCGCCCCACGTGCCCCTCACGTGGGTGCTGCTTAATAAAGAGCGCTCAACATTCAAATGCTGGCGCTCAGCGCCAAGCGCTCCATGTGCCCTTCACGTGGGCGCTGCTCAAATTAAAAAGAGCGCTTAGCGCTCAAATGCTGGCGCTCAGCGCCAAGCGTCCCACGTGCCCCTCACGTGGACGCTACTCAACAAAAAGAAAGAGGGGTATCAGAACCCAAATCAATGCTCAGCATTGTTGAACAAAAGGGACTGAGCCCAAACAAATGTTCAACATTTTATTCAAAACTGAGTGGACTGATCCCAAGTTGGCCACAAGTCCTTAATTCAGTTCAACCAAGCCCATGTGCTCATAATTTCTTTAATTGGTCTTAGTCCCAAACCTGACTATAGATCTCCCAACTAACATTAGTTCAAGGGTACATCTCTTCACACCTCTGATACATGTCGTTGTAATTCTTCAACGTCTTCAGGGAGGTGGCGGGTCCCGACAACCAGAAACTCCACAGACTATGATGTCTTTAAACACAGACTATGATGTTTTTAAACACAGACTATGATGTCTTTAAACCTTACAGACCATGATGTCTTTAAACCATACTATGATGTCTTTAAACCTTACAGATTATGATGTCTTTAAACCAAACTGTGATGTCTTTAAACCTTACAGACTATGATGTCTTTAAACCAGACTGTGATGTCTTTAAACCTTACAGACTATGATGTCTTTAAACCAGACCGTGATGTCTTTAAACCTTATAGACTATGATGTCTTTAAACTGGACCATGATGTCTTTAAACCCTACAGACTATGATGTCTTTAAACCCAGACTATGATGTCTTTAAACCCCATGGACTATGAGGTCCTTAAACTCATGGACTATGATGTCCTTAAACCCAATGGACCGTAACGTCCCTAAACTAAACTCTATGGACTATGATTTCCTTAAACTCCATGGACTATGATGTCCTTAAACCCGATGGACCGCAACGTCCTTAAACTAAGACGATAGAGCCCAAATACTCTTTCGTTGGATCTAAATGATCCCAAAATCCCGTTGAGTAGATCTTAGTCTAAAATTAGACTAACGTATCCTCAGCAAACATTTAAGTTGATCTTAATCTCAAACGAGGTTAACGATTCTTAAATCAAACCAAACTCAAATCTAAGAAAATACGGATTTGGACTAATCCCCGCCTTACGGGCGACAACATAAATTAGTCTCTGTATACAATCCACGGGCAACCAAAAATAAAACAAACAAACACGATATGAAGTGAACATCTGGAGAAGGAGAAAGTGGTTATCGCTATGCGGTAACGTAATTAACTGCAGGGGCTTGCGTCTGCAGGGAAGAGCGTCCCCACAATCAAAAACCCCTCACAATGAGGGGAATCTGACGAAGTCTGCTACAACGGCCGCATCCGTCTAAACCTCCGATGCACGGTGGCATAAATCAACTTGGCATCTTCGGAGAGGTGGACGGATAAAATTAAATAGCATCTGCCCCCAAAATTCAGGCGAGACGTCCTAACGTCCCGGTCGCGTCTTTCGGCGGAGAACACCTGGGATGAATGTTATATATATTTATATATACTAGTAGATGTTGTATATGTTTTGCATCCGCGCTAGTCCAGCCCCCACTCTGCCGTTAGTTAAGTAACCTAACGGTGCATGATGGGGCCCCATGGCGAATGTGGATGGTATATACGTACATTGTATTTTCGTTCTTTATTCTGGTATGATATGGATTAATTGATGGGACTGCGTTAACTTTGATTAATGCAAGGAAAAACAAACCTAAATGATGTTGTTGGAACCAATTTTTGAAAACAGTTATTATAGACGTTTCTTTTTGCTTTGCACAACGGTATTCGGTTCTGAATATCAAGCACCTCATTCGACGAGACAAGAGCTGAGATCCTTTCATAGGGAGTGACCTCTTGGGCAAAAGTTTGCGTCAGTGTAATAACTTCACTATAGTCGATTCTTTTGCTTTGCATCGTGGTATTCAGTTAGGAATATCCCGCACCTTATTCGATGAGGAAAGAGCCAAGATCCCTTCACAGAGAGTGACCTCTTTAGCAAAAGTTTGCGCCACTATATATTTGTAAAACCGCTCGGGTTCCTTCAACGATATCAAGTACATTACGTTAAAGGTTTTTTCGCCAAAAACCAGTCGTAGCCTTCCGTCATTTTAGATTAGTATTGTTTAGTATTCGTGCTACGTATGTCGTGCTCAGCCGAGGCGTAGTGTTCGGTAGCTATGTAGTGCTTTTCTGTTGCATGGTGATGCGATTGGTTAGGATAGTCGTACGGTCATTTTGGCTCAGTCAAGGACTCGTACGGGTGGGTCTAATACAATCAAGAAAATGACAGGTTGAACTTGACTAGGACCCTTTGATATGTTGGCTCAGTCATGGTCACTTGGGTCCTAGGGGTAAAAACCACATCGGGAGTTTCAAATATACAAGAAACTTTCCAGGCATGCGCATACTTTCTGGAGTGTGGTGACTTGAGTGGTTTCCATCAAGTTATCATGCGATGATAGTTGGATCCCAATTCCCACTGATGAGTAGGTGTTACTCCTCGGGTGATTTTCAGATGATCTCGACTAATTCTCCTTTTAGGGTTTGAAGGAGAATTCGAGGAAACAGTGGGAGCCATCTTGATTAGATAAAGTGATTAACCAATCTAATCTAGGTTAGAGTGCACACTGAGTGTTTCTTTTCTCTCTCTTTCTTTGGCAGCGACCATGGCCTGACCCTAAACAAAAACTCATGAACCAAGTTAACCGAACCTTCTTAGAACACTTTGGCTTTTGGATTTTCATTTAGTCGCATATATCCCTTCCGCTCCTATTTTCCCTTTGCATTTCTCCGGAACAATCCGTATCACTACGAAGATCCATATTGATTGGATATGCCATCGTATAGTTACATACGAACTCAAAGAAACTTGTTTCTGTTCGAGGATGGATTTCGGTTCTGGAGAAATTGAATAGGATTATTCAGTTATCTTTTCTCTTTACCTCCTCTCAAGTTGCGAGAGCTCCCAGTATTAGAAGAGTACACCTATTGCGTTTATTGGATAGTCTTCATCCAAACCATAGGCAGGTGCTGAAAGGCAGGGAAGGAAGAAAACCAATTAGTCTAAAGAGTGGTGTACAGAAGGTGATAAGTAAAGACATATAAATGGATTATAATGAGGGCAAAGGAAATTGTGACTACTATCATTCACGACGAAGCTGCGTATACCCCTGCCACTCCTACTTTCCCTTTGCATTTCTACAGAACATTCTGTATCACTTCGAATATCCATATTTCTTGGATATGACATCGTATAGTTACATATGAACTCGAAGGGACTTGTTTCAGTTCAAGGATGGTTTCCGGTTCGGGAGAAATAGAATAAGAACTATTCAGTTGTCTTTTCTCTTTACCTTCTCTCAGGTTGCGAGGGCTCTAGGTATTAGGAGAGTATACCTATTACGCTTATTAGATAGTCTTCTTCCAAACCATAGGAAGGTGCCGAAAGGTTAGGAAGGAAGAAAATCAATTAGCCTAAGCGTGGTGTACAGAAGGTAATAAGTAAAGACATATAAAGAGATTGGAGTGAGGGCAAGGAAGTATACAGTTATTATAATGAAACCAGATAGTGGAAGATGTATTACTAGGAATACCCAGCCACCCCTTCGAAATATTTTCATGTTTCAGTTTTACCGTGCGGTGTTAATTGAAAATTATTTTCCCAATTAGATTCTAACTCCAGGGTATATATTTACCAGATTTGATTATCACATCTATATGGCGTTACGGATGCTGAGTTGGAGTTGTAGGGTTTCCTCAGCACCTCATATAGGGTTTGGAAGCATCACACATGCCACAATTTAAATTTTAAGAGGTGCTAAGCAAACAAACCAAGGAATCGAACTAGAAATTTAGGGTAACACCTAATAGTATCACATACAATAAATAATCTATCACTAAGTGGAGAGACTACAACCTTTATAGACCTCCTTGAGTGACTCCTTGGATCTCCTAGAGTTTGGAACGGCTCGCTTGAATCCTTCCTAGTCCACGACGATCCACCCGAAGTCCCTTTGCCCAAAGCTCCTTGCTTCACTTGATCAATGAGGAAGTGATGCAAACACTCTAAACTAATAGGCTAAACTAGTATAGAATGATTGTGTAGTTTGTTATCTCACTTAAAAAACCCTTTCTTTTTCTTTTCCCCACACTCAAAGAAACTCAAGAGAGCTTGAAGAAGGAGGAAGATGAAGATGACAAAGCTTTTTCAAGATAATGATAAATATTATGTTTTAAAATAAAAACAAAAGGATATATATGTGAGACACTCTCACATCCAACCATGGTTAAAAGAAATATCTAGATATTTTGTGATGAGTTAAAAGAACAAAGGAAATAAACATAGGATTAAGTCAATGGTCAACCCTAGAAGAGTGTGAAAAGAGTGAGTCATTTGTTAATTTTCTTTTTCTTTTATCTCAAAATAAAAATACACATATTAATTTGAACTATGTGATTCTAGCATTTCCATCATCCATGTATCATCAACCATGATACACATGTATGTATGTATGTATGTATGTGTGCATACACATCATCATGTGTATGTATATACACATATGCATACATCCATAAAGAAAATGTTTAATAAAATTGAGCTAAAAGTCATTATTAAATCAACACTTGATTTAATAAACCGGTCATATCACATACGACCCAACCAATAGTAAACGCCCGATTAATATACAGTATCTCATACACGCATTTAATCGAGCTCCCACACATATCTCATATGCACACCACATCATTTTTCCTGAGCTAGGAAACTTTTGTGTGGGACTCTAAGACTCGTCAATACGCCGGTAGTAGGTGATGATCACATCAAACACCTACAAGCCGCAAGCGGTCAGCTAAACGTAACGGCCACCCGGGTATTGAGAGATCAGAAGAAAAACAAGCGAACCTGTCAAAATTCCATCGAGCCAACTGGCAACACTTACCGTACAGTCCGGTTTCTTCATCAGATATGTTGCATATCGAGTCTATGGATGGTAACGTCGACCCTAATAACTCAATAAGTCATGCCGGTATATGGTCTACAACAGATCGAGAAACTACTGATAACACTTATCAATAATATCTCAGCAGCCCTGGCCAGGGACTTCCTGTTATAGCCAATCGTGCATAGCGCAACATCAACCCCCAATACCGGGAGAGACGAAACCCCTCCTATCGCTCATCGCCTTCATGTGCCTCGGGACTGTACCCAAAATCCACCTGTTTGTACGACTCGGTAGAGTCGTAGTAGGGTGGAGATCAAAGTACAGTGGGAGGACATACAAGACTCTATGACGATCTCGGGTCTACAGACTAACCTGTACCAGTGTCACTTGAGAACTGCTATCCGACGTATGATATAATACCACATAGGAGTTCTTGGTGAGTCCGTTCAGTGTACCCAATCTCACTGAGCACCCGTATACAATCTTTGGTGTCACCACACCAGATAGATATGGGATCATCCATCGTCCATCATATGGAACAAGAATGGTATACGCTAGTCTGCTCTGGAATATCGATGCCCTGTCTAGATATACCTACGACTAGAAACATTTCAAGGATATGCTTATAAACTACAGGTGTCCCACTAGTATGATCCACATCATAATCCCAGTAGTCAAGCCAATATCCTAAGGGCTTTATCAACATGTATCAAATGAGTAAAATCATGATCAAGTGAACATATGATAAAGAGCAATCAGATAGCATACTATCATGTCGAGCAAGACTGTCCTCTGAATATATATATTTATATACATCAGTACATACACTATCATATAATGGCCTCTAGGGTATACATATATCCAACAATCTCCCACTTGCACTAAGGCCAATTATTGGCGTATCTCATACCCAACATCTCAAAAAGTCGCTCATGCTGCGCTGAGGGAGGGCCTTGGTGAATAGATCCGCGGTGTTGTCCTTTGTATCTACTCTCTTAATCTCGATCTCGTAGCGATCAACTATCTCCCGGATCAAATGATATCGCCTCAGGATGTGTCTGGACTTCTGAGGGGACCTGGGCTCTTTGGCCAATGCCATAGCCCCATTATTGTCACAATACAAAGGTATTGGATCAATAATGGTTGGAACTACTCCTAGCTCCGAGATGAACTTCCTCATCCAGACGGCTTCCTTGGCAGCATCATTTGCAGTAATGTACTCAGCTTCCATCGTTGAGTCTGCAACGGTATCCTGTTTGGAACTCTTCCAACTTACCGTCCCTCCATTGAGGGTAAATGCAAACCCTGAGATAGACTTGCTGTCATCCTTGTCACTCTGGAAGCTCGAATCGGTAAAGGCCTCCATTTGGAGATCCCCGTTACCATACACCAAGAACAATTCTTTAGTCCTTCACAAGTACTTAAGAATGTTCTTCACAGTAGTCCAGTGATTCTCTCCTGGGTTTGGCTGATACATGCTTACTACACTCAGTGCATAATCTACATCAGGGCGTGTACACAACATCGCATACATTATTGATCCTACGGCCGAAGCATAGGGAATAATGCTCATGCGAGCTCTCTCTTCATCAGACTTTGGGCAATCGTCCTTAGAGAGATTGACTCCGTGGCAAGCGGGTAAGGCACCCAGCTTGGAGTCTTCCATACTAAACCTCTTTAGGATAGTGTTGATGTACTTGGTTTGGGACAATCCCAATAACCGTTTGGATCTATCCCTATAGATCCGTATGCCCAAAATGTATGTGGCATCACCCAGGTCCTTCATGGAGAACCTTTATGATAAGAATGATTTGACCGACTGTAGCATAGGAATGTTATTTCCTATCATAAGAATGTCATCCACGTACAATACAAGGAATGTGACAGTTCTCCCTACAGTCTTCTTATAAACACAAGGTTCATCTGGATTTTTGATGAAATCAAACACTTTGATAACATCATCAAAACAGATGTTCCAACTCCGTGATGCCTACTTTAATCCATAAATGGATTTAAGCAACTTACATGATTTTCCGCTGCTCGCACTGTCAATGAAGCCCTCTGGCTGATCCATATAAACGCATTCATCTAAATCACCATTTAGAAATGCAGTTTTAACGTCCATCTGCCAGATTTCATAGTCGTAGTGAGCAGCAATAGCAAGTAGGATCCGAATGGATTTAAGCATGGCTACCGGAGAGAAAGTCTCGTCATAGTCCAAACCTGGTCTTTGACGAAAACCTTTCGCTACCAACCTTGCCTTATAGGTCTCCACCTGTCCATCTACACCGATCTTTCGTTTAAAGATCCATTTTCAGCCTACGGGTTTTATCCCAGAGGGTACATTCTCCAAAGTCCACACTTTGTTGGTGTACATGGACTCCATTTCGGATCTCATGGCATCCAGCCACTTCACAGAGTCACCACTCGTGATAGCTTGCTGAAAACTGGCAGGGTCATCATCATCCATGATGCAATCTTCTCTATCACCATCAATGAGAAAACCGTAGTATCTCTCCGGTGGACGAGAAGTCCTACCAGATCTACGGAGTGGCTGAGATTCATTAGATTCTGTTGCAACATCAGGTTCAACCAAGTCGTCATTTGTAACTTGTGTTTCTAGAACCTCTTCTAGATCTACCACATTTCCATCAACATCATTTGGAAAAATCTCATTTTCTAAAAATGTGGCATACTGAGAAACAAACACCTTTTGTTCCTCCTTGTGATAGAAAAGATTCCCAAACGAATGTTTTGGATATCCCACAAATATACATTTGACCGATCTTGTCTCGAGTTTGTCTGGATTCTGCTTTTTGACAAAAGCCGGACAGCCCCAAATCTTAACTCGTTTAAGAGATGGTCTCTTCCAATGTCATATCTCATATGGAGTGGTAGACACGGTCTTGGTTGGAACTTTGTTTACAGAAAAGCCGCAGTCTCCAATGCATGCCCCCAAAAGGAGAGGGGTAACTCAGAATCACTCATCATAGATCGTACCATATCTAATAGGGTACGATTCCGCCGCTCTGACACACCGTTGTGCTGTGGTGTGTAAGGGGGAGTGAGCTGAGAGAGAATCCCATTCTTTTTTAAGAAGTCCAAGAACTCAGTACTTAAGTACTTTCCACCTCGATCTGATCAAAATATTTTGATCCTCATTCATGTCTGGTTTTCTACATCAAGTTCGTACTCCTTGAATTTCTCGAAAGCTTCAGACTTATGCTTTATCAAAAACACATGACCGAATCTTGAGATATCATCAGTAAAAGTTTTGAAGTAAGAAAACCCGCCTCTTGCATGTGTAGATATTGGCCACATACATCACTATGTATGAGGCCTAAGAGCTCAGTAGCTCTTTCTCCGTGTCCAGTAAACGGAGTTTTGGTCATTTTACCTTTGATACAAGACTGACAAGTTGCATAAGATTTATACTCAAAAGAATTTAAATATCCATCTTTATGAAGCCTGTTTAGTCTTGTTTCATTAATATGACCAAGTCTACAATGCCAAAGAAAAGCTTCATTTATATCTGAAAATTTCCTTTTACTTGTGTGTTGAATGTTGAAAACTATATATTGATTAAGGACGTATATCCCGTTATTAAGTGTACCACAACCAATCAACTCTTGATTTAGTCTAATGTTCATAACATTATGTTGCACAGCAAAATGATATCCTTCATTGTCTAACAAAGAAATGGATATAATATTACAAAGCATACTTGGCACAAAATAACATGGGTTCAAAACCAATATACAACCCGACGACAACCCTAGGTGATACTCTCCTACTGAAACTGTATGTACAATGGAGCCATTTCCAACTTGGAGAGTATGATCACCTGTCTTCAAAACTCTGCTATTTCTCAATGCCTGGACATAATTGCAAATATGAGAACCTGAACCGGCATCTACTACCCAGGAAGCAGAGTTAATAGAAAAATAGTTTTCAGTCACGAACACACCTGAAGCTGAAACATCACCATGCTTCTTTTTCTTGAGTTCAAGGTACTCAGTACAGTTCCGCTTCCAGTGTCCCGTATTCTTGCAGTGGAAACATTCTCCCATCCCCGACTCCGCAGTTTTGGATTTGTCTTTCCCCTTCGTCTTCTATATTCCTCCTCTCGATTTAGTGAATTTCTTTTTATTCTTTCCCTTGGCCTTGGCTTTTGGGACGGAAGAGGAAGATTGTCCAACAAGCATAGAGGGGGACTTCGATTTCAGCGTGCTCTCCGCACTTCTCAACATATTGAGAAGTTCGGGTAGTGATTTCTCCATGTCATGCATGTTGAAGTTCACTATGAATGGAGCAAAAGCTGAGGGAAGAGACTGTAGAACAATATCAGTATACTGTTCATTATCCATTGTCCAACCGAGGTCCTCAAGCTCTTCTGTAAGAGCTATCATCTTCAAAACGTGATCGCCTACTGATGTGCCTTGAGCCATCCACATCTAAAACAACTTTCGAGATGCTTCGTATCTCAGGATCCGAGATTGCTCCCCATACAACTCTTTTTTATGGAGAAAGATGGATTGAACATCCATCTGCTCGTGTTGCTTTTGATGTGTATTGTCCATCGATGCAAGCACAAGGCATTTGGCAGTAGCACAATCACTATCCCACGTTTTGCAGATTTCCTTATCCGCAGTAGAAGATTTAGGGCATGGGACGGGCGGGGCTTTGGCAGTGAGGACATATGATACTTTATCATATGTTAGAGCAATGTTTATGTTCCTCAGCCAGTCTTTGTAGTTTGGTCCGGTCAGCTTGTTTTTATCTAGTAGAAGCTTAAGGCCTGTCATAGGTATCTTCCATTAAGAGAGATAAAAGAATACACTCAGCGAAAGCTCTTGTAAAGATCAGATTGGTTATTATCTTGTCTAATCGATGTCTCCCACTGTTTTTATCAAATTTTCTTTAAAACCTTTTAAAAAGAAAACTAGCCGGGATTAATTACATTCTACAACTTCGCTAACCGTTCAGCCAGGCCAGTGCCGGTACTTTGAGGGAGGTTCCCCGTGCTTTCGCACGGACCTAATTAAAATAAACCTCGTTTTCCCAGAGGCGTAGCCCCGTTGACTCCTTTCTAGACACCTAATGGGTTAGCTAATTGTAAAGTGAAAAGCTCTCCCGGAAGCAACTCTTGCTCACAGTGGGATCGGGATCCTACTATCATATAGAAGGTATGCAATCTCATTGCAAATTTCAACTCTTGAAACTCCCGATATTGTTTTTACCCCTAGCACTCATGACCTTAACTATGGTCAACATATCATAAGTACTAGTCAAGTTCTTCCCGTCATTTCGTGATTAACTAGACCCACCCACATGACCCTTAACTAAAGTCAAGATAATCATATGAATTTCCTAACTAATCCGCATCATATGCGGTGTAGGAAGACATCACTTAACTACCGTACACTGCGCCTTAACTAAAGTCAAAATACGCAGCACGAATACTAAGTACTCTACTTCCTAAAATGACGAAGGGCTGCAGATAGTTTTTAAGAAAACTTTTAACGCTTTGAACTTGATATCGTTGTAGAATCCAATGGGTTTAAAAGGAGTGGCTTAAGCTCCGCACTTTGAAAACTTGCTTTTTCATAAAAAGCCGAGTGGGTTTTAAATCCGATTCTACAACATCTTTTTAGGTTCATTTTTCTTTACATTAATCTCATTAATGTAGTCCCATCATTTAAGTCATAAATCCATCACAGAAAGAAATGAAAATATAACGTACGCTTATGCCATTCGCATTCGTCACGGTGTCCCGTTATGCACCGTTAGGTTACTTAACTAACGGCATACCGGGAAGGGGCTAGCGCGGGTGCAAAACATAAGCAACGTCTATTATATATCATATATATAATATTCCATTCGTCTCAGATATATCAAATGATCACATCACAGAATATAAGCAGCAGAAGCACATATAATATATGATATCTAGGAGGTCCGTATTTTGTATTTAGCCATCAATAAAAAATACGGATTCCACGGTCGCGATGAATAACCAAGCCCACACCCCTAGACCCCTATGAGAGCGGAAAGTGACTCTACCAATTCTAGAGTTTAGGAGACCCGGTCTCGACTCCTCAAGATGGTCTCCTACTGAACCCTAGAACCCGGTCACCTGTGCCCCCCTTCTTGGGTCTATCCTAATGCGGAAAAGTAAATAATATACAACAATGGTCACAACATCCTTAACCCGGAAGTGCCCCAAATAAAAGAATATTACATACAAATGAATTTTACATGAATGAAAAGAAAACTCTAATCTCACATAAAACCCCCGGCTATTCAATCACGACAATCCTGCACATCATATCTCAGCAACACATAATATCACATATTATCAACGTAAGTAAGTATGCAGACCTCGATTGTCGTTGATGTATAGCAAAGAAAACGGCGATACACCACATACTAAACTTACGGTCACCGAGAAATAAAATGAAAAACTACAACAATTAGAATCGTAACTGCCCTTAGACAACACAAACCCGGGATATCACATATCCAAGATTTCACGCCTAACAATGTAAAGCTCGCATTTAGGTCTCACCCATGAAAACACCTTTTCAAAATAAGTCGGATAATTCTACAAGATTTCCGATTACTCCCGAGACCGAAATGCTAGATTTACACGCAACAAACAAATTTGTTGATTCCAATTATTGTATCACATATACTAGGTGCAGTTAAAACGTTCGATCGAACGATCGATCAGCCAAAGGATTCTCAGAAAGCTCAACACCTGAGCAGTTTTAAAATGTACCAGAGACTGCAACAAGTACATACGAGCCATTACAAGAAGGCACAGTCCAAGCCTCACCAACGGCGCCGCGGAATCGCCGTAAAATGACCATTTTGGCCGCGGTTCCGCGGTCGTATAGTCGAGTTAGGGCTTCGTTCTTCTTGCAGGGCCATAAAATACCCTGCATGATTTTCTAAGTATTTTTAATGTGAAAAAATCCAACTTTTTGAAAAATTTCCAGTGAGGACCCTCCGGGCGTCGTATTTCGTTCGTTCGAGGTTTTTAACGTCGTCTAGGTTACTCTAAAGCTGTAGCTTGGTTCTGATACCATTGTTGGGTTTCCTCAGCACCTCATATAGGGTTTGGAAGCATCACACATGCCACAATTTAAATTTTAAGATGTGCTAAGCAAACAAACCAAGGAATCGAACTAGAAATTTAGGGTAACACCTAATAGTATCACATACAATAAATAATCTATCACTAAGTGGAGAGACTACAACCTTTGTAGACCTCCTTGAGTGACTCCTTGGATCTCCTAGAGTTTGGAACGGCTCGCTTGAATCCTTCCTAGTCCACGACGATCCACCCGAAGTCCCTTTGCCCAAAGCTCCTTGCTTCACTTGATCAATGAGGAAGTGATGCAAACACTCTAAACTAATATGCTAAACTAGTATAGAATGATTGTGTGGTTTGTTATCTCACTTAAAAAAACCTTTCTTTTTCTTTTCCTCACACTCAAAGAAACTCAAGAGAGTTTGAAGAAGGGGGAAGATGAAGATGGCAAAGCTTTTTCAAGATAATGATAAATGTTATGTTTTAAAATAAAAACAAAAGGATATATATGTGAGACACTCTCACATCCAACCATGGTTAAAATAAATATCTAGATATTTTGTGATGAGTTAAAAGAACAAAGGAAATAAACCTAGGGTTAAGTCAATGGTCAACCCTAGAAGAGTGTGGAAAGAGTGAGTCGTTTGTTAATTTTCTTTTTCTTTTATCTCAAAATAAAAATACACATATTAATTTGAACCATGTGAGTCTAGCATTTCCATCATCCATGTATCATCAACCATGATACATATGTATGTATGTGTGTGTGCATACACATCATCATGTATATGTATATACATATATGCATACATCCATAAAGAAAAGGTTTAATAAAAGTGAGCTAAAAGTCATTATTAAATCAACACTTGATTTAATAAACCGTTCATATCACATACGACCCGACCAATAGTAAACGCCCGATTAATATACGGTATCTCATACACGCATTTAATCGAGATTCCGCGCATATCTCATATGCACACCACATCGTTTTTCCTGAGCTAGGAAACTTCTGTGTGTGACTCTAAGACTCGTCAATACGCTGGCGGTAGGTGATGATCACATCAAACACCTACAAGCCGCAAGCGGTCAGCTAAACGTAACGGCCACCCGGGTATTGAGCGATCAGAAGAAAAACAAGCGAACCTGTCAAAACTCCATCGAGCCAACTGGCAACACTTACCGTACAGTACGGTCTCGTCGTCAGATATGTTGCATATCGAATCTAGGGATGGTAACGTCGACCCCAATAACTCAATAAGTCATGCCGGTATATGTTCTACAATAGATCGAGAAACTACTAATAACACTTATCAGTAATATCTCAGCAGCCCTGGCCAGGGACTTCTGTTATAGTTAATTGTGCATAGCGCAACATCAACCCCCAATACCGGGAGATACGAAATCTCTCCTATCGCTCATCGCCTCCATGTGCCTCGGGACTGTACCCAAAATCCACCTGTTTGTACGACTCGGTAGAGCCGTAGTAGGGTGGAGATCAAAGTACAATTAGAGGACACACATGACTCTATGATGATCTCGGGTCTACAGACTAACCTGTACCAGTGTCACCTGAGAACTGCTATCCGACGTATGATATAATACCACATAGGAGTTCTCGGTGAGTCCATTCAGTGTACCCAGTATCACTGAGCACCCGTATACAACCTTTGGTGTCACCACACCAGATGGATATGGGATCATCCATCGCCCATCATATGGAACAAGAATATGTAAGTCCATGTCACGCACCCCATAAACTTGCGGGGAGGCGGAATATATGAAAAACGATTATCAAAGCTTCGTAACACGGACTTGAGCGCATGAATCGTATCTAAACCGTTACTAGCAAACTACGAGAGGTTTAACTACTCGGATTCAAAGTTATACCTCATGTTACTTATCCTTCGGGTCATCATCGCTGTCCTCCACTCCTCGTAGGTTCCTTGGAACATCGGCACCTCAACGGCTTCCTCGAGTCAAAGACGATCCACCCGAGAGCTCCTACTCCAAGCTTGATCTCTAACTTGAGATTACTAGGTTGCTCAAAGTGCTAATCTAAGCTACCTAGGGGATATAGAGTGAGGTTATGGATGTATTAGTCTATCTAATCCTTGATCTCAACACATGAGAGGGGAGGATTAGGGTTTCAAGAGAGAATGAGCTTGAGGAGAGAGAAGGTGAGCATAAGAATCATATTGAAAAATGAACTCATTAGAATATAACAACCATAACAATTTATCAAATAAATAATATAAATGATTAATCATCATGGTTGATTCATTCACCTTGTGTGATTCATCATATGACTCATTAGCTAATTAATGCATCATTTAATACCATGGATGAATCACACAAATGAGTCATTAAGCAATAAATGCATATGCCACCGTAACCCCCAAGTCACCATGCTTCTAGAAGATTCCCGGAAAATTACGAGAATGCCCTTCCAATCCGTGAAAACACGGAAAAACTTTAGACTGTATAAATCCAATAACCCGATACTAGAATCTGGCTTAAACCAAAGCCGGCTAGTAAAAACTGTCCTAACGTCGTACGTGCGTTTAAACGCGTATGCGTCCGAACCCTTGTCGTAAAACCATACGACCTCTATATCGTTTCACCTGGAGCAGGGAAACTCTCTGTGTGGGACTCTAAAGACTCGACACTACGCTGGCAGTGGGTTTAACCACAGACCGTAAGCGGCACTAGCTGTACGTAACGGTCCCCAGGTAGATGTCGATAAGAAGGCCGATGAGGAAACCCATCCGAACTCCTACTGAGCCTGTCCGTGACAATATCCGCGCAGTCCGGTCTGTTCGTCTAAGAGTATCGCATGTATGGTCTAGGGAGGTGGAGAACGTCAGACCCCTAATAACCGTACAAGTCGTGCCGGTATGGCTCAAGACCATTTGAGAATCTACTGATCAGCCCACCAGTAATTCTCCATCAGCCCTGGCCAGGGACTTATGGTAATGACCAACCAATCACAGTGCGATATCAACTCCCTATACCGGGAGAGACGAATTCCTAACAGTCACTCACTGCCTCCATGTGGCTCGGAACTGTACCCAACTAAAACCTGTTTGCACGACTCCTTTAAGCCGTGGTAGTGTAGTAATCAAAGCACAGTGGGAACTCACACGAGACAAATGACGACCCTAAGTCAACAGACTATCTGCACACATGTCACCTGAGAACTGCTATCTGACGTTTGGTATAATACCATCCAGTCAGTTCTCCTGCGAGTCCTGTCCGGTGTACCCGTAACCCAACAAGCACCTGTATACTATCTCCAGTACGACGTACTGATGGCTATGGGACAGACCATCTCCCCAACTGGGATGAGAAGCGTACACACTAGTCTACTCCGGAGTATCGATGCCCTGTCTCGATAATCCTACGACTAGGGACAAGTATAGGATGTTGCTTATAGACTACCCAGCCCCCACTAGTGTGACTGCCATCACAACGCTGGTAATCAAGCAAAGATCCTATGGGGTCTACTAATATGTATAAGTGATACGTTACAAGAAATATATGCACATATTAAAGTAGACATAAATCAAGTAGCATACTACCATTTTTAGCAAGACTGTATATACAACTGTAAATATCCCAAGCTTCCATTAAGTAATATACATGCAAGTATGATACAATAATGGTCCCTAGGGCATATACACTAACAATCTCCTACTTGCACTAGGGCCATGAGCTGGCATATCGTAGACCTATCATCTCGAATAGCCTCTCGAACTGCGTCTGAGGAATGGCCTTTGTGAATGGATCAGCAATGTTATTCTCCGTCTCTACTCTTTTCACCTCGATCTCCCGGCAATCTAAGATCTCCCTGATCAGGTGATACCGCCTTAAGATGTGTCTGGACTTCTGATGGGACCTGGGTTCCTTCGCTAAAGCTATAGCGCCGTTGTTGTCACAATACAAAGGTATTGGATCAACACTGGTAGGAACCACCTGAAGTTCTGTGAGGAACTTCTTCATCCAGACAGCTTGTTTTGCGGCATCGCAAGCAGCTATGTACTCCGCTTCCATTGTTGAGTCAGTAACGGTCTCCTGCTTGGAACTCTTCCAACAGACCGCCCCTCCATTGAGGGTAAAGACATAACCCGACATGGACTTGGAGTCATCTTTGTCACTCTGGAAGTCGGAGTCGGCAAAGGCCTCCATCTGGAGGTCTTTTCTTCCATACACCAAGAACATCTCCTTAGTCCTCCTCAGGTACTTGAGAATGTTCTTTACTGCTATCCAGTGCTTCTTCCCTGGGTTTGATTGATACCGTCTTACTACGCTCAATGCGTATGCTACATCTGGTCTGGTACATAACATCGCATACATTATAGAGCCTACCGCAGAAGCGTAGGGTATAATCGACATGCAATCCCTTTCCAAATCAGTCTTGGGAGACATCTCTTTGGAGAGGGTGATTCCGTGACAAGCCGGTAGGTTACCGCGCTTAGAATCTTCCATACTGAATCTTTTCAATATGGTGTCTATGTACCTGGACTGTGAAAGTCCCAACATCCTTTTTGATCTATCACGATAGATCTAGATCCCCAGAATGTAGGTGGCATCACCCAGGTCTTTCATTGAGAACTCCTGTGACAAAAATCTTTTGACTGACTGTAACATAGGAATATCATTTCCTATTAGGAGAATGTCATCCATGTACAAGACGAGGAATACTACCGCTCTCCCTACAATCTTTCTGTATATGCATGGTTCATCTGGATTTTTGATAAAATTGAATTCTTTGACAGTATCATCAAAACAGATGTTCCAACTCCGCGATGCTTGCTTTAGTCCATAAATGGACTTAAGCAACTTGCATACTTTATCGCTGCTCCCACTCTGAATGAATCCCTCTGGATGATCCATATAGACGCTCTCTTCCAAATTACCATTTAGAAAGGCTGTCTTTACGTCCATCTGCCAGATCTCATAATCGTAGAAGGCAGCAATAGCAAGAAGGATCCGAATGGATTCGAGCATAGCCACTGGAGAAAAGGTTTCGTCGTAGTCCAAACCAGGTCTTTGACGGAAACCCTTTGCAATAAGTCTAGCTTTATAGGTTTCAACCTATTCATCTACACCAATCTTCTTTCTGAAGATCCATTTGCATCCTACGGGTTTTACCCCATCTGGAGCAATGTCCAAAGTCCATACTTTGTTAGTGTACATGGACTCCATTTCGGTCCGCATTGCATCCAGCCATTTTACTGAGTCACCGCTCTGAATGGCTTGCTGGAAGCTAGTAGGATCATCGTCATTAATGATGCAATCTTCTCGATCCCCGTCTATGAGAAAACCATAGTATCTCTCGGCGGATGAGACTTCCTACTACTTCTGCGGATAGGCGCTGGTATATCACTTTCTTCTGAAACCTCTGGATCTACCATACTTTTAGTTGTAGTTTGTGGTTCTGGAATTTCTTCCAGTTCTATTTCGCTCCCACTTGTTTCCTTTTCTAAAAACCGATGTTCTAGAAAATAGGCATTACGAGAAACAAAAACGTTTTGTTCCTCTGCGTAATAGAAAAAATACCCCCTGGAGTTCTTTGGGTATCCCACAAACTTACACAGTACTGAGCGTGCCTCGAGTTTGTCCGCATGCTGCTTTTTAACAAAAGCTGGACATCCCCATATCTTAAGATATTGAAGATGGGGTTTCTTTCTACACCATATCTGATATGGTGTGGTAGGCACAGTCTTGGAGGGAACCTTGTTCAAAAGATATGCAGCTGATTCTAGTGCATAACCCCAGAAGGATCGCGGTAACGCAGCCTTACTCATCATGGAACGAACCATATCCAATAGGGTTCGATTCCGCATTTCCGATACACCATTGTGCTGTGGTGTGTATGGAGGAGTAAGCTGAGAGAGAATTCCATTCTCTTTTAAGTAGTCCAGAAACTCGGCACTCAAGTATTCACCACCTCGATCAGATCTCAGTGTCTTGATACTTTTGCCTGTTTGTTTTTCAACTTCATTCTTGTATTCCCGAAATTTCTCAAAGGCCTCGGATTTGTGCTTCATCAGGAAGACATGTCCATACCTAGAGAAATCATCTGTGAAAGTATTGAAGTATGAATAACCACTTCACGCATGTGTAGACATTGGACCACACACGTCACTATGTATGAGTCCCAAGAGCTCTCTTGCTCTTTCTCCGTGTCCAGTGAACGGAGTCTTTGTCATCTTTCCTATGAGACAAGATTCATAAGTGGCATAAGACTGATACTCGAACGGATCCAAGTATCCCTCTCTATGTAACTTAGTCAACCTTCTCTCATTGATGTGACCTAGTCTACAATGCCATAAGAAAGCCTGATTTAATTTCGGAGACTTTCTTTTAAGTGTGTTCTGGACATTGAAAACCTGAGCTTGACTCAATACGTATATGCCGTTATCTAATGTACCAGACCCAATCAAAACTTGATTTAGGTGGATGTGAACTACATCGCCTACGAATGTAAAATCATATCCCTCTCTCGAAAGTGAGGATACTGATATGATATTACAAGTCATACTAGGTACATACAGACAGTTACGTAGAATCAATATTTGCCCACTTGTCAAACCTAGGCGATATTCTCCCACGGATTCAGCGTCCACGCTCATTCCGTTTGCAACTCTGAGAGACAAATCACCTACCTTTATAACTCTACGGTTTCTCAAAGCATGTAATGAATTACAGATATGAGATCCTGCTCCGGTATCTAGTACCCAGGAAGTAGAGTTAATTGACAAACAGTTCTCAATTACAAACACACTAGAGGCCGAAGCCACAACATGCTTCGTATCCTGACTACTGGCTTTCAAAGCCCTGCAATCATTCTGCCAATGCCCAATCCCATAACAATAGGAACGTCCCTCTTTTACTACATTCAGTCCCGAAACTTTTGCCTTTCTCTTTCCTTCTACTTCCCTGGTTTCCTTCAGGGTAGAAGGCAGAGACTGTAGAATCAAGTCAGTATCTGACCCGTTTCTCAACATGGTCTCCAGGTCCTTGAGCTTATCAATATAGCTAGTCATTGTAAGGACATTGCCCCCTACAGATGACCCGACAGCCATCCTCGCTTGAATTAATTCGTTCGAGGTCTCATATCTTTCGATATGAGATTGCTCTCCATATAAATCTTTGTTATGGAGAAAGATGGAAACTAAGTCCATCTTCTCGTGCTGCTTCTGGTATCTACCATCAACTGAAGTCAACACGAGGCATTTGGCTTCTGCTTTATCCTTTTCCCTTGTCTGACGGATATCCATATCCGTGACAGTGGAAACTGGACCTGGGACGGCGGGATCTTGAGTAGTAATAGGGTGGTCCAGCTTGTCATAGGCAATGGACATCTGGACAGACCTTTGCCAGTCATATAAGTCAGATTCAGTCAATTTGTTATCTAGATGTAACCTAGTCGTGGTCACAAGGTTGCTGCAATTAAGAGAGATAGAAGAAAACACTTTTAGTATGATGCTCTTGCAAGTTTAGAGTGGTTTTTAATTTATCTAAACAGGATAGCTCCCACTGTTTCTCGAATCCTTCCTCAAACCATAAAAGAAGAATTAGCCAGGACTATTCTCACCGTACAATACTTGCTTGACCGTTCAGCCAGGCCAGTGTCGATACTTCGAGGGAGGTTTTCCAACGCTTTTGTGAAGTTCCTTAATTAAAGAACCTCTTTTCTCTGGGGGCATAATCCCGCTGACACCTTTCTAGGCACCTACTTAGTTTATAGCATTGATTGTTAAATGACGAATCTCCTGATAATGTTGAAGGAATCCTACCAACATTCATCAAACTCCAAAATGGTATGCATCTCTCTGCAAATTTCAGTTTCTTTAGAAATTCCCGATGTGGATTTTTGCCCCATGCTCTTATGACCTTGACGAAGGCCAACATATCATAAGTCATATGTCAAGTTCTACCCGTCATTATCCAGGTTAATTTGAACCCACCCGTACATACCCTTGACGAAGGCCAAAATAGTAGTACGACTGTCCCAAACCAACGCATCTATCTATGCTACAGATAAATATTCAGCAGCTACCAATCACTATGCCTTGGCGAAGGTCAAAATACATAGCTTGAATACTACTGAATATTTAAATGAAATGACGGAGGGCTACGAATGGTTTTGGAAAAACCGTGAACGTAGTGAACTTGATATAATCGAAGGAACCTGATAGCTTTTTAAAATGAGTGGTTAAAGCTCAGCAATTAAAAATTCCGCTGTTTTAAAATAACCGAGTGGTTTCTTTTAAATTTGTTCCAACGATTAAACTTTGGTTTATTTTCTTTGCATTATAATAATGTGTCCCATCATTTATCCTATCATTGCAGAAAACAACGAAAATACCACGTTCTCTTATGCCATCCGCATTCGCCACGGGGTCCCGTCATCACCCGTTAGGTTACTTAACTAACGACAGAGCGGGGGCTGGGCTAGCGCGGGTGTAAAACATAAGTGACGTCTAATAGCTATCATATATAAATATTGTACATTCGTCAGACGCAATAATAAGCATTCCAGATCATTGATGAACTTTATTGGATATACTAGCAATCCGCATTTGCTTTGAGCCTGCAATTAAAGACGGATTACACAGTTGTGATGAATAGCCATTACCCCACCCTAGACCCCTACGGGTACGGCAAACTACCCGTCAAGTACCCGAAGTGAAGCGGTCTCCCTCAACAACGTGAGTAGGCTACTAAACACTTCAAAGTACCCGGTAGTTTGTGCACCCCACCTTGGGTCTATCCTAGGAGCAAAAGCAGTAAAAAAGAAATAATACAACGGTGGCTACAACCGCAACCTGGATGCGCCACGCAAAAGAATATTACATCATATTACAATTTACATGGAATGAATGAATATAAAACACATCTCAAACCCCGGCTAATCATCACAACATTCCAATCAAGTCCATATACACAAACAGTAAACATTACAGAAATGTGCAACCCCCTGCCAACCGACATACTAGCAGTTAGGGGAGGTTTACGAACACATTTAACATTACAGATAAAAACCCGATTAGCAAATAACTTAGAATGTCGATCGACAACCTCTTTCCGTGTCTACCCCAAAAGCAAGCCAGCACTGAAGTAACCTGGGCAGAAACAGAATATACAGGAAAACAGAAAACCAAAAAATATGAATTACTGAGCAAATCCGAGTCAACTCAGAGTTGACTCGGCGGCGGATCCGCGGCCATCTAACCGAGTTGAACTCTCGTATTTTCCCAGAATTCTTATATTTCCCTGCTGTGAATTTTAAGGCATATCAAATATTTTTTTCGACAAGTTTAAAATTAACAGAAACTGTTAGGGTTAGGTTTTCGTTTTTCGAGTTTTTCCGTCGATCGAAACTCTAATTAGTTGCTAACAAGCTAGTAATGGTTTAGTTGGCTCTGATACCACTGTAAGTCCATGTCACGCACCCCACGAACTTGCGGGGAGGCGGAATATATGAAAAACGATTATCAAAGCTTCGTAACACGGACTTGAGCACATGAATCGTATCTAAACCGTTACTAGCAAACTACGAGAGGTTTAACTAGTCGGATTCGAAGTTATACCTCACGTTACTTGTCCTTCGGGTCATCATCGCTGTCCTCCACTCCTCGTAGGCTCCTTGGAACATCGGCACTTCAACGGCCTCCTCGAGTCAAAGACGATACACCCGAGAGCTCCTACTCCAAGCTTGATCACTAACTTGAGATAACTAGGTTGCTCAAAGTGCTAATCTAAGCTATCTAGGAGATATAGAGTGAGGTTATGGATATATTAGTCTATCTAATCCTTGATCTCAACACATGAGAGGGGAGGATTAGGGTTTCAAGAGAGAATGAGCTTGAGGGGAGAGAAGGTGAGCATAAGAATCATATTGAAAAATGAACTCATTAGAATATAACAACCATAACAATTTATCAAATAAATAATATAAATGATTAATCATCATGGTTGATTCATTCACCTTGTATGATTCATCATATGACTCATTAGCTAATTAATGCATCATTTAATACCATGGATGAATCACACAAATGAGTCATTAAGCAATAAATGCATATGCCACCGTAACCCCCAAGTCACTATGCTTCTAGAAGATTCCCGGAAAATTACGAGAACGCCCTTCCAATCCGTGAAAACACGGAAAAACTTTAGACTGTATAAATCCAATAACCCGATACTAGAATCTGGCTTAAACCAAAGCCGGCTAGTAAAAACTGTCCTAACGTCGTAAGTGTGTTTAAACGCGTATGCGTCCGAACCCTTGTCGTAAAACCATACGACCTCTATATCGTTTCGCCTGGAGCAGGGAAACTCTCTGTATGGGACTCTAAAGACTCGACACTACGCTGGCAGTGGGTTTAACCACAGACCGCAAGCGACACTAGCTATACGTAACGGTCCCCAGGTAGATGTCGATAAGAAGGCCGATGAGGAAACCCATCCGAACTCCTACTGAGCCTGTCCGTGACAATATTCGCGCAGTCCGGTCTGTTCGTCTAAAAGTATCGCATGTATGGTCTAGGGAGGTGGAGAACGTCAGACCCCTAATAACCGTACAAGTCGTGCCGGTATGGCTCAAGACCATTTGAGAATCTACTGATCAGTCCACCAGTAATTCTCCATCAGCTCTGGCCAGGGACTTATGGTAATGACCAACCAATCACAGTGCGATATCAACTCCCTATACCGGGAAAGACGAATCCCTAACAGTCGCTTACTGCCTCCATGTGGCTTGGGACTGTACCCAACTAAAACCTATTTGCAAGACTCCTTTGAGCCGTGGTAGGGTAGTAATCAAAGCACAGTGGGAACTCACACGAGACAAATGACGACCCTAAGTCAACAGACTATTTGCACACATGTCACCTGAGAACTGCTATCTGACGTTAGGTATAATACCATCCAGTCAGTTCTCCTGCAAGTCCTGTCCGGTGTACCCGTAACCCAACGAGCACCTGTATACTATCTCCAGTACGACGTACTGATGGCTGTGGGACAGACCATCTCCCCAACTGGGATGAGAAGCGTACACACTAGTCTACTCCGGAGTATCGATGCCCTGTCTCGATAATCCTACGACTAGGGACAAGTATAGGATGTTGCTTATAGACTACCCAGCCCCCACTAGTGTGACTGCCATCACAACGCTGGTAATCAAGCAAAGATCCTATGGGCTCTACTAATATGTATAAGTGATACGTTACAAGAAACATATGCACATATTAAAGTAGACATAAACCAAGTAGCATACCATTTTTAGCAAGACTGTATATACAACTGTGAATATCCCAAGCTTCCATTAAGTAATATGCATGCAAGTATGATACAATAATGGCCCCTAGGGCATATACACTAACAATCTCCCACTTGCACTAGGGCCATGAGCTGGCATATCGTAGACCTATCATCTCGAATAGCCTCTCGAACTGCGTCTGAGGAATGGCCTTTGTGAATGGATCAGCAATGTTATTCTCCGTCTCTACTCTTTTCACCTCGATCTCCCGGCAATCTAAGATCTCCCTGATCAGGTGATACCGCCTTAAGATGTGTCTGGACTTCTGATGGGACCTGGGTTCCTTCGCTAAAGCTATAGCGCCGTTGTTGTCACAATACAAAGGTATTGGATCAACACTGGTAGGAACCACCTGAAGTTCTGTGAGGAACTTCTTCATCCAGACAGCTTGTTTTGCGGCATCGCAAGCAGCTATGTACTCCGCTTCCATTGTTGAGTCAGTAACGGTCTCCTGCTTGGAACTCTTCCAACAGACCGCCCCTCCATTGAGGGTAAAGACATAACCCGACATGGACTTGGAGTCATCTTTGTCACTCTGGAAGTCGGAGTCGGCAAAGGCCTCCATCTGGAGGTCTTTTCTTCCATACACCAAGAACATCTCCTTAGTCCTCCTCAGGTACTTGAGAATGTTCTTTACTGCTATCCAGTGCTTCTTCCCTGGGTTTGATTGATACCGTCTTACTACGCTCAATGCGTATGCTACATCTGGTCTGGTACATAACATCGCATACATTATAGAGCCTACCGCAGAAGCGTAGGGTATAATCGACATGCAATCCCTTTCCAAATCAGTCTTGGGAGACATCTCTTTGGAGAGGGTGATTCCGTGACAAGCCGGTAGGTTACCGCGCTTAGAATCTTCCATACTGAATCTTTTCAATATGGTGTCTATGTACCTGGACTGTGAAAGTCCCAACATCCTTTTTGATCTATCACAATAGATCTGGATCCCCAGAATGTAGGTGGCATCACCCAGGTCTTTCATGGAGAACTTCTGTGACAAAAATCTTTTGACTGACTGTAACATAGGAATATCAGTTCCTATTAGGAGAATGTCATCCACGTACAAGACGAGGAATACTACAGCTCTCCATACAATCTTTCTGTGTATGCATTGATAAAGTCGAATTCTTTGACAGTATTATCAAAACAAATGTTCCAACTCCGCGATGCTTGCTTTAGTCCATAAATGGACTTAAGAAACTTGCATACTTTATCGCTGCTCCCACTCTGAATGAATCCCTCTGGCTGATCCATATAGTCTCTCTCTTCCAAATTAACATTTAGAAAGGCTGTCTTTATGTCCATCTGCCAGATCTCATAATCGTGGAAGGCAGCAATAGCAAGAAGGACCCGAATGGATTCGAGCATAGCCACTGGAGAAAAGGTTTCGTCGTAGTCCAAACCAGGTCTTTGACGGAAACCCTTTGCAACAAGTCTAGCTTTATAGGTTTCAACCTGTCCATCTACACCAATCTTCTTTCTGAAGATCCATTTGCATCCTACGGGTTTTACTCCATCTGGAGCAATGTCCAAAGTCCATACTTTGTTAGTGTACATGGATTCCATTTCGGTCCGCATTGCATCCAGCCATTTTACTGAGTCACCGCTCTGAATGGCTTGCTGGAAGCTAGTAGGATCATCAACATGTATCAAATGAGCAAAAGCATGATCAAGTGAACATATGATAAAGAGCAATCAGATAGCATACTATCATGTCGAGCAAGACTGTCCTCTGAATATATATATATATATATATATATATATATATATATATATATATATATATATATATATATATTTATATACATCAGTACATACACTATCATATAATGGCCTCTAAGGCATACATATATCCAACAGGAGTAAGATATTGAGAATTGGGTGATTAGATCCTCTATATATCGGAATTCTTTGTAATTAGTGATATTTGAGGAAATCACCTAGGTTTTACCTTACGGCAAATATTTGGTATTGAATATCCGTCGTTATGCAACAATTTCAAACTGATATATCTGTAAATTTATTTTATAAAGTGAGATATAACTTTTTGAAATTATGTTTATGATATTTACCTATATCAGTTGATGGTTCGGTAAAGAGTATTCAACAGCGGTGTAATTCTTCTTAACCATAGTACAGTTTTCAACCTACGACGCACAGGGTTTGAGTTATTGAACTCGGAGGACTTATACAAAGTATTGTATGTTGTCCGATATTCGTTAGGACAAAGGGGTTGGTACTCGTACTATATTCTGTTTACTCATGACTTCTTTAGTTTTAGACAAGTATTTCGTTGAAATACAAGGTCCAGATTTTGAGAAGATATAGGTATAAGAATAAAGTAGAGAACCCTATGTTGCAAGTATCAGGATTCTTCAAGGTGATCAAAGATATAGATACCTGTGTTAGGTATTCCGTTGTAAGTAATAGTTTTAAGAAATTGCTTCTCTTTCAGGTTACTCATACGTGGGTGCATTCTTTGATGAGTAATGCTGCTTGGCCTCCTTCCATTTAGTTGATATGCACTGGAAACGGCTGCATGTATTTTGAATCTGGTTCCAATTAAATTAGTGTCTTTGTTTCTATATTGGATATATAATGGATTCATATCTTAACGATGTTAAGGTATATGGAGTTGTCCGACTTATGCTTAAAACCAAAATCCGGATAAACTCCAGGCACGTTTCAGTAATGGCAGTTTGTGGGTTTTCCCGGGCTCCGACGAGAGTTAACATTCTACCATTTGGAAGATCAATAGTTATATTGTTCTTGACCCGCTACACTTTTAGTAAAATAAATTCTTGTCAGAAAATATTAGTGGGAGTATGGTAGAACTGGAAGTGATTCCAGAACCACAAATGA
The DNA here is from genome assembly GCA_030015575.1 of Agapanthus africanus. NCBI lineage: Eukaryota > Viridiplantae > Streptophyta > Magnoliopsida > Asparagales > Amaryllidaceae > Agapanthus > Agapanthus africanus. Next base: position 561,388,418 of record CM057345.1, read on the forward strand.
TTACTGAAAATTTAGTAGAGCCTAAAAATTCAATTGTATTCGACAATCCATTAGCCACTCCGCATATTTGGTGGGTAACCTCAGGCACCCGAGAGGTACTTTGGTCTCCTCAAAAACGGTGACAGGGAGGTTTTTGATTACCCAAACTTGCCACTACTGTTGTTCTAGACTATGAGATCTGGCAGGAAGATGAATATAACATCGTTCTAAATTAGCTTTAGAAGTGCACGCGTATATGACTCTGCCAGAGGGTTGTTGTAGTCAGTTGGAGCAGCGGAAGCATAGTGGGCAGGTAGCTTATGTCTATTTATAGACTGAAGCAAGTATAACGGAGATAGATCGTCTATTTTTGATGTGATAACCATAGAGTTTGACTTCATCAGAACAACAGATGGACATGGTAAGAAGGTAGTAGGGAGTGATATCCTGGTATTTGGATGACATGCTCTTCATAGAAAGCGATCTTCCTATACTACGATCGGTTATACTGTGGTTGTCACAAGTTGTTTCTCCACATAGGATCTGGATAAAATATCAGGGATTCTGGTAACTAGATCTATGGTTTTAGATCTAGATTTGGGAAGTGTCCCAATTCGGGTATTTGACACTATTCTAAAGTGTTTTAGAATGGATGACTTCTGGCGTGGTGGTGTACCCGCAGGTGATAGAGTCACCCTCTCTAAAGAGATGTCTTCTAGACTGATGAGAAGAGGGATTTGCATGATTGGCATATCTCTTGCTTAGGCAATTGGGTCAATCATGAGACGTCAAGTACCACACCAGATATTGCTTTTGCACTAGCTGCAATAACTATATATTAATTCAATCCTGGAGAAACATTGGGAAACAGTTATGAACATAAGTGGATGTTCTTGGTATATGGTAACGACAACCTCCTTCTCGAGGCGGTTATCATTTTTGGCTTCCAAAGTGACCTGGATGACAGAGTGGCTGTCAGAGTTATAGTTTTCCCTCTTTTGAGAGGCAGTATGTTGGACATGTGGTCCAAGCGGATACTAAGGAAGGTATGGCACAGGATACTGATTAAATTCAGTGGATGATACGGTCTAAGAAGTTTTTTGGATTTGGAGTTCATTTATGAACTGGGTCCCATCAGATATCCAGACAAATTCTAAGACAGGTATCGCTCATTTCGGGAGATAGTTTTTTTCCGCGAAGTTGAGATATAGAGAGATAAAGATAGAAACATTGGAGCGAATCCACTCACTGAAGCTATTTCTCAAACGCAATAGTTTCGCAAACGGGCTTTGCGAGATTGATTAGTAGAGAAATTGGGTGTTCGGTATTACACGAGCTGTGAGTATACAACACTGCAATAATTAGCCTTATGTGCAAGTGGAAGATTGTTGGCTATAGTGCCCTCAAGTCAATTATTGTAATCGCAGGCACACAATTGTGATGATTGAGGGAGGACCTGTACAGATAGAACGGTCTTACTCGAGATGATACTATGTTATCTTGTTTGCCTTTATCATTATGTACAGGCGTTATGTGGTATTACAGATCACTGTTACATGTTGATAGAGCCCATAGGATTCTTGCTTGACTACCAGTATTATGATGGCGATCATATATGTGGGAGCTGGGTGGTCTATAAGCACATCCTTAAATGTCCCTAATCGAGAGAGTATCGAGACTGGGCATCGATACTCCGGAGTAGACTAGTGTATACTTATCGAGACCCCGACGAGGAGCAGTGGCCGGTCTCACAAGTCATTGGTGTCAGTTAGTCATCTAAGATAGTATACAGGTGCTCATTAGGTTATGAGTACACTGGACGGACTCGCCGAGAACATGCTAGATGGTATTATACCTATTGTCAGATAGCAGTTCCCAGATGACATGAGTACAGGTTAGTCCGTCGACCTAAGATCGTCATTTGTCTCGTGTGAGTTCCCACCGTGCTTTGATTACTACCCTACCACGGCTCAAAGGAGTCGTGCAAACAGGTTTTAGTTGGGTACAGCCCCGAGCCACATAGAGGAAGTGAGCGGATCGTCGGGGATTCATCTCTCCCGGTATTGGGGGTTGATGTCTCGCGGTGCACGAGTGGCCATCACCAGAAATTCTTGGTCAATGTAGACGAGAATTACTGATTTGGATCAATAGTTTCTCAGTTGGTGATGGGCTTCATACCGACACGAAATATCGCGTTATTAGGGGTCTGACTTTATCCACCCCCTAGACTCAATATGCGATACTCTTAGAAGAACAGACTGGACTGTAAGGAGATTGTCATGGACATGCTCAGTAGGGATTCGGATGAGTTTGCTCGTCGGCCTTCCTTTCGCTTAATACCCGGTGGCCGTTACGTACAGCTAGTGCTGCTGACGTGCTTGTGGTTGAACCCACTGCCACCGTATTGACGAGTAGAGTCCCACAAAAAGGGTTTTCCTGGTTCTGATGAAATGATGTAGTAGTCGTATTTGGTATGTGCAGGGTTCCGATCGATTGATTGTACTATGTACCTGGACTTTCGATCGGACAGTTGATAATACTAGCCGATTCGGGTTTGGGCCAGATTATTTAATCAGGTATTGATTTAATAATTTACATATATGTATTTCAATATGTATATTCTAGTATTATGTTCTTTGTGTTATTCTATCATTTCGGGTATTCGTATTTCGGTACGAGTACAGGTATGTATATACAATAGAGTGTAATCTGTACTTATACAGATAACATTCTAGAAGGTGGACACCTCATTTTAGATTTAACCATTTGTTGTAAACGATAAATGAGGTGAAGGAATGTATAAACTAATGCTTCCGTAGATTTGATCGTGGTTTACTTACAATTATAGCTTTCACGCCTATTCGTTTGGGTGAGATCATTTATCATACCATATAAAATAAAAAGGGGAAAGAATCAAAGAAAAGATAGTGATTGTTTTTCAATTAACAAAACGAAATAACTAGAATTTAATATGTATCAAATTTGAATTACTAAATTAAAATTGAAGGAATTTTTCTAAGAATTTGATACCTTTCTTAGTATCATTAAGTATTAATTAACGAGTAATAGTTTAGTTTGTTGTGTACATAATTTATAATAATATTTATTAAATAAATTAGGTCTTGAGTTAGACATATAATAAAACAAAAAAGTTTCAATATCCATCACAAATTCATTTTCTTTTCCCAATAGAAAAATCTTTGTTCACGAAAGGAGTGGATTCGTCGAAATCTGGTTAGGAGGTGCCGATTGGACGGAAAAACGTATCCATTGGATGTTGGAGGGACCCTGTAAGAATATCTATCAGTACCGTTCCGCTCGTTCCGGAGACCCGAGCAAACCCACACTTTTTCACTAAAAATAGCCAAAAAAACACGGGTTTTCAACACTTATTCCAAGAGAAGGGAGTATGGTGAGAGGCATGCTTGTATAGTGTTGCACAAATGAATTGTTGTGCAAACTATTCAAGCATGAGCTTGTTTTTTAATTGGAAAATTGGGTTTTATAAAACAATGCTTCATGTTATTTTTCCTCACTTGATGAAAAGATGAGAGAAGGTTGGTTTTTCTTCACCTCACCATTAGCTTCACTCCCTTCTTGAGTTTTCTTATGTTCCTCCATCTCCAACCTTCTCTCTATAATTTAATGTGTTGAGAATTAAGAGAGGGGGTGGGGTAGATAAACACTTGAACACTTCACTATATTCTAGACACTCTAGATTAACAATCTAGAGTCTCTAGTTGCTTCACTTGATCTTTGGTGTGGAGCTAGAGCCATGAGCTACATCTTTCGGGTGGATCATTTTCGACAGAGGAAGACCGGTGGCCAAGCTCAGTCGAGAACGCCTCAAGGAGTTAGGGAAGATGGTAGAACACGGAAGGACACGGTTCATTCGGTATAACCTTTTATCTCAGTAGCTAGAACATCTTGTAGTTAGCTAGTATAGGTTTATGGTTCGATCACGACGGGTTTTTAGCGCCAAAGTTTTTTAAACGCCAATTTTTGTTCCGCATCACCCACGGTAGATGGTTAGGGCGCTATCGTAACCCAACAGAAACAATGCTGGATTCGTGGTAATAGGACAAAAGTGGGGAGGTTTCACGCAATTTCTCATGTATTTATCCTCATGGTTTATTTTTATTTTGGACTGTTTAACAAACCATTAGAATGTTCTAATTTTTATTTTCATTTATCCAAACTGTAAAGATTACGGTGCTAAAAAAATTAATTTTTTGTTCAAAAATCATAGAGGCGGATTTAGTGTATCACCCTGCATTTCTAACGAGCTCCTTGACGCCGCTCCTCTCTTCTTCTAAGCGTGATGGTTGAGATAGTGGTGATTATCCAATACCCATTACAACTTACAATAATTAACAACAAGAAGCAAATAAATATTTTTCAACTTCAGCCTAATAACAATGAACAATAGCTCAGTTGGTATAGACACTTCACCTCTTAGAAAGAGTGCGAGCTTCGAATCCTAAAAACCCAAGAGGGAAAGTGCGCAAAGTAACGTTTTCGGGGCAAATTAGTGGATCTCCTGGGTGCGTGTGTGTTGTGTGTTTGTGTGGGTGGGTGGGTGTGTTGTATGCGTAGGTGTGTATAGTTTAGGACGTACGGGCCAGTGCCAAAAAAAAATATTAATCAGCCTAATGAATTGTTGCACATTTACAAAAGCCACCCTTCATTTCCATAATTCCATAAATTACTTTAAGCCCATATAAGCCCAATGTTAGCTAATGGCTTATTAATCAAAGACCACAAATCGAATTGACTTGCATAATTTTGGTTCGGGGGTTTCCAAAGCACACATTTAACTTCAAAGGGCATACACATAAATTTGAAAGGAATTTGAGGGTCATAAACACAATTTTCATAATTATTATTTGTGACAGGATATAAGAACAGCTGTTATAAGGTGGGGCCCGCGAGCCATGGACAGTTGTCGTGTTGTGTTCAACATAATTCGAACAGTAACGGTCCGCCACGTGTACGTGGGCCCACAGCAAGAAAAATGATGTGTGCAAGAAAACAAGAGTCAACAGTAAGCAACTACCATACAACACGGAAAAATACAATCCATGCATTCTTCGCAAGACATGCTCCACTGTTGCGTTTGAGGGGACATTCAAAGCTTTAAAAAACCACTTTAGCTGTAGCCTTCAAAAGTCATCCGTCCAAGTTGCCTTCATTTATATAAGTGTAAATCAAATTTCATGGTACAAAATTTCGGATTGAGCACTAATTATAAAGTAATTAGAGAGTTAGGCTGGTTTTAAAACTATTTAGAATGAGAATAATGGAGGAAAGATCCCATTGGAGGGAATTTCCTCCTATAGCGTCGAAAAAATACCCCCCCTCTTATTTTTTTCGATGATCGGCACCCACCATCTTCATCGTTATCATCTAAGATGTGGGTACACCAAATTTCATATGATTCTACAACTTTTTCACCGTTGATTTAGCAATGTAAAAAGTTCTGTTGTCGGTAAACCGTTAATTTTGAACCCACTAAATCAACGGTGAAAAAGTTGTAGAATCACATGAAATTTGGTGTACCGACATCTTAGATGATAACGATGAAGATGGTGGGTGCCTATCGTCGGAAAAAAAATGAGAGAGGGGGTATTTTTTCGACGCCATAGGAGGAAATTCCCTCATATGGCCTCTTTCCTCCATTATTCTCATTTAGAATATTAGCACATTTGGATCAAATCGATGACACGTAAGCGTCACGTAGGATTGGCAACCGGCAACATGGACGAGTTTTAAGCCGCACTTGCAAAGTGCGGCTTATACGTGGGTCTTTGGGAGAGCCTCACTATTAATCTGCATTTTGCAAGTGCGGATTAGACTTGGGTCCCTCTTACAGACCCAAGTTAACCATAGAGGATTATTCTGCACTTTCAAAATGCGGAATAACCCCCCCCCCCTTCCAGAGATTTGGCCCTAACCAAAAAGCTAAGTCTTGAATCTCTGAATGGGGGTGGGTCATATTCCGCACTTGCAAAGTGCGGAATAGACTGGCCAATGTATCCAAAGAGCCAAGACATTAGACTTGGCTTTCTGCTTTGGGGGCCAAGTCTTATTCCGCACTTGCAAAGTGCGGAATAGACTGGCACAACCACCAAACCTGAAAGCCTTCGTCTTCTCTTTAGTTCCAACGCTCAATTGTTAATTTTTGCAGCTAGACAAACTGAATTGGATTTCAATTTTTGCACATTAAACCAAAAACCAACGGTCTAAAAATTCAAACAAAAAACGGGCAGCACCCCCTTTGTAAATTTTGAATAAATCCATATACAATATCAATTAAATAAACGTTACCCAACACGGGAGCTGACTCGACGCCAAACACGGCAGAGACACAATCCACGCAAAATATACGACGCCTAAATGCGAAAAAAACAAGCAGAATGCAATAAACAATATATATAAATAAATACATACATCTCATGAAATTCGATAAAAAAAACAAATACAAAAGAGGGAGTCACATCAAACACGACAAAACCCGTGGAATCCTAGATCAGCTGCGGCGGCACTGAGATGGACTGGGTATATTTTTCGGTTGTGTGGCTGGTTTTGAAGGTCCAAGTTGGTCTGTAACTCTCGAAGGACCAGTTTCCCCTCTGTGTCGGCAACGTTGACATTGATGAGTCATGGCCATCAGTGCTCTAGGGGGTGGAGGAGGAGAATCCAGATGTCGTATCGGACGGCGTTGGAGAAAACGACAGACCGATCTCCAAATGGTCTCAATCCCACTAGCTGATATCGTATGTTTCCTATGACGCTGTCCGCGATATCATGGACCTGAAACAAGACGTCGGTCTGTAATATAGATAAGTAAATATCTCAAATATATAATATTAAAAAATTACATAATAAAAAATACAAAGCAACAACAAAGTGTTTACTATCTCACGCTCTATGGGTCCCTACGGCTCATACGTCACCCGTGGAGGACATGCCGTCTGAATGAACCGTCGAGTAATCCTCGAGTACCAGCCCTGGTAACCTTTTAGCGGTAAAGGCGAATCTCTCTACTGTACGACAAGCAGAGCTCGTGCGTCCCATCGAAAGGTGTAGATATGTCGAAAAGCCCTCCAATCAACAGCTCTACCTCTCTGTGTGACTCAATCAATAATCTCTACTGGATCCGGGATGTGGTGTACAAACCCGAATTGTCGTAATACACGATCGGAGACATGATATGCGACGATGCCGAAACAGATCATAGGTGTCTGGGCATGCTAGATATCTGGAAACTGTAAACACAAATCCGATAGAGCCCGATAGATATCCAGTGTACATGGCATCCAGAGTACAGGTCGGTCCGGGAGCATATCTAACTCATTTCGGTAAAACTCGAGAGACCTGGCGGGTGTCTTATCCCATGTCTGACCGACGTTAAACCTGTAACACAACAATAAAGTATTGTAATTCAGGAGTCACACTTACGATTCACAACCTCAAATTTCGTAAAGGTTAATTTTAATTGTATAACTTATAATTTTACCTGCACCCTAATGGCCGATCTCCATATAGTTGGACTTCATGGATAAATGTAGGACAACCGGTTGATAGTCGGGTCCAGCACCATATCTGCAGATATCATACATTATTATATATCAATATATTTAACATGATAACAAAATCTATTATGTATTTTAAATTTTTAACCCGAAGAAGATAAAAACAACCACCTATAATATTACGCTCCTGCAGAGCGACAAAGGTCAACTCCTCGTAAAGGTAAGCGAGCACGGCACTCCCCCACAACAATGGGTCACATACGTCGAGATCGGCTAATAATGGTATCCACATGAGATGTACCATATTCTTCGATGTGTCGGGAAATAAGGATGTCCCGAGCTGATGAAGAATATAAGCACGTACACACTGCTCGACCGCCGCCTGATCTGCATCATCTCCGAGGGGATCGAATGCCTCGCGTAGTTATGTAAGCCTGATAGAATCTCCTTTCATTTATGCGGATGCCCGACCAAGATGCTCTATGTAAAATTCTCGCCAGTCGTGACCCGTATCCCCTGTCACCGGTAGACCGTGGATGTGAAAATCAAGCAGTACGGCAATATCCTGAAGGGTGATCATCATGTCCCCCACAGGCAAATGAAATGTGAAGGTCTCTGCCCGCCATCGCTCGGCCAACGCTGTAATGAAAAGATGGTTGAGACGAATGTAGTCAATTCTTGAGTAGTGATAAAACCTTGCACGTGCTAACCCAGTCTTCACACATGCATCTCCAATCGCCTGTCACGACCCGAAATGGCACGTGACTGGCACTTGAATCATATGAAGCCTATAGGACCCCATCTAATTCAAGTAAGCCAAAAATCCCAGAAATTTAAACCATTTTAAAGAAAGTGTTTTGTTAAAGTAAGCCGAAGTATGCATCTTTTAAAATCTCAAGTCTTTTCTGAAAATTTCGACAGAGTTTCCTTTGTAAATATTGGCCCCAAAAGAGTACAACATAAATAATATATACATGAATGATAAAAGGTATCCCCAAGCGGGAGATAGCTCTTCGTCAATCGACGGTCACAACCACGCAAGCAATATAATATACAACGCCGAAGGGCGAGGATCAAAACTGAAAAGGAAACTCAAAATCATCAAGAAAACCCATAATAATACAACGCGCGACTCTAAAGTCGAAAGAATATACACTGGTCTCTAAGTCAAATAAATAATACAATCTGGTTGATGGAGTTTCTAGATACAACTGAATATAAATAAAATGTACAATGGCGGTCACGATGCAAGTGAACCCACCTACCAAAGCAATCACCACGGAATGGAAGCAGTGTTCCAGGAAAAGCCGCAAAGGAAACCTGTACGGCAAAACCTGTAAGAAACCGTGGCACAACGGGGGTGAGTTTCTAACTCGTGAGTAGAAAATATCACCGAGCAGAAATCGTATGTATGACTCAATCCTAGGTCAATACGATCAGTAAAATATATCCTCAATATGATAAGATCTGAAGCATGATAAGGTGGAAAGGGTAAACATTTATACATAAGTGTAATACCAAGTGCTCGTGTCAGTGCCTCAGGTAGTAACATATCATAAATATGAGGTATGAATGTATCGAAATGAAAACAGAATACATCATGAAAGGAAAACTGTTTTCATAATATAGTGAGATTTCTTAATGTTTAAAACGAGGTATCAAAAATGAAATCAACATAAATCAGTGTCTAGCATCGACGTAAAACATATATCCGAATATCTAATATCTCGGGCTCCGGCTATCCGAACTGACCCATATCATAAAATCTTAATATCTCAAATATCAATATCTAGGGCTCCGGCTATCCGGAATGGCCCCTGAGCTCCGGCTATCCGGAATGGCCCCTGAGCTCCGGCTATCCGGACTGGCCCAACTCCGATCGGTATCCTCCGGATATCCGTCGAGTCACAATAAAATCACCGGTCAGTAGTGCTCCACTGTTTCAGGCTCAATGCCATCATCTGCGACCTTCTTGCCCCGGGGTACCGCACCGGGTCCACCATGCACCTATAGACGGTTTCTCCTCCTCCTCGAATCGGATGTATGATATCGCCCAAGAGCCGAAAAAACTCATGGTGGACATATCTCAAATCATATCATGAGAAAACCGCAACTTTCATTTTAAAATGATAATCAGTTTATAAAATCCTTGCGGTTTTTCTAAATCCAGAAATCTCATGGAAATCCGAAATCCCAATATCCAAGTATAAATAAACAATGAATTCTAAAATATTGGGCTCCGGCAATCCGGACTGGCCCTAATAATAATGCATGAAAATGAATGTATAAATATGCATGACAATCACAGTAATAAATGCAATGTCTAAGCTATCACAATAATAATATATCAGCACTATCAGCTAACAGCGATAACAATGAATTAATATTCTCTAAAGTGTACGTGACATGGCGATTACCGATGATGATGTGTGTGAGCCGGCAAGCAAGTGTACGTGGAGCATACGCATCATCGGTAATGGTGCTGGTGTCCTGACAGCATGGTTTCATAATAATAATGATAACACAATAAAGCATGCATGCGATGCACCAACAAGAATATACAGGACATGAATAATAATGCACAATGAAGCATGAACAATATATAACTATGAGTCATACCGTTTTGGCATTTGAAATAAAACGAATCGTGGTGTTTAGAAAAATAAGGGCTACGGTATTTTTAAGAAAAGGTACGTCCTTTGAAATATCTGTAGAATCCTTTGGCCTATCTTTAAAATACTCACGATTCGTTAGTTTTGAAATAGGTATGACCCAGGTCTAATCTAACATCTACAAGTAAACTACAAGACTAAACTAACAGGCTAATCGAAAAGTTAAGGAAACCACCTAAATCTGAGTCGATATATTTATATATATATATAGTCGGTGATCCCGTCTCAATAGTATCACATATGATACAATATATATAACATGACATTCTCGAGTTAAGAGTGCGGATCAATCATCAATATATAGCTCGTACGGTAAATCCATCGTACGGCATCCCAAATCTGGGAACGGGTCAAATATCACATTTATCTCAATATTCATCTGGTATCCTTATCATCACATATCGTGAACTGGGGTACTGATCTACGTCTAGTACAATACCGATACCATCTACATATATATATGCGTGTGTACGAAACACATCGCCTAAGGACCCGCTATACTAATCATGTCGTATCTCATAATACAAACCAAAACATATCACCGATCTCGTAGCACCATGACCGATCTCATGGCACCATCTCCAAGTATCATATACCATCCTCATCATCCATGTATATGTATACGTATATATATATATATATATATATATATATATATACATAGTCTCATACCTATGCGTGTGTGTATGTATATATATATATATATATATATATACGCACAACTAATATAAAAAGTATGCAAGTGTGTATGTGTGCGTGTATGCAAATCTTTACTCCAGGGTTCGCGACTACAACTAACTAGCGACACTACCATCCAATTACACTAAAGTCTATCCATGAACTCCTAAGTCTATCTAGATAATCATCTAGTCTCATAATAACATATTTATACATATAAGTATACGTATTCGTATACAATACTACGAAACTGCGGGGGTGCTATACGCCATCTACCCGACTTCCCCCGTAGATATATATCTACTCACCTTGTTCTTCGCTTGCCGATGCCGATGTCGCCACGAGCTTGCTTGTCATCTCGAGGTCCTCGTGGGGGTACCTACATATATAACACAATCGCAATGCGTATTAAAATCAAGGCGGAAAACCAAAACGGCACACGTTTCGCTCATAGGTCAAAACCCATAGCATCACATGCAAAACACGATCAACAACCCTAGTCATTGACGTTCAAACGCCACACGACGGAATAAAATATCAAATACCAAAACTTTAAGTCATGAATACCAAGAAATGCAAGGCAGCAACTCAAGAAACTTGCTCCAGATTTTAGTTCAGGTAAAAATTAGTAAAACAAACAGTACTAGGGTCTTGTATACAGGGTATATGACCTACATAAGCAACTTGGGCACCAAATTCCCCAAAGTGGCCGGCCAGAAGCCCTAAATTTCCGGCCTCCTCGGTTTTTGATGAAGGGATTGAGTTCGTATTGGTAGGGTGGCCTCGTAGTGGTCCATCTAGGCTTATGGTCTTGTTTGCTTTTCTAGTAAAAGTCCCGGTTCACTCAAGATTCCCTGCACCCTCTATTTAATCACAAACCGACATTCGATATCTAAAGTTCTGTGTTTGGGTTCTAGCTCTGGTTTGGTCCAGGTTTTAGCACTATGGGGGCTTAAGGTCACTACTAGGCCTCAATTACACAACCACAACTCAAGAATCCCTCAACTCTCTTCTAGAAATTTTCCAAGTCATAAAACTACACTAAATCACCTCTAAACTACATTAGAAGCTAAAGTAAACAAATAACTACTCTAATGGTGCAAGAATTACCTCATTTGGCAACTTAAGAATTTTCTTGAGTTGCCCCAAGTGCTCAAAATCCATCATTTCTTGGTCCAAAGTGCTTTAGAGGAGCTTATGCATGTTTTTAATGAAGTGGGGATGGACTTTTGATGAGTTTTTGGTGTTGTAGTGTGGAGGTAGAGGAGGAAGGAGAGAGTGTGCTGCCATGGGAGAGGAGAAGGGAAAAGATGATGAAGAAAAATGAAGGGGACAATGTGCCATGCCAAGGTTGACCCCTCACCCTCTCTCTCTCTCTCTTGCCCATGCCTCATTGTTTAGTATTTTCTTTTTCTTTTCTTTTCTTTTCCTTTATCTTTCCATTTTGAAATAGGAAACCCAAATGAAATCATGGTTACAAAAAATGTAACAAGTATTTGTAAATGTGACATGGTGCATGTCATGTGCACAAAACCGGATTAATGCAAGATTAGCGATATTTAATCGCGATTAACATTAAAATAGAGTATAATTAATTATAGAAATTTATAATTTGCATAAGTCACATAAAACACCCTCATTTTAGTAATTCCCATAATTTTCCAAATATTTCTCAATTTATCGGTATTTAATTATATCGTCATATTAAAATATTCATTATATATATTATTTAATTATAAAAATTCCTAAAAATAATATTTTATTTTTCTGAAATGTTACATCGCCCATGACCTAACCTGCTGTAAGTGAGCAGTACATGTCAAAATGACGTTCTCCTGCACATTAAACAAACAAACTTGTTAGAAATATACAATTAGAAGTAAGTAGTACAAGTACTATTGAACTGAATTAATTTCTTACCGTCACTCATGTCGTCGCCCGATGTCGGTCCGACATGTATAAAACAGACGGATCTACAGGTTCTAGGTACATCGATACAATATCTGCCAAAATCAATAATTCAAAGATAAGTGTTAATTATACATTAATGAATGCAATACGTAAACTGCAGATAAAATACAATATATCGAACGAATAAAATACGTGACTGGTAATAAATGATACAATATATCAGGCGACGCAATACAATACTGCCAATAGGATACAATACATCACTGAACACAATATATCAAGCAACACAATACATAACGGTGCTTTTACATCATTGCGGTTGATTTTGAAGTTCATGTGGAAGGTTAGGACATCGCGATTTTTTACAACCATAGGATTTGCAATTGATGCACATGTTCTGTCCTTTCACCCTTTCTCACCCTTCATCCATAACACTCTTGATACGACAGCTTGGAGACCCGCCTTTCTTTCTCGTATTGCTGGGTGGGAATATATATGGCCCACGATATTCCTCTCAGTGTCGTTGATCTGAAACTGGGCTAAACAAAGGGGCATACGACTCTTGATGGTATTGTGTGTAATACTCTCCACGACATAAGATCTCGTATGATATGTTTGATTCCCCTGAAACTCGTGAACAAGCTGCTATCACATGTTTGCATGGAAGCATTTGTAGTAAAAATACATTAAAACTACAACAACATCCATTATCGTCTATACCGACGTCATACGTAATTCCTGTAACAACCCCAAATTTCCTGTACAACTTTTTGTGTAAATTTTTCAAAATTTAAAGAAAGTGGTACTTTTGCCCGAGTACAAGTTAAATATTTGTTTTTGCTAATTAATTACAAGAAGGAGCTTGTAGCTCATTGGTAATACCTTGCACTGCTGAACCAAGCCACCAGAGTTCAAATCCCATACCCCACATTATTTTTAATATTGTTTTATTTTTTAACCTTTAGAATACCAAGGGTTTACACGTGCATATCTCAAAAAAACCCCACTACACCCTGAAAAGTAACTGTATCAGAGGATATACCAGTCGTCGGAGGAAGATTCCGGCCGCCTAACTCGGCCGGCGAACAGGCCGACTCAGGCCGCCGGCCGAGTCACGGCCGAGTCGCGGCCGAGTCCGGCGACGAACCCAACACAAAAAATGTGTCTTTTGGTCTCCCCTGTACACCTGCAAAAATTTTTTCTCATACCATTTCCAGAGATCTTTTAAAACCCCAATTACTCCACTTTTAATACATTTTAATATATTTTATTACATTTTTTTAATTAAACCTTTCATCTACCCTAACCATAGCCTAACCTTATAAATACAACCCCTAAACACTACCCCCTCACCCCAAAATTTTGAGCAAACTCTCAAGAAATTTCCTAGAATCCTAGTGTGCATTTGAAGTGAGCAAAGAGGCGAAGCTCCGACGAATTTTCGAGCGACAACCCTAGGAGTTCCCGGCGACGAAACGACGCACCGGAAACTACGTCCACTTCCTCTCCCTCTTCTCTTTAAGATAAATCCGTAAGTCCCACCTTCCCCCTTCTCTACTCTTTCTGAAAATACGAAATTCTAAAACCCGACGGAATCGGAGCAAATCCGATTTTCGATTCGGTTCTTCCTAAAATCTCACTTTTCCTTTAATACAATCTTGTTAAACCATTACATGTTGACTATTAAAACACTAACTAATCATATTGAACAAGTGCCATATCAAAAGAAATTGCTATTTCCATTTTACCGTACTTTTTCATTAAAATACCATATAGTTTCATTTTCGACATTTGAACATCACAAACTTGCTATACCTTTAAGTGAATCATGAGGTAATGACCTACCTTCTCACAACACTCATATGCAATATAGCACAACATCTTTTGGAAACCTAGAATACGGGAAAACAAAACATTTCAAATAAATACCATGGATTAATAAAAAAAACCATTTTCTAAAGGATTAAGTATTTACACAAATCTTTGCAAAGCGCCGCTACAACCCAATTTGGGGAACCCGATCGGATGATATGGATTATCGCACTTTCTAGGGCTTAGTAGTGCGAGATGCAGACCTCCACAAGGAGCATTCGGTCTCGAGAGATTTAAAATACAACATCTTAAGAAAATGTGATTTCTAGAAATATAAAATATATATTAAAATTGTTTTTATATAAATTTATGTATAAGTAACATTAAAATATCTATTTTGTAATAGTATAAATATTCCAACTCTTTTCAAAAATCAAAAGAATCACTTTACATTAAAATACCATGAATTCCATATAAGATCAATATTACAATTTAATACCATATATTATCAAAATTTGGTTATTCTCACTAGGAATGTCACAAATATAAAATCTACAATAATTACAACTCTAAAGACGATTAATAAACACTTGGGGTGCATTTTGAAAAGTATATAAAAGCATTTTTACATAAAACCCCTCAAGTTCTATAATTTACCCTAAGGACTCTAGTAAACATAGGTTTAAGCGGGACCAATCTCTTGAGCCTCAGGGAGCCGGAGAAGTGGGTGCTTGACTATTTAAGATAGAAAACTTAACAACGGTGTTATCAACACGGTAATCGTCTTTGAAAAAGACACAAATCCTGCCGTCCATGTGCAGCGGTTACCGATAACATCAAAACCATCAGGACATCAATTTACTTTTCTAATTTTCTGACTCAGACTGAGTCTCATTAATAAACTGACTTGAATATTATTCAAGTACAATCTACAATCTACAATCTGCAATCTACAATATTATAATTCAACATGAATTCATTCAATCTGTATTGACTGAACCGAATCATGGATATACTTCCATTTACATGATTCTCCAGTTACATCCATGATTCTACAGTTACATCCATTTACTATATCATGGTTTCGGTAAGTCATCCAATTATACAATTTATACAGTTTACAATACAATACAATACAATACAACAATATAATTAAAATACTACGGGGTTTAAGGGGTAGATTGGTACGGAAGGTGTTAGAAGTGGCACGAGACTACAAGATTAAGACACCTAACCTATGTTCAGTGTGCCGTTGTTCTGGGCTTTCTAACGGAGCCTCGTACTTTCAGTTTGCCCTAGTCTCTAGCATATAGAGACTCCTCTCGTATACACTGGCAGCCTTCTGTACCAAGATACAAATAACAGCGTTAACACCAATACAAGATAATACAACTTTAAAAGCTACTCTCTCTCTATCTTACTCTCTGTCTATTATACTTCCCCCTTATCTTTAGGACTTACCGAGCGATTTGTTCGCTGACAACATTCTCTTTCTTTTTTCTTTGAATGTCGTCAGGTGATCTGGACACGTCAGAGATCGAGCCCAGCGCTGAAGACTTGGACCATTTCGTTGAAGACCCAGAGTTTTAGTTCATTGTACACTTTTATTTCAGTACCTTTCCTTTTCTGTTATGCCATTGTTTAGGCATTGCTTTATTTCAGTTGTATTTACATTTCCATGCATTGTACAGAAAGAATGTGAATAAATAAAGTTGGTGTTCAGTTATACTACTGTCTTTGTCTCTTGTGCATTTACTTTTATATTGTTTAGATACGCTTAGCGTATGTACTTCTGAGTATATACGTAGCGGGCTCGTCGCGTCCCCTTCGCCGTACACCGGGAAACGGGGCGTGACAGGTTTTATTGGTGGCACATGCAGGTCAGAGTTGTATGGAACACTGCCATGAAATTATGTTCTGCATGAACAACCTAAGCAATATAACACAAGAACCGGTAACTAAAACATTCTTTATAATCATGTTCCTTGAATCTTATCATTTCTTATTCTTTGAATCATATACTTTGAATCTGTCCTAACCCAAATTTTTCTTCAAGGTTATGGATTCCCCGAACAACACAAGCACCAACTTCAACAATACTCCACCTCCACTACCAATCATACCTACTGTTCCTACTCCACTCACTGAGCAAACGGTTCTGCTTGAGGCGATCCGCAGCCTCTTAGAGGGACAGCAGCAGCTTTTGAACCGTCCGGAGACTGAAGCACCTGGGATGAAGCAATTCAGAGCTTTGCATCTCAAACAGTTCTCCGGAAAAGGAAGCCCACTGGAAGCTGAAGAATGGGCACAAAGTATAGAAGATGATCTGGCAGCGGCACATGTGCCAGATATAGCTTAGGTTCATGTGGCAAAATTATAGCTCACGGACAATGCACGAAACTGGTGGAAGGCGGAAGAAAACCGTCTTGAACAGCCCATTGAATGGAAGACTTTTCGCGATAGGTTTGACGCGAAGTACTTCCCTGAGACTGCCAGGTTTGACATGGAACAACAGTTTATTCATCCGCAACAAGGTTCAATGTGGATCAAGTCGGTAGATGAGTATGACGCTGAGTTCACCATGCTTAGTCATTTTGCGGCACACCTGATACCGACGGATGAGATCAGAGCCCGTCGATTCCAACAAGGTTTGGATTCGGAAATCCTGGCTGCACTGGCCACAGGAGATTTGTCGACTCATGAATCGGCTCTGAAAGCTGCCCGCCGTTATGAGGTAGTGGTAAAGGCAAGGGTAAGACCTCAGTCTGCTGGATTTAAACGCCCTGCCACTCAAATGATAGGAGGAGCCTCTTCCAGGCCATCGTTCGAACCCAGGAGGACTGAAGAAATTAATAACCAGTCGAGTCCGGACTTCTGCTACTACTGCAGGAGAAAGGGACGCTTATGAAAGGACTGTAGGCTCGCAAAGGGCCTATGTATAGTTTGTGGCACGTCCAATCACGGAATTGGAAACTGTCCTTATAGACGCAACCAAGCTCACACACCCACCAACTACCCGCAGCAGCCAATTATCCAGGCTCCTGCAACTCGTCCTGCACTCCCAGCACCACTTCCACGTGGATCTTCTGCACAGCCAAATCGCCAATTCCATCAGGCACTGAGGAACATGCCTCGAAGATAGAGGAATGTGCCTCCAGCTAGGAGGAACGTGCCACGGCGACAGGCTTACACCTTAGCAGCCATAGAAGCCAAGACAGTTGACCAAGGTAACACTAGTAAGACTCTTTCACATTTTTAAAACCCTTGTATCACCTTGTTATTTTTCATACACTATCAGTACTTCAGTCACCAAACTTTCCTTGAATTGTTACACTTTCCTTTTACAAATTTCGAGGACGAAATTTTTATAAGGAGAGTAGAATGTAACAACCCCAAATTTCATGTACAACTTTCTGTGTAAAATTTTCAAAATTTAAAGAAAGGGGTACTTTTGCCTGAGCACAAGTTAAATATTTGTTTTTGCTAATTAATTACAAGAAGGAGCTTGTAGCTCATAGGTAATAGCTTGCACTGCTGAACCAAGCCACCAGAGTTCAAATCCCATACCCCACATTATTTTTAATATTGTTTTATTTTTGAACCTTTAGAATACCAAGGGTTTACACGTGCATATCTCACAAAAAACCCCACCACACCCTGAAGTAACTGTACCAGAGGATAGACCAGTCGTCAGGGGAGGATTCCGGCCGTCTAACTCGGCTGGAATCGGCCAACTCGGTCGGCGAACCGGCCGAGTCACGGCCGAGTCGCGGCCGAGTCAGCCGATTCCGGCGATGACCCCAACACAAAAAATGTGTCTTTTGGTCTCCCCTGTACACCTGCAAAATTTTGTTTTCAGACCATTTCCAGAGCTCTTTTAAAACCCCAATTACACCACTTTTAATACATTTTAATATATTTTATTACATTTTTTCAATTAAACCTTTCATCTACCCTAACCCTATAAATACAACCCTTAAACACTACCCCCTCACCCCAACATTTTGAGCAAACTCTCAAGAAATTTCCTAGAACCTTAGTGTGCATTTGAAGTGAGCAAAGAGGCGAATTTTCCGACGAAAACCCTAGGAGTTCCCGGCGACGAAACGGCGCACCGGAAACTACGTCCACTTCCTCTCCCTCTCCTTTTTAAGCTAAACCCGTAAGTCCCACCTTCCCTCTTCTCTACTCTTTCTGAAAATACGAAATTCTAAAACCTGACTGAATCGGAGCAAATCCGATTTCCGATTCGGTTCTTCCTAAAATCTCACTTTTCCTTTAATACAATCTTGTTAAAACATTACATGTTGACTATTAAAACACTAACTAATCATATTGAACAAGTTCCATATCAAAAGAAATTGCTATTTCCATTTTACCGTACTTTTTCATTAAAATACCATTTAGTTTCATTTTCGACATTTGAACATCACAAACTTGCTATACCTTTAAGTATATCACGAGGTAATGACCTACCTCATCACAACACTCATATGCAACATAGGACAATACCTTTTGGGAACCTAGAATACGGGAAAACGAAACATTTCAAATAAATACTATGAATTAATAAAAAAAACATTTTCTAAAGGATTAAGTATTTACACAAATGTTTGCAAAGCGCCGCTACAACCCAATTTGGGGAACCCGATCGGATGGTGCGGATTATCGCACGTCCTAGGGCTTAGTAGTGCGAGATGCAGACCTCCGCAAGGAGCATTCGGTCTCGAGAGATTTAAAATACAACATCTTAAGAAAATGAGATTTTCTAGAAATATAAAATATATATTAAAATTATTTTTATATAAATTTATGTATAAGTAACATTAAAATATCTATTTTGTAATAGTATAAATATTCCAACTCTTTTCAAAAATCACAAGAATCACTTTACATTAAAATACCATGAATTCCATACAAGATCAATATTACAATTTAATACCATATATTATCAAAATTAGGTTATTCTCACTAGGAATGTCACAAATATAAAATCTATAATTATTACAACTCTAAAGACGATTAATAAACACTTGGGGGTGCATTTTAAAAAGTATATAAAAGTATTTTTACATAAAACCCCTCAAGTTCTATAATTTACCCTAAGGACCCTAGTAAACAAAGATTTAAGCGGGACCAATCTCTTGAGCCTCAGGGAGCCGGAGAAGTGGGTGCTTGCCTATTTGAGATAGACAACTTAACAACGGTGTTATCAACACGGTAATCGTCTTTGAAAAAGACACAAATCATGCCGCCCATGTGCAGCGGTTACCGATAACATCAAAACCATTAGGACATCAATTTACTTTTCTAACTGTCTGACTCGGACCGAGTCTCATTAATAAACTGACTTGTAGATGATTCAAGTACAATCTACAATCTATAATCTGCAATCTACAATATTACAATTCAATATGAATCCATTCAATCTGTATTGACCGAACCGAACCATGGATATACTTCCATTTACATGATTCTCCAGTAACATCCATGATTCTACAGTTACATCCATTTACTGATATCATGGTTTTGGTAAGTCATCCAATTATATAATCTATACAGTTTACAATACAAGATAATACAATACAACAATATAATCAAAACAATACGGGGTTTAAGGGGTAGATTGGTACGGAAGGTGTTAGAAGTGGCACGAGACTGCAAGATTAAGACACCTAACCTATATTCAGTGTGCTGTTGTTCCGGGCTTTCTAACGGAGCCTCGTACTTTCAGTTTTCCCTAGTCTCTAGCATATAGAGACTCCTTTCGTATACACTGGTATCCTTCTCTACCAAACTACAAACAACAGCGTTAACAGCAATACAAGATAATACAACTTTAAAAGCTACTCTCTCTCTATCTTACTCTCTGTCTATTATACTTCCCCCTTATCTTTGGGACTTACCGAGCGATTTGTTCGCTGACGACATTCTCTTTCTTTCTTCTTTGAATGCCGTCAGGTGATCTGAACACGTCAGAGATCGAGTCCAGCGCTGAAGACTTGGACCATTTCGTTGAAGACCCAGAGCTTTAGTTCATTATACACTTTTATTTCAGTATCTTTCCTTTTCTGTCATGCCATTGTTTAGGCATTGCTTTATTTCAGTTGTATTTACATTTCCATGTATTGTACAGAAAGAATGTGAATAAATAAAGTTGTTGTTCAGTTATACTACCGTCTTTGTCTCTTGTGCATTTACTTTTATATTGCTTAGATACGCTTAGCGTATGTACTTCTGAGTATATTTGTAGCGGGCCCGTCGTGTCCCCTTCGCCGTACACCAGGAAGCGGGGCGTGACAATTCCATCTTAATCTACCATTTCCCAACGTTGCTTAGAGAATCGACGAAGTTGGCAATGTCTCGCATCCGCATTTCTTTTAGCCAATATACTTTCATTTTTTGGAGTGAACACTGTAAGTTCACGTTGCTCACCCCGGTTCTTACGGGGAGGCGGAAACGGCGAAAAACAATAATTTTGGCGCAAGGCAACATGGACTAAAAGTCGGATCTTTGCTAAAAGAGAAACTAGTAAACAACAAGAGGCTACAACTACTACGCTGTAGAAAGTATACCTCACGATACCGGTCCTTCGGGTCTTCATTCTGCTGTCCCGCTCGTCCATCCAAGCTCCAAGTGTCGATCCGGACCTTGGGCACCTCCGCGGCCTTCTTGAGTCGAAGATGATCCACCCGAGAGATGTACACTAAGCTCCGCCTCAAGCCGAGGCAACTAGGGCAAAGTGATTGCTAGTCAAGAAGCCCTAGAATGTATAGAGGAGATGTATGGATGTATTTGTCTTTGTGGGATCTTTTTCTCTCAACACATGAGATCAAAAGATGAGATCAAGAGGAGAAAGAAGAAGGAGAAAGGTAAGCAACCATGGAGCTTCTCATTTCAAGAGAGAGAATGAGAATCAACAAATGAAAAGCTTAACCAAGAGAAAAAACCAACCATGGTTGCAATAATACCCATTTTCATCATTACTAATCCTATCATGAAAAAGTTGATGGCTACAAATGACATGACCATTATCATAACAAAAAGAAAAAGAAAACCAAAGAATACTTTAGATCTTTCAAGAAGATCTTAGTCAACTTTGGTCAAACGGTCAACAAAGTCAAGATAGTCAAATGGTCAATGCAATTAGCCACAACATAATTATCACTAATAGGATTGGTAAACAATGTCCCCGGCTCATAATGGTTTTGACCGAACCAACTGTCAAAACCCTAATGAGGTACCTCCTTCTTCTCCACTCCGCAAATCTGTGCATACACACCCGCATCCGCATTCCGTAGAATACGAATGCACAGAAGACAAAACAAATCTATCTGTGCAATACTAGGATCTGGCTTAAACCAAAGTCCACTAGTATTGCCTGCCCGAACAGCATACACACACAAGTGTACGCAAGTGATCGCAGCCCTGCCGTAAAACCATACGGCCTCTACACGTTTCGCTCAGTGCAGGGAAACTCTCTGTGTGGGACTCTAAAGACTCGACACTACGCTGGCAGTGGATTTAACCACAGACCGCAAGCGGCACTAGCTGTGCGTAACGGTTCCCAGGTAGATGTCGACAAGAATGCCGATGAGATAAACCCATCCGAACTCCTACTGAGCCTGTATGTGACAATCTCCGTACAGTCCGGTCTGTTCGTCTGATACATCGCATGGCGGGCATAGGGGGGCGGTAAACGTCAGTCCCCTAATAGAGGTACAAGTCGTATCGGAGTGAAGCCCAGAACACCCTGAGATAACACTGGAAACCTACCAGTATATCTCGCTTGCCCTGGCCAGGGACTACTTGTGTAATGGCTCTCCTAGACACAGCGCGATGTCAACCCCCAATACCGGGAGAGACGAATCCTTTCTAACCGTCACTGCCTCCAAGTGCTTCGGGACTGCACCCAACTACTTCCTGTTTGCATGACTCCTTTGAGCCATGGTAGGGTAGTAATCTAAGTACAGTGGGAACACACTCAAGGCGAAGTGACAGTGTCAAGTCGGCGGACTAAGCTGTACTCATGTCACCTGGGAACTGATAACTGACGATAGGTATAATACCAACCAACAGTTCCCGACGAGTCCTGTCCAGTGTACTCGTAACCTAACGAGCACCCGCATACTATCTCAAGCACGACGTACTGACGGCTGTGGGACAGACCGTCTCCCCCGCTGGGATGAGAAGCGCATACGCTAGTCTACTCCGGAGTATCGTTGCCCTGTCTCGATAGTCCAACGACTAGGGACCTGTATAAGGATGTGCTTATGGATTACCCAGCCCCCACGAGTGTGAGCGCCATCACAACGCTGGTAATCAAGCAAAGATCCTAAGGGCTCTACTAATATGTATATAAGCGATATGCTAAAAGAAACACATGCACATATTGAAGTAGAGACAAACCAAGTAGCATACTGCCATTTTGAGCAAGATTGTCTATACAACTGTGAATATCCCAAGCTTCCATCAAGTAATATACAAGCTAGTATGATACAGTAATGGCCTCTAGGGCATATACACTAACAATATCCCACTTGCACTAAGGCCATGTACTGGCGTATCGAAGACCTATCATCTCGATCAGCCGCTCGAACTGAGTCTGGGGTAGGGCCTTCGTGAGTGGATCTGCAGTGTTGTTCTCCGTATTTACTCTCTTCACCTCGATCTCTCGGCGATCTACGATCTCCCTAATCAGGTGGTACCGCCTCAAAATGTGCCTGGACTTCTGATGGGACCTGGGTTCCTTCGCTAAAGCTATAGCTCCGTTGTTGTCGCAATACAGCGGTATTGGATCAACAATGGTAGGAACCACCTGAAGCTCCGTGAGGAACTTATTCATCCAGACAGCTTCCTTTGCGGCATTGCAAGCAGCTATGTACTCCGCTTCCATAGTTGAGTCTGTAACGGTCTCCTGCTTGGAACTCTTCCAGCAAATCGCCCCTCCATTGAGGGTAAAGACATAACCCGACATGGACTTGGAGTCATCCTTGTCACTCTGGAAGCTGGAGTCAGCAAAGGCCTCAAGCTGGAGGTCTTTTCCGCCATACACCAAGAACATCTCCTTAGTCCTTCTCAGGTACTTGAGAATGTTCTTTACCGCTATCCAGTGTTTCTCCCCTGGGTTCGACTGATATCGGCTTACAACGCTTAATGCGTATGCTACATCTGGTCTGGTACATAACATCGCATACATTATAGAGCCCACCGCAGAAGCGTAGGGTATAATAAACATGCGATCCCTTTCCAAATCAGTCTTGGGAGACATCTCTTTGGAGAGGGTGATCCCGTGACAAGCCGGTAAATTACCGCGCTTGGAATCTTCCATACTGAACCTTTTCAGTATGGTGTTGATGTACCTTGACTGTGAAAGTCCCAACATCCTCTTAGATCTATCACGATAGATCTGGATCCCCAGAATGTAGTTAGCATCACCCAGGTCCTTCATGGAGAACCTCTGCGACAAGAATCCTTTGACTGACTGTAGCATAGGAATATCATTTCCTATTAGGAGAATGTCATCCACGTACAAGACGAGGAATACCACAGTTCTCCCTACAATCTTACTATAAATGCATGGTTCATCTGGGTTTTTGATAAAGTCGAATTCTTTGACAGTATCATCAAAGCAGATGTTCCAACTCCGCGATACCTGCTTAAGTCCATAAATGGACTTGAGCAACTTGCACACTCTACCGCTGCTCCCACTCTGAATGAATCCCTCCGGCTGATCCATATAGACGCACTCTTCCAAATTTCCATTTAGGAAAGCCGTCTTTACGTCCATCTGCCAGATTTCATAATCGTGGAAGGCAGCAATGGCAAGAAGGATCCGAATGGATTTCAGCATAGCCACTGGAGAAAAGGTCTCGTCATAGTCCAAACCAGGTCTTTGACAAAAACCCTTTGCTACAAGTCTAGCTTTATAGGTCTCGACCTGCCCATCTACACCAATCTTCTTTCTGAAGATCCATTTGCAGCCTACGGGTTTTACCCCTTCTGGAGCAAAGTCCAAAGTCCAAACTTTGTTGGTGTACATGGACTCCATCTCGGCCCGCATTGCATCCAGCCATTTTACCGAGTCGCTGCTCTGAATGGCTTGCTGGAAGCTAGTAGGCTCACCATAATCCATGGTGCAATCCTCTCTATCCCCGTCTATGAGAAAACCGTAGTATCTCTCGGGCGGATGAGACTGCCTACTACTCCTGCGGAGTGGCGCTGGAATGTCCGGTTCTCCTGAACCTTCTGGTTCTACCAAGGTTTCAGTAACAGCTTGTGGTTCTGGAATTTCTTCCAGTTCTATTGCGCTCCCACTTATCTGGTTTTCTAAAAATTCAGTTTCCAAGAAGTGGGCATGCTGAGAAACAAAAACCTTTTGTTCCTCTGCGGAATAGAAAAGATACCCCCTGGAGTTCTTTGGGTATCCCACAAACTTACACAGTACTGAGCGTGCCTCGAGCTTGTCCGCATGCTGCTTTTTTACAAAAGCTGGACATCCCCATGTCTTAAGGTACTTGAGACAGGGTTTCTTCCCACTCCACATCTGATATGGGGTGGTAGGCACAGTCTTGGTTGGAGCCTTGTTCAAGAGATATGCTGCTGTTTCTAGCGCATAACCCCAGAAGGATCGCGGTAACTCAGCCTTACTCATCATGGAACGAACCATATCTAATAGGGTTCGATTCCGCCTTTCCGATACACCATTGTGTTGTGGTGTGTATGGAGGAGTAAGCTGAGAGAGAATTCCATTCTCTTTTAAGTAGCCCAGAAACTCGGCACTCAAGTATTCACCACCTCGATCAGATCTTAGTGTCTTGATACTTTTGCCTGTTTGTTTTTCAACTTCATTCTTGTATTCCTGAAATTTCTCAAAGGCCTCAGATTTGTGCTTCATCAAGAAGACATGTCCATACCTAGAGAAATCATCTGTGAAAGTAATGAAGTATGAATAACCACTTCGCGCATGTGTAGACATTGGACCACACACATCACTGTATGAGTCCCAAGAGCTCGCTCGCTCTTTCTCTGTGTCCAGTGAACGGAGTCTTTGTCATCTTTCCCATGAGACAAGATTCACAAGTGGTATAAGACTGATACTCAAACGGATTCAAGTATCCCTCTTTATGTAACTTTGTTAACCGTGTCTCATTAATGTGACCCAGTCTACAATGCCATAAGAAAGCCTGATTTGTTTCCGGAGACTTTCTTTTAAGTGTGTTCTGGACACTGAAGATATGAGCTTGATTCAGTACGTATATTCCGTTTTGTAATGTACCTGACCCAATCAGAACTTGATTTAGGTGGATGTTAACTACATCGCTTACAAAAGTAAAATCATATCCTTCCTTAGAAATTAAGGATACAGATATGATATTACAAGTCGCACCTGGTACATAAAAACAGTTACGCAGAATCAATATCTGTCCAGTTGTCAGTCGTAGATGATATTTCCCTACGGATTCAGCATACATGCTCATTCCGTTAGCAACCCTGAGAGTCATATCACCTTTCCTGATAACCCTACGGTTTCTCAGAGCCTGTAACGAATTACAGATATGAGATCCTGATCCGGTATCTAATACCTAGAAAGTAGGGTTAACTGACATACAGTTCTCTATTACAAACACACCCGAAGCCGAAGCCACAACATGCTTCGAATTCTGGCTACTGGCTTTGCAAGCCCTGCAATCCTTCTGCCCATGTTCATTCCCGTAACAATAGGAACATCCCTCTTTTACTGCATCCATCCCTGAAACTTCTGCCGTTCCCTTTCTTTCTACTTCCCTGGTTTCCTTCAGGGTAGTAGGTAGAGACTGTTGAACTAAGTCAGCATCTGACCCGTTCTTCAACGTGGTCTTCAGGTCCAAGAGCTCAAAAGAGCTGGTCTCTGTAAGGACGTTGCCCCTTACAGATGACCCGATAGCCAACCTCGCTGGAAGCAATTCGTTCGAGGTCTCATATCTTGCGATACGAGATTGCTCTCCATATAAAACTTTGTTATGGAGGAAGATAGAAACTGAGTCCATCTTCTCGTGTTGCCTCTGGTTTGCACCATCAACTGAGGCTAACACGAGGCACTTGGCTTTCGCAGAGTTCCTTTCCGATGTCTCGCGGATATGAATATCCGTGACAGGGGAAACTGGACTTGAGACGACAGGGGTTGGATCAGTCAAGAGGTGTCCCAGCTTGTCATGGGCAATGGACATCTGGACAGACTTTTGCCAGTCATAACAGTCAGATTCAGTCATTTTATTATCTAGATGTAACCTAGGTGCGGTCACTGGGTCGCTGCAATTAAGAGAGAGAGAAGAAAACACTCAGCATGATGCTCTTGCAAGTTTAGATTGGTTTTTAATTTATCTGAACAGAATGGCTCCCACTGTCTCTCGAATCCCTCCTCAAACCACAAAGGAAGAATTATTCGGGATCTTTCTCACCGTACAATACTTGCTTAACCGTTCAGCCAGGCCAGTGTCGGTACTTCGAGGGAGGTTTTCCAACGCTTTCGCGAAGTTCCTTAATTTAAGAACCTCTTTTCCCTGGGGGCGTAGCCCCGCTAACACCTTTCTAGACACCTACTTGGTTTATAGCATTGATCGTTAAGTGAGAAAGTTCCCGAGGAGTAGCATATACTCACAGTAAGATCAGGATCCAAATATCATCGCGTGATAAAACTGAAGGAATCCTACCAGAATCATCACACTCCAAATGGTATGCAGCGCTGGCAAGTTTCAGTACTTTTGAAACTCCCGATGTGGATTTTTGCCCTATGCTCTTATGACCTTGACGAAGGTCAACAAATCATAAGTCACATGTCAAGTTCTACCCGTCATTATCCAGGTTAATTTGAACCCACCCGTATACACCCTAGACGAAGGTCAACAAGGTAATACGACTGTCCCAAACCAACGCATCTATCTATGCTACATATGAACACCCAACAGCTACCAATCACTATGCCTTGACGAAGGTCAACAAACATAGCTTGAATACTATTGAGTATCCATACGAAATGACGGAGGGCTACGAATGATTTTGGCGAAACCGTGAACGTAGTGAACTTGATATAATCGATGGAACGAGATAGCTTTTAAAAGGAGTGGTTCAAGCTCCGCGTTTAAAAAGCTGGTTTTTGAAAAGAACCGAGTGGTTTTGAAAGTGTTCCAATCGACTTTTACTTGGTTTATTTTCTTGCATTAGTTCTTTTAATGCGTCCCATCATTTAAGCCTACCATTGCAGAAAACAACCAAAATATGACGTACGCTTATGCCATTCGCATTCGCCACGGGGCCCCGTCATCGCCCGTTAGGTTACTTAACTAACGACAGAGCGGGGGCTGGGCTAGCGCGGCTGTAAAACATAAGCAACGCCTAAATAGATATCATATATATATATATATATATATATAGCAATGATAGCCATTACAGATCACAGATGAACACTTTGGATATACTAGGAATCCGCGATTCGTTCGAGCCTGCAACGAAAAGCGGATTACACGGTCGCGATGAATAGCCAAACCCCACCCTAGACCCCTACGGGTGTGGCAAACTACCCGCCTAGTACCCGAAGTGAAGTAACCTCCCTCAACACGGTGAGTAGGCCACTCGACACTTCGAGATACCCGGTAGTTTGTGCACCCCTCCTTGGGTCTATCCTAGGAGCAAAAATAGTAAAACGAAATTATACAATGACGGCTACAACCCCGACCCGGTTGTGCGGCCATACAAATAATATTACATCAATTTACAAATTTTACAATGAATGAAAGAAAAAGAAACTCTCATCTCACATCCATTCCCGGCTATTCATCCGCGACAATCCACCGAGTTCATATACACAAACCATCATCATTACAGATCACAGACATGTATAACCCCCACTAATCGACTTATAGCGATTAGTAGACGTTCAATACATGTATCACATCACAGATAATATCCATTAGCCAAAGTGTACGGAATACCGATCAAAATACGGATTTTTAACCACCCCAAAAGTCAATTTGCTCTCTGGAAAATCTGGGTGGAAAAAACATGCATAAAAAATCCCAAAACTGCCAAACTAAAACACTGCATAAAACCCGATCCAGTGACGAGTCAAAACCGCGGCGGAACCGCGGCAATGAGCATGTCATTGCCGCGGAACCGCGGTCGTTTGATCGATTCACTGGCTCGTTTTTCTGCAGTATTTTCACAAAACCCTGAGACGATTTTTCATATATTTTAAATCACATTTTGAGCAGAATGAAAATCGACAGAAACTAGAGGTTTTGCGGACATGTTTTGCGACCTTTTTCCGATCGATGTTCTAAACACTTTGCTAACTTACTAGTTTATGTTTAGCTAGGCTCTGATACCACTGTAAGTCCACGTTGCTCATCCCGGTTCTTACGGGGAGGCGGAAACGGCGAAAAACAATAATTTTGGCGCAAGGCAACATGGACTAAAAGTCGGATCTTTGCTAAACGAGAAACTAGTAAACAACAAGAGGCTACAACTATTATGCTGTAGAAAGTATACCTCATGATACCGGTCCTTCGGGTCTTCATTCTGCTGTCCCGCTCGTCCATCCAAGCTCCAAGTGTCGATCCGGACCTTGGGCACCTCCGCGGCCTTCTTGAGTCGAAGACGATCCGCCCGAGAGATGTACACTAAGCTCCGCCTCAAGCCGAGGCAACTAGGGCAAAGTGATTGCTAGTCAAGAAGCCCTAGAATGTATAGAGGAGATGTATGGATGTATTTGTCTTTGTGGGATCTTTTTCTCTCAACACATGAGATCAAAAGATGAGATCAAGAGGAGGAAGAAGAAGGAGAAAGGTAAGCAACCATGGAGCTTCTCATTTCAAGAGAGAGAATGAGAATCAACAAATGAAAAGCTTAACCAAGAGAAAAAACCAACCATGGTTGCAATAATACCCATTTTTTACTAATCCTATCATGAAAAAGTTGATGGCTACAAATGACATGACCATTATCATAACAAAAAGAAAAAGAAAACCAAAGAATACTTTAGATCTTTCAAGAAGATCTTAGTCAACTTTGGTCAAACGGTCAACAAAGTCAAGATAGTCAAATGGTCAATGCAATTAGCCACAACATAATTATCACTAATAGGATTAGTAAACAATGTCCCCGGCTCATAATGGTTTTGACCGAACCAACTGTCAAAACCCTAATGAGGTACCTCCTTCTTCTCCACTCCGCAAATCTGTGCATACACACCCGCATCCGCATTCCGTAGAATACGAATGCACAGAAGACAAAACAAATCCATCTGTGCAATACTAGGATCTGGCTTAAACCAAAGCCCACTAGTATTGCCTGCCCGAACAGCATACGCACACAAGTGTACGCAAGTGATCGCAGCCCTGCCGTAAAACCATACGGCCTCTACACGTTTCGCTCAGTGCAGGGAAACTCTCTGTGTGGGACTCTAAAGACTCGACACTACGCTGGCAGTGGGTTTAACCACAGACCGCAAGCGGCACTAGCTGTGCGTAACGGTCCCCAGGTAGATGTCGACAAGAAGGCCGATGAGATAAACCCATCCGAACTCCTACTGAGCCTGTATGTGACAATCTCCGTACAGTCCGGTCTGTTCGTCTGATACATCGCATGGCGGGCCTAGGGGGGCGATAAACGTCAGTCCCCTAATAGCGGTACAAGTCGTGTCGGAGTGAAGCCCAGAACACCCTGAGATAACACTGGAAACCTACCAGTATATCTCGCTTGCCCTGGCCATGGACTACTTGTGTAATGGCTCTCCTAGACACAGCGCGATGTCAACCCCCAATACCGGGAGAGATGAATCCTTTCTAACCGTCACTGCCTCCAAGTGCTTCGGGACTGCACTCAACTACTACCTGTTTGCACGACTCCTTTGAGCCGTGGTAGGGTAGTAATCTAAGTACAGTGGGAACACACTCGAGGCGAAGTGACAGTGTCAAGTCGGCGGACTAAGCTGTACTCATGTCACCTGGGAACTGATAACTGACGATAGGTATAATACCAACCAACAGTTCCCGACGAGTCCTGTCCAGTGTACTCGTAACCTAACGAGCACCCGCATACTATCTCAAGCACGACGTACTGACGGCTGTGGGACAGACCGTCTCCCCCGCTGGGATGAGAAGCGCATACGCTAGTCTACTCCGGAGTATCGATGCCCTGTCTCGATAGTCCAACGACTAAGGACCTGTATAAGGATGTGCTTATGGATTACCCAGCCCCCACGAGTGTGAGCGCCATCACAACGCTAGTAATCAAGCAAAGATCCTAAGGGCTCTACTAATATGTATATAAGCGATATGCTAAAAGAAAAACATGCACATATTGAAGTAGAGACAAACCGAGTAGCATACTACCATTTTGAGCAAGATTGTCTATACAACTGTGAATATCCCAAGTTTCCATCAAGTAATATACAAGATAGTATGATACAGTAATGGCCTCTAGGGCATATACACTAACAAACAGTGTGTCCTATTTAGCCGCTGCTTCACGACGAGTGAAGAAATACGTGTTGAGACGGTAGAAGGTTCTAGCAACCAATACCTGTATCGGTAATGCACGAGCTCCTTTAAGAACACTATTAAAACTCTCAGAGCAATTCATAGTCATAATACAATATCTTACACAGCCATCCATACATAACGCCAAACGATCTTCGTACCACGCTAAACTTCTGTTAATCCAATCATCTACCTCCGGATTTAATTTTCTAATACGAGCTCTTTTTTGCGCAAAACTGGAGAATCCGAAGCACGGCCGGCTTGTAACGTTTCAGAAAATAGAAAATAATATTTTTGGAATTTAAATAATAATATAATAAATTTTATGAATATTATACAAGTATGGAAATAAGTTTTAGTAAAATGGTATAATTATATACCTATATTTTGGGAAATAATTGGAATTTAAAATGAAATATCATTTATTAAAGCATTTATTTGATTTGGGGCTTTTATAAATTAAAATATATTTATTTTCATACAAATTAATGTTAAACTTGATTAGTATTTTACTAATTATGCATTGAACCAAATTTATTTGTTAAACATGTTTTAGTGTGCATGACATATCATGTACATGTTAACACTTCACATTGTTTTATTATGGTTTTGTTTTATAAAAGAAAAGAAAAAGGAAAGGAGGGAGACATGAGGGGAGGAGTTATGAGGAGAGAGAATGAAAGAGAGAAGAGGTGGGTGGGGGGGGGATTCTAGCAACCATTTAGTCTTCATCATCATCATTTTCTTTATCTCCTTCAATTTTTCTTCATCTTCTCCTTCTTCATCTTTCTCTACCTCCTTCACCATCCTCTACAACCCCGCAAACAACCTCAAATCCACCTCAAAACATCATTTAGTCTTCACAAAAAATGTTCCTCGGCTCTTTACAAACAACTTGGAATGATCAAGTTTGAGTTTTGAACACTTTTGGCCAACTAGGAATTTTCTTGAGTTGCTCCATGAGGTAATAACTCCAACTTTAGATTAGATTTAAAGTTTCCTAACCTCATATATTGGTTTAAAGTTCAATAGGTTATGTTTTATGAGCTTGGAAATTTCTAGGATGATCTTTAGTGGATGTTGTGTGTAGTGGTGATGTAATTGCGGTTTAATTAGTGCCCACAACCCTATTAGTGATAGAATTCTTGTCCAAACATGAGTTTAGAAGTTTCAAAAATGAATTTAGAATTTTCCGATATCGATTTTGATTGAGTATTGATGTTCAAATGAAATCTGAGATGACTCGGCGACTCTGAAAATTAAATAGCGGATATTGTGAGATGTGCAGACTTGTAGGAAGCTACGCTAGAAACCCGAGCCTAATCTCCTAAGTTTTGGCCACAAATTTAATGGATTTGGCCGCAAATTGCTGGTTTATTTTGGAGTTAGTGTCTGGGGTTTGGTCTATAGCTCTATCACTAGATAACCAGGTTTATCCTATATGCAAAAAAGCTAATTTCACTTTAAGAAAAATCTGGGAGTATTTTACTAAGTTTCTGCTTATATTTTACGATATTTGAAAACTTGGTTTTTGGTATTTGAGTTTTGACTCGGTCGTTTGACGTTCGTACGTCAATGCCGGGGGTTATTTTGTTGTTCTAGCACGCGTTGACCATAGGTTCTAAACTATGTGCCTTTCGCTTATTGTATCGGTTTTCGATCTAGATTTTTATGCAATACGATATGCTTTGAATTGCAGGTACAAACGCGCGGACTTTCGGGACAACGAATGAGGGCAAGGCATTCGTCGGGATCGACAAGAGCAAGACGTTGAAGGTGAGTAGATGCATATCTACGGAGGAAGTCGGGTGGATGGTGTTTAGCACCCCCGCAACCGTAGAATTAGGATATATATATGTATGTATGTATGTATATGTATGTATAGTTAGTAAGGTGTCTAAAATATCATACCCTAATACTATACTTAGTAGAAGATATTTGTAAATCCCCGTTCTTCATCTACAAGAATTCTTTTTGTATTTTCCAAATTTCCGAGATTTACTTTTCCTCGTATTTATTCTGTCGAAAGTGGTAGCTCGAATTCCAGTAGTTATATTTTTCCCAACAACCTAAAAGCCAAATTTAAGCTAACAAATTAATTACTTAAACCAACCCAGCCCACTCAAATTTAAATAAATTCCCTATAATTTTTCCTTGGCCCGTTCCCTTTTATTATTCCCTCAGCCCAATTGAAAAAAAAAAATTCTTAATAAAATCCTTATAAACACCCCAGCCCGTTAGCATTTTCTCGGCCCGTATTCTTTTTTTTTATTCCTTACTTTTCCCGGCCCATCCAATTAAACTCCATTCAGCCCACACCCATTTTAATTTATTTTTTAAAGGAAAATTTTTAGCCGGCCCACTCCCTTTAACCCCAGCCCGTTTCCTCATACCCGACCCGCCACTGCACTATTCATCTCCTTCTCAAAAAAAATTCCCAACGGCTACCTCCCAAAATCTCGCGCGCGACCCGCCTCCTCCGCCGTCGCTCACGCCCACGCCCTCGCCCTGCCGTTGCCCCACGTTTTCAACCTCGTCTCCCTTATCTCTTTCCCACCTCGCTCACCTTCTCACTTTTTCCAGTCCCCTCATCTCTCCCCTCTCGAAGCTTACAAACCCATTTTTTCCCCGATCACTCGTCGCCCCATCGACGGCGACAACACCTCGACAACCCCTCGGCGACCCTCTCTCAGCCTCCCTCCTTCTCCCTCTACAACTTCACAGCCCATCAACCCGAGCCCCTGCACACCCACTCCCCTGCACACAACCCACTTCAACCAAGCTCGGCCACCTTACGCCCCTCGACGCCGGCGAACTCCCCACCACATCGCCGATCTCCCTACGACCCCCTCAGCTTCATCACCATCACCGCAGTCCACTAGCCCACTGCCTAAACCTCTCCTCCTCTTCAAAATCTCAAAAAACCCATTTTCAATTTTTCCCCCTCACTGTGAAACCGCACTGTACACATAGCCGGAGCACCGCCGACCGACGCCGACCCCAGCACACCCCGGGAAACCCACAGAGCACCATTCTAAACTTCCAGCAAGCACAAAGACGACTCCGGGAACTCCGACGTCAAACCCGCATCTAGATCCAAGCTCACGCGAGTCGATTCCGCGGCGTACAACGCGCGTTCGCGACTTCGTTGCCGTCGTGCGACCCTGAGGCGTTCTCCAGGCAAGTATTTACTTGCTTCATGCTATAATAATAGTGTTACCCACCTAGATCACGTAGTTACAAACTTTCCGATTTCCTATACGTGTCAAGACCTAAGTGCTCGATGTTAGTTACCAATAGAAATAATTGTCTAATTTGACGGCAACCGATACGTTCTGTTGGCCCTTTTAATGATGTATAATGTGTATGAAATTCGCTGGAAAATACGATTGTTAGTAACAAAAATCGATACCCCCAAACATGTTGTTAAAACTAGAATTCTCTCGTAGCTGAAAACGAATAAATACACCATAAATCATACACATATTGGGAAGATGCGTTCGAGGGCTTAAAT
Source organism: Agapanthus africanus (assembly GCA_030015575.1). Lineage (NCBI taxonomy): Eukaryota > Viridiplantae > Streptophyta > Magnoliopsida > Asparagales > Amaryllidaceae > Agapanthus > Agapanthus africanus. The sequence continues at coordinate 561,423,036 of CM057345.1, forward strand.
CGAAGCCGACTCGACGAACTTTAACCCTATGTAGAATTTTAATGCTTTCTGTTCTGAAACCATGAAGATAATTGGATTGGAACACGACTCTGGACTGCAGTCCAGAGCGGTTCTGATTAGTGTGTTCTGTCCAAAGACCTGCGTCCCCGTGTTTCCTGAAATAGTATGATACGGAACTTTACAGTAGTTATAATATATTTCTGTTAGTGAAAGAAAACAAGTGGTTTCATTCCGATTCATCGCCGTTTGTTATTTTTAACTATATTTAAAAGAGCAGAACGTAAAGCTGTTCAGAACAATTTCTGAAATGACATATTGAGATTGAACTGTGTATAACTTTCAACGTACAGATGCGATTGAGGATCCGTCTATTGCGTTGAATACTTTATCGAAAACCCTAAATTTCATTTAACTGTGACATCGCTAAATTCTGAGCCCAACTGGGCGCAATTCGTGTCGCGAAACAGATGATCAGTTCTGAAATTGAAATTCCAGCCGCGAGCACTTAAAATGAAACAGTTATATCTTGAAAACCGAAACTCCGATTGAACTGAAACAAATTTTTATGAATTACTAACTGATTGTTCTATATATCTTACTTACATCATTTTTGCTGAATTCGTAACGTATTGATTTGTACAATTTATTTTAGTTCGTGACATGCATGTTAATTCATAACATACCTAGCTTATTGATAGCATAGAATACATATATCATACCCTTGTCATTTACACAGTGTTAGTGCGTGTGGACATTGCATTATCGTGCGTGATAGATGTTGGTTTAGTAGTGACGAGTACACCAATGGAAAGTGAACATTCATGACAGTGATTGATACAGTGGATAGTGATGAAACCGTGTCATTGGTATACTTGTACACAACTAGATCAATATCATAAATAGTGTAACCTGGGGAAAAAGGGGAAATCAAAGTGGAAAGAGTATCGTATTTAGAGGGATCGTGTTTAGAGGATGATCATTCGAACCGTGATACTTATACGTGTAGGACAGGATCTAGCGATCCGGCTGACAGGGTTATGTCCCGGGCATGTGGGCCGTTGTCTCGGGTATGTACGAGACTCCTGTTAAACATGATCCTCCTTCCACTATGTGATTTCAAACATGACCTAGAGACCGATAGGGACACATAACATAATCTGCATCATATTGTGACATAGTGTTTACTTGCATTATTCTCATACCAGTATTACCTCATTTACCTGTTTCATCCGATTATAATAATATCATTATTTGTGTCGCTCTGACGACCTGAGTATGCATGCTCAGATTCCGCGGAAGGACCAGCACAGGAGACGGATCTATCCTTTGAGTTCACGGAGATGTAGTTTGGTGTACCTTCTTCATTTACTGCTTTCCATAAAAGAGATTGTGAGATTGAACTTGGTTAGTTATCGTTCTTATATTCCGTAATCTGTGAACAATGAAATTTTAATGTAATAAATTAGTGATGTGATTCCTTTAATACTGTGCTTTATTACTGATTACCATGTAGTGCTAGAAGCCGAAGTGTGACTACGGCGGGACGATCCCTTGACCGTAGGAGCATGGCTGGCCTAGTCATACCTCGTATTCCGTATTTTGGGAAGCGGGGCGTGACATGGTTTAGTTGGTATCAGAGCCTGTGTTTAGTATCAAGGGATAACATTAACTAAACTGTATTACGTTATTCTTGTTTCACTACTCTTGATTTCCATACTTGAATCTGATCCTACTCTTTTGAATCTTCCAGTGATATGACGTCCCCGAACGACCCCTCTTCGGACTCCAGCTCTCAGGACCGCACGGAAAGAATACTCAGTGCACTGACCACTCTCGCGGAAGCTCAGGAGAGGAAGACAGATTTGCTTACTGAGGGACTCAGAGCGATTACCGCTGCAGGAGGACCCTCCGCACTTATTACCGTTCCCGAGGGCGCTACTCCACCAGCTTATCAGACTAGGGCTGGTACGGTGTCAGACTTCCGACGGTTACACCCGGCCGCGTTCACAGGACTAGCTGAACCCCTTGAGGCTGAACAATGGTTGGTAAACATGGAAAATTTATTGACAGCCGCCAGGGTTCCAGAGGAAGACAGAGTGGATGTGATAAAGATACAATTAGAAGACGAGGCCCGTACATGGTGGTCGGTAGAAGAAAGCAGACTTGAAGGGCCGATCGAATGGAGTAAGTTTAAGGAGTGCTTCTTAGATCATTATTTTCCTCCCACAGCCAAGGCAGAAATGGAGGAGAAGTTTATTCTTTTAAAGAAGAATGGACGCCCAGTGGACGTTTATGCGGCAGAGTTCAACCGTCTGAGCCGCTTTGCTCCATACATGGTCAAATCAGAAGTCACCAGGGCCAGGCGTTTCCTTCAGGGGTTAGATTTTGAGTTGCAGCAGCTGATTGCATCGTTGGATCTACAGACTTTCGCACAGGTACTCAACGCGGCGAGAGTTCAGGAACAATTGATTAACAAGTTTAGAAGACCCCCGGTCGTTCCAGCACGTACCCACATGCCTTCTCGAGGAGCCATACCGGTTCACAGAGCAGGGACGACGCAAATGAAGCGCCCGTTTGTACCACAGCATCGCCCCCAGAGACAGGGCGTAACTTGCTGCTATTGCGGTAGAGGAGGACATACTCAGAAGGACTGTCGTCGTGCCAAGGGACAGTGCCTGATTTGCGGTTCCAGTCAACATAGGATTAACAGTTGTCCTGAGCGAGCAGAAATACAGGGAGGTTCTGGACCGTCACAGCAGAGGCCGCAGGAGCAGAGGCAACCATTTACAGGTCGCGGTCAGGGACGGGCTTTCACCTTGACCGCCAAGCAGGCGGAAGCGTCAGGAGATGTGGTTACAGGTACTCTACTCGTACATGCCTTACCAGCTAGAATACTATTTGATTCAGGAGCATCGCATTGTTTCTTGTCTGAGCATTTCACAAATACACACTCAATACCACATGAACCACTAACCAAGGGATGGGAAATTCATACGGGTAATGGCATTATTATATCTAGTCGAGAATGTAGATTATGCCCGGTTGTAGTGTGTGGTAGGGAATTCTATGCGAATTTCCTCCTAATTAGGACAGGCAGTTACGACGCAATTCTTGGGATGGATTAGATGAGCACTTTCCACGCAGTTATCGATTGTCGTGCAAAGAAGGTGATCTTCCGCATTCCCAATCACCCGGAGTTTGTTTTCGAGGGCGGAAGCGAATCTTTGGAACCAGCTAAGTACAGAGCAACGCCTAAGGAACTGACAGCCATGGAGATTGATAAGAGCCCAGTCCTAGAAATTGTTCGGGACTTTCTGGACGTTTTTCTCGAGGATTTACCAGGTCTACCACCTCCTCGAATTTTGGAGTTCTCAATCGATTTGATTCCAGGTACAGCCCCAGTATCCAGAGCCCCCTACCGGATGGCACCAGTGGAGTTGACGGAATTGAAGAAACAGGTTGAAGAATTATTGGAGAAGGGATTTATTCGGCCAAGCGCTTCACCGTGGGGTGCACCAGTCCTATTAGTAAAGAAGAAGGATGGATCGTTGCGAATGTGTATAGATTATCGGGAACTGAACAAGGTCACAATAAAGAACAAGTACCCAATCCCGCGTATCGATGACCTATTCGATCAGTTAAGTGGAGCCAAGGTCTTCTCGAAGTTGGACCTTCGTTCTGGATATCATCAAATCAGAGTAGCAGCCGAGGATGTATGCAAGACGGCTTTCAGGACCCGATACGGACATTACGAGTTCCTTGTGATGCCGTTCGGTGTTACCAATGCCCCAGCAATATTCATGGATTTAATGAACAGGGTGTTCGCAAAATACTTGGACACGTTCGTCGTTGTGTTTATCGACGACATACTTGTCTACTCGAAGACCTGGGAAGAGCATGCTGAGCATTTGCGCACGGTTCTACAAATTCTTCGGGAAGAGAAGCTGTATGCGAAGCTGAGCAAGTGTGAATTCTGGCTCGATAAAGTTCAGTTTTTGGGACATATTGTTTCGGGCGAAGGCATCTCGGTGGACCCGGCGAAGATAGAATCTGTCAGAGATTGGCCGACGCCGAAGTCAGTGGCTGAGATCAGGAGTTTTCTGGGATTGGCAGGTTATTATCGGAGATTCGTCCAAGATTTCTCCAGAATCGCGGAACCATTGACGCGGCTGACACGGAAGGACGTGCCGTTTACATGGACAGAGGAGTGCACTCAGGCATTCGACACACTAAAGTAGAAGTTAACCACGGCGCCTATTCTTACTGTACCAGATAATTCAGGTGGTTTGGTGATACACAGTGATGCCTCAGGAAAGGGTTTAGGCTGTGTTTTGATGCAGCACGGCCGTGTGGTTGCTTACGCCTCTCGACAACTGAGAAACCACGAGAAGAACTATCCCACGCATGACTTGGAGTTAGCCGCGGTAGTCTTTGCGTTGAAGATTTGGAGGCACTATCTTTTGGGTGAGAAAGTGGAGGTTTACACGGATCATAAAATTTTGAAGTATGTTTTCACCCAGAAGGAACTAAACATGAGACAGCGCCGATGGCTAGAGCTGATGGAAGATTATGACTTGGACCTTCAGTATCACCCGGGGAAGGTCAATGTTGTACCAGATGCACTCAGTCGCAAACCAGCGGTCATGATGTTGACCGATCAGAGGAGTATTATTGAGGATTTCCAGAGACTTGAACTTGAGGTCATTACTCCGAACGCACTCAGTCAATTTTGGCAACTACAGGTGCAATCTTCCCTAATGGATCGTATCAAGATTGCACAAGCGGATGATCCCCGATTACAAAGGTTCAGAGAGCAAGTGGAAGCGGGACTGAGAACGGATTTGATAATACATGAGGATGGCTCTCTGAGATTCGGTAGCAGACTCTGCGTACCTAAAGGAGATGTACGAGAAGAAGTTTTGGCTGAAGCACACAGTTCAGCTTATTCTGTGCATCCAGGAGGTAAAAAATGTACCAGGATCTAAAGCAGCACTTTTGGTGGAACGGAATGAAACGGGAAATTGCGAGGTTCGTATCCAGGTGTTTGGTATGTCAGCAGGTGAAGGCGGAACATCAGAGAACAGCAGGATTATTACAACCATTGCCGATACCTGAATGGAAGTGGGAGCACATTACTATGGATTTTGTGACGGCCTTACCACGGAGCCCTAGAGGCAATAACGCTATTTGGGTTATCGTCGATCGCCTCACAAAAGCTGCACACTTCCTACCTTTCCGAGTGGGACAGTCGACAGAATCATTGGCAGAAAGATATATGCAGGAGATTGTACGACTTCACGGTGTTCCAGTCAGCATTGTGTCAGACCGGGACACGAGATTCTTGTCGCACTTTTGGAAGAGCTTACAGGAGAGTTTGGGAACCAGCCTTAATTTCAGCACAGCTTATCACCCACAGACGGATGGACAATCCGAACGTACTATTCAGACGCTCGAGGATATGTTGAGAGCCTGTATGTTGGACTTTCAGGGTTCCTGGGAGGACCATCTGCATCTAGTCGAGTTCTCTTATAACAATAGTTATCAGGCTAGTATTCAGATGGCTCCTTTTGAAGCACTATATGGGCGGAAGTGTCGATCCCCAGTATGTTGGGATGATATGGGAGAACGAAGATTACTGGGCCCCGAACTCATCGTTCAGACAGTCGACAAGGTTCAGATGATCAGGCAGCGTATTAAGACGGCTCAGGATCGACAGAAGAGTTGGGCAGATACCAGCAGAAGGGCACTTGAGTTCGAAGTCGGAGATCATGTGTTCTTGAAGATTTCCCCTACTCGTGGAGTGATTAGATTCGGAAGTCGGGGAAAGCTTAGTCCCCGTTTTATCGGACCTTTTGAGGTGCTAGAGCGAGTAGGAGAGGTGGCCTATCGACTGGCTTTGCCTCCATCGCTAGCTGGCGTGCACAATACCTTCCACGTGTCACAGTTGCGGCGTTATGTCCGGGATGAGAGCCATGTCCTAGACCATTCGGAACTAGTTTTGGGAACCGATCTGTCATACGAGGAGCAGCCTACTACCATTCTCGACCGCCGAGAGAAAGTGCTGAAGAATAAGGTCATTCCGTTAGTCCGAGTGTCTTGGGGCGGTCGTTCCCCAGGAGAATCCACCTGGGAGCGGGAGGAAGATATCCGTGATCGTTATCCACATCTCTTTGTTTAGTACATTGTATTATTGTGTCCTTATCAAATTTCGAGGACGAAATTTTTGTTAGGGGGGTATGATGTAAATCCCCGTTCTTCATCTACAAGAATTCTTCTTGTATTTTCCAAATTTCCGAGATTTACTTTTCCTCGTATTTATTCTGTCGAAAGTGGTAGCTCGAATTCCAGTAGTTATATTTTTCCCAACAACCTAAAAGCCAAATTTAAGCTAACAAATTAATTACTTAAACCAACCCAGCCCACTCAAATTTAAATAAATTCCCTATAATTTTTCCTTGGCCCGTTCCCTTTTATTATTCCCTCAGCCCAATTGAAAAAAAAAATTTCTTAATAAAATCCTTATAAACACCCCAGCCCGTTAGCATTTTCTCGGCCCGTATTCTTTTTTTTATTCCTTACTTTTCCCGGCCCATCCAATTAAACTCCATTCAGCCCACTCCCATTTTAATTTATTTTTTAAAGGAAAATTTTTAGCCGGCCCACTCCCTTTAACCCCAGCCCGTTTCCTCATACCCGACCCGCCACTGCACTATTTATCTCCTTCTCAAAAAAAATTCCCAACGGCTACCTCCCAAAATCTCGCGCGCGACCCGCCTCCTCCGCCGTCGCTCACGCCCACGCCCTCGCCCTGCCGTTGCCCCACGTTTTCAACCTCGTCTCCCTTATCTCTTTCCCACCTCGCTCACCTTCTCACTTTTTCCAGTCCCCTCATCTCTCCCCTCTCGAAGCTTACAAACCCATTTTTTCCCCGATCACTCGTCGCCCCATCGACGGCGACAACACCTCGACAACCCCTCGGCGACCCTCTCTCAGCCTCCCTCCTTCTCCCTCTACAACTTCACAGCCCATCAACCCGAGCCCCTGCACACCCACTCCCCTGCACACAACCCACTTCAACCAAGCTCGGCCACCTTACGCCCCTCGACGCCGGCGAACTCCCCACCACATCGCCGATCTCCCTACGACCCCCTCAGCTTCATCACCATCACCGCAGTCCACTAGCCCACTGCCTAAACCTCTCCTCCTCTTCAAAATCTCAAAAAACCCATTTTCAATTTTTCCCCCTCACTGTGAAACCGCACTGTACACATAGCCGGAGCACCGCCGACCGACGCCGACCCCAGCACACCCCGGGAAACCTACAGAGCACCATTCTAAACTTCCAGCAAGCACAAAGACGACTCCGGGAACTCCGACGTCAAACCCGCATCTAGATCCAAGCTCGCGCGAGTCGATTCCGCGGCGTACAACGCGCGTTCGCGACTTCGTTGCCGTCGTGCGACCCTGAGGCGTTCTCCAGGCAAGTATTTACTTGCTTCATGCTATAATAATAGTGTTACCCACCTAGATCATGTAGTTACAAACTTTCCGATTTCCTATACGTGTCAAGACCTAAGTGCTCGATGTTAGTTACCAATAGAAATAATTGTCTAATTTGACGGCAACCGATACGTTCTGTTGGCCCTTTTAATGATGTATAACGTGTATGAAATTCGCTGGAAAATACGATTGTTAGTAACAAAAATCGATACCCCCAAACATGTTGTTAAAACTAGAATTCTCTCGTAGCTGAAAACGAATAAATACACCATAAATCATACACATATTGGGAAGATGCGTTCGAGGGCTTAAATCGAAGCCGACTCGACGAACTTTAACCCTATGTAGAATTTTAATGCTTTCTGTTCTGAAACCATGAAGATAATTGGATTGGAACACGACTCTGGACTGCAGTCCAGAGCGGTTCTGATTAGTGTGTTCTGTCCAAAGACCTGCGTCCCCGTGTTTCCTGAAATAGTATGATACGGAACTTTACAGTAGTTATAAGATATTTCTTCTAGTGAAAGAAAACAAGTGGTTTCATTCCGATTCATCGCCGTTTGTTATTTTTAACTATATTTAAAAGAGCAGAACGTAAAGCTGTTCAGAACAATTTCTGAAATGACATATTGAGATTGAACTGTGTATAACTTTCAACGTAAAGATGCGATTGAGGATCCAACTATTGAGTTGAATACTTTATCAAAAACCCTAAATTTCATTTAACTGTGACATCGCTAAATTCTGAGCCCAACTGGGCGCAATTCGTGTCGCGAAACAGATGATCAGTTCTGAAATTGAAATTCCAGCCGCGAGCACTTAAAATGAAACAGTTATATCTTGAAAACCGAAACTCCGATTGAACTGAAACAAATTTTTATGAATTACTAACTGATTGTTCTATATATCTTACTTACATCATTTTTGCTGAATTCGTAACGTATTGATTTGTACAATTTATTTTAGTTCGTGACATGCATGTTAATTCATAACATACCTAGCTTATTGATAGCATACAATACATATATCATACCCTTGTCATTTACACAGTGTTAGTGCGTGTGGACATTGCATTATCGTGCGTGATAGATGTTGGTTTAGTAGTGACGAGTACACCAATGGAAAGTGAACATTCGTGACAGTGATTGATACAGTGGATAGTGATGAAACCATGTCATTGGTATACTTGTACACAACTAGATCAATATCATAAATAGTGTAACCTGGGGAAAAAGGGGAAATCAAAGTGGAAAGAGTATCGTATTTAGCGGGACCGTGTTTAGAGGATGATCATTCGAACCGTGATACTTATACGTGTAGGACAGGATCTAGCGATCCGGCTGACAGGGTTATGTCCCGGGCATGTGGGCCGTTGTCTCGGGTATGTACGAGACTCCTGTTAAACATGATCCTCCTTCCACTATGTGATTTCAAACATGACCTAGAGACCGATAGGGACACATAACATAATCTGCATCATATTGTGACATAGTGTTTACTTGCATTATTCTCATACCAGTATTACCTCATTTACCTGTTTCATCCGATTATAATAATATCATTATTTGTGTCGCTCTGACGACCTGAGTATGCATGCTCAGATTCCGCGGAAGGACCAGCACAGGAGACGGATCTATCCTTTGAGTTCACGGAGATATAGTTTGGTGTACCTTCTTCATTTACTGCTTTCCATAAAAGAGATTGTGAGATTGAACTTGGTTAGTTATCGTTCTTATATTCCGTAATCTGTGAACAATGAAATTTTAATGTAATAAATTAGTGATGTGATTCCTTTAATACTGTGCTTTATTACTGATTACCATGTAGTGCTAGAAGCCGAAGTGTGACTACGGCGGGACGATCCCTTGACCGTAGGAGCATGGCTGGCCTAGTCATACCTCGTATTCCGTATTTTGGGAAGCGGGGCGTGATAATATTCCCTAGTTCTATTTTCTTACTACTAGGCTACACATATGTACACACCTTTATATGATATGAGGATAATCATGGTATGATGATGATATGAGTCGATATGAATTGATACGATGATACAAGGCGATATATATGATATGATATGACATGGCATGACATGATATGACATGGCATGGTTTGATGAGATGAGATGGGATGATGTACGTGATTATAGATCCATACTATTTGATTGATGATATCGTACGATGGATTATACCGTACGTGATATGATGAGAATGGATCGCCGGCTTATATATATCGACTCGAGAAATATTGATTAAAATCCTTAAATAGATATTAGGATATATTTAGAGCCATATCTATTTTCAAAACCAATGAATCGTTACGCACTTTTAAATGATAACTTATAGGAACGCTGCGGCTTTTCAAAAGGTATCTTTTCAAAAATATCGTAGCCCCCTAATTTTATAAAAACAACGATTCGTGCTATTTTAAACTATAACTGTATGGCTCCTACGCAGTTGCGTATTTTTTTTTATACTGTTCGCATTTACGATTTCTTTATTCTGTTTGTGCTCGCTCTACAATTTCTTATTTCTGCATACACTTTATACCCTATCTGTACATGACTTCGTTTACTAGGATACCAGCACCATTACCGATGATGCATATGTTACACGTACACCTACTTGCCGGCTCACACACACATCATCGGTAATTGCCATGCCACGTACACATTAGAAATCGCTACGTCACCGTATCCTCTTATAACTTGTTAGCATTTTAGATACTGATTAGCACACAGTACCGCATATTATTTTAGATATTGCACTGCTTTACCTTGCTATACGACACGCTCATATAAAAATATTTGTTGTGCATTACAGTATTGTTCTGTGCCTGTACATATCATTTCATTACTGCCATACTTTTATGAGATTCCGTTTTCATGAGATTTCTAGATTTGAGAAACCGCAAATATTATTTAAAAACTTATGATTGTTTTAAAAATGCGGTTTCTCTTGATATGAAATTTCGACGTCCACCATGAGATTTCTCGGTGCTGAGTTATGATGATTACGCGATTCGAGGAGTGAGGAGTCACCGTCTGCGGGTATATGGTGGACCCGGTACGGTACCCCGGGGCAAGAAGATCGTATAAAAAGGTGTTGAGCCCGGCAGAGAAACACTACCTACCGGTGACAGTATTGGACTCGGCGGATATCTGGAGTATATTGACCGGAGTGATAGGAGACAAATGGATACGAGGACCGATTTGATGAGACGGTGCCTGAGATAAGAGGATTTACGTGTCAATGCTGGACACGGGTTTTATGATGATTTCGAGTGTCGATACTGGGCACTCAGGATTTATGATGATTTGATATGTCATTGATGGACACACGTTGGATGATATATATTCATATATATATAACACAGATGATATGGTACCATATATTGATACAGGCACAATATTCTACATTTATATACATATGTATACACGATCACCTTCTATTACATACGACATGATATTACATTACATATGACCTAAGAGATCGTTATACATTCGATTTCCACCTGCTGATGTCTTCTACTCACAAGTTGGCAACTCACCCCCGTTGTGCCATAGTTTTCTTGCAGGATCGACCGCTCGGATTAGTAGCAGTTTGTTGGCACACAACTTTTTTCGGGTGATTGATTAGGTAGGTGGGTTACAGTTCAGAGCGTAACCACCCTTATATACTTTTATATTTCTTTGTATCTAGTTAAAAGTTCCATCAACCGGACTATGTATATTTGGTAGACCTAGTGACCAGTTTGTATATTCTTTCGACTTAGAGAAGATGTGTGTATATTATTCTTATATGGGATTTGATGATGTTTTGGTTTCTTTACCTTCTTTCTATGATTGATCTTCGCCTTGGGTGTCATATATTTCATATTACGTGGTTGTGATTCCGCCAATTGGCGAAGAGCTAGCTCCTGCTTAGGGATGCCCTTATTTTTCTTCATTATGTACTTGTTTTTATCAAAATTTATAAAGGAGGTGTTGCCCAAATTTCAAATGGCGAAAATGTTTTCAAACTTTAGTATACTAATCCCCTTATAATTTAAATGAACCTTACATATATACTTTGAAAGAAGAACTTGATTTCATTTATACCCCCCTTTTCAAAACTCCACCTCCACTATTTTACTAAAAAGGTTTAGATTTCTAGGTTTTCGGCTTACTTGGGTTACGGTGGGGTCCTATAGACTTCACGTGATCCAAGTGACAGTCATGTGCTATTTCCGGGTCGTAACAAAGTTGGTATTAGAGTGTTAGATTTAATTTTGGTTCGAGTTTAAGTTTGACTATGCGGAGTCTAGGGCGTATATATATCGGAACTTAGGCTTGACCTTACGGAACTTAGACTTGACTGAGGGGGTATTAGACCCGAACTTTCGTTACGTAGGTTGACCTTGGTTAATGGAGTAGGTAACTCAAGTAGAGTAACATACCGTGTGTATGTTCCGCGGCATACTTACAATACGCTGCTTCGCTTAAGTAACCTTAGGTTGTGCATATCTTGAGTTCGTTATTCTATTCGTTCTTATGTACTATTCTCATCGATATTTGTTTGTGGTTCCTGTCACCATAGCTATGCGCTCCGCGGCTAGAGATGCGGTTAGAGCGAGCTCGTCAGGGACGAGGACTGACATGATGTTATCCCGGAGACACAGGAACATGTTTGTTATCCTTTTATGTTAGGGTTTATCGTTTGAAATGAGCTTTCTAGATCTGCACCAGATGATCGGATCTTCGCTTGAGGCCAGTCAGATTGAGAGGACTGTTGACGTACAACCTACTCTAGAGATTGATGTGTTTGCCTACCGTGCAGACAGATGTACCAGCTGTGGCTGAGATTGACGAGATGCCGCTTCCAGAGTTCACGAAGCTGAAGCTATATGAGTTTACTGGAAAGGATGTGACAGAAGATCCCTAGTCCTTCTTGGATAAAGTGACTAGGATATGTTGTTCGTTTGGACGCCCCGATGCGAGATCGGTTGGGTTGACTAGCTTCAGTTCGAAGGGTTTTGCTTAGACCTGTTGTGAGTCAATTGAAAGAGGACGAATAATGTGTATTCCTCCGATAACTTGGACGAGTTCCCGATGACGTAATCGGCCAGATGTCTTCCACAGAGTGTTGAAAATGCCCGAGTTCGTAGTTTCGAGTCTTTACAAGAGACTCTGGATATGACCATAGCCAAATATGGATTGCAGTCTACGCAGCTAGCGAGATATGATTCCGAATTGGCCGATATTGAAGGAATGGATCAAGAGGTCCGTACAATATCTGAACGAGTTGTTGTTCCTCTCCTTTGATGCTAGAGATTGGATATGTACGTAGGGGCATTGGATATGGCCACAACTTCAGAGGTAAGTCTGTTGGGGTCAAAAATTACACCCCGGTTGACCAAGTCAAAGTCAAAGTCAACCCCAAGCGAGGTGGGCCCAAGCCCATGCCAAGTGGGCCCATGATCAAGCCGAGCCCGGACATGAAGCGGCCGGCCTCCCCCATGCCAAAATAAAAATCATGTAACAAATAATTTTGATGTAATTTTTTATGCATGAATATAAGGAAAATGTGCATAAAGCCAAATTTTTGTAAAGTCCATGGCTTATGTGAAAAAAAAAATTAGCACATGAGGCATGGGATGGGCAAAATACCATTTTGTAAAGCCCGAGGGGATATGTGTAAATGTGTAAGCCTATATAAGACAACATGATGATGAAATAAAAGATAACAATTCATTCTCTAAAATTCTAAGGTTTTTGCCTTCTTCCCCTTCCTCAAGGTTCTAAAACCTTCTCCCCCTTTTTGAATTAAATCAAGAATTTAACTCTTCCTTTTCCAAAAATAAAGAGTTTTTTACCATAAAACCCATAAAGGGGAGCTCCGATCTCCCATCAGATCTCTAAAAGGGGAGATTTTGAATCTCACCCCCCATTTTCCTTCAAGATCCAGCCAACGAAGAGGAGGAAGAAGGAGACCCATCTCCAAAAATCCCATTCCGGGAGGATCCAAGGCTCAAAAGAAGATCCACAGATCTCTAGGAGTTTAACTCCATTCAAAATCTATTGGAGTTTAACTCCATAAATCAAACCCCTTTTTAGGAGTTTAACTCCAATTCTATACCTAATCCCTGTTAGGAGTTTAACTCCAAAGCCCCTTGGGAGTTTAACTCCTAACCCGGGGGCTAAGCCCCTTATCCGCTGGTGTTTCCAGCGGTCGCGTGCCACGCACGTGCCCCGCGGGCGTTCAGCGGTCGCGTTCCGCGCACGTGACCCGCGGGCGTCCAGCGGTCGCGTGCAGGGCATGTGACCCGCGGGCGCTAAGCGCCCACGTGCATCTCACGCGACCCGCGGACGCTCAGCGCCCAGTGGTCGCGTGAAGCGCACGTGACCCGCTGGCGCCCTACGGTCGCGTGCAGGGCACGTGACCCGTGGGCGCTAAGCGCCCACGTGCACCTCACGCGACCCATGGGCGCTCAGTGCCCACATTCCAGGCACGTGACCCGTGGGCGCCAAGCGCTCACGCGCCAGGCACGTGACCCGAGGGCGTCAGCGCCCATGCGCCAGGTACGTGACCTGTGGGCGCCCAGTGCCCACGTGCCATGCACGCGTCGTTAAGACGCTCCTCCCCTATTTTATATGCACTCCATACTAAATATACTTCCCCCGTAAAACTCTGCGGGGCCCCGATATATCCAAAACCCTTTCAAAACATACGCACACTGCACGTTGAGTCCGCATGAGCTGTTGACCCATCAATCAGAGGTTCCCTCGCTCTAAAGGCGAGGGGTAATTAACGGCAGCTTAGTCCGCGACTGCCGGAGATTCGGATCCCCACAATCAATAAACCCCCGCCTACCCTAGGCAGAGGGAATCTGTAGTACGCCTGACAAGCGCGCGCGTATTCCCATCTCAATAGGGTGACGAAAAACACCCTACAGATTCTGGCATGCCCGGTGGGACATTTCTCTCATCCCATATTTCGGGTTAAACGTTCATGCGAACTCAATCCATATATATATAGATTGCATGTACTGAAATCATGTTTCCTTGTGCAGGTTAAGTTTCCAATTGCAATCTTCGAATGCAACAAAATGTTTTTAAGGGCAAGCTCAGCTCTCAACACAGCTCCCATCTCCTACATGATGAAGATGGATGCCAGGACGGTCCTTCCGGCCAGTCTCGGGCGATAGTGGGAGGAGCCGCCGCTACCATTCGGCTCTATTCTGTTCATGCCAGCTAACACCATCTTTGCTCATCAAGCCCTGGTGATGGATAAACCGGCCTCGAAAGGAAAGAGGCCAAATGTGGTGGTCTCGAGGGCGCCCTAACCCAAACGCAAATCGGTGTCTGAACGACTTTCCATGGCCCCAGCTGGGGGCAAAGCCATCAGAACAAAAGAAGTTGTCAGACGTCGTGGATAAGCCCAGGCGATACCTTCGACGGACATGCGGGTGGATGTTTTCTCAAGCCTCCCCATCACTCGGCCTACGGCGGCTTCCCGAAGAGTAGAAGCCTGCCAAGCGCTCAAGGCAGAGAAGCTGAGGCAGAAGCGGCTCGGATACAGAGCCTACAAAAGGGCTAGGGCTCCGGTCATGTTGAAATTTATGAATTTCCAAGGCCCGGGCCGCTCCGCGAAACCACCCGCCAAAGATAGAGAGAGGGCTGGATATGTAGTCCACACTGTCTACATGGTGGGCATACGCAGCAAAAGCAAGGATGGGGCCACTACATCTCAAATCCAATCTGGTGTGAATGTGGTTGTCACTTCCCAAGACCAGCATCCTCCGGAAGGTAATGAAAATCCTCCCAGTGAAGCTGATAAGAAGAGAGATCCCTCGGTTCATGAGGAGTCGGGCTCGGAAAGAGAAGAGGAGCCAATCTTCCATACCAAGAACGCAGAGCAGCAACTTCTCCAAGAGCTCCAAAAACATCTCAGAAGTAGAGACAAGGAGATGTCCAATCTCTACTCAAAAATTGACGACTTGACAAACGTCGTCTTATGGCTCACGGCCCAAGTTGCCTCTCAGCCGCTCAATCAAGCGCATGGCTCTGCTCATGAACCAGGAAACGATGTCCCGATACAGCTGACGCCTATTCCCCCAAATCCAAAGGTGGGCGGACTACACGAAAGCCAGTCGCATCCGATCTCGGCAAATGTCTTGGCTATCGATGACAGCAGCCCGCTAACTCAAGATCAAATCATGGATTTTGTTGCCAACAAAGTCAAAACCTTGGTAGACGAACCCGAAGCACAAAAAGATATCAACAGTAGTGGGAGACCATATCCCGCTCAGTATGATCTGGTAGAGTTTCCTAGCGGCTATGTCATCCCTAAATTCGGAAGATTCGATGGGACGGGAAATGCGAATCAGCACATCGCCCACTTTAAAGCCTCATGCGGGAATACTGGGGGCAATGATGCGCTTCTCCTCTGCCGGTTCGTTAATAGCTTGACCGATGTTGCTTTCGACTGGTACGCGAGCATACCGGATGGCTCCGTCACAACTTTCGTCCAAATGGAGTCTCTATTTCGACAGAGGTACATGAGCGTCAGCGCTAAGATCACCATTGCTGATCTCGTAAGGACCAAGCCAAAGAACAATGAAAGCAACACGGATTTTATAACCCAATGGCGCAATCTCTCCGTAAAATGTGAACCGCCGATAGAGCAGGACCAATCTGTCAGTCTCCTCGTCGGAAATCTCAACAATTGGATGGCCTCGTTTCTATGCACCGTGGGTCTCAAAACATTCCAATAGCTGACCAGGAAAGTTAAGATGTTGGAACGCTTAAAGCAGGAGTTCTCCTCTGACTCCCAAAATAACAATAGGTCATGGAGAAACCGAAAGGACGAAAATCGCAAAGGCGGAAATTCTGACGATGCTGAATCTTTTAACACTTCGGCTAACCGAAATAAGCAAGGGATGAGCGGGCCTAATGCCAACCAGCTTCGGAAGCCAGTGTTCGGAGAGGGAGAAGAATCTCCACTAAAAGAGAAGCCGGATAAGGTCTATTCCTTCAGAAGGGACAAAGTCCGTAAAATATTTAAGGATGCCCTAAGAAACGGTCTGCAATTGCCGGAATAAAAAAAGACCGCAGGAAGCGAATATGATCGACGACCCCAAATATTGCCCCTATCACAGAGTGATAAGTCATGCTATTGAGGACTGTTTCGTCTTCAAAGATTGGGTCGAAAAACAATATAAGGCGGGAGAAATTTCGTTGTCCCATGGCGTGTTAGCGAACAAACAAGTTGCGACCGCCAATTTCATACAAATGGAAACCGAAGCCCTTTGGGAATCTGCTGCTCCATCGACCACCACGTCGTTAAACTGGGGGACAATCGATCACTACGTCATTAAACTGGGAACCGATGATCACTACGTCGTTAAACTGGGAACTGTCAACCTCTAAGTCGGTAAACCGGGGATGTAAAAAAAAGTGTAAATAAATAAAAAAGCCGAAATGATGGGGCAACTCGCAATAAAAATCAGCGAGTAAAATAAAGATGAAAAATAAAGCCGAATGTTCCCCGCCGAAAAGACGCGGCCGGGACGTTGGGACGTCCGGGCCTGAATTTCGAGGCCAGATGCTATTTGGTGCTATCCGTCCACCTCTCTGAAGATGCTAAGTTGATTTATGGCACCATGTATCTAAGGTTTAAACGGATGCGGCCGATGTAGCAGACTTCGTCAGATTCTCCCCTCGTTTGAGGGGTTTTTGATTGTGGGGACGCTCTTCCCTGCAGGCGCAAGCCCCTGCAGTTGATTACGCTACCGCATCACAGTAACCGCTTTCTCCTTCTCTAGATGGTCACTTCGTATCGTGTGTATTTATTTTGATTTTGGTTGTCCGTGGATTGTATACGAAGACTAATTTATGTTGTCGCCCGTAGGGCGTGGATTAGTCCAAATCCGTATCTTTTTAGATTTGGGGTTGGGGTTGGGTTTAAGGATACGTTAGTCTCATTTGAGACTAAGATCAACTTAAACGTTTGTTAAGGATACGTTAGTCTAATTTTAGACTAAGATCAACTCAACGGGATCATTTAGATCCAACAAAATAGCTTGTGGGCTCTATTATTTAGTTTAGGGACATTGCGGTCCAAGGTTAAGGACATCATAGTCCATGATGGTTTAAAGTCGTCATAGTCTGTAAAGTTTAAAGACATCATAGTCTATGAGTTTAAGGACCTCACAGTCCATAAAGTTTAAGGACATCATAGTCCATGAGTTTAAGGATCCCACAATCCAAGGTTAAAGACATCATGGTCCATGGGTTTAAGGACCCCACAGTCCAAGGTTATGTTTGGTTGTCGGGACCCGTCACCTCTCTGAATACGTTGAAGGATTACAACGACATATATCAGAGGAGTGCAGAGATGTACCCTTGAACCAAGGAGATCTATAGTCTAATTTAGGACTAAGATCAGTTAATTAGATTATGAGCACATTAGCTCAGTTAAATCTGAATGGAGGACTTATGGCCAACTTGGGCCAAGTCCAATTAGATTTAAAATGTTGGACATTTGTTTGGGCTGCTGAACATTTGTCTGGGCTTGGCCCTTTTAACAATGCTGAGCATTGATTTGGGTTCTGATAGTATTTCTGTCTTTTATTGAGTGCTGAGCACTCATCATAGCTCTGGGGCTTGTTAAAGAACAATTTATGTTCTTTTAGCGTACACGTGAGGAGCACATGGTGCGCTTGGCGCCAGTCAAAGAGCGTAGAGCGCTTCTGTTGGATAGCGCACACGTGAGGAGCGCGTGGCGCGCTTGGCGCTGAGCGCCAGTCTATGAGCGCATTGCGCTTCTGTTGGGTAGCGCACACATGAGGAGCACGTGGTGCACTTGGCGCTAAGCACCAGTCTATGAGCGCATTGCGCTTCTGTTGGGTAGCGCACACGTGAGGAGCACATAGCGCTTGGCTCTAAGCGCCAGTCTATGAGCGCATTGCGCTTCTGTTGGATAGCGCACACGTGAGGAGCACATGGTGCGCTTGGCGCTAAGCGCCAGTCTATGAGCTCATTGCGCTTCTGTTGGGTAGCGCACACGTGAGGAGCATATGGCGCGCTTAGCGCCAGATAATGGGCGCATTACGCCAGTTTATGAGCGCAGAGCGCTATTTGTTCAGTGGCGCACACGTGAGGGGCACGTGGTGCGCTTGGCGCTGTGCGCCAGTTAAAGAGCGCAAAAGCGTATCTGATCAGTTTTAAGATCTGAGAAATAAATTCTCGTTTATAGGAGACTTTGTCTCGAGATTCTAAGAACAAAAGTTCTTCTTTTATAGGAGATGTTTCAATCTCTTATTCTGGTGAAAAGGTTTGCCTTTATGGATCTGTGATCCTAAGAGAATTGAATTATTCTCTCCCTCCTTTTATGATGAGATACTATAATCTCTATTGTGAAAGACAACTTGTCTTTTAGATCAATGATCTGAAGAAGATTAAGTTCTTCCTTTTATTTATTTTTTTGATGAGATACTTTGATCTCTCTTTTTGTAAAAGACCTTGGTCTTATAGATCTATGATCTTTGAAAAAGAAGTGAATTCTTCTTTTATATTAGATGATTTCATCTCTCTGTTCTTCCTTTACCTTGAAGAAAATCTTCTTCTTCTGAGAGCTAGCTCTTTGTTTTTGAAATCTCTCAAAGTTTGTGGGGGGGGGAGGGGGGTTCCTCTATATGAGACTTGAAGTCTTGGGTCCTTTATATAGTGAAGGCTGATCAATTAAAGAGATATTTTCTCTAATTTATTTGGGGATGTTTCCCCCGGTGGATTTTTGATCCAAGGGCTTCTGATTTACAGAAGGCAATCTTCTTGTTTTTAATAAGATTGGAAAATCTTCTCCAAACGGAATTTATTCTGTATTTTTGGTGATTTTTAATCATCATTGGATCATTGATCCATCGGTGCTCTGATTTACAGAGCGCAATCCTTTGTTTGGAAATATTTTGAGGAATCTTTCCTTAACAGAATTTTATTCTGGTCAATTAATGATTTATCATTATTATTGGATCATTGATCTAACAGTGGGGAACATTTAGTTCCAGCGCTAGCGCACTCATGTTTTGCACGTGGTGCGCTGCTTCAGAGCGCCGGCGCTCTTGGCGCACATAGCGCTAGCGCACTCGTGCTTTGCACGTGGTGTGTAACAACCCTAATTTTCTATACCAAAATTTTTCAAATATTTTTTTGAAAATATCCACAAAGGGGTATTTTAGCATGAGCACAAGATATAGGTAATTATTTTGTTTTTAATTACATGCTACGAGAATATAATAACTCCATTTTTAGTGTACAAGAATTTACTTTAAATTTAATGTATACAAGGAGCATTTATTCTTGCTACTATCATTTTAAGTAATTAAATACCACAATAATTACAAGAAGGAGCTTGTAGCTCATTGGTAATACCTTGCACTGCTGAACCAAGCCACCAGAGTTCGAATCCCATGCCCCACATTATTTTTATAATTATTTTGTTTTAAATTTTTGGAAAGTCAACAGTCAAACCATCATAACTCTCAAAATTTATACTGCACATAAAAAGTTAGATATGCCATAAATCCCCCCAGTAAAACCCCCATCTTTCGACGCCCTGACTCGGCCGGACCGCCGAGTCACCTGAAGGAAAAAGTTCCCTCTTGACTAAGTCAACCCCTCTGCATACACTAATTTCCTAGATCGGTTACCGAATGCACAATAAACCTCTTTTACTCCCAAATTTAATGATTTTTAATGAATTTTTATATATTTTTATATTTTTTTAATTAAAACCCTAACCCTAGCCTAACCCTATATAAACCCCCCTATCCTCTACTCTCTCACCCTACATTCCTAAGTCCACTCTCTAGAAATTTCAAGAGAACTCGGTACATTAGAAAACGAGCGAAAGGCGAAACGCTGCCGAAATCGACGAAGAATTCCGGCGATCGTACTAGGACCCTTCACGACGTTTCGACGCATCGACAACCCACTACCTTCCTAGCACTCTCTAACGTGTCCAAAACCCGTAAGTCCCACTCTTTCTATCTTTCTTTTCTTTTAAGAAAAATACGACTTTTTAAAACCCGACGGAAATCGGAACAAACCGATTTCCGATTCGGCTTTCTATCAAAACTCACTTGTCACAAATTACATAATGCTTAAACATATTCATGTTGACTATTAATCACTTAAAAATCAATTTGGATAAAGTTTTTCATATGAAATGATAACGTTTCCATTTATCGTATTTCTTTCACTTAAATACCACCATGTTTAGTTATCACATTTAACCCTTAACAATTGCTATACCTTAACGTAGATCACGAGGTAATGACCTACCTCCACACACACGCAAATACAACCCTAATTGATATCATCAAAACTTAGAATACGAAAATACAAGACTTTACATTAAAATACCCTTTTCTTTATAAACCTTTTCTGAAAGTTCTAAGTTGTATACAATTTTAAAACAAAATCTTTTAATAGGAAAATACGATATTTCATGGACATCGATCGTTTATCTAAACTGACTTTGTGGTGTCTAGGCAAGTGTGTCTAAGGCGGGTGGTTACTTAATTAGGACCACTACTTGCAGTGGAGAGCCTCCCACTTACCTGGCACTTACCTGGCCGCAATTGGCGGTGAAGAGGCGATTTGAGGCTTCTAATGACTTGTCGTTTAGACCCTTTATAAATAGACTAGTTGGCTTAGGAAACCCTAGAATCTAAAATACGGAAATTTACACCTTTTACAAATAAATACCATTTACTTTATAAAACCGTTTTCTAAATGATTGCAAAGCGCCACTACAACCCACCTTTGGGGAACTCGTTAGGGATAGTACGGTTTATCGTTCACCCTCGAGCTTAGTAGTGCGAGATTCAGACCTCCGCAAGGAGCATTCGGTCTCTAAAGGTTTAAAATACGACATTTAAGAAAAATGAGATTTTGGAGAATAAAATATTTATTTAAAATTATTCTTGTATTAACATATATATAATTAACATTTAAACGCCTATTTTGTTATAAGATAAAGTTTCCACCTTTTCCTAAAAATTACAAGATTAAAAGTTACATTAAAATACCATGAATTTCAAATAAATCAATATTATAATTTAATACTTTTATTAGGATATATTCACTAGAATAACACAAATAAAATTTACACTCATTATAACAATAAAGACGAATAATAAATACTTGAGGTGTATCTTGAAAACTATGCAAAAGTACTTTTTACATAAAACCCCCTCAAGTTTTATAAATTACAATAAGGACCCTAACAAATATAGAACTTCGACTTGCATTTCTTTTAGTCTGACTCAGGTTTGAGTTTGACTATTTCTGACTTGAATATGATTCAAGTCATTCTATATTCTTTAATATTCCAACTCAATATGAATACATGAATCCCAGAATCCTGTTAACAATCATTACAACTTGACTGAATCAAACCATGGATATACATCCATTATTCCGTTATTCAATTTACCTGATCATGCAGTTACAACATGTTTACTGATATCATGGTTTTGATCAGTCATCCAACTTATACAATACAATACTACAATACAATCATAACACTATAGGGTTTAAGGGGTAGACTGGTACGGAATATGTTAAAGGTGGCACGAGGTGGTCACTTAAGACGTAATTACATCCATACCGTTGTTCCGTGGTATTATCGACGGAGCCTTGTATTACAGGTTACCAAGGTCCCCGGTGTAAGTGGGACTCCCCTCGTATACACTGGCATCTTCTGTACCAGGCTACAAACAACAACGTTAATACAATATTACAATATTATAATACAACATTAAAAGCTCTCTCTCTCTCTCTCTCTCTCTCTCTCTCTCTTTTTCTTACTTTCTGTCTATTTCTCCCTTATTTTTGGGACTTACCGAGCGACCTGTTCGCTGACGACATTCTATTTCTTTCTTCTTTGAATGTCGTCAGGTGCTTTGGACCCAGCAGAGATCGAGCCCACCGGTGAAGACCAGGAGCAGTTTCACGAAGACCCCGAGCTCTAGATATTGTACCTTGTTCTTTTCAGTATTTTCATTTCCTGTTATGCCACTGTTTAGGTATCTCTTTCCATTTCAGTTGTATTTACTTTTCATGCATTGTACAAAAGAATGTTATTAATAAAGTTGTTGTTATTTCTATATCTCTTGTCTCTTGTGATTTACTTTTATATTGCTTAGATACGCTTAGCGTATGTACTTCTGAGTATATACGTAGCGGGCCTCGTCGCGTCCCCTTCACCGTACACTGGGAAGCGGGGCGTGACAGGTGCGCTGCCTCAGAGCGCTGGCGCTCTTGGCACACTTAGCGCTAACGCACTCGTGCTTTGCACGTGGTGCGCTACCTCAGAGCGCTGGTGCTTTTATGAAGTGCCGCTTCATTTCAAATTTTGAAAATTTGAACAGAGCCTTGCTCTGATTGGGAGAAACAAATCCCCCCATCGTGCGCTCACGTGGCTCACACGTGAGTGCGGCGGTGGCAGCATCTCCACCATTAGATCAACTTAGAAGTTGAAACGACACTCAGTGCCTATAAATAGGACCTTCGGTCCTTAAGATGATTTCTGTTCATCTTCATTTTTGTCTTCTGAGAATTTTTAATCTCTTTCAGAGCATAGCTCTTCATTTTAAGAACCTTCAAGAGTCAAAACTCTGCCAAATTTTTTGTAAGATTTAAACTTTATCAATAGAGCTTTGCTCTTCCTCAGATCATAGATCTCAAAATGTTTTTAGGGTTTTACCCATTAACAGAGCTTTGCTCTTCATAGATCTTAGATTAAAAAACTGTTATTACGGTTTTACCCATTAACAGAGCTTTGCTCTCTTGAATAATGGAGATTTGTTAATCTCTTATGAAGAACTCTCAGAGTTTGTTCATAGATCCTGAAGATCTCAGAATTTTAATTGATAAAAAAAACTTTATTTTTAAGTTTTCTGATGGGTTTTTCCATCATTTTTACAGAGCGAGGCTCTTCAAAATTTCCTTTGGGAAATTTTATTCCTTCATCATTGGAAACTAACAGATGTCACTCTGTCATAGAGCACTGCTCTCAAGAGGAGATTTACTCGGCCCGAGGGGTCCTCATTGAATGAGAATCTTCTGAGCATTTCCTCATTTAATGACAGTCTCATCAAATGATGTGACTGTTTTATTAATGATGAGTTATCATCTAGATTATGTGGGTCCCTTTTGGTCTCTTTCTACTGCATTGCAGTGCGGTACGGATTTAAAGTACATAGTGACAGAACTTAAACTGTAGCATTGGCGGCTGAAAATTTGTTCTTTTCCGCGCAGGTACTATGTCTTTCGACACTTCCTTCCCGTCCGTTCGGAAGGCGGATTCCCCGAAGCGCCCGTAGACCGAGAGGTTTTTGCGCTGATCAAAGACCATGACCCGGAGCACAAGAATCTTCATCTATGGGGAACATGGTGCAACCAAATCATCAGGGGCCGGCGGAGCTTTTCTTGCGTGACACCTTCGGATCCTATTTCGGCGATCCCTTATGCAGATGCACCCCCGATAAACTATACTGTGGAGGAGGTGAATTAGACTTCAGAGGGTCTCCTTCGGCCTTCTATGGCCGCAATACCCGTGCAGCCGCCGGTGGCTTTGGACACTCTAGGGCGGCGCATATGTCAGGACGAGTCGCGCCCTTGGGGACAGCCATACAACATAGGACTAACTCCCCGTCACCCGGCCGGATATCTGCAGTGGGCCCGATACATCTTATCGGTGAAGAAGTCACAGCTGCTGAGGCTCGGATTGTACCCTGTGATCTACGCTTCCTTGTTCCTGTATTCCACACCTCCTACATGGTGGGTCAAGGCATTTCTGGAGCAATGGAACATTCCGACCCACACCTTCCTCTTATTGGATCGAGAAGTCTTCATTTCTTTGGAAGAATTTGCTGAGATCTATGGTTTACCCGTTAGGGGAGAACATTACGAGGAGCTGCTTCCTTCGGATGAATACAATTTTGCCACCAAATCAGTGGTAATGGGTCTTACCCCGGAAAATGCTATTCAACACCAATTCCCGAATCTGATAAAGGTGCTGAATATCTACGAGAATCTTTTTCTCGAATCCGAAGGTCGTGGAGTTAATTTTGAGGATTTTATAGCTCGTTTTCTCCGCTCGGAAGTATTGTCGAAGGAAGCCGCGAAGTTCGCCAAACTTGACGATCCTTTTGGCTTAGGTTTGGGCAACCTGCCGACGGTGGAGGTGGATCAGAAGATTTCTTTCTCCCCGGCACCCCGTCATCCCTCTTGTAGAGCTTGCAGCTCCTGGGATCGACGAAGAAACGTTCTTTTTTGGGTTTCTTGGGTTATGGCTGAGCTGGTTTGCGCTTCCAATGCACCATCGCCGTATGAGGCCGTCCGTCTTCTACCCAGCGCATCGAATGGTTGCTGGGATACAAGAGTCCGTCGAGATCGCTGGGTTAGCCCACTTGTATCACGGCCTCAGCTTGGCAGCAAATACTACTGAGCCAGGGGTGCAGCCTGCCAACTTCTCAATGCATTATTTCACCTTGTGGCTCGAGTTGCACGCGCTTGGCGTCTTCGGTATCCACAGAAGACCTTCCTTTTATGACAGATGTAAGTTCCCTCGGATCATGCGGCTAGTCGACTCATCCATCGTAAATCCGACACCGCGGGAAGATATGGGTTTGCTCCTTCGTCCACGCACGGTTGGAGATGGTATGTTCTTCGCCGATAAAATTTTGACCGTCGGCCAGGAATCCGCGAAAACGGTGCTGCCATTGCAGGATATTTTTAAAGACGGGGCCTCTGTCTTGAAAGCTCGGAAGATTCTTCATCTATACTCCATCGGGCCGGGATTTCTAGTATTTAGGCAGAATGATGCGGCGTTGTTCATGATATACAACCCACATCATTTCGCTCGACAGTTAAGCTACAATCAGGGCGTCCCGCTTGAGGCTTTCTTTGTAGAACTTGCTGCTATCGAAGAGGGTATCCGAAGCGCGCCACATCATTTTATGCGCCTAAACATAGGGTCCAAATTCTTCATCAGTGAACCGAGCTGCATTCCGAAGGCCCTGAATGTGTATGTGGCGTGGTATCAACATTCGATGGGCACCGTCATTAGGGAAGAAAAGCGATTGCTGCTTGATCGCAAGGGCACCGCCCCGACTGGTAACCCCACTGTTCCTTTAAAGCGACGGACCATTGTCCGTCCTCCTTTTAGGGAAGCTGCTACGGCTATGGCGCCACATGATGTGCCTGAGATACCGATACCCCATGCTCCCGTTGAAGCGGTGACTATGGCGTCTCTCGAGTCTGGCGTGGGTTCAGATATCGGGATGCGTCGTCCCAAGGTGCCCACCAAGCGTAAGCTTATGCTAGAGGCTACGGGCACTCGCTCGCAGAAGAGGAAGAAGTCGATTCTTTCTGCAGACGTCGTACTCGGCCAGAAGCCTCATGCTCCTTACAGCGAGGGCCTGAGCGAATATGGTACCAACGAGGGTCTGTTCATGGCGCTAGATGATACTGATTTGGAGGCTGCCATCGTAGCTTCCGAGCGACTGGCTAGCCACAAGGCAGGACTGATCACCCTCGCTGAGTCAGGTAATCTTCAGTCGTACTTTTTGTTGTTGCATTATATTTTTATTATCGTGTTTTGACCGACACATTTTTTCAACAGGCGTTTCCACTGAAGAGGCTCTCGTGGCTTCTCTTAAAACTTTTGAAGAAGAGGAAAGGGTTCGCGCTTCCTTGGGCGTTGGTACATTTCGGCTCACTGTGCCTTAGTTCTCCTTTTTTCATGGGTAGTTCGACCCTTATTTTTATATCTTAATCCAGGGACTACCTCGACTCAGGTCATCCCCAGTACAGTGCCAATCCCGTAGGGTGATGCGATGACGCTTCCAGGGCCAGCTATCGAAGTCCTGGCTTCCTCAGCATTGCCAAAAGTGGCTTTACTTAAGCAACCGATGACGGATGCTATAACGGCTCCAGAGGTAACTCCTGGCTCGGACGATGATGTCTCTTTGGCGGAGGTCTTAAGAAGATCAGCTCTCATGGCCCAGGCAGAAAGGAAGCGTAGGAGGCGTGCAGTAAGAGAACGTAACGCCGCCTTGGCTGCAGGCTCGAGCACTGCTTCCCCTGTCACTATTTCTCCGGAGGGTGCTCCGGCCGCCTTGTCTACCGTTCATCGACAGACGGCACGAGCGGCTCGGGGGGCAATTGAAGGGCCATCCCAAGGTAACGTAACACTGGGTCTTTTTATTAGAGTTTGATCTCCAAATTCTTATATATTATACCTTGCATGACCAAGTCTTGTTGAGGAGGTGGTAGGCGAAATGATGGCAACCACCGACCCGAAGTGGCCGTTCTTTCTCAGGAGTCCGGGACCGCCTCAATCGCTGCTCTCTCTCCTTGCGGTTCCCTACCATCTCCTGGCATTGTGAGCGTCGCGACGGCCCTCATGGAATCGGGAGATGAAGCCACGGGTGGAGAAACCCTTCCATTGGAGGAGAGCGAATCAGTCGCTGCACCTAGTGATGCTTTCGTCGCGATCTCGATTAGCGACCCATAAGGTAGATCTTGGATCACTGTTTTCTTTTTACTTTTCATTGCCGTTCAGCCCCATCTGATGAAGTTTTATTTGCAGATGCAGCAGATGCAGAGATTGCGCTGTCCGAAGCACCTTTGGTCACTGCCGTGACGGCTGTTGCCCCGTTGCCTTCTCCTACGTTATCTGGAATGCTGGAAGGTATATATTTGCGACTTACCGGTTTCATCGTAGGCAATATACTCTATGTACTGACATCGCATTGTTACACCCTTACAGGAGTCCTTTTTGACCATTTGTATCAGGCGTTGCACCCACATTTCTCCTTCCAGTCGGAGATTGCTTCATCTAGTGGTGTTGGTGAGTATAGTCTCTAGCTAATATCTTTTCCTTTTATGGGTAGCCAAGTCGTTGCTAATTCTTCTTTGCCTTGACTGCAGCACTACAGATCGAAGGAGGGGACAAAAGAATAGACGCGCCACCGGTACTCCCGGCTCTGCCACCTGTTGTAACCGGTATAGTAGCCTTCATGCTTCTTGCATCTTCCTTATCTTTTAAGCCGATATCTGACTATGATTTGTTTTGCAGCAATCATACCAACCTCAGCTCACTTCGAGTCCCAGATTCCCATGCCGGCAGGGCCTTTTGCCAAACGCCCATCTTCTAGGGGTGCTGCGAACAGCTTGAGGACGTTGAGTGAGTTCGTCGAGGATCTCGACGCCTAAGCTTTCACATCTGTTGCGGATTTTGCTGCAGAAGTTAATCCCATGCTAGCAACGCTTGTGAACTTTCACAGCGAAGGCGTCGTTGAGTCCTGGGTTAACTACTGCAGGAAGATTAAGTCATGTTTGCATGAGATTGAGCTAAGGCGCCATGCTCCGGAAGTGTCGGCTTTGAACTCCCAGCGGGCTGCGTGGGTCGAGCAGAACGTTCCTTTCCTTCGTTATTTCGAACAGGAGGCGACTCTTAAACGAAAGGAACGTGAAGTGACTGCTGCCGAGTCTGTCCGACTGCGTGCTGAGGTTGCAGCGAACGCTACTCATCTGAAATCCATCTTTGAAAACCTTCAACGATGTATTTCTGACGGGCTGGTGCTGAGGAAGAAGCTTGACCTTACTGAGCAGGTTGCGCAAAGTCAGGAGGCTGCTCAGCGGGAAATTGATGAAAAACTTTCATCCTATCTACAAAAACGGGACGGGGTTGAAGCAGAGTTGGCCGAGGCGGCTGATCGTGAAAAGGGGCTGAGGGGAGTGCGCGAGCAACTGGCTGGCTTATTGAAAACACCTCCTTCTCAGTAGCTGCCTTTGTATCAATTAAACACTTGTAATTCTTGTATCCATTTTTTTATTCTTTCATATGATGTATCTTGTACCCAATTGAATTTATGAATAAAAGATACATTTCTTTTGTACTATCTTGTGTTATCATTTTCTTTCCTTTGCTTTATTGTCGGCATGTTACTTTAGCAAGCGTAGTCCATAAATGATAGAGAACTTTCCATCTTGAATTCTTTGCAAGATAGTGACGGCTTAGGAAGAAGGTTCAGGTCTGCTGCCTAAGGCTTTTCAACTTTGTGAGCCGTGAGGGGTTCATAAAGACTTTTCTTCCTACGAGTCGAGAGGATCTCGTAGGTGTATTTTATCCTTAGGAATCGTGAGGATTCCTAAGTGTGTTTTCTCTTGAGAGTCATAAGGATCTCACAAAAGAGTTTTCTCCCTTACGAGTCGAGAGGACTCATAAGTGATTGATGAGTTGACTTGCTCTCCGAATCAAAGAATTGCTTTGACGGGGAGGTCGAGGATTGACTTTATCTGCATTTCACGGGATCAGGGGTTGACTTTATCCGTATTTCACGGAGTCAGGGGTTGACTTTATCCGCATTTCACGGAGTCAGGAGTTGCTCTGGACGTTTCCCACGGGGTCAGGATTGACATTAGCCGTGTTCCATGGGACCAGGATTTGCTCTGGGCGTTTCCCACGGGGTCAGGATTGACATTAGCCGTGTTCCACGGGACCAGGATTTGCTCTGGGCGTTTCCCACGGGGTCACATTAGCCGTGTTCTATGGGACCGGGATTTGCTCTGGGCGTTTCCCACGGGGTCAGAATTGACATTAGCCGTGTTCCATGGGACCAGGATTTGCTCTGGGCGTTTCCCACAGGGTCAGGATTGACATTAGCCGTGTTCCACGGGACCAGGAGGGGTTGACTTTATCTGCATTTCACAGGGTCAGGGGTTGACTTTATCCACATTTCACAGAGTCAGGGGTTGACTTTATCCGCATTTCACGGAGCCAGGGGTTGCTCTGGACGTTTCCTACGGGGTCAGGATTGACATTAGCCGTGTTCCACGGGACTAGGATATGCTTTGGACGTTTCCCACGGGGTCAAGATTGACATTAGCCGTGTTCCATGGGACCAGGATTTACTTGGGCGTTTCCCATGGGGTCAGGATTGACATTAGCCGTGTTCCACGGGAACAGGATTTACTCTGGGCGTTTCCCACGGGGTCAGGATTGACATTAGCCGTGTTCTACGGGACCAGGATTTTCTCTCTCGGTTGTCTGTGAACCGTCGAGGTTTGGAACATGGACTTTGCCATGGCTCCAAGGTTGATCATCGCGTCTGAATCCTGCTGGAATGAGGAGGAACGCTGTTGATGATCTCTAGGCTGTCTGTGAACCGTCGAGATTTGGAACAGGGACTTTGCCATGGCTCCAATATTGATTGTCACGTCTGAATCATGCTGGAATGAGGAGGGACACTGTTGTGGGTCTCTAGGCTGTAGATGTGGCCGTTGAGACTTGGCTCTCTTTCTGATGGAGCCTGGTGGGAAGGTATGGTTCCCTCTTCATTTGTGCCCCTGTATTGTATACAGGGATCGATGTGATCTCACCTGTAGGGCCAAAAGGTTTCATTTTATATATTTTTCTTTCCGCGATGCTCTACCATTTCAGCTTTTATATCGCGAAAGTCGCGATTTCCCAATCATTTCGGCTATTTTTCGCGGCGCCCAATCATTTCGGCTATTTGTTTTATTTACTCTCTGCTTTTTATTGCGAGTTGCCCAACCATTTCAGCTATTTTGTATGCATACATTTTTACTTGCTGATTTTGTTGCAAGTTGCCCCATCATTTCGGCTATTTCATATGCATTTGTGGCTCGTTGATTTTTCGCTGCGAGTTTGGGATTTGATACCGATTTAGGCATCCGCATCGCTACAACTGGGATATTGCCAGGAGCGAATCATCAATTGCCTCTGTCGATGTCGAACAAAGGTGTCTTAGCGAACAGGGTTTAGATCCTGTCGACTAAGGCTTTAGACTTTATGAGCCGTAAGGGTCTCATAAAGGTATTTCTCCCTACGAGTCGTGAGGATCTCGTAGGTGCATTTTCTCCTTAAAAATCGTGAGGATCCTTAAGTGTATGTTCTCTTATAAGTCGTAAGGATCTTACAAGAGTGTTTTCTCCTTATAAGTCGAGAGGACTTACTAAGGTCGTTCACCGTGTTAGCATATCCCTAGTTGCTGAAGGGACTTTGTTAGGGAAATATTTATTCGTGCCCGTGGATTGTATATAAGGGTCAACATTGAATCGCATGTAGGGCATAATCGGAGATTGTGATGGCTTAAGAACAGGTTCAGATCACTGTAGCTTAAGGCTTTTGAACCCTGTGAGCCGTGAGGGTCTCAAAGGGGAATTCTCCTTACGAGTCGTGAGGATCTCGTAAGTGGAATTTCTTCTTAGGAATCGTGGGGATCCCTAAGTGTGTTGCTCCCTTGTGAGTCGTAAGGATCTCACGCAGGTATTTTCTCCTCACAAGATCGAGAGGACCTTGCAAGTGTCTTGTAACGAGATTGCGCCCTCTCGGGTTTTCACAAAACTTGCCGGTAGCCCTGCTATTTTTACTCACGGAGCCCTTTCGGGTTTTCATCCGTGCCCATCTCGCTTATGGACATACCGTTTTCTTTCTTTTTTTTATTCTCTTTTTTTTGTGTCAGTCTAAGGATGTTGCGGTCCGTAGTAGTTTATAGACGTCTCGGTCAATAGCCAGTTTTAGGACATAGTGGTCCATCGTCAGTTTAAGGACGTTTCGTCCGCTTACCGGCTACTACTTATAGAGTTTGGGCTTAGGAAGATAGCGAGCAGACATAGGCGTCGTCATCTATCGTTGACCTAGGCCGTGACTTGTCAGGCGTAGTATTTTTTTAGGAAGTGACCGTTTATTGGCCTGAAAGGTCTTTCACCATGCATGTCCATGAGTAGATAGGCTCCACCCTGGTAAACTTTGTCTATGATGTACGGGCCTTCATAGTTCGGCTCGAATTTCTCCCGTTTGGCACGATTAGGGATCATAGGTCTTTTGACCACTAGCACGAGTTCTCCTTGGCGGAATGTTCTCGGCCTTGTCAATCTCTCGTATGAGCGCGCCATCTTTGCTTTATAAGCCTCCAGGTTTTGTTAAGCTATGAGCCGGGTTTCATCAAGGGCGTCGAGCTCCTCAAGCCGAAGGTGAGCATTTTCTTCGTTTGTTAGCTCGTAGTGAACCGCCACTCGTAGAGAGGGTAATTCTATCTCGAGGGGGAGTACCGCTTCTGTGCTGAATACCAATGCATACGGAGTTGTGTTTGTGGCCGTTTTGAACGTAGTTCGATACGCCCAGAGAGCTTCATGAAGTCTCTCGTGCCAGTCTTTCTTATTTTTGTACACCGTCTTTTTCACGATCTTCGTCAAGGTCTTGTTGAAAGCCTCAGCTAGACCGTTAGCTCGGGGATTATAGACCGAAGAGCATCTCCAGTCTATATTATGCTGTTGTACTAAACGGCCGATCTTGTGGCTTCTGTAGGATGGCCCATTATTGGAGATAATCCGTCGCAGAGTGTCGAACCGATAAATGACGTGTGTCTTGAAGAAATGGAGGATATTCTCCGTCTTCACTTCTCTTAGTGGTACTTCTTCTGCCCACTTGGAGAAGTAATCGGTTGTTGCCAGTATGAACCGATGTCCTCTGGACGATGCTGATTCGATGGAGCCGATTATGTCGGTTCCCCACATTTCGAATGGACAGCTAGCCACCGTTGGATGTAGCGGATTTGGATGCCGGTAGATGAATTCCCCGTGAATCTGGCACGAGTAGCACTGCTTCGTGTATTCGAGATAGTTTTGGATCATCGTGGGCCAATAGTAGTCCATCCTTTTGATCTTCAGTTTCATCTTCGGCCCGGCTTGGTGAAAACCGCAGAGTCCGTCGTGAGTTTCTTGGACGACTTTCCTTGCTTCTTCAGGTCCCAGGCATCTTAGCCATAAAGAATCAAATGATCTCTTATACAGAGTATCATTGACGAAGGAAAAAGTTAAAGCTCGTTTCATGAGCTGATGTCTTGAGGACGTATCTTCAGGCGTTCGACGGGATTTGAAGTAGTCTATAAAGACTTCTCTCTAATTCGTAGCCTTTTCCTGGTCTTTTATTTGTAGGGCCGTTTGCTCGGTCGCTCCCTTTTCTTGGGAAGACTCCGGAGATATTTCTGCCGTGCGAGAACCCGACGGTTTTGCACAACGATCCTCACGTCATCGAGGTTTTTATCGTCCAATTCTTTAGCGAGTTTGGCTAATGCATCTGCCTTGCTATTTTTCGCACGGGGTATTCTTTCCAGGTTGTAGGAGGGAATTTGAGTCAGCAGTTGCTGCACTCTCTCGCCGTACTTCACCAACTCTGGCTTGCATGTTTGATAGTCGCCGTTTACTCGACTAACGATCAGTTGGGAGTCTCCGTATATGAGGAGGCTTTCGATTCCCATGTCGACAGCGATCTCAATACCTGCTATCAAGGCTTCATTGTTCGTCCTCGGTTCTGTCAAGGAAAAGAAAAAGCGCATTATCCCTCCTTGTGGGGTCACGAAGATGAGACCTACCCCTGATTTGATTATGGGGGTGCTTTGTTTGCGCTTCTTCATGGAAGATGCTCCATCGAAGTAGAGTTCCCACCGGGTATCATTCTCTCTTCTCTTCCCGTTGATCTTGTCAAACGCGTGCTTGTCAGGAAATTCGCAGTTCAAAGGAGAATCGGCAGGTATCGGATGTTCAGCGAGGAAGTCAGCGATGGCCTGGCCTTTCACTGCCTTGAGGGGTCGGTATGTCACCGAGAATTCCATTAGGAGTAGAGCCCATTTAGCGAGCCGTCCCGTTAATATAGCCTTTAACATCAAGTATTTGAGAGGATCCACTTTTGATATGAGGTGGACCTCATGTGCCAAAGTATAGTGTCTGAGCTTCGTTATCGCGAAGATTAACGCCAGGCAGTGTTTTTCGATGGGGGAGTAGCTGCTTTCTGCCCCCAGGAGAACTCGACTCAAGTAGTAGAGGGCTCTCTCTTTCCCTTGGTCATTTTCCTGCGCCCATAGTGCGCCTAAAGAACCTTCAAGGGCAGTTGTGTACAGGATGAGAGGCTTTCCCTTGACCGGAGTGGTCAGTACCGGCGGATTCTGCAAGTATTGCATGATTTAGTCGAGTGCACTCTGGCATTTGCGATCCCAGACGAACGGGGTTCCCTTCTTCATTAGGTGACTATAAGGACGACACTTGTCGGAGAGATTGGCTATGAATCGCCGGATATATGCAAGCTATCCTTGGAGAGACCGCAGTTGCTTGAGAGTCCTTGACGGAGGCATTTCCATGATCGCCTTGATCTTCGACGGGTCTATCTCGATGCCTCGGTGTCGGACGACGAATCCTAGGAACTTGCCCGAGGAAACTCTAAACGCGCATTTTAGAGGGTTCATCTTCAAGTTTTATTTCCGAAGGCGCTGAAACACGATCTTCAGATGCTCTAAATGTTCCTCGTATGATTTGCTTTTAACTATGAGGTCATCGATATAGCATTCGACGATTTCATGTATGAGGTCATCGAAAATCTTCGTCATGGCTCTCTGATAGGTGGTACCGGCGTTCTTTAGACCGAAGGGTGTCACCTTGTAGCAGAATATTCCTAAAGGGGTCCAGAAAGCGGTATGTTTCTGGTCTTCGGGATGCATCTTTATCTGATTGTATCCTGATGAGCCGTCCATGAAGGAGAAAACTTCATGAGTGGACGTATTATCTATCATCAGCTCGGTGATTGGTACTGGAAAGTCGTCCTTCGGGCAAGCTTTGTTGAGATCCCGAAAGTCCACGCATATGCGCACCGTCCCATTTTTCTTCATTACTGGGACGATGTTCGTGATCCAATGAGGGTACTGAACCTCTTGGATGAAACCGGAGTCGATTAGCTTCTTGACTTCGGCGTTGATGCTCATCTCAAGCTCGAGCCACATTCTTCTCGGTGCTTGTTTGATCGGCTTAACGTCCAGAGATATCGCCAATTTGTGCACAACAATCTCTGGATCCAATCCTGGCATCTCGGAATAGTTCCATGCGAAGCAATCTTTATACTGTATGAGCACGTCTTTAAGTGTAGCCACCTTTTCTTCAGACAACAGCTCACTGACGAATGTCGGTCGTGGGTCGTTTGTCGTCCCCAAGTCGATTTTTCTCAGGTTATCTGCAGTAGTATGTATTCCATCTTCCAGTTCCTTTGGGGCTGGTGGAAACTCTGAGATCACCTCGTCATCATCATTTTCGGAGCACCAGGGGAGGTCAGTCATATCCTCGTGTACTCCTTCTTCTGACAGCGTTATCGCTTGATAGGTATGAGATCGCTTCCAAGACCGATGTTGATCCGGCTCTACTCTCGCTGCATACGTGGCTTTCGGTTCATACTTCTGTGGCGGGGTTACTCTCCAACTGTCGGATAGAGTGAACCTGCCTAGTTGATATTGGTCCTCGACCCAGTCTTTGAATGTGAAGCAGTCTTCGAGAGAATGCCCTATTGCTCGGTGATGGGAGCAATAGTCTGGGTGAGAGACCTCGTCTGCTTCCTCGGGGTGCTTGGACTCCGGGAGCGTAATCATTCGATGTTTCACGATGAGGTCGAATATCTTCCTTGTCTTGTCTCGGGGAAAAGAATATGTTCGACCCATCTTCTTTATAAGAGACGGATCCTGGCTGCTCATTTCTGCTTCGCGTGGCTTTTTGGATCCGCTATGCTGCTGTCGAACATATTTTCCGTTCTTCAGTTTATTTTTGCCTTTGTATCGAGTCTTCTTTGTGATGGGCTGGCGACGAAGGGCATCGTTGTTCTTTGTAGATTGCTGAAGGAGGCGTCGCGTCCTGGCTTTCTCGTAAATAGCCATTTCGCGATTATGGTCATCCCGGACTTTTTGACCTGCTTCCCTTATTAGCTTGTCCATCTGTTCTTCGAACGACGGACTTGGCACTTTCATGACGAGCCCTTGTTCTGGTTTATGGTTAGCGTCTTCCCATAGAGCATCTCCTTCTTCGTCAAAGTCATGTATGACGTAGCAGCCGCGGAATCTCTCCTGTTTCTTGGATTGAACATATCCAAGCCCGATCGTTTCCATTCTCCCGTTGGGAAACTTTCGCTGAGTTCCGGGGATGTTCCAGATCCTGTTGTAGAACTGAGCTTGTCGAGTAGTCTGTTTGAAGGGTATGCCTTGACGCCTCAACAGCCTTTTTAATCATTCTGTGTAGTATCTGGGCAGACGGATGGGCTGGAGTCTGTCGAGTGTAGAATCGGCAGCATGTCGGATTTCTTTCTCTACTTTGGTTTCTGCGGATCGATAAAAGAGGATCGAATTTTCATCTTTTCACCTGGGAGTGACATAGAATGTCTGCAGTTCCTGCACACTATAGGTATCAAGTGCGTCGAGTTCTTTGTAATTCTCTTGCGGAACCATGGCAATTTTCAAACTCCGATCATCATCAGCGAGGGCTTGTATTGATGGACGAACAGAGAATACGGCATTGACCTCATCTTCCGAGTCGCTGCCGAAGATCAACATAGGGGTGGACGGTCTCGGCTTGTTGTATTGGGGAAGCCCTGAATAGACTATCTCTTCTTCTTCCTCGGTATCACTCCCGAAGACCGGAATAGTGGTGATAGCTTTGTTTTTTAGTTTATGGCATCTCTTCGTGTCCTCGAAGTTTGGTAAGAAGTACTTTGCATCTTCGTACTTTCGGACTTCATTCACGAAGAATGGGTTCAATTCCCCTGTCACGGTATATTCAAGCCCATCTTTGAAGTACTTCATACACTGATGCTGTGTAGAGGGAATGGTGTTGTACTCATGTAACCAAGGCCGGCCGAGCAAAGCGTTGTAGCAGGTCTTGGCGTCAATGACATGAAACTTGATGTCTATGATGAGCAGTCCAAAGCGTAATGTCAGTATCACAGACCCGAGCGTCCGTGATGACTGGGAGTCGAACCCGGAGATGGTGATTTTATCACGAGCGAGGTGCTGAATGCTCATGCAGATTTCCTTCAACACTCTTACATTGAGGAGATTGACGGAGGACCCATTGTCAACCAGGATCTTGCCTATCTTAATATCATGACAGTATCCAGAGACATAAAGGGGACGGTTATGCTCGCACGTCCCGAGGATGAGATCTTCATCGCCGAAGGTGATATCGGTTGTGTGCACGTCTTCCAGCTCGTCTTCATCTTTTCTTCGGCGAGGAAAGCTTGAAACTGGTCAGGCTCTTGTAACGCCTTGATCAGAGAATCTCTTGCTTCTTTTGATAACAAGAGGGCATCGAGAATGCTTAGCTGCGAAGGTAGCTTCCTCAAGTGTGCCAGAACGTTGTAATCCACCTTGTTTTTCTTTGGCGGGTCCTTGGCTGTCAGCTCTTTGACGACTTGATCATCTAGGGCGATATACTCAGGGATCTTTTCTTTCACTTTAACCTTTTTGTTCGACCCCTTGTTTACGGGTCCGAGATTCTTTTCAGGTAATGTGCGATTGCGCAGCTGAATGTTCTCGCAGCTCTTCGATTCTTCCTCTTTTCCTGAAGTGGATTCTTTGAAGAGAGGGCCAAGAGCCATTTCTTCTTCAGAATCACTCCCGAAGGTGAAAACTTGCGATCCCTCGGAATCAACCATATGACAGTTGCCGACAGCTCTTCCTCGTTCGTCTGTCGCATTTTTCCGCTGTCGACGAGCTTCACGCTTCATCCTTTTGAAGTGTTTCCTGTGAGCGACATACCCTTGCCACCAATTTTTAAAGGCATTGCATTCTTCAGTAGGGTGTGCGATCTTCTGATGATATAAGCAGAAGTTAGGATGTACGTCCACTTCATCAAGATGTATACCGCCGGGAGAATTTCCTCTGAAAGAGGGAAACTTCATTCCCATCGATATGGCTTTGGCGAACCTTTTCCTGGTCTTGAGCCTACTTTTATTTGCCGCGGATGTGTTTTGATCTTGGGGGAGTGTTTTAACCCTTTCGTCCAGTCGCTGGCGTTTAGCTTTTTCAAATATGGCCATCTCGCGCTCTCGATCAGCTTTGCTTTTCAGAAGAGCTTCGTTCAGGAATGCATCAATCATTTCGTCTGATGGTCCTAGAAGTACCGGCTCAGGATCTGCCCCCAGTTTCTTTACATCGGGAGCTTCTTCACCGTATATTAACGAATGAGAGATCACGTGGCATCTTGCCACATAATCCTCAAGTTCATCTGAAGAGTCTTCTCTATTGTCATCCTCTCCGTCCTCAAGGACGTGGCTGAGAAACTCTTGAAGTGTGACCGGGGTCCACGCTTTCTGGTTATATTCCTCCAACGCATCAATATGCTTTTGCAGGTCTGTGCGCTTATCATCAGGCTTCACGGGCTTTTTGGTCTTTTTCTTCTTCTTCGAAGACTTTGACGGCTGGGTGTGGGCGCTTTGACTATCACCACCAATTTTTGGAGTTGAGCACGGCTTCAGCATTCCCTTGATGACCTCGGGTTCCAGTGGATTTTTCCACCTGATCGCCGGGCATCTTTGGAGATCCTTCAGCATTCTTTTCATCTTGGCTGAAAGAATGATCTCCCATGGAGTTTCTTCTATAAAAGAGCATGATGCCCCCGGTGTCCCCCCTTTTAAGAGCGTGCGGCTGCGGCGGGCTTACTTTCCAATTCTCGGACAGTGCGAATTTGCCATGTTGATATTGGTCCTCAATCCAGCCTTTGAAGACGAAGCAATTCTCGATTGGATGGCCTGTCCCTTGGTGATAGGGGCAATAATTAGGATTATTGGACTCACCGGGTTGCAACGGGCGTTTTGGATTTGGCAAGGTGA
The DNA here is from genome assembly GCA_030015575.1 of Agapanthus africanus. NCBI lineage: Eukaryota > Viridiplantae > Streptophyta > Magnoliopsida > Asparagales > Amaryllidaceae > Agapanthus > Agapanthus africanus. The sequence continues at coordinate 561,461,246 of CM057345.1, forward strand.
TTAGCCTGTTGCGCACTACTAGCTCGAACAGTCTCCTCGTTTTATCTCGGGGAAACGAATAGGGACGCTTCAGTTTCTCATTAAAGAATCGTTGTCTATCTTCTCGGCGATCAGTTGGTTTTGGACCAGTGGGCTGCTGCTGACCATTAGCGACGAAGGTCGCTTTACCTTTCCCCTTTTCGTTCCAAGGCTCCATCTTCAAAGAAGATGGTCCATGACCCATCTGATCCATCTGGGCCAACTTGTCAATCAAGGCCAGGAAGGTAGTTGGCTTGAAGAACATCCTGAATTGGGAAATGGTCGCCTGAGGGTCGAGAGTACCCGCAAACATGCCTACCGCAGGCGCTTCTTCAATGCGATGCTCGCACTTTAACCATAGATTCCGCCACCGTATCGCGTACTGCACCCATGTTTCGCCTGGCTTCACCCACGCGTTAATTAATGCAGTGATCGGGGTGCGCTCGCTAGCGCTTGCGAATCTCTGCGTGAACAGTAACTCCATTTCTGCAAATTTCTAAACGGGGTCGTTCGGGAGCTCGGAGTACAATTCAAACGCTGTCTCCGACAAACTGCCAACAAACTGGCAAAGCAATAGTTTGTCATCCACTCTAGTGTTGCCACACAGAGCCCTGAATTGAGCAACGTGCTGATGTGGATTTCCCGTTCCTTTATATACGTGGAATTTGGGGATCGTGTATCCCGGCGGGTATCTTATTTGGTCGTACCAACCCGGATAGGGTCGTCCAGTCTTAACAATTTGCCCAGCCTCTTCATTCGCCTGATGAACTCGTATCTGCTGAGTGATGTAATCATCCAGGGCTGCTTTTGAGATGGTCTCCTCTTTGGCTGCTGAACAAGCCGGAAGAGGGTTTGACGTCTCCCCTCGGTCGTCTTCGAGGATAATCGGAGGATCTTCAGCTGGAGGGTCCGGCTGGATCATCATGCCCACCATATCTTGAAATAGAAGGGCCATTTGTTTTATATTGGCTGCTTACTCTGCGGCTTCTTTGTCTTTCTTCTCAAGCATTCTTCGAAGGAATTCGGCATCAGTTTCCTGCTCACGGCGCTGCTCCGAGGATGTCTCCAGGCTTGCTGTCGGTCCTGTGAGTGCGGCCATAGCTGTTAACATCTCCTGGAGCTTTTGTTGTTGTTGCTCCTGAGCTTTAGTCACTGATCGCGTAAGCGGTCGATGACCTGTGGAGATACGGCTGTCCTCTTTTCTGGATGCCATATAGACAGTATGCACCACCATGCCCCCAGCCTTAGGACGTTTGGGTTCAGTGGTCTTGCGATTCATCGCAGACTCAGGGATTTTCTCCGGCCTTCTCTTCTTGTGGGCGTTCGAAGTTGAGGGGGCCGTTGCAGTGGGCACCCAAGTAGCTGTCGCCTTCTATGGCTTGACAGGGTGATCCTTCTTTTGCCGAATCTTCATCTTCTTCGGTCGGCGGGAGTAATCTTGATCAATCACCGAGTCTTGGACTTGACGCCAGACTTTGTAAATTTTAGAGGACAGCCGCTAAGGGGGCTGTTCAAGTTTCTCCTTTGTAGCGTTCTCCATTGGTGGAGGAGATCTTTTCAGCACAGCAGTTGGCGAATTCTTGCGCACCCTGTTAAGTAGTTCAAAGCTGTTCCCGGTTGGAACAGCAGCATCAATTTCTACCATTGGAGCTGGCGGAGTCAGTCCAGAAGGGGAATTGCCCCCAGCTTTCCTCACTCGGCGCCAGTAGCGATGTCGAGCATGTCGTGCAGTCGGGATCACCTGCGCTGTTGGATCATCTTTTCGATGCCCTCTGTTCTGATGAGAGTCCGTTGTTGGCGCCAGCCTGTCAAAGACAGATGCTTGCTGAGGGGGAATGGTCAACCTGTCAAAAGCCGACCTTCGAGGAGGGAGAGTAGCTTGGACGACCTCCACTGTAGCAGGAGTTGGAGTGTCCTTCCCTGGTATTGCGAGCATCTTTGTGAGCCCACTTGAGCTTTGACCCAGCCTGTCGATGACTGGGGCATTGGAGTTGGACGACCCGTTGAGAGGGGCCGTGGTAGTTGCAAGCCGATCAAAGACCGACTTTTTCTGAGCTTCTTGCGATGGTACAGGGACGTTGAAGCTCATGGGTGGGAGCATGGTCGCAAAGAATAGCCCTGTGGTGGCTTGTGTCACCTGCTCCACTGGCATCTTGAAAAGGGAGGCCGCTTGAGGCCCGTAGGTCACTCCTCCGGCAGGGACAGAGTGAGAGTTATTGCCGTTGTTGCAGTTTGTGCAGTTTGAAGCCATTGATTTTCTGTTTTTCTGCACGGAGAAAGATACCAAATCTTAGTACTTCACATCCAGGGGCAACCATAGCAAACCGCGATTCGTTCGCGAAACACGACACACGAAGTGTGGAGTGGAAAGAGGAAAAGGTCCCACCGGGCGTGCCAGAATCTGTTCCCCGCCGAAAAAGACACGGCCGGAACGTTGGGACGTCCGGGCCTGAATTTCGAGGGCAGATTCTATTTGGTACTATCCGTCTACCTCTCCGAAGATGCCAAGTTGATTTATGGCACCAGGTATCGAAGGTTTAAACGGATGCAGCGGATGTAGCAGACTTCGTCAGATTCTCCCTCATTTGAGGGGTTTTTGATTGTGGGGACGCTCTTCCCTGCAGGTGCAAGCCCCTGCAGTTAATTACGCTACCACATCGCGGTAACCACTTTCTCCTTCTCCAGATGGTCACTTCGTGTCGTGTGTTTTTTTTTTTGGTTGCCCGTGGATTGTATACGGAGACTAATTTATATTGTCGCCCGTAGGGCGTGGATTAGTCCAAATCCGTATCTTCTTAGATTTGGGTTTGAGGTTGGGTTTAAGGATACGTTAGTCTCATTTGAGACTAAGATCAACTTAAACGTTTGTTAAGGATACGTTAGTCTAATTTTAGACTAAGAGCAACTCAACGGGGTCATTTAGATCCAACAAAAGAGCTTGTGGGCTTTATTGTTTAGTTTAGGGACATTGCGGTCCAAGGTTAAGGACATCATAGTCCGTGATAGTTTAAAGACGTCATAGTTTGTAAAGTTTAAAGACATCATAGTCTATGAGTTTAAGGACCTCACAGTCCATAAAGTTTAAGGACACCATAGTCCATGAGTTTAAGGACCCCACAGTCCGAGGTTAAGGACATCATAGTCCATGGGTTTAAGGACCCCACAGTCCAAGGTTAAGGACATCATAGAACATGGGTTTAAGGACCCCACAGTCCAAGGTTATGTTTGGTTGTCGGGACCCGTCACCTCTCTAAAGACGTTGAAGGATTAAAACGACATATATCAGAGGAGTGCAGAGATGTACCCTTGAACCAAGGAGATCTGTAGTCCAATTTGGGACTAAGATCAGTTAATTAGATTATGAGCACATGGGCTCAGTTAAATCTGAATTGGGGACTTATGGCCAACTTGGGCTAAGTCCAATTAGGTTTAAAATGTTGGACATTTGTTTGGGCTGCTAAACATTTGTCTGGGCTTGGCCTTTTTAACAATGCCGAGTATTGATTTAGGTTCTGATAGTATTTCTGTCTTTTATTGAGTGTTGAGCACTCATCATAGCTCTGGGGCTTGTTAAAGAACAATTTATGTTCTTTTAGCGTACACGTGAGGAGCACATGGTGCGCTTGGCACCAGTCTATGAGCGCATTGCGCTTCTATTGGACAGCGCATACATGAGGAGAATGTGGAGCGCTTGGCGCTGAGCGCCAGTCTATGAGCGCATTGCGCTTCTGTTAGGCAGCGCACACGTGAGGAGCACGTGGTGCGCTTGGTGCTAAGCGCCAGTCTATGAGCGCATTGCGCTTCTGTTGGGTAGCGCACACGTGAGGAGCACATGGTGCGCTTGGCGCTAAGCGCCAGTCTATGAGCGCATTGCGCTTCTGTTGGGTAGCGTACACGTGAGGAGCACATGGTGCGCTTGGCGCTAAGCGCCAGTCTATGAGCGCATTGCGCTTCTGTTGGGTAGCGTACACGTGAGGAGCACATGGTGCGCTTGGCTCTAAGCGCCAGTCTATGAGCGCATTGCGCTTCTGTTGGGTAGCGTACACGTGAGGAGCATGTGGTGCGCTTGGCGCTGAGCGCCAGATAATGGGTGCATTGCGCCAGTTTATGAGCGCAGAGTGCTATTTGTTCAGTGGCGCACACGTGAGGGGCACGTGGTGCGCTTGGCGCCAGTTAAAGAGCACAAAAGTGCACCTGATCAGTTTTAAGATCTGAGAAATAAATTCTCGTTTATAGGAGACTTTGTCTCGAGATTCTAAGAACAAAAGTTCTTATTTTATAGGAGATGTTTCAATCTCTTATTCTGGTGAAAGGCTTTTCCTTTATGGATCTATGATCCTAAGAGAATTGAATTATTCTCTCCCCTCTTTTCTGATGAGATACTATAATCTCTATTGTGAAAGACAACTTGTCTTTTAGATCTATGATCTGAAGAAGATTAAGTTCTTCCTTTTATTTTATTTTTTATGATGAGATACTTTGATCTCTCTTTTTGTAAAAGACATTGGTCTTATAGATCTATGATCTTAGAAAAAGAAGTGAATTCTTCTTTTATATAAGATGATTTCATCTCTCTGTTCTTCCTTTACCTTGAAGAAAATCTTCATCTTTTGAGAGCTAGCTCTTTGTTTTTGAAATCTCTCAAAGTTTATGGGGGGGGGGGGGTTCCTCTATATGAGACTTGAAGTCTTGGATCCTTTATATAGTGAAGGCTGATCAGTTAAAGAGATCTTTTCTCTAATTGATTTGGGGATGTTTCCCCCGTTGGATATTTGATCCAAGGGCTTCTGATTTACAGAAGGCAATCTTCTTGTTTTTAATACGATTGGGAAATCTTCTCTAAACAGAATTTATTATGTATTTTTGGTGATTTTTAATCATCATTGGATCATTGATCCAACGGTGCTCTGATTTACAGAGCACAATCCTTTGTTTGGAAAGATTTTGAGGAATCTTTCCTTAACAGAATTTTATTCTGGTCAATTAATGATTTATCATTATTATTGGATCTTTGATCTAACGGTGGGGAACATTTAGTTCCAGCGCTAGCGCACTCGTGGTTTGCACGTGGTGCGCTGCCTCAGAGCGCTGGCGCTTTTGGCGCACATAGCTCTAGCGCACTCATGCTTTGCACGTGGTGCGTTGTCTCAGAGCGCTGGCGCTCTTAGCGCACTTAGCGCTAGTGCACTTAGCGCTAGCGCACTCATGCTTTGTACGTGGTGCGCTACCTCAAAGCGCTGGCGCTTTTATGAAGCGCCGCTTCATTTCAAATTTTGAAAATTTGAACAGAGACTTGCTTTGATTGGGGGAAACACCGAAATGATTGGGCAACCGCGAATGAATAGCCGAAATGATAAGGCTATCGCGACCTTTGCGATAAGAAAAGCTGAAATGATGGAGCAATCGCGGTAAAAAAAATGGTGAATGATGAGTCGCTCCTGGTGCCATATTCCAGTGCAGCTATACAAACGCCAACCAAAATTCAAATCCCCAGACGGCGAATGATGAGTCGCTCCTGGTACATTATTCCAGTGCAGCGATGCAGACTCTAACCAAATTCTAAATCCCTAAATTCCCAGCGGTGAATGATGAGTCACTCCTGGTACCATATTCCAGTGCAGCGATGCAGACGCCAACCAAATTCCAAATCCCTAAATTCCCTGCGGTAAATGACGAGTCGCTCCTGGTACCATATTCCAGTGCAGCGATGCAGACGCCAACCAAATTCCAAATCCTTAAATTCCCAGTGGCGAATGATGAGTTGCTCCTGGTACCATATTCCAATGCAGCGATGCAGATGCCAACCAAAATCCAAATTCTCAAAAGGCGAATGATGAGTCGCTCCTGGTACCATATTCCAGTGCAGCGATCCAGATGCCAACCAAATTCCAAATCCCATATCCCAACGGCGAATGATGATTCGCTTCTGGTACCATATTCCAGTGCAGTAATGCAGACGCCAACAAAGTCCCGAAATTCTTCCAGCCCTACAGTCTGGATCATACATCCTGCAAAACCGTATACAATCCATGGGCGTAAAACGATCTCAATCTCTCCCAAGTCCTACCGGCGAGACCACTTTTAAAGTCCCACCAGCGATGAAGATTCCCAAACAAAAAAAAGAAAAAAAAGGTATGTCCACAAGCAAAATGGGCACGGATGAAAACCCGAAAGGGCTCCATGAGTAAAAACAGCAGGACTGCCGGCGAGTTTGTGAAAACCCGAAAGGGCGCAAACTCATAAAAAAGAGATGAAATGCACTCGCAAAGTCCTCTCGACTTTGTGAGGAGAAAATTCCTGCGTGAGATCCTTACGACTCACAAAGGAGCAACACACTTAGGAGTCCCCACAACTCCTAAGGAGAAAATACACCTACGAGATACTTTCGACTCGTAGGGAGAAAATGCTTTTATGGGACCCTTACGGCTCATAAAATTGAAAAGTCTTAGGTGATAGGGACCTAAACCTGTCTTTTAAGCCATCGCTCCCCAACAGGGAAAGGCAAATGATGAATTGCTCCTGGCGCCTGTGCTTCAGTGTTAGCAACGCTGATGCCGACCCCTACCCCAAAATTCCAAACATCCGATCCAATAGACCCCTAAGTCGCTAAACTGGAAACGAGGGAAATCCCCTCATGGTAAATGATGATTCGCTCCTGGTACTGTGTTCCAGTGTAGCGGTGCTGATGCCAGACCAAAACCAAAACCCCCAAATCCACTCATGGCAAATGATGATTCGCTCCTGGTACCATATTCCAGTGTAGTGATGCTGATGTCAACCCAAATCAAACCAACAACCTCTGCGGCGGAATCATACTTCGTCCCAGAATGTACCCCATGTCGAAATTATGCTTCGCCTCGGGATATCTACCTTCCCTGCCGGAATTATGCTTTGCCTCGGAATCAAGTCAAACAGCGACACTCCGTGCTGTGGACAAGTCGACCAGTGACACACCATGCCGGGGACAAGTCGAACAGCCAGCGACACTCCGTGCCGCGGATAAGTCGACCAACGACACTCTATGCCGGGGACAAGTCGAACAGCCAGCGACACTCCACGCCGGGGACAAGTCGACCAGCGACACTCCATGCCGGGGATAAGTCGACCAGCGACTTCCCTGTCGGAATCATGCTCCGCCTCGGAATCAGGTCAACCAGCGACACTCCGTGCCGGGGACAAGTCGACCAGCGACACTCCATGCCGAGGACAAGTCGAATAGTCAGCGACACTCCGCGCCGAGGACAAGTCGACTAGCGACACTCCGCGCCGGGGATAAGTCGACCAACGACCTCCCTATCGGAATCATGCTCTGCCTCAGAATCAGGTCAACCAGCGACACTCCGTGCCGGGGACAAGTCGACCAGCGACACTCCGTGCCGGGGACAAGTCGAACAGCCAGCGACACTTCGTGCCGGGGACAAGTAGACCAGCGACACTCCGTGCCGGGGACAAGTGGACCAGCGACACTCTGTGCCGGGACAAGTCGAACAACGACACTCCATGTCGGGGAAACGTCAGCCAGCGACACTCCGTGCCGGGGACAAGTCGACCGGCGACACTCCATGCCGGGGACAAGTCGAACAGCCAGCGACACTCCGCGCTGGGGACAATTCGACCAGCGACACTCCGTGCCGGGGACAAGTCGAACGACCAGCGACACTCCATGTCGGGGACAAGTCGAACAGCCAGCGACACTCCGTGCCGGGGAAACGTCGACCAGCGACACTCCGTCTGGGGATACATCATACACCGACACTCCTTCTTGGGGACACATCAAGCATCGACAGTCCATGTCGTAAAAAGGGCAGTGCCAGCTTCCCAAAAAGCGGGAACCAAATCAAGTCACCTCCACGTGAAAGAAGATCCATCAGTTTCATGCACACGATCCACATATGCGGTGTGCATTTATTGATGGGAGGCACTTAGTTGGGGTCAAAAATTATACCCCGGTTGACCAAGTCAAAGTCAAAGTCAACCCCAAGCCAGGTGGGCCCAAGCCCAGGCCAAGTGGGCTCATGCCCGAGTCGAGCCCGAACATGAAGTGGCCGGCCTCCCCCAGGCCAAAATAAAAATCATGTATTAAATAATTTTGATGTAATTTTTTATGCATGAATGTAAGGAAAATGGGCATAAAGACAAATTTTTGTAAAGCCCATGGCTTATGTACAAAAAGAAATAGCACATGAGGCATGGGATGGGCAAAATGCCATTTTGTAAATTCCAAGGGGCTATGTGTAAATGTTTAAGCCTATATAAGGCAATATGATAATGAAATAAAAGATAACAATTCATTCTCTAAAATTCTAGGGTTTGTGCCTCATTCCTCTTCCTCAAGGTTCTAAAACCTTCTCCCCCTTTTTGAATTAAATCAACAGTTTAACTCTTCCTTTTCCAAAAATAAACAGTTTTTACCATAAAACCTATAAAGGGGAGCTCGGATCTCCCATCAGATCTCTAAAAGGGGAGATTTTGAATCTCACCCCCCTTTTCCTTCAAGATCCAGCCAACGAAGAGGAGGAAGAAGGAGACCCATCTCCAAAAATCTCATTCCGGAAGGATCCAAGGTTCAAAAGAAGATCTACAGATCTCTAGGAGTTTAACTCCATTCAAGATCTGTTGGAGTTTAACTCCATAAATCAAACCCCTTTTTAGGAGTTTAACTCCAATTCTATACCTAATCCCTGTTAGGAGTTCAACTCTAAAGCCCCTTTGGTGTTTAACTCTTAACCCAGGGGCTAAGCCCCTTTTCCGCTGGAGTTTCCAGCGGTCGCGTGCCGCGCACGTGACCCACGGGCATTCAGCGGTCACATCCCATGCATATGACCCGCGGGCGCCCAGTGGTCGCATGCAGGGTACTTGACCCGCAGGCGCTAAGCGCCCACGTGCGTCTCACGCGACCGGCGGATGCTCAGCGCCCAGCGGTCGCGTGCAGGGCACGTGACCCGTGGGAGCTAAGCGCCCACGTGCTCCTCACACGACCCAGGGCGCTCAGCGTCCAGCGCTCGCGTGCAGTGCACGTGACCCACTGGCGCCCAGTGCCCACGTGCCAGGAATGTGACCTATGGGCGCCAAGCGCTCATGCGCCAGGCACGTGACCCGTGGGCGCCCAGCGCCCATTTTCCATGCACGCATATTTAAGACACTCCTCCCCCTATTTTATATGCACTCCACACTAAATATACTTCCCCCGTTAGAAAAAAATTTCTAACGGGGTGCTGCCCCACACCCCGTAAGGGGGCTGCTAGCCCCCTTGATACCCATCCCGCTATCCGGGTAGCGGGACCCCCGTAAAACTCTGCGGGGCCACTGATATATCGAAAACCCTTTCAAAACATACGCACACTGCATGTTGAGTTCGCATGACCTGTTGATCCGTCAATCGGAGGTTCCTTCGCTCCAAAGGCGAGGGGTAATTAACGGCAGCTTAGTCCCCGGCTGCCGGAGATTCGGATCCCCACAATCAATAAACCCCCGCCTACCCTAGGCAGGGGGAATCTGTAGTACGCCTGACAAGCGTGCACGTATTCCCATCTCAATGGGGTGACGAAAAACACCCTACAAAGTCGTAATAAAATTGCAGTTGTCCCGGAACAAAAACAGATTAATTTAAGAGTACCAACTTCCGGCCAGTTCGGCAGAGATGATATTGGAAGAGACTGAAAGTATATCTTAGCAGCTCTATTAGGTTTATACAAGTATCAAGTATGCAATTTTAAAAAAACTAGAGTGCTAAGTTATACTAACCTAGAATCGAACTAGAGAATTAGGGTTTTGAAGCAAGCAAATAACATCTAAACTAAGTGAAGAGGGTTACAACCTTTATAGACCGGTCCTTCACTTCCAAAGCTCTAAGTAGTAGTCCATAGAACTCTTCTTTGACTCCACTTGAGAAAGGAACGAGCTTGCTTTTAGTCTTCGAGGCCAAAGATGATCCACCTTGAAGTCTCTCTCACTCAAGCTCACTCTTCACAAATCAAGGTATTAGTGAAGCAAACAACCTAAACTAATGGGCTAGATTAGTGTAGGTTGATGAAGTAGGAATTTTTCTTACTTCTTTTTCTTCTTTTTCTTTTCTTTTCCCACCTCAAGAAAATCTGTCACGTCCCGCTTCCCGGTGTACGGCGAAGGGACGCGACGAGGTCCGCTACGTATTTACTGTGAAGTAAATACGCTAAGCGTATCTAAGAAATATAAAGGTAAATCATAAGAGACAGGAGATATAAAATAACAACAACTTTATTAATAACATTCTTCTGTACAATGCATGAAAAGTAAATACATCTGAAATAAAAGCGATGCCTAAACAATGGCATAACAGGAAATGAAAATACTGAATAGAACAAGGTACAATGTCTAGAGCTCAGGGTCTTCGTGAAACTGATCCAAGTCTTCACTGGTGGGCTCGATCTCTGACGGGTCCAAAACACCTGACGACATTCAAAGAAGAAAGGAATAGAATTTCGTCAGCAAACATGTCGCCCGGTAAGTCCCAAAGATAAGGAAGAATTAGAAAAGACAGAATAAGAGGTATCTTCTAAAATTTGTATAATATTGTAGAATATTGTGTTTACGCTGTTGTTTGTAGCTTGGTACGGAAGGATGCCAGTGTATACGAGAGGGGTCTCAGTATGCTAGAGACCAGGGCAAACGGAATGTACAAGGAACCGTTAAGCCACGGTACAACAGCAATGGAATATAGGTTAGGTGTCTTAATCTTACCGTCTCGTGCCACTTCTAACACCTTCCACACAATCTACCCCTTAAATCCCGTACTGTTTTGATTGTATTGTTCTATTGTATTGTGTAAGATGGATGACCGACCAAAACCATGATATCAGTAAACAGATTGTAACTGCATAATCAGGTAAATGAAATACGGAATAATGGATGTATATCCATGGTTTGATTCAGTCAAGTTGTATAGATTGTTAACTGGATTCTGGGATTCATGCGTTCATATTGAGTTGGAATATTAAAGAATGCATATTGACTTGAATCATATTCAAGTCAGAAATAATCAGACTCAAACCCGAGTCAGACCAAAAGAAATGTAAGTCGAAGTTCTATAATTGTTAGGGTCCTTATTGTAATTTATAAAACTTGAGGGGGTTTTATGTAAAAATACTTTTGTATAGTTTTCAAGATACACTCCAAGTATTTATTATTCGTCTTTATAGTTATAATGAGTGTAAATTTTATTTGTGATATTTCTTAGTGAAAATATTCTAATTCCATAAATAAAGGTATTTATCTGTAATATTGATTTACTTGAAATTCATGGTATCTTAATGTAAAAATCTAGTCTTGCGATTTTTAGAAAAAGTGGGATATTTATATTATAAAAAAATAGATCTTTTAATGATAATATACATATATTTATACAAAAATAATTTCAATAAATATTTTATATAAAAATATCATTTTCTTAAGATATCGTATTTTAAACCTTTCGAGACCGAATGCTCCTTGCGGAGGTCTGAATCTCGCACTACTAAGCCGAGGGTGCACGGTAAATCGTACTATCCCTAACGGGTCCCCAAAGGTGGGTTGTAGTGGCGCTTTGCAAAGATTTATAAATACTAAACCTTTAGAATACGGTTTTATTAAAGTAAAAGGTATTTATTTGCAAAAGTCGATTTTCCGTATTTTAGGTTTTAGGGTTTTATATTTCAACTAGACTAATTCTAAATGATCTAAACAACAAGTTGTTAGAAGCCTCAAATCGCCTCTTCACCGCCAATTGTGGCCAGGTAAGTACAAGTGAGGAAGGAGGGATCCGCTCACGAATCGTGAGACGGGCCTTTTAAAATTACCTTTGCTCACTTGCCTAGCCTAAACACCACAAAGTCAGGTTTAGATAAATGATCGATGTCTATAATTTATCGTATTTTCCTATTAAAAGATATTTGTTTTAAAAGTGTAGCAACTTAAAACTTTTAGAAAAGGTTTTATTAAGAAAATGGTATTTAATTGTAAAATCTTGTTTTATCGTATTTTAAGTTTTCAAGGTAGCGTGTTATGTTTGCATATGAGTGTGTATGGAGGTAGGTCATTATCTCGTGAACTACTTTAAGGTATAGCAATGTTAAAGGGTTAAATGTGAAAACTAAACATTATGGTATTTAAGTGAAAGAATACGATATATTGTAAAAGCTATCATTTCATGTGAGAACACTTGTTTAAATTAGTTGTTAAGTGATTAATAGTCAACATGAAGATGTTTAAGTATTATGGAATTGGTGATAAGTGAGATTTTATAGAAAACCGAATCGGAAATCGGTTTGTTCCGATTTCCGTCGGGTTTGTAAAGTCGTACTTTTATGAAAGAAAAGAAAGGTAGAAAAGAGAGACTTACGGGTTTGGACAACACTAGAGAGTGAGGGGGAAGTAGAGGGTTTGCCGGTGCATTGAATCGTCGTTGAGAGGTCCTAGCACGATCATCGGAATTTCGCCGTCGATTTCGTCAGCGTTTCGTCTTTCGCTCGTTTTCCAACGTACTAAAGTTCTCTTGGAATTTTGAGAGAGTGGACTTAGGAATTTAGGATGAGAGGGTAGAGGGTATGGGGGTATATATAGGGTTAGGCTAGGGTCAGGGTTTTCAATTAAAAAATGTAAAAAATCATTAAAAATCATTAAACTTTGGAGTAAAAGAGATTTATTGGGCTTTTTGTAACCGGACAAGGAATTTAGTGTGTGCAGGGGTGTTGACCAGTCCAAGATGCTCCTCTTCTATGTTGACGACTCGGCCGTCCGGCCGAGTCCGGCCGGCGGCGCCGGCCCGAGTCGGGGTGTCGGGGGCCGGGGAATCTCGAGGGGGGATTTATGGTATATTTACTTTTTTACGTTCAGTTCAAGTTTTATGAGTTATGTCGTTTTAACTGTTGGACTTCTAAAGGGTTTAAAAAAAATAAATACAAAAATCATGTGGGGTATGGGATTTGAACTCTGGTGGCTTGGTTCAGCAGTGCAAGGTGTTACCAATGAGCTACAAGCTCCTTCTTGTAATTATGGAGTGAAATAAATACTTAAAGAGATATCAGCCACAATAAATACTCCAAGTATACATTGAATTTAAATCAATTCTTTGTACATTAAAAATGGAGTTGTTACAGTCTACCCTCCTTACAAAAATTTCGTCCTCGAAATTTACAACTTTTATTTGAGGACTAGTTTACAAAGAGGTGTGAATATCTAGTGCGCATTTCATCCTCCCTTTCCCAAGTGGACTCTCCTGGAGTGTCTTTCCTCCACATCACTCGAACCAAGTTAACTTCCTTGTTAGAAGTGTCTTCACTTTTCTGTCCAGGATCTCCACGGGCTGTTGCTCACAAGATAAATCGGGCTGTATAGTGAGCTCGGAATGATCAAGTACATGGCTGGGGTCACTCACATACTTTCTGAGTTGGGATATGTGGAACACATTATGCACTTCTTCCAATGAGGGTGGAAGCGCTAAACGGTATGCCACTTCACCGACTCGTTCGAGTATGTCGAACGGTCCAATATATCTCGGACTTAGCTTACCCCGTCTTCCAAAACGGATCACTCCGCGGTTCGGAGATATCTTCAAGAATACATGATCTCCTGGCTGGAACTCCAAGTGTCGTCTCTTTGCATCAGCCCAGTGCTTCTGTCGATCTTGGGATATGCGCATCCTTTTCCTGATAGTACGAACCACATCAACAGTTGCTACTATCATCTCTGGTCCAAGAAGTTCCCTATCTACGATGTCGTCCCAACTTAATGACGATCGACACTTCCTTCCTTACAGTGCTGCAAAAGGTGCCATTCCTATGCTTGCTTGGTAGCTGTTGTTGTACGAAAACTCTACAAGATGTAGGTGATCTTCCACGATCCTTTGAAGTCTAGCATACACGCTCTGAGCATATCCTCCAAGATCTGAATAGTTCGTTCTGACTAACCATCTGTTTGTGGATGATAAGCCGTGCTGAAGTTAAGACTTGTTCCCAAGCTTGCTTGCAGACTCTGCCAAAATTGCGATCGGAACCTGGTGTCACGATCGGAGACAACGCAGACTGGTACTCCATGAAGTCTCACAATTTCCTGTATGAGTTCATGGGTATCAGAGATAGTACATTATGAAGAGTTTAAATCTTAATTAGATTATTACCTCCATGTACTTCTTCGCTAGTGTCTCAGTAGATTGGCCAACTCGAAATGGGATGAAGTGAGCCGATTTTGTGAGTCGATCCACAAAGACCCATATGGCATCGTTACCCTTTATGCTGTGAGGAAGAGCAGTCACAAAGTCCATCGTGATGTGTTGCCACTTCCATTCTGGGATTGGTAACGGTTGAAGTAATCCAGCAATCCTGTGATGTTCAGCCTTTACTTGCTGACACACCAAGAATTTTGCGACGCTTCTGGCTACTTCATGCTTCATTCTATGCCACCAATAATTCTGATGTAGATCTTTGTACATTTTGGTACCTCCAGGGTGTACTGAGTAGGGAGAGCTGTGGGCTTCTTTCATTAACTCTTCCCGAACAGGACCTTTTGGTACACACAATCTGCTGCCGTATCTCAAAGATCCGTCTTCATGAATGATGAAGTCTGTTCTGAGTCCATTCTCCACTTGTTCTCTGATCTTTTGTAACTTAGCATCACTTGCTTGAGCTGCTTTGATCTGATTGACAATGGTTGATTGAACTTGTAAATTCATCAAACTTGAAGCATTACCTGGCATGATTACTTCAATCTCCATCTGATGCAAGTCTTGCTGAAGCTTCCACTGAGCGGTGAGATTCATTGCTAATGGTTGGCGACTATGAGCATCAGGTACTACATTCACCTTCCCTGGGTGATATTGCAAGTTGATGTCAAAGTTCGCCATGGGTTCTAACCATCTTCTCTGCCGCATATTCAACTCCTTCTGAGTAAACACATACTTTAGGCTCTTATGATCTGTGTAGATGTTCACTCATTCACCGAGTAGATAATGATGCCAAATCTTGAGAGCAAAGATGACGTCTGCCAACTCCAGATCATGCGTCGGATAATTGCGCTCATGAATCTTCAACTGTCTTGAAGCATAAGCCACAACCTTACCGTGCTGATGTAGAACACATCCTAATCCCTTACCGGATGCATCGCAATGCACTTCAAATCCTCCAGATTGATCCGGTATGACGAGAATAGGTGCTGATGTCAACCTTGACTTGAGTTCTACGAAAGCTTGTTCGCATACTTCTGATCACACAAATTCTTCATCTTTACGTGTGAGCTTGGTCAGGGGCGTTGCTATCTTTGAAAAGCCTTCAATAAACCTTCTGTAATATCCAGCTAAACCCAAGAAACTTCGAATATCCTTCACTGACTTTGGTGTAGGCCATTCGCTAACTGCTGAAACTTTCGCTGGATCCACAGAGATTCCTTCTCCTGATACGATATGTCCAAGAAATCCAACTTGATTTAGCCAAAACTCGCACTTGCTGTACTTGGCATAAAGCTGATGTTGTCGAAGAGTTTCTAGGACAATTCGTAGATGCTCTGCATGTTCTTTCCGACTCTTAGAATACACCAGGATGTCGTCGATGAAGATGACAACAAACATGTCTAAGTACTCCCGGAAAACTTGATTCATTAGGTTCATGAATATTGCGGGTGCGTTGGTCACTCCAAATGGCATCACTAGAAATTCGTAATGTCCATAGCGAGTTCTGAAAGTTGTTTTGTGAATATCAGCTTCCTTGACCTTTACTTGATGATAACCTGAATGAAGATCTAATTTAGAGAAAACACAAGATCCACTTAGCTGATCGAATAAATCATCGATGCGCGGAAGTGGATGCTTGTTCTTATAGTGACTTCGTTCAAGGCTCTGTAATCGATGCACATTCTGTATGAACCTTCCTTCTTCTTCACAAGTAGTACAGGTGATCCCCAACTTAAAGTGCTGGGACGAATCTATCCTTTCGCCAGTAATTCGTCCAACTGTGTTCGGACTTCCTTCAAACCTTCCGGACTTAAACGATAGGGTGCTTTGATCACCGATTGTGCTCCTGGTACTAAATCAATACTGAATTCAAGAGCTCGATCGGGAGGCAAACCTGATATATCGTCAGGAAATACATCGTTGAACTCTCGAACCACATCTGGTCTTGATTCTTCCTCCGCTTGAGCTACTGCAACTACTGCTTCTCTTGGCTTCGCTTTGTAGGTACTTGGCTCCAGTGTACGGTCTCCGCTTTTGAAATAGAAGACCGGATGGTCTGGAATCTCGAATACTACCAACCTTTGACGACAGTTTATGGTAGCATAAAAAGTTCCAAGCCAATCCATTCCTAGAACTACATCGAAGTTCGGTATGTCCAGCACTTTGAAGTCAGCATAAAATTCTCTGCTGCAGACGACGACTGGACACAAGCTGTATCCCATAGTTGCCTTTAGAACGCCATTTCCTGAACTGACATTCCAGCTGGATACAAGCGGTGAGACTGGAATCACATGGGTTCGGACAAACCGTTGCGCCATAAAGCAGTGTGATGCTCCAGTATCAAACAGTGCTAGTGCAGGGATTGAGGATACTAAGATTGTACCTAAGGTATGTGGGATATGTTTTAGGTATAGAAAATATGTAGCTAAGTAGCAGGATAGAAAAGCAAAGTTTGAAAAGAAAAGTTTACCAGTGATGACTTGGCCAGTGGCCTCAGCTTCTTCCACCGACATCGTGAAAGCCTGGCGCCTTGGTACATTCCTCCTAGCCTGAGGAGCATTCCTCGGAACGTTCCTTTGAGCTTGATGGAACTGACGAGGAGGTGGTGCAGCTTGTGGTCCTCTGGGTGGTGCAGGTAGTGCAGGTCTTGGAGCAGGTGCCTAAAGAGCTGGTCGTTGCGGATAGGTAATTGCTGGCCTGGGTGCAGCAACTGGGTTTTGTCTTTGGGGACAAGACCCAATATCATGAGTATCTGAGCCGCAGACAAGCAAAGGCCGTTGGCTCGACGACGGTACTTCATCATATGTCCAGTTCTTTTGCAGTAGGTGCACAAGGCTGGGCCGGGACGATGATTCGGTACTTCGGGTCGCCTTGGCACGAAAGGTGGCCTGGACGAGGCTCCACCTGCCATCTGATTGGCAGGGCGTTTGACTCCTGCAGACTGAGGTCTGCCCCTTGCTTTTATCACTGTCTCATAACTGCGGGCAGCTTCCAGAGCATCCTCATGAGTCAGAAATTTTCCCGTGGCTAGAGCAGCCTGAATCTCCGTGTCCAGTCCTTGTTGAAAGCGACGGGCTCTGATCTCGTCTTTCGGTATCAAGTGTGTCGCGAATCTGTTTAAAGATTGTGTTAGCTATGTAGTATGTGATATTTAAAATTGAACTATTGTGACATATCTTACCGGCTTAACATGGTGAATTCAGCTTTGTATTCATCTATTGTCCCACATCGATCCTTATTGTAGATGAATGAATTGCTGTTCCATTGCAAACCTGGCAGTCAAAGGAAAGTATTTCGCGTCGAACTTCTCGCAAAAAGTCTTCCATTCAATCGGCTGTACCAGACGGCTTTCTTCCGCCTTCCACCAGTTGCGAGCATTGTCCATAAGCTGTAGTTTTGCCACACGGACCCAAGCGATGTCTGGCACTTGAGCTGCTGCCAGATCGTCTTCGATGCTTTGTGCCCATTCTTCAGCTTCAAGAGGGCTTCCTTTACCAGAGAACTGCTTGGGGTGTAAAGCCCTGAATTGCTTTATCCTTGGTGCGTCGATCTCAGGACGGTTCAGGAGTTGTTGCTGTCCCTCGAGAAGGCTGCGGATCGCCTCAAGTAACACTGTTTGCTCGGTGGGTGGCGCAGAAACAGCTGTTGTGAGAGGTAGTGCTGGAGGTGTGTTGTTGACATTGGTGCTGGTGTTGTTCGGGGAATCCATAACCTTGAAGAAAAATTTGGGTTAGGACGGATTCAAATACATGAAATGATAAGATTCAAGGAATAGAAATTTGTAAGATTCAAGAAACATGAATTGTAAAGAATGTTTTAGTTGCCGGTTTTTGTGTTACATTGCTTACGTTGTTCACGCAGAACAGAACTGCATAGTATGGTTATATACAGCTCTGACCTGCATGGGTCACCAACAAAACCTGTCACGCCCCGCTTCCCGGTGTACGGCGAAGAGACGCGACGAGGTCCGCTACGTATTTACTGTGAAGTAAATACGCTAAGCGTATCTAAGCAATATAAAGGTAAATCACAAGAGACAAGAGATATAAAATAACAACAACTTTATTAATAACATTATTTTGTACAATGCATGAAAAGTAAATACATCTGAAATAAAAGCGATGCCTAAACAATGGCATAACAGGAAATGAAAATACTGAATAGAACAAGGTACAATGTCTAGAGCTCGGGGTCTTCGTGAAACTGATCCAAGTCTTCACCGGTGGGCTCGATCTCTGACGGGTCTAAAACACCTGACGATATTCAAAGAAGAAAGGAATAGAATGTCGTCAGCGAACAGGTCGCTCGGTAAGTCCCAAAGATAAGGAAGAATTAGAAAAGATAGAATAAGTGGTATCTTCTAAAATTTGTATAATATTGTAGAATATTGTGTTTACGCTGTTGTTTGTATCTTGGTACGGAAGGATGCCAGTGTATACGAGAGGGGTCTCAGTATGCTAGAGACCAGGGCAAACAGAATGTACAAGAAACCGTTAAGCCACGGTATAACAGCAACGGAATATAGGTTAGGTGTCTTAATCTTACCATCTCGTGCCACTTCTAACACCTTCCGCACCAATCTACCCCTTAAACCCCGTAGTGTTTTGATTGTATTGTTGTATTGTATTGTGTAAGATGGATGACCGACCAAAACCATGATATCAGTAAACAGATTGTAACTGTATAATCAGGTAAATGGAATACGGAATAATGGATGTATATCCATGGTTTGATTCAGTCAAGTTGTATAGATTGTTAACTGGATTCTGGGATTCATGTGTTCATATTGAGTTGGAATATTAAAGAATGCAGATTGACTTGAATCATATTCAAGTCAGAAATAATCAGACTCAAACCCGAGTCAGACCAAAAGAAATGTAAGTCGAAGTTCTATAATTTTTAGGGTCCTTATTGTAATTTATAAAACTTGAGGGGGTTTTATGTAAAAATACTTTTGTATAGTTTTCAAGATACACCCAAAGTATTTATTATTCGTCTTTATAGTTATAATGAGTGTAAATTTTATTTGTGATATTTCTTAGTGAAAATATTCTAATTCCATAAATAAAGGTATTTATCTGTAATATTGATTTACTTGAAATTCATGGTATCTTAATGTAAAAATCTAGTCTTGTGATTTTTAGAAAAAGTAAGATATTTATATTATAACAAAATATATCTTTTAATGATAATATACATATATTTATACAAAAATAATTTCAATAAATATTTTATATAAAAATATCATTTTCTTAAGATATCGTATTTTAAACCTTTCGAGACCGAATGCTCCTTGCGGAGGTCAGAATCTCGCACTACTAAGCCGAGGGTGCATGATAAACCGTACTATCCCTAACGGGTTCCCCAAAGGTAGGTTGTAGTGGCGCTTTGCAAAGATTTATAAATACTAAACCTTTAGAATACGGATTTGTTAAAGTAAAAGGTATTTATTTGCAAAAGTCGATTTTCCGTATTTTAGATTTTAGGGTTTTCTATTTCAACTAGACTAATTCTAAATGATCTAAACAACAAGTTGTTAAAAGCCTCAAATCGCCTCTTCACTGCCAATTGTGGCCAGGTAAGTACAAGTGAGGAAGGAGGGATCCGCTCACGAATCGTGAGACGGGCCTTTTAAAATTACCTTTGCTCACTTGCCTAGCCTAGACACCACAAAGTCAGGTTTAGATAAACGATCGATGTCTACAACTTATCGTATTTTTCTATTAAAAGATATTTGTTTTAAAAGTGTAGCAACCTAAAACTTTTAGAAAAGGTTTTATTAAGAAAATGGTATTTAATTGTAAAATCTTGTTTTATCGTATTCTAAGTTTTCAAGGTAGCGTGTTATGTTTGCATATGAGTGTGTATGGAGGTAGGTCATTACCTCGTGAACTACTTTAAGGTATAGCAATGTTAAAGGGTTAAATGTGAAAACTAAATATTATGGTATTTAAGTGAAAGAATACGATATATTGTAAAAGCTATCATTTCATGTGAGAAAACTTGTTCAAATTAGTTGTTAAGTGATTAATAGTCAACATGAAGATGTTTAAGTATTATGGAATTGGTGATATGTGAGATTTTATAGAAAACCGAATCGGAAATCGGTTTGTTCCGATTTCCGTCGGGTTTGTAAAGTCGTATTTTTATGAAAGAAAAGAAAGGTAGAAAAGAGAGACTTATGGGTTTGGACAACACTAGAGAGTGAGGGGGAAGTAGAGGGTTTGCCGGTGCGTTGAATAGTCGTTGAGAGGTCTTAGCACGATCACCGGAATTTCGCCGTCGATTTCGTCAGCGCTTCGCCTTTCGCTCGTTTTCCAACGTACCAAAGTTCTCTTGAAATTTTGAGAGAGTGGACTTAGGAATTTAGGATGAGAAGGTAGAGGGTATGGGGGGTATATATAGGGTTAGGCTAGGGTTAGGGTTTTCAATTAAAATATGTAAAAAATATATAAAAAATCATTAAAAATCATTAAACTTTAAAGTAAAAGAGATTTATTGGGCTTTCAGTAACCGGTCAAGGAATTTAGTGTGTAGGGGTGTTGACCAGTCCAAGATGCTCCTCTTCTATGTTGACGACTCGGCCGTGCGGCCGAGTCCGGCCGGCGGCGCCGGCCCGAGTCGGGGTGTCGGGGTCCGGGGAATCTCGAGGGGGATTTATTGTATATTTACTTTTTTACGTTCAGTTCAAGTTTTATGAGTTATGGCGTTTTGACTGTTGGACTTCCAAAGGATTTTAAAAAAAATAAATACAAAAATAATGTGGGGTATGAGATTTGAACTCTGGTGGCTTGGTTCAGTAGTGCAAGGTGTTACCAATGAGCTACAAGCTCCTTCTTGTAATTATGGAGTGAAATAAATACTTAAAGAGATATCAGCCACAATAAATACTCCAAGTATACATTGAATTTAAATCAATTCTTTGTACATTAAAAATGGAGTTGTTACAAAATCTAAATAGGAGAGGAGATAATGAGGGAGATGAACTTAGAATGAGAGAGTAAACCATGAGGTGAAGTGATAAGATGAGACGAGAAAGTGATAAATATCAATGAATAATCCAAAAGGAGAAGTGATGAGTCATGTATTTTCAAGGCTTCTACAAGCATCTCAAAGTAATGACTCATTCTCCACTTTCTTTAATTCATAAATAAAACCATTATCTACTCACCATTTAACTCATGTGTGATTCCCATACATCCTAATTCTATGTATCATCAACAATAATACAAATCATATATTAACACACACACACACACAAATATATATATAACAAGAGAATAAAATCTTAAGTGAGCAATAATATTAGTTAATATATATATATATATATATAAATATATCAAATATATAAATATATATCAAATTATTAAATCAACTTAATTCAATAATCCGGTCATATCATTTATAATCGACTAATATCATATATATATATATGTGTGTGTGTGTGTGTATCAAATTATTAAATCAACATTTAATTCAATAATCCGGTCATATCACATACAACCGGCAAATATTCAATATTAGTCAATATATATAACATATATATATATATATATCAAATTATTAAATCAACATTTGATTCAATAATCCGGCTATATCAAATATAATCTGGCTAATATCAAATATATATATATATATATATCAAATATATATAAACAATATATACATAAATCATTGAATCAACACTTGATTCAATAATCCGGTTATATCACATATAACCTGACTGATATCAAATATCGCTAGATTAGAATACGGTATCACATAGTCGTATTTAATCAAGCTCCCGCACATATCTCCATATGCGCCCTACTTCATTTCGTTTGAGCTAGGAAACCTCTGTGCGGGACTCTAAAGACTCGTCAATACGCCAGCAGTAGGTAATAATCACATCAGATACCCACAAGCCGTCAGCGGTACTAGCTGGACGTAACGGTTATCCAGGTATTGAACGAATAGTATATCAACAAGCAAACTTGTCCAAACTCCCGTAAATCCTATAAGCAACACTTACCGTATAGTCCGGTCTCTTCGTCTGATATGTCGCATATCGAGTCTGGGGGTAGAATCGCCAAAGCTCAATAACTTGATAAGTCATGTCGATGTGTGGCCTATAACCTTTCGAGAAATTACTGATAACACTTACCGGTAAATCTCATCAGCCCTGGCCAGAGACTTGTTGTTATAACCAATCGAGTATAACGCAACATCAACTCCCAATACCGGGAGAGATGAAACCCCTCCTATCGCTCACTGCCTCCATGTGACTCAGGATTGTACCCAAAATTCACTTGTTTGCATGACTCCTTTGAGCCGTGGTAGGGAGGAAATCAAAGCACAATGGGAACCACACAAGACGCTATGACGATCTCGGGTCTACAGACTAACCTGTATAAGTGTCACCAGAGAACTGCTATCCGACGATAGGTATGGTACCATCTAGGAGTTCTTGGTGAGTCATGTTCGGTGTACCCATTCTCCAATGAGCACCTTGTTGGCTATAGTGCCCTCAAGTTAATTATTGAAATCACAAGCACGCGATTGTGATGATTGAGGAATGACCTATACGGGTAGAATAGTCTTACTCAAAATGATAGTATGCTATCTGGTTTGTCTTTATCATCATGTACATGCATTATATGGTATTACATATCACTATTACATGTTGATAGAGACCATAGAATTCTTACTTGACTACCAGCATTATAATGGCGATCATATACGTGGGAGCTGGGTGGTCTATAAGCACATCTTTAAATGTCCATAGTCGAGGGTGTATCGAGACTGGGCATCGATACTCCGGAGTAGACTAGTGTATACTTATCGGAACCCCGACAAGGGGCGGTGGCCGGTCTCACAAGCCATTGATGTCAGTTAGTCACCTAAGATAGTATACAGGTGCTCATTGGGTTATGAGTTACACTGGACGAACTCGCCGGGAACATGCTAGATAGTATTATACCTATTGTCAGACAGCAGTTCTCAGGTAACATGAGTACATGTTAGTTTGTCGACCTGAGATCGTCATTTGTCTCGTGTGAGTTCCCACTGTGCTTTGATTACTACCCTACCACGGCTCAAAGGAGTCGTGCAAACAGGTTTTAGTTGAGTACAGTCCTGAGCCATATAGAGGCAGTGAGCGGATCGTCGGGGATTCGTCTCTCCCAGTATTGGGGGTTGATGTCGCGCTGTACATGGGTGGCCATCACCAGAAACCCTTGGCCAAAGTAGACGAGAACTACTGATTTCGATCAGTACTTTCTCAGAGGGTGATGGGCTTCATACCGACACGAAATATCGCGTTATTAGGGGTCTGACTTTATCCACCCCCTAGGTCCGATATGCGATACTCTTAGACGAACATACCGGACTATATGGAGATTGTCACAGACAGGCTCAGTAGGGGTTTAGATGAGTTTGCTCGACGGCCTTCCTTTCGCTCAATACCTGGGTAGCCATTATGTACAGCTAGTGCCGCTGACGTGCTTGTGTTTAAACCCACTGCCAACGTATTGACGAGTCTTTAGAGTCCCACACAAAGGGTTTCTCTGGTTAAGGCGAAATGATGTAGTAGCCATATTTTGATACGTGCAGGGTTCTGATCGAATGATTGTACTAGTTACTCGAACTTTCGATCGGATGGTTGATAATACTAGCCGGCTCGGGTTTGAGCCGGATTATTAAATCAGGTATTGATTTAATAATTAACGTATATATATTTCGATAGGTATATTCTAGTATTATGTTCTTTGGGTTATTCTATCTCTTTGGGTATTCGTATTTTGGTACGAATACAGGTATGTATATACAGCAGAATGTAATTCGTATTTATACGGAAAACATTCTAGAAGGTGGATACCTTATTTTGGTTTATCCATTTATTAAATTAAATGGAAATGAGGTGTAAAGGTAAAGAAGAGAGAATGGTGAGAACCATGCTTGAATAGTGTTGACAAATGAATTGTTAATTCATTTGTGCAAACTATTCAAGTATGGTTGCATTATGTTTATTGAAAAAATGGTTTTACAAAACCTTGCTTCATTTTTTTTCTCTCTCACTTGATGGATGATCATTTGAAGAAAAACACTCTTACCATTTTGCTTGCTCTCTTCACTTACCTTTCTTGACCTCCTCTATCTTCTTCATCTTCTATCCTACAATCTCATGTGTTGAGAAACAAGGGTAGAAGAGAGATAAAAAAAATACTTAGAGCCACTCACTACATCCTTAGGCGCTCTAGATTAGCAACCTAAAGTCCCTAGTTGCTTTACTAGATTCTTAGTGTGGAGCTAGAGCCATGAGCTACATCTCTCGGATGGATCATCTTCGACGGAGGAAGACCGGCGGCCATGCTCAATCGAGGAAACCTCTAGGAGCTAAGGAAGATGGTAGAAGACCGAAGGACACGGTTCATTCGGTATACAAATTCTAACCTTGTAGTTAAGATATCTTTTGTAGCTAGTTTTAGGTTTATGGTTCGATTCTAGGAAGGGTTTTTAGCGCAAAAAAATTTTTAAACACCATTTTTGTTCCGCATCGGCCATGGTAGATGGCCAGGACGCTAGGAACCCCAACACACCTGTGCACAATCTTTGATGTCAAACACCAATGGTTGTGAGATCAACGATCGCCCATCAAGAAACGTACACACTAGTCTACTCAGGAATATCGATATCCTGTCTCGACTAGGAACTTGTATAGGATGTGCTTGCGAACTACAAAAGCCGCACTAGTATGATCTGCATCATAGTCCTGGTAGTCAAGCCCATATCGTAAGGTCATTATCAACATGTATCAGAGAGACGGTATACTAATACAAGTGTACATGTTAAGATAAAGAGCAACTAGACAGCATACTATCATGTCGAGCAAGAAAGTCCTATATATATATATGTCCTGTTGGGATTCCTTAGCACCTAGCCTAGGGTTTGCAAGAATCACACATGCCACAACAAGAATTTTAGGGAGTGCTAAGCAATCAAACTAAAGATCGAACTAGAAAACTAGGGTAACGAAACATGTAATCTAACATTACAAAAGGAAGTGAATGAAAATACAACCTTTGTAGATCCGGTCCTTCACTTCTAAAGCTCCGTGTTGATGTCCCTTCGCTGCGATCATCTAGGTCCCGGACTCTAGTGATGGTTTCCTCGGAGAAAAGAACGGGCTAGCTGGTTGACTTCGAGGCCGAAGATGATCTACGTCGAGGAGACTCAAACTCAAGCTCCATCTTCACTAGGTCATGAAATTTATGAAGAGAACACCCTAAACTAAATTGCAAGTAGTAGAGGATGATGAAATAGGAAGTGGGTTCACTTTAGATTTTGATTCCTCACTCTATGTCTTCACTTAGAAAAATCTAGTATGCTTTTCTTCTTGATGAAGAAGAAGAAGAAGAAAGAATAAGAATAATGAGAAAAGAATAATAAGTGAAGATTATCATAATGCAACCATGGGTGAGTTAGTTTTATCCACTAAACTTTGTAGAGACTAAACCATGGTTTAAGTTAATGGTTTGGTTAATAAATGTCTTATGCAAAACAAAGTGAATGGACTTTGTCAAAGATGCTTAAAAGCTTCATGAAGCTTCAAGCCATGACAAAGAAAGCCACCATTTTGTTTTACCAAAATAAATAAAAACCCTAACCATTATCTTAAATATGGTGTAAGTCATACACACACCCAAATTTGCATGTATCATCAATCATGATACAAACATGTACACAATTATATATCACATATACATTATGTGTACATCAAATGAGAAATGCAATCTTAAGTGAACCAATAATAGTTAATGTAAAGTAATATATCAAATATATAATTATATATTAAATCATTAAATCAACACTTGTTTTATGATCCGGTCATATCATATATAACCGACTAATATCTAGTGTATCAATGTATCGAATCAACACTTGATTCGGTAACCCAGCTATATCTCATATAACCGACCGATGATACAAATCACGAGAATATTATATAGTATCGCATACTGGTATTATTCTCGGTCCCGCGCATATCTCATATGCGCTCCTATTTCGTTTCGCTTGAGCCAGGAAACCTCTGTGTGGGACTCTAAAGACTCGTCAATACGCCGGCAATAGGTGGTGATCATATCAGTCACCCACATGCCGCAAGCGGTCTGCTAAACGTAACGGCCACCCGGGTATTGAGCGATCAGAGGATCAATAAGCAAGCCTGCTCACACTCCTGCGAATCCAATCAGTAACACTTACCGCACAGTCCGGTCTGTTCGTCTGATATGTCGCATATCTCGCTTAGGGGTGGTAAACGTCAGACCCCGGTAGCTCGATAAGTCATGCCGATGTATGGTCCATAACGTGCGTGAAACTACTGATAACACTTACCAGTAAATCACATCAACCCTGGCCAGGGATTTCCAGTTATGGCCAATCGAGCATAGCGCAACATCAATCCCCAATACCGGGAGAGACGAATCCCCTCCTATCGCTCATTGCCTCCATGTGACTCGGGACTGTACCCAAAAAACACATATTTGCACGACTCAGTAGAGCCGTGGTAGGGTGAAAATCAAAGCACAGTGGGAGACACACAAGACTCTATGACTATCTCGGGTCAACAGACTAAGCTGTACCAGTATCACCAGAGAACTGCCATCTGACATGAAGTATAATACCATCTGGGAGTTCTCGGCGAGTCCGTTCAGTGTACCCAGTCTCCACTGAGCACCCGTATACCATCTCTAATGTCAAACACTAATGGATATGGGATCATTCATCGCCCATCACATGGGTCGAGAAGATATACGCTAGTCTACTCTGAAATATCGATGCCCCGTCTCGACATTCCCACGAATAGGAACATTGAAGGATGTACTCATGGACTACCCAGGCCCCACTAGTATGATCTGCATCATAATCCTAAAAGTCGAGTACACATCCTAAGGGCTTTATCAACATGTAACAGAGAGACAGTAAGTATACATGTTAAGATAAAGAGCAACCAGATAGCGTACTATCATATCGAGCAAGAAAGTCCTCCCTATATATGTCTTAGCATCCACTACAATATACATCTCATGTACAGTAATGGCCTCTAGGGCATACATACAACTAACAATCTCCCACTTGCACTAGGGCCATCATATAGCAGTGGTTGTAGTATCTCATACTCAACCATCCCATAAAAGTCTCTCTCTGGGTAAAGGCCTTTGTGAGTGGATCCGCCGTGTTGTCCTCTGAGTCTACTCTCCTAACCTCGATCTCCCTGGAGATCAACTATCTCCATGATCAGGTGATACAGCCTCAGAATATGTCCGGGTCACTGATGGGACCGTGGTTCCTTGGCCAAAGCCACACTTCCATTGTCACACAATGGTAGGAACCTTGTTCATCTCAAGAACTAATATACACCCAAACTGTCTCTTTGGTAGCATCTTTGATAGCGATGTCACCAGCCTTTATCGTCTAGTTTTCCACGGTATCTCACTTGGAACTCTTCCAACATATCGTCCCTCCACTGAGGGTAAAGACAATACCTGTGACTGACATTCAGTCGTCCTTACCATCCTGGAAGCTATCCAGTGATTCTCCCTAGGATCGATTGATACCGCCTCACTACACCTAGTGAGAATCTTAACATCCATTTAGATCCAAAACCCAGGATTTACGAGGTATCACTTTGATCCTATATGGAGAATCCTTGTGATAAGAGGAGATTGACCGTGCGTAGCATAGGAAACTCTTTTCCTATCAAGAGTATGTTGCCCACGTACAATACGAGGATGACCACCTTACTCTCTACTATCCTTTTGTATATACAAGGTTCATCTACCATTTTGATGAAGTCAAACTCTTTGACTACCACATCAAAATAAATATTCCAACTCCGCGATGCCTGCTTTAACCTGTAAAGCAACTTGCACACGTTTCCGCTGCTCCCACTGTCTACGAAGCCCTCTGGCTGTGTACTTATAGACGCTCTCTTCTAAAACAATATTTAGAAAAGCAGTCAAGACACCCAACCACCAGATATCGTAGTCATGGTATGTAGCAATGGAAAGTAGGATCCGGATGGACTTAAGCACATCCACTGGAAAAGGTTTCATCATTATCCATGCCTGGTCGATGACGAGAACCTTTAACAAGTCTAGCTTTGAAAGTCTCAACTTTTCTATGTACACCAAGTAATCTTCTCAAGATATACTTGCTCCTGATAGGGATTTAACCCTTCAGATATAGCAACCAAAGTCCATACTTTATTGGTGTACATGGCTTCCATCTCAGATCACTTAGCATCCAGCCATTCTTACAGAGTCCCCACTCTTGATGGCCTGCTCGAAACTAGTCAAGTCGTCATCTCATGAGGCAATCCTCGCTCCCACTGTCATCGAGAAAATGAAGTATCTCTCCTGTGGATGAGGAACCCTACTGGATCGGTGGAGAGGCTGAGGTTCGTTGGGAACTATTGAATCCTTTGGTTCTATCAAATCATCAGTTGTAGTTAGCATAGCTGGAACTCCTTCCAGTTCTACAGAACTGACCTTGCCTCGATCTTTTCCGGATTTTGCTTTTGACATAGGCCGGACAATCCCAAATCTTAACTCACTTAAGAGATTGGCTCTTCCCTTACCATATCTCATATAGAGTGGTAAGCACTGATTTGATTGGAACCTAATTCAATAGGTATGCAGCCTCACAAGTGCATAACCCCCAAAAGGAAATAGGTAACTCAGTAGTACTCATCATAGAGTGCACCATATCTCATAGGGTGCGATTGCTCCGCCCCGATACACCGTTGTGTTGTGGTGTATACGGAGGAGTAATGCTGAGAGAGAATCTCATTCTCCTTTAGAATAGTCCAGGATCTCCATGCCTAAGTATTCTCCTCCCTGATCACATCAAAGGACATAATACTTATTCCTGTATTGGTTATCTACTTTTATCTTGTACTCTTTGAATTTCTCAAAAGATTCAGACATGTGTTTCAACAGAAACATGTGTCCGAATCTTAAAAGATCATCAGTGAATGTAAGAAAGTATAAAGAACCAGTCCTGGCATTTGTAGACTGGGGACCTTCATACATTACTATGTATCAGTTCCAAGAGTTCACTAACTCTTTCTCTGTTTTCAATAAACGGAGCTATGGTCATCTTAACTTTGTGACATGACTGGCAAGTTTCACAAGATGTAAATTCAAACTGATTTAAATATGCATCTCAATATAACTTAGCTAGTCGGGTCGCATTGATATGACCTAGTCTACAATGCCTCAAGAAGAATTCGTTCGTTTCTGAACTCTTCCTTTTGTGTGTGTTCTGTACGTAAAGAACTGTGGTTTGATTTAGAATGTATATGTTTTTAGATAATGTGCCTGAACCGATCAACTCTTGATATAGGAAATATTCAAAACATTATCCAACAATACAAAATTATATCCTTTCTTTAGTAAATAAAGAGACTGATATGATGTTGTATATCAGGTTCGATATCTAATAACATTCGTTCAAAATCAATGTATTTGGTAATACAGGGTGATGACTGCCAACACCTTGGTTGCAACAATTGCACCATTTTAAACTCTTGAAAATTATCACCCGTTCTCAGTT
Organism: Agapanthus africanus; assembly: GCA_030015575.1. NCBI lineage: Eukaryota > Viridiplantae > Streptophyta > Magnoliopsida > Asparagales > Amaryllidaceae > Agapanthus > Agapanthus africanus. The sequence continues at coordinate 561,491,034 of CM057345.1, forward strand.
CTCTACCTATCTGTAGCCCATGTAACAGATTACATATCCAGGATCCTAATCTGGTATCAAATACCCAGGACGTAGAGGATACTGAGAAAAAGTTCTTGGCAATGAACACACCCGAAGAAGATGCATCATCATGCACTTTCTTCGTTTGGGCGGCATGGGAATCCTAGTATTCCCCTATTTCCTGCTCGGTCTTATAACAATTATAAGTTGGCACGGGACCAACGTTCCCCAGCTCAGTATAACAAGCGGGTTCGGTCAATACATCCATATTATTATCTTGATTAAGGCGTGACATGGTCGCTACCTGGAGAGAGAGAGAGAAGAAAACACTCTGTGTGCGCTCTTGCAAGATTAGATTGGTTATATATTTTATCTAATCAGGATGGCTCCCACTGTTTTTATCAAATCTTTCTTCAAACCCTAAAAGGAAAGACTAGCCGGGATTAATTACACTCTACAAGTTCGCTAATTTTTCAGCCAGACCAGTGCCGGTACTTTGAGGGAGGTTCCCCGTGCTTTCGCATGGACCTAATTAAAATAAACCTCGTTTTCCCAGGGACGTAACCCCGTTGACACCTTTCTAAACACCTACTTGATCGTCTAATTGTAAAGTGCAAAACTCTTCCAGGAGTAACAATTACTCGCAGTGGGTACTGATTGGTTCGAAAAAGTGAGTTTTGTAGTTAACCGCAATCAGAACGGTGTCGCGTGTAGCTATACCGAGGTGAGTACGGGTCGTCCTCTGGGAAACGTTGAATCTTTTATTCTTACTTTAGATGTGTTGAGAGGGGGGGATAAAGAATATTGTAGAATGGTTTCTAGATCTACGTTAAGCACTAATGCAAAAATATAGATCTAGATTATTTATGGATGCAGTTAATATAAGAAGGGGCTTGTAGGGTTCGTTAGGATTTAGTAGTTATGGATGATTAATTAAAGATTACCCTTTTTATCCATTAATAGATTTAAAACTAGAACGATAGTGATGCATGTAGATTAGGGTTTCTGGGGGAAAAAGGAATCCCACTCTTAACCCTTATCTCGACACGGAACTCCGTTCATATCTAGCCTTTACCAAAACAATAATTAATCTAATCTCTAATCACGGTCGAGACTAACAATGAATTGGTAGCGCGCCCGATTAGGATGTTAATGATTCTTTTGATAAAGTTTATAAACTTTATAGGACTTAAAAGGGGTTTAAGGATCTTCATCATCCATTAGCCTACCCTAATCCTACGAACCCTAACAAGCGGAGAATTACTCGCGCATGTTGGGAGAAAGAGAGATGGAGAGAAAATGCATAATTAAACTACAAAGAAATAGAATAGGAAAAGGAGCTACCTTTATTAATCAACAAAACTCATTTACACTTTGATTCCTTAGAAAATGATTACAAATACTAGTTTGCTTCTCGATCTCTTCTAAGGAGGTAGATGAACCGTTGATGATCAGCCTGGATGCGTGAGCCGTCTTGGACTTCGTGATCTCGTCGGCTTGATGATTTTTCCAAGAGGCTATCGGTCTTTATTTATAGTCCCAAAGCCAGAAGTCTAGCTTCCAAATATGGAAGTTAACAGTAAAGATTTTCCCCAAAATTTTGCAGCATCTAAATCCTCTATCATGCCGCGGATCCGCGGCCCAAGGGGGGTATGGCCGCGGATCCGCGGCCATATGATCTCGGCCCTTCATCAAACTTCAGGGGCTCTGTCCTTGTGACATTTGGCGATTCTTGGAACCTTTGTATCATGGAAATCTTCTTGTGGTTGCTGCCAGACTTAGTCTCCAAGTTTTGCTTTCTTAATTAGGCAAGTTTTCTTTAACAACTTGATTTCCTTGATTTTAGTCTTGAAAAATTCTGCACAACAACTTAAATAATATTTAGTAGACTTTGTTCTACTAGGATTTGGTCGATGATATTATTTGCATACATTTTCCTACCAAATGCTAATTATAATATATCAACACATGGAAAATAGTATTTTTACACATAAACCCTCATATGTATGATATATTATAATAAAGACCATTTTAAATATGAAAATGGTAGGAAAAATATAATAACAAATGTGCAGTTTTATCAACTAAACAAATACCCCCAAACTTATCTTTGATCGTCCCAAGCAAACTAGTTTATTCAAGAGAAGGAGAAAAAGAAAGGAGAAAACTAAGCACACTTTCGTAGGCAAACACGATTGCACTGAGCACGTGCAACAAGCCGTTAAACCTCTAGGTGTCCCTAGTAGGAGGAGTGTTGTCTCCTGAGGGTTTTCAGCGGATTACACCCACAAAATCCTATAATAAAAGAGAGATGGTGAAATTTACATATAAAGATAAGAACCATAAAAGAAAGACTTTGAAAATAAGAGTTTCCAACTACACTAGCTTTTCAGTTGTCATGAGCCCTATCTTAATAGTCATGAAAATATGTTAGAAATCACAATATCCCTCAATAAAACATCGTCTTTATTCTTCATTCCTACCTTTCATCCAAACATCGATCATATACTCCTACGTGTGTGAAAGGGACATCCCTACACTCGGAGAATTCAATTCAAGCTATCATGCTCTTGTCCATCTACCTCAGTACTTTTTAACTTGATAAATATTTAGATTTGCTCACACATTTTCATGTGACCGTTAATACTTCTTGAGGTACTAACCGACCGATTACTCATGTGCTTGCTGATTAGGTGATAATATTTTCCTCGTCTTGCACCACCTAAGGCTTAGCAGTGACTCCCTAACCAGTTGGCCTTAGGGCACTAGGTGAAGAGGCACCCTCGCTATATTTTTTTATTGCTGCCTTGGCGATAACAAAACAAGTGTTCATTTTTCTTTTCACCATTTTATATTTTATTCATTTTTTCTTCTTCATACTTTGGCTTTTAGACAAGAGCATTTCAAGGTATCCTCTACTATCCGGAGTTTCAAGACATGTGTAAGTACATATAGTAGGGTATCAACATTCAAATGTTTGGCTTCCAGAATAGAAATTATTTTTCTGACTTATTTTTACCCTTAGATTAGTGACTTCCTTCATCTTACTAACCCTTGGGACAACAGCTCATAACTACTTATTACCAGTTCGTTTAAGAAAACTTCTAATTTTCTTGGTTTTCTTAAATTTTTCCAATCTTTTGGATGTAAATTTTCACTATCTACTCTTTTGTTATAAAAGAATATTTTTTTTAAAAATTTTTGAAAATGTTGTGCTTATGCAAAATATGATGCAAATTGATGTGTAAATAAGCACAAATCTCCCCCAAACCTGTTTACAGCAGTGTCCTCACTGATGTCATCCATTAAGCTCAAAAACTTGTAGACTTGGGAGGAAATTATTAATGGGGGAAAGAATATATGCAAGTGAAATCCTCCCCCAAACTTATTTTTGGCTCACAATTTTGTAAAAATCATTTTCTTTCAAGAGCCAAAATATATCCCCCCAAACTTGAGTTAAACAATGTTAATCTTTTAAAATCACACGAGGGGGGTAAGGTTATTGGTCAATGCTAAGCTTTGCAAAGACTGAAGGTCAACACCAACCATTCAAAAATTTTATCGATAAAGTACCAAGGTTGGTGGAAGAACATGTCACCTTTCGACGTGAAGAAGTGGGGAGGTGATAAGAGGTGTAATGGAAAAGGATTGCGTCTCAATTTGGAGAGACGACACAGTGATAGTGATGATGGATTACTCGCATCATCATGATTATCCAAAAGAGGGGGTGGAGGTCCAATTTCTTCATCTTGGAGTTGATTCATCTCAACACCCGTGTCTTTTAAAAATGCGAGTTCATCAGCGAAAATTTCCTCAAAGCTTTCGTCGATACCCCTAAGAATGATGTCATCAGAAAAAATGGGGTGATCGTCAGACTCTATAAAAAGTTCCTCATCAGCGTTAGATGTTGACCCGGACAACTTGGTGGAAGAGTATATGGTTGGGTCAAACAACAACATATGAAAAGAGTCAGTATCATGAGGTTGATCAAATTTGCTGCTGTCGACATCCATTAATTCGACAGAACACACATGAGCATAGGGTTCGGTGGGTTCACTTCCCAACTTGTAAATGTTAAGCTTAATTTACTTCTTTCCAAAGAATAGGGTCATAGAGCCGTTTCTATAATTGATTACTGCTTTGGAAGTGGCCAAAAAGGGTCGACCGAGTATCACTGGGATTTGATTGCGTGGGTTTGCCACAGGTTGTGTATCAATAACGATAAAGTCCACAGGAAATATGAATTCCCCGACTTTAATTAACACATCCTCTAGCTCACCCCTAAGTTGGTTGATTGATCGATCGGCCATCTGAAGAGTGCAATGCGCAGGTTTTAACTCTCCGATCCCTAATTGCTCATAAACAGAATACGGAAGTAAGTTAACACTAGCACCTAAATCGAGTAGAGCACGATTGATATTTTTACCCCCAATAGAAATTGAAATTGTAGGACTTCCGGGGTCCTTTCGTTTCTTGGGTAGTTGTTGTGTAAAAGCTGTGCTCACATTACTCGCAAGGAAAACTTTTTTAGGTACTTGAACTTTTCTCTTCCTAGTGCACAAGTCTTTTAGGGTTTTCGCATATGACGGAACTTGTTGAATAGCATCTAGGAGAGGAATGTTTATGTTAACTTGCTTAAAAATTTCCACAATCTTCTTCATTTGTGGACTTGGTCTGTTGCCCCTTAACCTGTTTGGATAAGGTGCTTGATCAATAAGTTTTGGGTCCAACGTTTGTGGAGAAGACTGTGGGGACGGATTCGATCCTAAAATTGGAGTGGGAATCAACTTAGATAGATTCGGCGAAATGTTCCAGCCTTGGAGAAAACGGAGAATAAGCTCGGGTGAAGGTGGGAGATTAGAAGAACTAGGGGAAGAAGAAGAAGCTGGGGTATCATTGGTGTCACTATCATCACATTGCTCACCCACTCGATTATTCAGCACTTTTCCCGATCTCAACGTGGTAACAGCACTCACATTATAACTTTGTGAGTGGCCAGGATTAGGTATGGGTTGAGTTGGGAGTTTCTATTTCTCTCTCGCACTCATTGCGGCGTTTAACTGTGCGATTTAGTTTTCTATTGATTTAATACTCTCACCATGGAAGGTGGAGTTTTTCGTTATGGTATCAATAGAAGACTTCATCTCAGCCGACAATTGCATGGATTGTTTCATGAACATATCCAAAGTTTGTGCAAGTGAGTTGTTAGTACCGGCCACTTGTGGTGTAGAAATGTTGGCCGGATTTTGGAAATTCTGTGACTGAAAGGGGGGCTGATTCTGTGGTTGTGGTTGCTGTGGAGGAGGTCTTTGATAATTGCTTTGTTGGTTTTGATTCCAAGCAAAGTTAGGATGATTCCTCCATCCTTGATTGTACGTGGAAGAATAAGGGTCGTTTCTAGGTCGCTGCTGAAAAGCAGCATTAGTTTGCTCGTGACCTTGAAACGGTGCATTCATAGGACATTCTTCCGTTAAGTGCGAAGGATCCGAACAGCAACCACAGATGGTCTTAGGAAGCGTGACCTGATTTAGGGAGAATGATGAGAATTTGTTCTCAATAGCGTCGAGTTTCTTCTGTATCGCTGCCATTTCGGCTTTTACTGCGATAGAAATATCGAGCTGGTGAACACCTCCCCTAGATGAAGGTGGTCTTACGCTTTCCCACTGCAAAGTGTTTTCTGCAAGATCTTCCAGATATTTCCATGCTTCACCGTCATCTTTAGACATGAAATTGCATTGACACATTGTTTCAAGCATGTGCTTTGTCGCTGGATTAATGCCCTCATATATAATCCGACATAAATCCCATCTATTGATTCCATGATGAGGACATTGGACAAGCAGATCCTTGAAACGTTCAAAGCACTTCCAAAATGGTTCATTGGGAAGCTGGGTGAACTGGTTGATCTCGCTTCTAACACGGGCAGTCTTATGGTTTGGGTAAAACTTCTTAAGAAATGCTATGAAGAATTCATCCCAATTAGTGATAAAGTGTACGGTAATATTGTAAAGCCATTTTTCTGCCAAGTCGCACAGTGTGAATGGGAGAAGACGCAAGCGCATAGCATCGACAGTCAATTGTGAAGTTCCCATCATTGCGCATACGTTTTCGAATTTGGTAATGAAAACATATGCGTCTTCCGATGCGCGGTGGATTCTGCGCACCAACGGACGGTGGCTTCTGCGCACCTACGGGCGGTGGCAGCATGGTGTTATAATCTGATGGAGTGCCGTCCATCTCGATCGAGTGTGGTGGGGGAAAAGAAGATGAAGAAGTACCGACTTCGGCGTCGATAGCAGGAATGCAGACAAGACGGGCACTAGGATCCCGTGTCCAGCCGAGCATGCACTAAGCGGGTTTAGTGCAAGTGGCAGCGTGTGTGTGATTTAAAATTGGCTTATTTTGAAAAAAGTGGGACTCAAGAAAAATCACTCTAAAATGCACAAGCAACTCTAGAACTAAGGTCACCTAGGTCCAGTCTCTAGACCGCTCCTAGACTTCCAAAGGACAAGCCGCAGGATAAATCCTCTACCGCCTCTTTACTACTCTTGTAGCCAGGTAAGTGCCAGGTGAGTGGGAGGCTCCCCACTACGAAAGTAGTGGTCCTAATTAAGTAACCACTCGCCTTGGACACACTTGCCTAGGCACTACAAAAGTAATGCGGATAAGCGATAGATTACCCACGACCTTCCTCTGTCCTTAATGAGCGCGACAGTCCTTAGAGTCTGGTCTAGATATTTTTTTAAATTATTGTAGGGTTGATACAGATGCTCGGTTTGTGATTTGTGGGGCTTAGGAAGGGTGATGAAATCCCCACCTAATCTGGATTTGGTCTTTGCCCCTTAAAGTCCGTATTAAAATATGCAAAATAAAACCAATCACAAAACTTTTGCAAAAAGATTTTTGAGCGGCGCTATTTTGCAAAGAATCCTGCAGAAAATAGATTTTATTGGATTTGAGAGGAGAGAGAAGGAGTTAAGAAAGATACCAGAGAAGTGTGAAACCCTAGATCTCCTGTTTCCTCAAGTCCGTGACCCCAGATTCCCTCGCGAAATTCACACACAAATCGTTAAATATGCAATTTGCAGTTTTGTTTTAATAATGATATGAATCGTCTAAGAATTCAACACAAATAGTAAGAATACAAAATTACACACGTATTCCCGGCAACGGCGCCATTTGATTGTTTCAAAAAAGTGAGTTTTGTAGTTAACCGCAATCAAAACGGTGTCGCGTATAGCTAGACCGAGGTGAGTACGGGTCGTCCTCTGGGAAACGTTGAATCTTTTATTCTTACTTTAGATGTGTTGAGAGAGGGGGGGATAAAGAATATTGTAAAATGGTTTCTAGATCTACGTTAAGCACTAACGCAAAAATATAGATCTAGATTATTTATGGATGTAGTTAATATAAGAAGGGGCTTGTAAGGTTCGTTAGGATTTAATAGTTATGGGTGATTAATTAAAGATTACCCTTTTTATCCATTAATAGATTTAAAACTAGAACGATAGTGATGCATGTAGATTAGGGTTTCTGGGGGGAAAAGGAATCCCACTCTTAACCCTTATCTCAACACGGAACTCCGTTCATATCTAGCCTTTACTAAAACAATTATTAATCTAATCTCTAATCGCGGTCGAGACTAACAATGAATTGGTAGCGCGCCCGATTAGGATGTTAATGATTCTTTTGATAAAGTTTATAAACTTTATAGGACTTAAAAGGGGTTTAAGGATCTTCATCATCCATTAGCCTATCCTAATCCTACGAACCCTAACAAGCGGAGAATTACTCGCGCATGTTGGGAGAAAGAGAGATGGAGAGAAAATGCATAATTAAAGTACAAAGAAATAGAATAGGAAAAGGAGCTACCTTTATTAATCAACAAAACTCATTTACACTTTGATTCCTTAGAAAATGATTACAAATACTAGTTTGCTTCTCGATCTCTTCTAAGGAGGTAGATGAACCGTTGATGATCAGCCTGGATGCGTGAGCCGTCTTGGACTTCGTGATCTCGTCGGCTTGATGATTTTTCCAAGAGGCTCTCGGTCTTTATTTATAGTCCCAAAGCCAGAAGTCTAGCTTCCAAATATGGAAGTTAACAGTAAAGATTTTCCCCAAAATTTTGCAGCATCTAAATCCTCTATCATGCCGCGGATCCGCGGCCCAAGGGGGGTATGGCCGCAGATCCGCAGCCATATGATCTCGGCCCTTCATCAAACTTCAGGGGCTCTGTCCTTGTGACATTTGGCGATCCTTGGAACCTTTGTATCATGGAAATCTTCTTGTGGTTGCTGCCAGACTTAGTCTCCAAGTTTTGCTTTCTTAATTAGGCAAGTTTTCTTTAACAACTTGATTTCCTTGATTTTAGTCTTGAAAAATTCTGCACAACAACTTAAATAATATTTAGTAGACTTTGTTCTACTAGGATTTGGTCAATGATATTATTTGCATATATTTTCCTACCAAATGCTAATTATAATATATCAACACATGGAAAATAGTATTTTTACACATAAACCCTCATATGTATGATATATTATAATAAAGACCTTTTTAAATATGAAAATGGTAGGAAAAATGTAATAACAAATGTGCAGTTTTATCAACTGAACTGGTACCAGGATCCAACTATCTCATAGAAGGTATGCAATCTCATTGCAAATTTCAACACTTGAAACTCCCGATAATGGTTTTTACCCCTAGCACTTATGACCTTGACTATGGTCAACAAATCATAAGCACTAGTCAAGCTCTACCCGTCATTTCGTGATTAATTGGACCCACCCACATGACCCTTAACTAAGATCAACAAAGTCACATGACTGTCCTAACAAATCGCATCATATGCGGTGTAGGAAGACATTACTTAGCTACCGTACACTGTGCCTTAACTAAGGTCAACAAACACAACACGAATACTAAGTACTCTACTTCCTAAAATGACGGAGGGTTGCGGATGGTTTTTAAGAAAACCTTTAACGCTTTGAACTTGATCTCGTTGCAGAATCAAATGGTGTAAAATGGAATGTTTTTTTAGGCTTTTGCTAGTTTCGCTAAAGAGATCACTCCCGGTGAAGGGATATCGGCTCTTTCCTCATCGAATGAGGTGCAAGATATTCACAATACCACTATGCAAAGCAAGAACTAGAAAAGCAATCAAAAGACAAGCCAATGGTTGTAGCATCTGCTAATTGTTGCTAAAGAGGTCACTCCCGGTGAAGGGATATTGGCTCTTTCCTCATCGAATGAGGTGCTGGATATTCTACAAGGAATACCGCTATGCAAAGCAACAACTAGAGCTACCTAATTTTTGAAATTCGATTCCACAACATCTTTTAGGTTTATTTTCTTTCATTAATCTCATTAATGAATGTCCCATCATTTAAGTCACCTAAACATCACAGACAAATACAACGCATGCTTATGCCATCCGCATTCGCCTCGATGTCCCGTCATGCACCGTTAGGTTAGATAACTAACGGCATAGCGGGGCAGGACTAGCGCGGGTGTAAAACATAAGCAACGTCTATATAATATATCATATATACTATATATAGTATCTATCTGAACATATCACATGATCACATCATAGATAACGCAGCAGAAAACAACATATGAAATATTAGATATACTAGGATGTCCGTGTTTTATTTTGAGCCTATATAAAACACGAATTCTACGGTCGTGATGAATAGCCAAACCCACATCCCAAGACCCCTACGAGAGCGGCAAGCAACCCTACTAATTCTAGAGTTAAGAGACCCGGACTCGAATCTTCGAGATGGTATCCCACTGGACCCTAGAACCCGGTTACTTATGCTCTCCTCCTTAGGTCTATCCTAATGCGGAAAAGTAAATAATATACATCAACGGTGACATCTTCCTCAACCCGAAAGTGCCCCAAATAAAAGAATATTACATACAAGTTTTTACATGAATGAAAATGAAAAACACCCATCTCACATAAAAAAAACCCGGCTATTCAAACACGACAATCCAATACAACATATCCAGCAACACATAACATCATATGTTATCAACGTAAGTAAATATGCGTATCCCAATTGTCGTTGACGTATAGCAACGAAACCGGCGATACCCCATATATTACACTTACAGTCGCAGAAAATAAAATAAAAACTACAACAGTTGGAATCCGCAACCGCCTTAGACATCATAAACCCGTAATATCTCATATTGCGGATTCCATGCCTAATAAATGAATTCCTTAGATATCGCATGCCTAATAATTATAAACCCCGCATTTTAATCTCAATATTGAAAACACTTTCCAATAATCAGTTGGGCAATTCAACAAGATTCCCGACATCCCGATCGAATGCTCGTCGGAAACTTTAGTAGACGGCCGCACCCCCGATATCGACGACGAAGTGCACTTAGGCGGAACACCGCGGCCGCGAGCACCCGGATGGATGCTTTTTGGCAACGGAGTTCTCCTACAGTCATTTGGTCGGGGTTATGGGGCGTGGCTATCTAGTAATGTTACCCGGCGAGTATCCGAATACACAAAGTGGTTGCGAAGGACTTTTGATCACATCAAAATCCCGTGGCAACCGATCATATGAGACTAAATTGCAAGACTTATAAAATTCAAATGTTGTTGATTCCAAGTATTGTATCACAATGTACTAGACGATGTTAAACGTTTCGAGCGAATCAAAAAATCCCCACAACTCCCAATGAGCTCAACACTTTAGCGAAGTTAAATTACCCAAAACGTGCCACAATACCTATGATCCAGCCGTAGAAGGGGTAAACCAACGCCTCACCTATGACACCGCAGAACTACGGCAAACCCTAAGGTTCAAACCGCGGTTCCGAGGGCATAGAATCGAGTTAAAGTTTATATGTTCTTCTATACGGTACATAGAGTTACTTGCACGAACATTGAATATAATTAACTTGGGAAAAAATCTAACACTTGGAAATTTCAGAGGGGGTCATGGGGTGCTGTTTTAAGTTCGTTCGAACTGTTAAACATGGTCTAGGTTACCAATACAATGTTAAAAAAATACGAATACGAAATACTCCGCAAAGAGTCCATTACCAAACTAACATTACATGCAATTTTGGACTACATACACAATACCAGAAACCCCAGAATAGGAGTAAAAGATCACAGGTGCAATACGAGGGGGAGGGGAGCCAAAAGGGTCAGCGACGCCGGAATTTTGGCTTCTGTCGCCGGCCAGGAACCGAGCACCCCCTCTCGTATTCCTTCTGTGTTCTTAGAATCTCCAGTACTTCACTCTGCAGTTGTTTAAATAATTTTCAGGCCATTTTTAAAAAAATTTCCAGAGAGCAATATCAAGGGGTTTCCAAAATCGTATTTTGCGAGGTTTTTCGTTTTCGCATTATCTTAGCATCGTCTAAGTTTCTAATTAGGCTCTGATACCATGTTGGGATTCCTTAGCACCTAGCCTAGGGTTTGCAAGCATCACACATGCCACAACAAGAATTTTAGGGAGTTCTAAGAAATCAAACTAAAGTTCGAACTAGAAAACTAGGGTAACGAAACATGTAATCTAACATTACAAAAGGATGTGAATGAAAATACAACCTTTGTAGATTTGGTCCTTCACTTCTAAAGCTCCGTGTTGACGTCCCTTCGCTGCGATCATCTAGATCCCGGACTCTAGTGATGGTTTCCTCGGAGAAAAGAACGGGCTAGCTGGTTGACTTCGAGGCCGAAGATGATCTACGTCGAGAAGACTCAAACTCAAGCTCCATCTTCACTAGGTTATGAACTTTGTGAAGAGAACACCCTTAACTAAATGGCAAGTAGTAGAGGATGATGAAATAGGAAGTGGGTTCACTTTAGATTTTGATTCCTCACTCTATTTCTTCACTTAGAAAAATCTAGTAAGCTTTCCTTCTTGATGAAGAAGAAGAAGAAGAAAGAATAAGAATAATGAGAAAAGAATAATAAGTGAAGATTATCATAATGCAACCATGGGTGAGTTAGTTTTATCCACTAAACTTTGTAGAGACTAAACCATGGTTTAAGTTAATGGTTTGGTTAATAAATATCTTATGCAAAACAAAGTGAGTGGACTTTGTCAAAGATGCTTAAAAGCTTCATGAAGCTTCAAGCCAAGACAAAGAAAGCCGCCATTTTGTTTTACCAAAATAAATAAAAACCCTAACCATTATCTTAAATATGGTGTAAGTCATACACACACCCAAGTTTGCATGTATCATCAATCTTGATACAAACATGTACACAATTATATATCACATATACATTATGTGTACATCAAGTGAGAAATGCAATCTTAAGTGAACCAGTACTAGTTAATGTAAAGTAATATATAAAATATATAATTATATATTAAATCATTAAATCAACACTTGATTTATGATCCGGTCATATCACATATAACCGACTAATATCTAGTGTATCAATGTATCGAATCAACACTTGATTCGGTAACCCGGCTATATCTCATATAACCGACCGATGATACAAATCGCGAGAATAGAATACAGTATCGCATACTGGTATTATTCTCGGTCCCGCGCATATCTCATATGCGCTCCTATTTCGTTTCGCTTGAGCCAGAAAACCTCTGTGTGGGACTCTAAAGACTCGTCAATACGCCGGCAGTAGGTGGTGATCATATCAGTCACCCACAAGCCGCAAGCGGTCTGCTAAACGTAACGGCCACCCGGGTATTGAGCGATCAGAAGATCAACGAGCAAGCCTGCTCACACCCCTACGAATCCAATTAGTAACACTTACCGCACAGTCCGGCCTGTTCGTCTGATATGTCGCATATCTCGCCTAGGGGTGGTAAACGTCAGACCCCGGTAGCTCGATAAGTCATGCCGATGTATGATCTAAAACATGCATGAAACTACTGATAACACTTACCAGTAAATCAGTTATGGCCAGTCGAACATAGCGCAACATCAACCCCCAATACCGGGAGAGACGAATCCCCTCCTATCGCTCATTGCCTCCATGCGACTCAGGACTGTACCCAAAAACCACCTGTTTGCATGACTCAGTAGAGCTGTGGTAGGGTGGAAATCAAAGCACAGTAGGAGACACACAAGACTCTATCACGATCTTGGGTCAACAAACTAAGCTGTACCAGTGTCACCAGAGAACTGCCATCTGACGTGAGCTATAATACCATCTGGGAGTTCTCGGCGAGTCCGTTCAGTGTACCCAGTCTCCACTGAGCACCCGTATACCATCTCTGATGTCAAACACCAATGGATATGGGATCATCCATTGCCCATCACATGGGTCGAGAAGATATACGCTAGTCTACTCAGGAATATCGATGCCCCGTCTCGATATTCCCACGACTAGGAACATTGAAGGATGTACTCATGGACTACCCAGGCCCCACTAGTATGATCTGCATCATAATCCTGGAAGTCGAGTACACATCCTAAGGGCTTTATCAACATGTAACAGAGAGACAGTAAGTAAGAGCAACCAGATAGAGTACTATCATTTCGAGCAAGAAAGTCCTCCTTATATATGTCCTAGCATCCACTACAATATACATCTCATGTACAGTAATGGCCTCTAGGGCATACATACAACTAACATGTCCAAGCATCCACTATATCACACAATAATGGCCTCTAGGGCATACATATTCCTAACAATCTCACACTTGCACCAATGCCAGTTGTTGTTGTATCGCATACCCAACATCCTAAAAATTCTCTCAAACTGTGTCTGGGGGAGGGCCTTCGTGAGTGGATCCGCCGTGTTGTCATTTATATCTACTCTCCTGACCTCGATCTCTCGGCGATCAACTATCTCCCGGATCAGATGATACCGCCTCAGAATATGTCTGGATCGCTGATGGGACCGGGGTTCCTTAGCCAAAGCCATAGCTCCATTGTTATCACAATACAAAAGTATTGGATCCTCAATGGATGGAACCACACCTAGTTCAATAATGAACTTCTTTATCCAGACAGCCTCTTTGGCAGCATCGTTACCAGCGATGTATTCAGCCTCCATCATCGAGTCTGCTGCGACATCTTACTTGGAACTCTTCCAACATACCGCCCCTCCATTGAGGGTGAAGACAAAACTCGAGACAGATTTGTTGTCGTCCTTATCACTCTGAAAGCTCGAATCGGTAAAGAACTCTACCTGGAGTTCTCCGTTACCATACACCAAGAACATCTCTTTAGTTCTTCTCAAGTACTTAAGAATGTTCTCCACAGCTGTCCAGTGCTTCTTCCCTGGGTCTGATTGATACCTTCTTACCATACTAAGTGTGTAAGCTACATCCGGTCTGGTGCATAACATCGCGTACATGATAGACCCAACTGCAGAAGCATATGGTATCACGTGCATGCGAGCCCTCTCCAAATCAGTCTTGGGAGACATCTCTTTGGAGAGAGTGATTCCTAAAAAAGCGGGTAAATTACCACGCTTAGAATCTTCCATACTAAACCTCTTTAGTATGGTGTTTATGTACCTGGATTGGGACAATCCCAATGTCCTTTTAGATCTATCCCTATAGATTTTATCCCTAGGATGTAGGAGGCATCACCCAGATCTTTCATGGAGAACTTTTATGATAGGAAGAGTTTGACAGGGTGCAGCATAGGAACATCATTTCCTATCAAGAGTATGTCACCCACGTATAATACGAGGAAGACAACCTTACTCTCTACAACCTTTTTATATATACGTAGTTCATCTACGTTTTTGATGAAGTCAAACTCTTTGACTACTACATCAAAATAGATGTTCCAACTCCGTGATACCTGATTTAATCCGTAAATTGATTTAAGCAGCTTTCACACCTTTCCGCTGCTCCCACTGTCTACGAAGCCCTCTGGCTGTGTCATATACACGCTCTCTTCTAAATCACCATTTAGAAAAGTGGTCTTGACGTCCATCTGCTAGATTTCATAGTCATGGTATGCAACAATGGCAAATAGGATCCTGATGGACATAAGCATAGCCACTGGAGAAAAGGTCTCATCATAGTCAACACCTGGTCGTTTACAAAAACCTTTTGCTACAAGTCTAGTTTTGAAGGTCTCAACCTTTCTATCTACACCAATTTTCTTCTTAAAGATCCATTTGCTCCCAATAGGTTTTACCCATTCAGGAGCAACTTCCAAATTCCATACTTTGTTGGTGTACATGGATTCCATCTCGGATCGCATAGCATCCAGCCATTTCACAGAGTCCTCACTTGTGATGGCCTGCTTGAAACTAGTTAGGTCATCATCTTCTATGATGCAATCCTCACTTCCACCGTCTATGAGAAAACCGTAGTATCTTTCAGGTGGATGAGGAACCCTACTAGATCTGCGGAGTGGTTGAGGTTCGTCGGGGACTATTGAATCCCCCGGTTCTACCAAATCATCAGTTGTAGTTTGTATAGACGGAACTTCTTCCAACTCTACCTCATTACCACTAATTTATTTTACAAGAAATTTCTTTTTTTTAAAGGTGGCATGTTGAGCAACAACCACTTTTTTTCCTCACTGTGGTAGAATAGATATCCATGTGAATTTTTTAGATATCCCACAAACTTGCAAAGAACTGATCGTACTTCGAGTTTGTCCGGATTCTGTTTTTTAACATAGGCCGGACAACCCCATATCTTAACTCGTTAAAGATATGGTCTCTTTCCACTCCATATCTCATATGGTGTTTTAGGCACGGATTTTGATGGAACTTGATTAAATAGGTATGCAACTGTCTCAAGGGCATAACTCCAAAAGGAAATAGGTAACTCAGCAACACTCATCCTAGAGCTCACCATATCTAATAGGGTGTGATTCCTTCGCTCCGATACTCCATTGTGTTGTGCTGTATACGGAGAAGTAAGCTGAAAGAGAATCTCATTCTCTTTTAGATAATCTCGGAATTCTGTGCTTATGTATTCTCCTTCTCAATCAGATCGAAGGATTTTAATACTTTTACCCGTCTGGTTCTCTACTTCGCACTTATATTTCTTGAATTTTTCAAAAGCTTCAGATTTGTGTTTCAACAGGAACACATGTCCGAATCTTGAGAGATCATCGGTGAATGTAATGAAGTATGAGGAACTATTCCTGGCATATGTAGATATAGGACCGCATACATCACTATGTATTAGTCCCAAGAGTTTAGTAGCTCTTTCTCCGTGTCCTGTAAACGGAGTTTTGGTCTTCTTTCATTTGAGACGTGACTGACAAGTTTTATAAGGTGTAAATTCGAACGGATCCAAATATCCATCTTTATGCAGCTTGACTAGTCTTGTCGCATTGATATGACCAAGTATACAATGCCACAAGAAGGCTTCATTCATTTCTGAACTTTTCCTCTTATGTGTGTTCTGTATATTTAGAACTGTATTTTGATTTAGAACATATATACCGCTACATAACGTACCAAACCCAATCAACACTTGATTTAGGAAAATGTTCATAACATTTTTCTCTAATGAAAAGTTATATTCTTCTTTATCTAATAAAGAAACGGGTATTATATTGCATATCATCGATAGTACGTAATAGCAGTCGTTCAAAATCAATGTATTACCATTTGTTAATATAAGGTGATATTCGCCTACAGCTTTGGCAGCAACAATTGCTCCATTCCCTACTCTGAGAGACATATCACCCTTTCTCAGTTATCTACTTGTCTTTAACCCTTATAACAGATTACAAATATGGGATCCTGATCCGGTATCTAATACCCAGGACATAGAGCAGACTGAGAAACCGTTCTCAATAACTAACACACCCGAAGAAGAAGCATCGGCATGCTCTTTCTTCGTTCGGGTTGCGTAGAAATTCTTGCATTTCCCTATCCCTTGCTCAGACTTATGACAGTCATAAGATAGAGCGGAACCAATGTTCCCCAGCCCAGTATAATAAGCGGGTTCGGTCAATACATCCATATTATTATCTTGATTAAGACATGACATGGTCGCTACCTGAAGAGAGAGAAGAAAACACTTTAGCGTGTGCTCTTACAAGATTAGATTGGTTATTATCTTATCTAATCAGGATAGCTCCTACCGTTTTTATCAAATTTTCCTTCAAACTCTAAAAGGTAAGATTATCCGGGATAATTACACCCTGCAAGTTCGCCAATCGGTCAGCCAGGCAGGTGTTGGTACTCCAAAGGAGCCTCCCCGTGCTTTCGCATGGAACTAATTAAATAATCTCGTTTCCGCATGGCATAACCCCGTTAATACCTTTCTAAGACACCTGCTGGATTAGCTAATTGCAAAGTGGGAAACTCTCTCAGAAGTAATACTTACTCGCAGTGGGTATCGGGATCCAACTATCATATAGAAGGTATGCAATCTCATTGCAAATTTCAACACATGAAATTCCCAATATCTGTTTTTACCCCCCATGCAGTTTATGACCTTAACAAGCTCAACAAACCATAAACCGCAAGTCAAGTTCAACCCGTCATTTCATGATTGGATTAAACCCACCCGCATGACCCTTGACAAAGCTAACAAGGCCATATGACTACCCTAATCCGATCGCATCAATATGCGTCAGACAAGCACTAATCAGCTATCGAACACTACGCCTTGACAAAGTCAACAAACGCACCACGAATATTAAATAGCACTTATCTGAAATGACGGAGGGCTACGACTGGTTTTGAAGAAAACCTTTAGCATAATGAACATGATATCGTTGTAGAATCTAGTGATTTGAAAATGAGTGGTTTAAGCTCCGCTTTTAAAATCGAGTAGTTTTCAAAATAAACCGAGTGGATTGTAGCATATGCTAGTTTTGCTAAAGAGGTCATTCCCGGTGAAGGGATCTAGGCACTTTCTGTAAGCCGAAGTCGCGCACCCCTCGGTTCGCGGGGAGGCGGAATTTTCAAAATAATGATTATTAACAACTACGCAACACCGGCTAAAACTCCAGGATCTTTACTAAAGCCTTAACTAGCTAATCTATCTAAGAGGTTTAACTACTCGGTGAGATGGTTATACCTCCAAGATCGAGTCCTTCGGGTCTTCTAGTGCTCCTCTACATGGCTCCTCGGTGATCGGATGACGAAAGCTCCATCGGCCTCCTTGCGTTAAAGATGATCCATCGTGAGAGAATGTGCTTCAAGCTCCAACCTCTAAATGAGGTAACTAGGGTAGATGGTTCACTAATCCAACTAGCCTAGAAGATGTAGAGAATGCTAAAGGGTTGTAGTGTTTCACTAAACCCTATGGCTCACAACACATGTGAAGGATTAGTGTTTAGTCTTGATGAAGAAGGAGATGGAGAAAACCAAGAGAGCAAGAGGAGAGCAACTTTAGAAAAGGAACTCAAGAATGAAAAATAACCAAGTGTGTAGCAAAGTGTAGAATGGCCAAGTATATGGCTCACTCATTGAGCCATGGAATAAAACCCAATAGAAAATACTACCCATGCCTCAATAGTGACCCAAGACCAAATAAAATAATTCATGGCCATTCTTTACACCATGCCTCCGAAGTCTCTTCCATTTCCACCTCATTAATCCATTAAGAAAATGGATAAAACTAAATAATGAGTGTTGGGGTAAAAATTTGCACACCGGTTGACCGATTCAAAGTCAAGGTCAACCCCCAAGCCAGGTGGGCCCAAGCCCAGGTCAAGCGGGCCCATGCCCAAATCGAGCCCGCGGACAGCCTTCTCCATGCCAAAATATAGATCATGTAATAAATAATTTTTATGTAATTTTTTATGCATGAATGTATGCAAATGGGCATAAAGCGAATATTTTGTAAGCCCATGGCTTATGTACAAAAAAGAAATGGCACATGAGCCATGGGATGGGAAAAATGTGATTTTGCAAAGCCAAAGGGGCTATATGTAAATATGTAAGCATATATAAGGCAACATGATGAATAAAAAAACATATACTTTTTCATTCCCCCAAAAACTAGGGTTCTTTGTGCTTCCTGCTCTTCCTCAAGGTTCTAAACCTTCCTCTTCTTTTGAATTAAATCAAGAGTGTTACTCTTTCTTTTTCCAAAAAACTAAATAGTTTTTCACACGAAACCCACAAAGGGGAACTCAGATCTGCCATCAGATCTCAGAAAGGAGAAATTTTTAGATCTCACATCTCTTGATCATCAAGATCCAGCCAACAGAGGAGGAAGAAGAAGAACCCCTTTCATCAACCAAAACATTTTAGGAGTTTAACTCCACTCTAAACCCTATTTCTGGGACTAAAAGCCCCTCTTTCTCTCCAGCGCCCTGCGCTCAAGCGCAAAGCGCCCACGTACCGACACGTGGCGCGCTTGCGCTCCAGCACCCAGCACTCGAGCGCAAAGCGCCCACGTGTCGACACGTGGCGCGCTTGCGCTCGAGCATCCAGCGCTCGAGCGCAAAGCGCCCATGTGCCGACACGTGGCGCGCTTGCGCCTAAGCGCACAGCACCTAAGAGCACAGCGCTCAAGGTGCTGGCCCCACGCATCCCTTGGATGCCTTTTCCCCCTCTTTTTATGTACATACATATATATATATATATACATATGTATACATATTTACACACACATGTACTCCACGGCACTGTCCCTGTTAGAAAAAATTTTCTAACGGGGCACTGCCCCGGACCCCGCAAGGGGGCTGCTAGCCCCCTTGACCCCCAGCCAGCTATCCGAGTAGCGGGACCCCCGTAAAACTCTGCGTGGCTCCCGACATATCCAAAAACCCCTTTCAAAACACATCACACACACACTGCACCTTGAGTTTGCATGACCAGTTTAACTCGTCAATCGGAGGTTCTTTCGCTCTAAAGGCGAGGGGTAATTAACGGCAGTTTAGTCCGCGGCTGCCGGAGATTCGGACCCCCACAATCATTAAACCCCGGCCTACCCTAGGCAGGGGGAATCTGTAGTACGCCTGACAAGAGCGCGCGTATTCCCATCTCAATGGGGTGACGAAAAACACCCTACAATGAGGTAGCTCCTTCTAGAATCATGCCTTGACAAATTACAAGAATGCCCCTCACCGTATATACATACCCGTATCCGTATTCCGAAAAATATGGATACACTGAGACGATAACAATCCAATAATACAATACTATGATCCAGCTTAAACCAAAGCCCACTAGTATTGTTCGCCCGATCAGCATCCGTGTACAAGTATATGTATGTGATCGAAGCCTAGTCGTAAAACCATACGACATCTACATCAATTTCCAGAAGCAGGGAAACCCTCTGTGTGGGACTCTAAAGACTCGACAGTACGCAGACAGTGGGTTTAACCATAAGTCCATTAGCGGTACTAGCTGCACGTAACGGCTATCCAGGTATCTGTCGATAAGAAGGACGATGAGCAAGCTCATCCGAACTCATATTGAGCCTATCTGTGACAATCTCCGTACTGTCCGGTCTGTTCGACTGAGAGACTCGCAAATCTGTCTAGGGGGATGTTAAACGTCAGACCCCTAACAACGTGATAAGTCGTGCCGGAGGAGAGCTCGATATATCCTGAGAAACTACTGGAGTACCTTACCAGTATTTCTCGACGGCCATGGCCAGGGAATTTGTGTAATGGCTTTTCGAACACTGCGCGATATCAACCCCTAATACCGGGAGAGACGATTCCTATCTGATCGCTACTGTCTCCAAGTGCTTCAGGACTACACCCAACTACTACATGTTTGAACGACTCCTTTGAGCGTGGTAGGATAGTAATCTAAGTGCAGTGGGAACACACTCGAGATGATGTAGCGATGGCAAGTGTAACAACCCTAATTTTCCTATACACTTTTCTATACAAAATTTTTTTGTTAAAATTTTTTAAAATCCATAAAGGAGTATTTTAATCTGAGCAAAATATATATACAAGTAATTATTTTGTTTTTTAAATAATTCTATTTTTAGTGTACATAAAATTGTTTTAAAATTAAAGTGTACTTGGGGTATTTAAAGTTGTTGTTACCACATTAAGTAGTTATTTTCCCACAATAATTAAAAGAAGGAGCTTATAGCTCATTGGTAATACCTTGCACCGCTGAACCAAGCCACCGGAGTTCAAATCCCATGCCCCACATTATTTTTGTATTTATTTTGTTTTAATTGTTTTTGGAAGTCAATGGTAAAAAGGCCATAACTCCCAAAATTTGTACTGGACAACAAAAAGTAAATATACCAAATTGTACCCCCGAAGAATCCCCGGCCAATGTACCCCCGACTCGGCCCGACTCGGCGCCTCCGGCCGGCGACTCGGCCGACTCGGTCCGGCGCCGCCGGCCAGACTTGGCCGGACGGCCGAGTCACCAACAGAGAAAAGTTGGGTCTTGACCTGGTCCACCCTCCTGCATACTCTAAATGCTTGGATCGGTTATCATTTGGCCAATAAATCCCTTTTACTCCTATGTTTAATGAATTTTTAATGATTTTGTATATTTTTTAAATAATTTTTTATTAAAAACCCTAACCCTAGCCTAACCCTATATAAACCCCCATACCCTCTACCCTCTCACCCTAAATTCCTAAGTCCACTCTCTAAAAATTTCAAGAGAACTTGGTACGTCGGAAAACGAACGAAAGGCGAAGCGCTGCCGAAATCGACGGCGAATCCCGGCGATCGTACTAGGACCTCTTTCTGGCGTTTCGACGCACCGACAAACCCACTACCTTCCTAGCACTCTCTAGCTTGTCCAAACCCGTAAGTCCCCTTTTCTACCATTCTTTACCTTCATAATAATACGACTTTTTAAAACCCGACGAAAATCAGAACAAACCGATTTCCGATTCGGTTTTCTATCAAAACTCACTTGTCACTAATTCCATAATGCTTAAACATATTCATGTTGACTACTAATCACTTATAAATCAATTTGGATAAAATTTCTCACATGAAATGATAACGTTTCCATTTATCGTATTTCTTTCACTTAAATACCACAATGTTTAGTTTTCACATTTAACCCTTTAACAATGCTATACCTTAAAATAGATCACGAGGTAATGACCTACCTCCACACACACGCAAATACAACCCTAATTGATATCATCAAAACTTAGAATACGATAATACAAGACTTTACATTAAAATACCATTTTCTTTATAAACCTTTTCTGAAAGTTCTAAGTTGTATACAATTTTAAAACAAAATCTTTTAATAGGAAAATACGATATGTCATGAACATCGATCGTTTATCTAAACCTGACTTTGTGGTGTCTAGGCAAGTGTGTCTAAGGCGAGTGGTTACTTAATTAGGACCACTACTTGTAGTGGAGAGCCTCCCACTCACTTGGCACTTACCTGGCCGCAATTGGCGGTGAAAAGGCGATTTGAGGCTTCTAATGACGTATCGTTTAGACCATTTAGAAATAGGCTAGTTGGCTTAAAAAACCCTAGAATCTAAAATACGGAAATTTACACCCTTTTACAAATAAATACCTTATTTTTATAAAACCGTTTTCTAAATGATTAGTATTTATTAAATATTTGCAAAGCGCCACTACAACCCAGATTTGGGGAACCCGTTAGGGATTGTACGGTTTATCGTGCACCCTCGGGCTTAGTAGTGCGAGATTCAGACCTCCGCAAGGAGCATTCGGTCTAGAAAGGATTAAAATACGACATTTAAGAAAAATGAGATTTTTGGAAAATAAAATATTTATTAAAAATTATTCTTATATAAACATATGTATATTTATCATTTAAACACCTATTTTATTATAAAATAAAGTTTCCACCTTTTTTCCTAAAAAAAAGTACAAGATTAAAAGTTACATTAAAGTACCATGAATTTCAAATAATTCAATATTACAAAT
Source organism: Agapanthus africanus (assembly GCA_030015575.1). NCBI lineage: Eukaryota > Viridiplantae > Streptophyta > Magnoliopsida > Asparagales > Amaryllidaceae > Agapanthus > Agapanthus africanus. The sequence continues at coordinate 561,513,792 of CM057345.1, forward strand.
TAATACCTTTATTTATGAAATTAGGATATTTTCACTTGAAATATCACAAAATAAATCACACTCATTATAACTATAAAGATGAATAATAAATACTTGAGGTGTAACTTGAAAACTATACAAAAGTACTTTTTACATAAAACCCCCTCAAGTTTTATAATTTACAATAAGGACCCTAACAATTATAGAATTTCAAGTTACATTTCTTTTAGTCTGACTCGGGTTTGAGTCTGATTATTTCTGACTTGAATATGATTTAAGTCAATCTATATTCTTTAATATTCCAACTCAATATGAACACATGAATCCAAGAATCCAGTTACAATCTATACAACTTGACTGAATCAAACCATGGATATATATCCATTATTCCGTTATTCCATTTACCTAATTATGCAGTTACAACATGTTTACTGATATCATGGTTTTGGTCAATCATCCAACTTACACAATACAATACAACAATACTATCAAAACACTACGGGGTTTAAGGGGTAGATTGGTACGGAAGATGTTAAAAGTGGCACGAGATGATCAGACTTAAGACACCTAACATGAATCCAATTGTCGTTGTTCCGGGTTGTATAACGGAGCCTTGTACTCTATATTCCGTTTGCCATGGTCTCTAGCATATAGAGACCCCTCTCGTATACACTGGCATTCTTCTGTACCAAGCTACAAACAACAGCGTTAATATAACGTTACATCAAATAATTTACAACTCTAGAAGATACCTCTTATTCTGTCTTTTCTAATTCTTCTTTATTCTTGGGACTTACCGAGCGACCTGTTCACTGACAGCATTCTATTTCTTTCTTCTTTGAATGTCGTCAGGTGTTTTGGACCCGTCAGAGATCGAGCCCACCGGTGAAGACTTGGAGCAGTTTCACGAAGACCCCAAGCTCTAGACATTGTACCTTGTTCTATTCAGTATTTTCATTTCCTGTTATGCCATTGTTTAGGCATCGCTTTTTATTCCAGTTGTATTTACTTTTCATGTATTGTACAAAAGAATGCTATTAATAAAGTTGCTGTTATTTCTATATCTCTTGTCTCTTGTGATTTACTTTTATATTGCTTAGATACGCTTAGCGTATGTACTTCTGAGTATATACGTAGCAGGCCTCGTCGCGTCCCCTTCACCGTACACTGGGATGCGGGGCGTGACAAATTTTGTTGGTGGCCCATGCAGGTCAGAGCTGTATGAATCCCTATCATGCAGTTCTGGTCTGCGTGAACAACCTAAGCAATATAACACAAGAACCAGCCATTAAAACATTCTTTACAATTCATGTTTCTTGAATCTTACAAATTTCCATTCCTTGAATCTTATCATTTCATGTACTTGAATCTGTCTTAACCCAAATTTTTTTTCAGGGTTATGGATTCCCCGAACAACACCAGCACCAATGTCAACAACACACATTTAGCACTACCTCTAGCACCAACTGTTCCTGCACCAACCACCGAGCAAACAGTGCTACTGGAAGCGATCCGCAGCCTTCTCGAGGGACAACAACAACTTCTGAACCGTCCTGAGACCGACGCACCGGGAGTAAAGCAATTCAGGGATTTACATCCCAAGCAGTTCTCTGGTAAAGGAAGCCCTCTTGAAGCGGAAGAATGGGCACAAAGCATCGAGGATGATCTGGCAGCAGCACAAGTGCCAGACATCGCTTGGGTCCGTGTAGCAAAACTACAGCTCACGGATAATGCTCGCAACTGGTGGAAGGCGGAAGAAAGCCGACTGGTACAGCCGATTGAATGGAAGACTTTTCGTGAGAAGTTCGACGCGAAATACTTCCCTGTGACTGCCAGGTTTGCAATGGAGCAGCAGTTCATTCATCTACAACAGGGTTCAATGTGGGACAAGTCAGTAGATGAGTATGACGCTGAATTCACCATGCTCAGTCGATTTATGGCACACCTGATACCAACGGACGAGATCAGAGCCCGTCGCTTTCAACAAGGACTGGACACGGAGATTCAGGCTGCTCTAGCCACGGGAAAATTTCTGACTCATGAGGATGCTTTGGAAGCTGCCCGCAGTTATGAGGCAGTGATAAAAGCAAGAGGCAGACCTCAGTCTGCAGGAGTCAAACGCCCTGCCAACCAAATGGCAGGTGGAGCCTCTTCCAGGCCATCGTTTGAATTCAGGAGAACTGAAGAAATTTGTCATTACTGCCATAGAAAGGGAAACTTGTGGAAGGACTGTAGGCACGCAAAATGCCTGTGTCTAATTTGTGGCACATCCAACCACGGAATTGGGAACTGTCCTTACAACAGCAACTTTACTCACACACCCACCAACTACCCGCAGCGGCCAACCATCCAGGCTCCTGCAACTCGTCCTGCACTACCTGCTCCACCACCTGCACAACCTACTTGCCAATTCCAACAAGCAATGAGGGACATGCTTAGAAGGCAGAGAAACATGCCTCAAAGGTAGAATGTGCCTCCAGCAAGAAGGAATATAGCACGGCGACAGACCTTCACATTAGAAGCCGAGACTGTAGGTCAAGGTAGCACCGGTAAGCCTTTTTCACCATCGTATCACTTTTATTCGCAAAACTTTCTAGCACTGTTACACCTTCCTTTTACAAATTTCGAGAACGAAATTTTTATAAGGAGGGTAGAATGTAATAACCCTAATTTTCCTATACACTTTTCTATACAAAATTTTTTGTTAAAATTTTTTAAAATCCATAAAGGGGTATTTTAATCTGAGCACAATATATATACAAGTAATTATTTTGTTTTTAAATAATTCCATTTTTAGTGTACATAAAATTGTTTTAAAATTAATGTGTATTTGGGGTATTTAATGTTGCTGTTACCACTTTAAGTAGTTATTTTCCCACAATAATTACAAGAAGGAGCTTGTAGCTCATTGGTAATACCTTGCACTGTTGAACCAAGCCACCAGAGTTCAAATCCCATGCCCCACATTATTTTTGTATTTATTTTGTTTTAATTTTTTTTGGAAGTTAACGGTAAAAAGGCCATAACTCCCAAAATATGTACTGGACAACAAAAAGTAAATATACCAAATTGTACCCCCGAAGAATCCCCGGCCAATGGACCCCCGACTCGGCCCGACTCGGCGCCGCCGGCCGAGTCACCAACAGAGAAAAGTTGGGTCTTGACCTCGTCCACCCTCCTGCATACTCTAAATGCTTGGATCGGTTATCATTTGGCCAATAAATCCCTTTTACTCCTATGTTTAATGAATTTTTAATGATTTTGTATATTTTTTAAATAATTTTTTATTAAAAACCCTAACCCTAGCCTAACCCTATATAAACCTCCATACCCTCTACCCTCTCACTCTAAATTTCTAAGTCCACTCTCTAAAAATTTCAAGAGAACTTGGTACGTCGGAAAACGAGCGAAAGGCGATGCGCTGCCGAAATCGACGGCGAATCCCGGCGATCGTACTAGGACCTCTTCCTGACGTTTCGACGCACCGACAAACCCACTACCTTCCTAGCACTCTCTAGCTTGTCCAAACCCGTAAGTCCCCTTTTCTATCTTTCTTTACCTTCATAATAATACGACTTTTTAAAACCCGATGGAAATCAGAACAAACCGATTTCCGATTCGGTTTTCTATCAAAACTCACTTGTCACTAATTCCATAATGCTTAAACATATTCATGTTGACTACTAATCACTTAAAAATCAATTTGGATAAAGTTTCTCACATGAAATGATAACGTTTCCATTTATCGTATTTCTTTCACTTAAATACCACAATGTTTAGTTTTCACATTTAACCCTTTAACAATGCTATACCTTAAAATAGATCACGAGGTAATGACCTACCTCCACACACACGCAAATACAACCCTAACTGATATCATCAAAACTTAGAATACGATAATACAAGACTTTATATTAAAATACCATTTTCATTATAAACCTTTTCTGAAAGTTCTAAGTTTTATACAATTTTAAAACAAAATCTTTTAATAGGAAAATACGATATATCATGGACATCGATCGTTTATCTAAACCTGACTTTGTGGTGTCTAGGCAAGTGTGTCTAAGGTGAGTGGTTACTTAATTAGGACCACTACTTGTAGTGGAGAGCCTCCCACTCAGCTGGCACTTATCTGGCTGCAATTGGTGGTGAAGAGGCAATTTGAGGCTTCTAATGACGTGTCGTTTAGACCATTTTGAAATAGGCTAGTTGGCTTAGGAAACCCTAGAATCTAAAATACGGAAATTTACACCAAAAGCAAATAAATACCTTATTTTTTTAAAACCGTTTTCTAAATGATTAGTATTTATTAAATCTTTGCAAAGGGCCACTACAACCCATATTTGGGGAACCCGTTAGGGATTGTACGGTTTATCGTGCACCATCGGGCTTAGTAGTGTGAGATTCAGACCTCCGCAAGGAGCATTCGGTCTCGAAAGGTTTAAAATACGACATTTAAGAAAAATGAGATTTTTGGAAAATAAAATATTTATTAAAAATTATTCTTGTATAAACATATGTATATTTATCATTTAAACACCTATTTTATTATAAAATAAAGTTTCCACCTTTTTCCTAAAAAAAGTACAAGATTAAAAGTTACATTAAAATACCATGAATTTCAAATAATTCAATATTACAAATTAATACCTTTATTTATGAAATTAGGATATTTTCACTTGAAATATCACAAAATAAATCACACTCATTATAACTATAAAGACGAATAATAAATACTTGAGGTGTAACTTGAAAACTATACAAAAGTACTTTTTACATAAAACCCCTCAAGTTTTATAATTTACAATAAGGACCCTAACAATTATAGAATTTCAAATTACATTTCTTTTAGTCTGACTCGGATTTGAGTCTGATTATTTCTGACTTGAATATGATTCAAGTCAATCTATATTCTTTAATATTCCAACTCAATATGAATACATGAATCCCAGAATCCAGTTAACAATCTATACAACTTGACTGAATCAAACCATGGATATACATCCATTATTCCGTTATTCTATTTACCTGATTATGCAGTTACAACATGTTTACTGATATCATTGTTTTGGTCAGTCATCCAACTTACACAATACAATACAACAATACTATCAAAACACTACGGGGTTTAAGGGGTAGATTGGTACGGAAGATGTTAAAAGTGGTACGAGACGGTCAGACTTAAGACACCTAACATGAATCCAATTGTCGTTGTTCCGGGTTGTATAACGGATCCTTGTACTCTATATTCCGTTTGCCATGGTCTCTAGCATATAGAGACCCCTCTCGTATACACTGGCATTCTTCTGTACCAAGCTACAAACAACAGCGTTAATATAACATTATATCAAATAATATACAACTATAGAAGATACCTCTTATTCTGTCTTTTCTAATTCTTCTTTATCCTTGGTACTTACCAGCGACCTGTTCGCTAACGACATTCTATTTCTTTCTTCTTTGAATGTCGTCAGGTGTTTTGGACCCGTCAGAGATCGAGCCCACCGGTGAAGACTTGGAGCAGTTTCACGAAGACCCCAAGCTCTAGACATTGTACCTTGTTCTATTCAGTATTTTCATTTCCTGTTATGCCATTGTTTAGGCATCACTTTTTATTCCAGTTATATTTACTTTCCATGTATTGTACAAAAGAATGTTATTAATAAAGTTGTTGTTATTTCTATATCTCTTGTCTCTTGTGATTTACTTTTATATTGCTTAGATACGCTTAGCGTATGTACTTCTGAGTATATACGTAGCGGGCCTCATCACGTCCCCTTCGCCGTACACTGGGAAGCGGGGCATGACAGCAAGTTAACGGACTAAGCTGTACTCACGCCACCTGGGAACTGCTACCTGACGATAGATATAATACCAACCAGCAGTTCCCGACGAGTCATGTCCAGTGTAACTCATAACCTAATGAGCACCTGCATACCATCTCCAGTACGTCGTACTAATGGCTGTGGGATAGACCATATCCCCTGCTGGGATGAGAAGCATATACACTAGTCTACTCCGGAGTATCGATGCCCCGTCTCGATAATCCAATGACTAGGGACCTGTATAAGGATGTGCTTATAGACTATCCATCCCCCACGAGTGTGACTGCCATCACAACGCTGGTAGTTAAACAAAGATCCTAAGGGCTCTCCCAATATGTATAAGCGATATGCTAAAAGAAACACATGCACATATTGAGGTAGAATCAAACTAGGTAGCATACTGCCATTTTGAGCAAGACTGTTAATACAACTGTGAATATCCCAAGCTTCCAATATTTAATATACAATCCAGTATGATACAATAATGGCCTCTAAGGCATATATCACTAACAATCTCCCATTTGCACTAAGGCCATGTATTGGCATATCGCAAACCTATCATCTCGATTAGCCGCTCGAACTGTGACTGGGGGATGGCCTTTGTGAGTGGATCTGCAGTGTTTTTCTCTGTCTCTACTCTCCGCATCTCGATCTTCCGGCGATCAATGATCTCCCTGATCAGGTGGAACCGCTTCAGTATGTGTCTGGACTTCTGATGGGACTTTGGTTCCTTCGCCAAAGCTATTGCGCCGTTGTTGTCACAATACAGCGGTATTGGATCAAAAATGGATGGAACCACCTAAAGCTCTGTCATGAACTTCCTGATCCAGACTGCTTCCTTCGCGGCATCACAGGCAGCAATATACTCCGCTTCCATTTTCGAGTCAGCAACGGTGTCATGCTTGGAGCTCTTCCAAACAACCGCCCTTCCATTAAGGGTAAAGACATGACCCGATATGGACTTAGAGTCATCCTTATCACTCTGAAAGCTAGAGTCGGCGAAGGCCTCTATTTGGAGGCCTTCCCTGCCGTACACCAAGAACATCTCCTTAGTCCTTCTCAGGTACTTGAGAATGTTCTTCACTGCTATCCAGTGCTTCTCCCGTAGGTTTGACTGATACCGGCTTACAATGCTCAGGACGTATGCTACATCTGGTCTGGTACACAATATCGCATACATTATAGAGCCTACCACTGAAGTGTAGGGTATAATAGACATGCGAGCCCTTTCCAAATCAGTCTTGGGAAACATCTCTTTGGAGAGGGTGATTCCGTGACAAGCCAGTAGATTATTATGCTTAGAATCTTCCATACCGAATCATTTCAGTATGGTGTCGATGTACCTTGACTGTGAGAGTCCCAACGTCCATTTAGATCTGTCACGATAGATCTGGATCCCCAGAATGTAGGAGGCATCACCCAGGTCCTTCATGGAGAACCTTTGTGACAAGAATCTCTTGACTGATTGTAGCATAAGAATGTCATTTCCTATCAAGAGAATGCCATCCACGTACAAGACGAGAAATATCACAGTTCTCGCTACAATTTTACTATATATGCATGGTTCATCTGGATTTTTGATAAAGTCGAATTCTTTGACCGTCTCATCAAAACAGATGTTCTAACTCCGCGATGTCTGCTTTAGCCCATAAATGGACTTAAGCAACTTACACACTTTCCCGCTGCTCCCACTCTGAATGAAACCCTCCGGCTGATCCATATAGAAGCACTCTTCTAAATTTCCATTTAGAAAAGCGGTCTTTACGTCCATCTGCCAGATCTCAAAGTCATGGAAGGCAGTAATGGTAAGAAGGATCCGAATGGATTTGAGCATAGTCACTGGAGAAAAGGTTTCATCATAGTCCAAACCAGGTCTTTGACGAAAACTTTTTACAACAAGTCTAGCCTTATAGGTTTCAACCTGTCCATCTACACAAATCTTCTTTCTGAAGATCCATTTGCAGCCTATTGGTTTTACCCCTTCTGGAGCAATGTCCAAAGTCCATACTTTGTTGGTGTACATGGACTCCATTTCGGTCCGCATTGCATCCAGCCATTTTACCGAGTCTCTGCTCTGAATGGCTTGCTGCAAGCTAGTTGGCTCATCATCGTCGATGATGCAATGCTCTCTATCCCCATCTATGAGAAAACCGTAGTATCTCTTGGGCGGATGGGACTGCCTACTAGTTCTGCGGAGTGGCGCCGGAGTGTCCGGTTCTTTCGAAATGTCTGGTTCTACCATGCTTTCAGTAATAGTTTGTGGTTCTGAAATTTCTTCCAGTTCTATTGCACTCCCACTTATCTGATTTTCTAAAAATTCAGTTTCCAAAAAGTGGGCACTTAAGTGGTTCTGAAATTTCTTCCAATTCTGTTCCGCCTTTCTGATACACCGTTGTGCTGAGGTGTGTATGGAGGAGTAAGCTGGGAGATAATTCGATTCTCTTTTAAGTAGTCCAAGAACTTGGCACTTAAGTATTCACCACCTCGGTCAGATCTCAGTGTCTTGATACTTTTGCCGGTTTGTTTTTCCACTTCATTCTTATATTCCCGGAATTTCTCAAAGGCCTCGGATTTATGTTTCATCAAGAATACATGTCCATACCTTGAGAAATCGTCCGTAAAAGTAATGAAATAGGAATAACCACTTCTTGCATGTGTAGAAATTGGACCACACACGTCGCTGTGTATAAGTCCTAAGAGCTCTCTTGCTCTTTCTCCATGTCCAGTGAATGGAGTTTTTGTCATCTTTCCTTTGAGACACGATTGACAAGTTTCATAGGTTTGATATTCGAACGGATCCAAATATCCCTCCTTATGTAACTTCGTCAAGCGTGTTTCATTGATGTGACCCAGTCTACAATGTCATAAGAAAGACTGATTTAATTCTGGAGACTTTCTTTTAAGTGTGTTCTGGATGTTGAAAACCCGAGCTTGATTCAATACGTATATTTCGTTATCTAATGTACCTGACCCAATCAAATTTTGATTTAGGTGGATGTGTACTACATCGCTTACAAATGTAAAATCACATCCTTCCTTAGAAAGTAAAGCTATAGATATGATATTACAAACCAGACTAGGTACATACAAACAGTTACGTAGAATCAATATCTGTCCACTTGTCAATCCTAGGTGATATTCCCCTACGGATTCAGCATCTACGCTTATTCCGTTAGCAACTCTGAGAGTCATATCACCTACCTTGATAACTCTATAGTTTCTCAAACCCTGTAATGAATTAAAGATATGAGATCCTGATCCGGTATCTAGTACCCAGAAAGTAGAGTTAATTGACAGACAGTTTTCAATTACAAACACACTCGAAATCGAAGCCACAACGTGCTTCGAATCCTGGCTTCTGGATTTCCAAGCCCGGCAGTCCTTCTGACAATGCACTTTCCCGTGACTACAGAGACATCCATCTTTCCCTACTACTAGCCCCGTAACTTTTGCCCTGCCCTTTCCCTCTACCTTACTAACACCGCTTGTCGGCTTTTTGGAGTCTTTCTTCTTCTCTCCCTTAGCTTTTGCCTTGGATCTAGAAGAGGAAGATTCCCCAATAAGCAGAGCGGGTGTCTCCCTAGATTCTTTTAGGGTGTCTTCTGAGCTCCTCAATAAGTTGAGGAGACTTGGAAGTGTTCAAGATAAACTGGGCGTAAGTAGATGGTAGAGACTGTAGAATAAAGTCGATGCATAACTCATTCTACAATGTGGTCCCATGGTCCGTGAGCTGTTCAATATAGCTAATCATCGTAAGGACGTGGTCCCCTACAGATGACCTGATAGCCAACCTCGCTTGAAGCAATATCTTCGAGGTCTCGTATCTTACGATATGAGATTTCTCTTCATATAAAACTTTGGTATGGAAAAAGATGGAAGCTAAGTCCATTTTCTCATGCTGCCTCTGGTGTTCACAATCTATTGAGGCTAACACGAAGCATTTGGCTCTCGCACAATCCTTTTCCCATGTCTGACGGATATCAACATCCGCGACGGTGGAATCTAGACCTGGGACGGCGGAGGGTTTTGTAGTAAAGAGGTAGTCCAGCTTTTCATGGGTAAGTGCCATCTGGACATACCTTAGCCAATCAATATAGTTCAGGCCAGTCAATTTATTATCTAATAACCTATGTCCGGTCATTGTTGTCGCTGCAAGTAGGAGAGAGAGAAGAAACACTTAGCATGATGCTCTTGCAAGTTTAGATTGGTTTTTATTTTATCTAAACAAGATGGCTCCCACTGTTTCCTCGAATCCTTCCTCAACCCATAAAATAAGAATTAGTCAGGATTAATCTCACTTTTACAATTCTTGCTTAACCTTTCAGTTAGGATGGTGTCGGTATTTCGAGAGAGGTTTTCCAATGCTTTCGCGGAGTTCCTTAATTACATAACCTCTTTTCCCTGGAGGCGTAGCCCCGCTAACACCGTTCTAGACACCTACTTGGTTTATAGCATTGATCGTTTAGTGAAAAATCTCCCGAAGAGTAGAGCATACTCACAGTAGGATCGGGATCCAAATATCATTATGTGATAAACTTGAAGGAAGCCTACCAAGATTATCACACTTCAAATGGTATGCAGCACTAGCAAGTTTCAGTTTTCTTAGAAACTCCCGATGTGGATTTTTTCCCCATGCTCTTATGACCTTAACGAAGGACAATATATCATAAGTAACATGTCAAGTTCTACCTGTTATTGTCCAGATTAATTTGAACCCACCCGTACATACCCTTGACGAATGCCAAAATAATAGTATGATTGTCCCAAACCAACTCATCTATCTATGCTACATATAAATACCCAGCAGCTACCAATCACTATGCTTTGGCGAAGGTCAAAATACATAGCTTGAATACTACTGAATATTCATATGAAATGACGGAGGGCTACAGATGGTTTTGACGAAACCGTGAACGTAGTGAACTTGATATAGTCGAAGGAACCATGAATGCTTTTAAAAAGGAGTGGTTTAAGCTCCGCATTTAAAATTGCTTTTTGAAGAAAACTGAGTGGTTTTGAAATTGTTCCAATGATTAAGCTTTGGTTTATTTTATCTTTACATTAATCAATGTTAATGCGGTCCCATCATTTACAACCTATCATTGCAGCAAAAGAAACGAAAATAGAACGTACACTTATGACATCTGCATTCGCCACTGGGCCCCGTCATGCACTGTTAGGTTACTTAACTAACGGCAGAGCGGGGGCTAGACTAGCGCGGGTGCAAAACATAAGCAACGTTTATATATATATATATATATATATATATATATATATATATATATATATAGCCATTCGTCTCATGCAATAATAGGCATTTCAGATCACAAATGAATGTATTGGATATACTAGGAATTCCGCATTTCGTTTAAGCCTGTAACGAAAAACGGATTCCACGGTCATGATGAATAGCCAAACCCCACCCCAGACCCCTACGGGTGCGGAAAACAACCCGTCAAATTCCCGAAGTGAAGCAACCTCCCTCAGTAAAATGAGTAGGTCACTCGGCACTTCAAAAAACCCGGTAGTTTGTGCACCCCACCTTGGGTCTATCCTAGGTGCAGAAAACAGTAAAAGAAATAATATGCAACGGTGGCTACAACCTCAACCCGGATGTGCCCCGCAAAATAATATTACATCACTTTTACAAATTACATGAATGAAAGAAAAGAAAACACTCTTCTCACATCCCCCGGCTATTCATCAACGACGATCCAATACTCCATATACATAAACCATCAACACATATCACAGATATATGCAACCCTCAACTAATCGACATATAGCAATTAGCGGAGGTTTACGAACACATATATCAAACACAAAAAACCCGATTAGCTAAAGTACTTAGAATTTCGATCGATTAACCAAATTTGAGTCTACCTCATGTACAACACTGCACACAAACAATCTGGGCAGAAACAAAATATTCCTAAATTCACAAATCCACAGAATAGAAGCACAAGGAAAATTTGGACCAGGTCAGCCTCGACTCGGCCGCGGAATGGTGGCAGAACGATCTGTTCTGCCGCATTTCCGCGGCGTTCTTGGCGATTCACGAGTCAAAATTTCTCCGGTGTCTATAGAAAACCCTGCACATATTTTTAAGGCTTCTGAAAAGTTTTTAGGCCAGTTCTGAAAAACGACAGAAACTATGGTTTTCGGATGTGATTTTGGGATTTTTCCGCGATCGAATTTCTAAAGACTTTGCTAACTAGCTATTTAAGGTTTTGTAGGCTTTGATACCACTGTAAGCCAATGTCGTGCACCCTGCGGTTCGCGGGGAGGCGGAATTTTCAAATAACGATTATTAACAACTACGCAACACCTGCTAAAACTCGAGGATCTTACTAAAGCCTTAAGTAGCTAATCTATCTAAGAGGTTTAACTACTCGGTGAGATGGTTATACCTCTAAGATCGAGTCCTTCGGGTCTTCTAGTGCTCCTCTCCATGGCTCCTCGGTGATTGGATGACGAAAACTCCATCAGCCTCCTTGCGTTAAAGATGATCCACCGTGAGAGAATGTGCTTCAAGCTCCAACCTTTAAATGAGGTAACTAGCGTACATGGTTCGCTAATCCAACTATCCTAGGAGATGTAAAGAATGCTAAAGGATTGTAGTGTCTCACTAAACCCTATGGCTCACAAAACATGTGAAGGATTAGGGTTTAGTCTTGCGGAAGAAGATGGAGAAAACCATGATAGCAAGAGGAGAGAAACTTTAGAAAAGGAACTCAAGAATGAAAAATAACCAAGTGTGTAGCAAAGTGTAGAGAGTGGCCAAGTATATGGCTCACTCATTGAGCCATGAAATAAAACCCAATAGAAAATACCACCCATGCCTCAATAGTGACCCAAGACCAAATAAAATAATCCATGGCCATTCTTTACACCATGCCTCCAAAGTCTCCTCCATTTCCACCTCATTAATCCATTAAGAAAATGGATAAAACTAAATAATGAGGTGGCTCCTTCTAGAAGCATGACTTGACAAATTACAAGAATGCCCCTCACCGTATATACATACCCGTATCCGTATTCCAAAAAATACGGATACACTATGACGATGACAATCCAATAATACAATACTATGATCCGGCTTAAACCAAAGCCCACTAGTATTGTCCGCCCGATCAACATCCGTGTACAAGTACATGTATGTGATTGAAGCCCAGTCGTAAAACCATACGATGTCTACATCAATTGCCCGAAGCAGGGAAACCCTCTGTGTGGGACTCTAAGGACTCGACAGTACGCTGGCAGTGGGTTTAACTACAAGTCCATTAGCGGTACTAGCTGCACGTAATGGCTACTCAGGTATCTGTCGATAAGAAGGATAATAAGAAAGCTCATCCGAACTCCTACTGAGCCTATCTGTGACAATCTCCGTACAGTTTGGTCTGTTCGTCTGAGATACTCGCATATCCGCCTAGGGGGATTGTAAACGTCAGACCTCTAACAACGTGATAAGTCGTGCCGGAGGAGAGCTTGATACACCCTGAGAAAGTAATGGAGTACCTTACCAGTATTTCTCGACTTTTCTGGCCAGGGACTTTGTGTAACGGCTTTTCGAACACTGCGTGATATCAACCCCCAATACCGGGAGAGACGAATCCTATCTGATCGCTACTGTCTCCAAGTGCATCGGGACTACACCCAACTACTACCTGTTTGCACGACTCCTTTAAGCGTGGTATGGTAGTAATCTAAGTGCAGTGGGAACACACTCGAGATGAAGTAGTGATAGCAAGTCAACGGACTAAGTTGTACTCATGCCACCTGGGAACTGCTACCCGACGATAGGTATAATACCAACCAGCAGTTCCCGACGAGTCATGTCCAGTGTAACTCATAACCTAATGAGCACCTGCATACCATCTCCAGTACGTCGTACTAATGGCTGTGGGACAGACCATATCCCCTGCTGGGATGAGAAGCGTATACACTAGTCTACTCCGGAGTATCGATGCCCCGTCTCAATAATCCAACGACTAGGGACCTGTATAAGAATGTGCTTATAGACTACCCAGCCCCCACGAGTGTGACTGCCATCACAATGCTGGTAGTCAAGCAAATATCCTACGGGCTCTACCGATATGTATAAGCGATATGCTAAAAGAAACACATGCACATATTGAGGTATAATCAAACCAGGTAGCATACTACCATTTTGAGCAAAACTGTTAATACAACTGTGAATATCCCAAGCTTCCAATATGTAATATAAAATCCAGTATGATACAATAATGGCCTCTAAGACATATATCACTAATACTTTCCTCATCGAATGAGGTGTTGGATATTCATAATGGAATACCGCTATGCAAAGCAAGAACTAGAGCTACCTTTTTGAAAATTTTGATTCTACAACATCTTTTAGATTTCTTTTCGTTTCATTAATCTCATTAATGACGTCCCATCATTTATGTTTCCTAAACATCACAGAAGAAACGAAAATAAAACACACATATATGCTATCCGCATTCGCCACAGGGACCCGGGTCTTTACCTTAAGGTTACTTAACTTACGGCAGGGCGGGGTCAGGACTAGCGCGGATGCAAAACATATATAGTGTCTACTAGTATATCATATATATAAGTAGCATTCGTCTCACGCAGTTATATAATCACATCATATCACAGAAACAGCAGAAGCAAATATATGAAATATAGGATATACTAGGAGGTCGGTGTTTTAGATTAAACCAGTAATGAAAAAAACGGATTCCACGGTCGTGATGAATAGCCAAGCCCACGTCCCTAGACCCCTATGAGAGCGACAAGCAACCCTACCAATTCTAGAGTTAGGCGACCGGTCTCGACTCCTTGAGATGGCCTCCCACTGGACTCTAGAACCCGGTTACTTGTGTTCCCTGCCTTGGGTCTATCCTAATGCGTAAAAGTAAATAATATACATTAAATGGAGACAACAATCTCAACCCGAAAATGTTCCAATAAAAGAATATTACATACAAATTTTTACATGAATAAAAATTGAAAAACTCTCATCTCACGCAACCCCCCCTCCCGGCTATTCAATCACGACGATCTAATATAACATATCAATAGCAACACATTAACATCTCATGTCATCAACGTAAGTAAATATGCGTATCCCTAATACCGTTGACGTATAGCAACGAGATCGGAGATATTGCCACATATTACACTTATGGTTGCAGAAAAGAAATGAAAACTACAATAATTAGAATCCACATCATCCTTAGACATCATAAACCCGGATTATCACATATTCCGAATTTCATGCCTAACCCTATAAACCTTGCATTTAAGTCTCGAATTGAAAACACTTTTCAAAAATAAGTAGGGCAATTCAACAAAATTCTCGATAAAATGATCAAATGCTTATCGGGGACTTTAATAGATGGCCACACCCCCGATGCCATCAACGAAGTGCACTTGGGCGGAATACCGTGGCCGCGAGCACCCGAGTGGATGCTTTTGGCCATGGGGTTCTCCTGTAGTCACTTGGTCGGGGCTTGGGGCGTGGCTGTCTAGTAGTGTCTCTCGGTGACTATTAGCGTACAATACGAGATTGCGACGGAGATTTGATCCGAATCGAAAATCCGTGGCAATCCATCAAATGAGACTAAAACACGAGATTTACACATCGTTAACTAGTTTTCACAAAACTAATCAATGTGGATTCCAAAAATTTGTATCACATATCCATAACTATCTAGACGATGTTAAACATTTCGATCGATATTTCAAACACCACAAATTCACAGAGAGCTCAACCACTTGAGTCTCATTAAAAATTTCCAGAAAACCAAAAATGACAACATGAAGCAGCAGAGAAAAATTGAGTCCCTAACTCATCAAGTCGGCGGCGGAACCGCGGCCAAGACCAGGTCTAGGCTGCGGTTCCGCGGCCGCTTAGAGGAATTAGGTCCTCGTTTTACTTGGGCCTCTATATTAATACTTGCATGATTTTCTGAATATTTTTAATTTGGAAATTTCAACCTTTGAAAATTTGGACAGAAACATGTAAAAATCGGGTCTAAAATTTCGATCGAACACTTTAACGTCGTCTAGACTACGTCTAAGTCTCTATCTTGGCTCTGATACCATGAAAGTATGTCTTAGCACCTCTACTAAGTTTATACAAGTATCAAGTATGCAATTTTAAAAAAACTAGAGTGCTAAGTTATACTAACAAGGAATCGAACTAGAGAATTAGGGTTTTGAAGCAAGCAAATAACATCTAAACTAAGTGAAGAGGGTTACAACCTTTGTAGACCGGTCCTTCACTTCTAAAGCTCCAAGTATTATTCCCTAGAGATCTTCTTTGACTCCACTTGAGAAAGGAACGAGCTTTCTTATAGTCTTCGAGGCCGAAGATGCTCCACCTTGAAATCTCTCTCACTCAAGCTCACTCTTCACTAATCAAGATATTAGTGAAGAAAGCAACCTAAACTAATGGGCTAGATTAGTGTAGGTTGATGAAGTAGGAATTTTTCTCACTTCTTTTTCTTCTTTTTCTTTTCTTTTCTCACCTCAAGAAAATCTAGAGAGGAGGGGAGAGAATGAGGGGGATGAACTTAGAATGAGAGAGTAAACCATAAGGTGAAGTGATAAGATGAGATGAGATAGTGATAAATATGAATGAATAATCCAAAAAGAGAAGTGATGAGTCATGGCTTCTCAAGGCTTCTACAAGCATCTCAAAGTAATGACTCATTCTCCACTTTCTTTAATTCATAAATAAAACCATTATCTACTCATCATTTAACTCATTTGTGATTCTCCAACATCCTAATTCTATGTATCATCAACCAAGATACAAATCATATACACACACACACACACAAATATATAACAAGAGAAGAAAATCTTAAGTGGGCAATAATATTAGTTAATATATATATAAATATATTAAATATATAAATATATATCAAATTAGTAAATCAACACTTGATTCAATAATCCGGTCATATCATATATAACCGACTAATATCATATATATGTGTGTGTGTGTATGTCAAATTATTAAATCAACATTTGATTCAATAATCCGGTCATATCACATACAACCGGCAAATATTCAATATTAGTCAATATATATATATATATATATATCATATACATATATATATATCAAATTATTAAATCAACACTTGATTCAATAATCCGGTAATATCAAATATAATACGGCTAATATCAAATATATATATATATATATATATATCAAATATATATAAACAATATATACATAAATCATTGAATCAACACTTGATTCAATAATCCGGTTATATCACATATAACCTGACTGATATCAAATATCGTTATATTAGAATACGGTATCACATACGCGTATTTAATCAAGCTTCCACACATATCTCCATATGTGCTCTACTTCGTTTCGCTTGAGATAGGAAACTTCTATGTGGGACTCTAAAGATTCGTCAATACGTCAGCGGTAGGTAATGATCACATCAGATACCCACAAGCCGTCAACGGTACTAGCTGGACGTAACGGCTACTCAGGTATTGAACGAATAGAAGATCAACAAGAAAACTTGTCCGAACTCCCGTAAAGCCTATAAGAAACACTTACCATATAGTTTGGTCTCTTCGTCTGATATGCCGCATATCGAGTCTGGGGGTGGAATCGTCAGACCCTAATAACTTGATAAGTCATGTCGATGTGTGGCCTATAACCTTTCGAGAAACTACTGATAACACTTACCAGTAAATCTCATCAGTCCTGGCTAGGGACTTGCTGTTATAGCCATTCGAGCATAGCACAATATCAACTCCTAATACCGGGAGAGACGAAACTCCTCCTATCGCTCACCGCTTCCATGCAACTCGGGACTGTACCCAAACTCCACCTGTTTGCATGACTCTTTTGAGCTGTGGTAGAGAGGAAATCAAAGCACATTGGGAACCACACAAGACACTATGATGATCTCAGGTCTACAGACTAACCTGTACAAGTGTCATCAGAGAACTGCTATCCGACGATAGATATGATACCATCTAGGAGTTCTCGGCGAGTCCTGTTCGATATACCCATTCTCCAATGAGCACCTGTGCACAATCTTTAATGTCAAACACCAATGGTTGTGGGATCAACCATCGCCCCATACAGGGTCAAGAAACGTACACTCTAGTCTACTCTGAAATATCGATGCTCCCTCGACTAGGAACTGTTATAGGATGTGCTTGTGGACTACACAAGCCCCACTAGTATGATCTGCATCATAGTCCTGGTACTCAAGCCTACATCCTAAGGGCTTTATCAACATGTATCAGAGAGACAGTATACTAATACAAGTGTACATGTTAAGATAAAGAGCAACCAGATAGCATACTATCATGTCGAGCAAGAAAGTCCTCTATTTATATGTCCAAGCATCCACTATATCACACAATAATGGCCTCTAGGGCATACATATTCCTAACAGAGACCTTGACACATTCTTTTCGGAATACTACACGTGAAAGATTTGGACCCAGGATCGATTGTATGGCACGTACTTAGAGGGTCAGAGGCCGCCGTCGTTGACATGCTATATTGCGAGTGGCCATGTAAATTAGTCAGGAGATATTCAGAAAGGTGCCAGAGCGGGACGGTTTCCGTCGCTACTCCTAACTAGGCTGTCAAGCCGGGAGGTCGTTGAATGAGTGATCCACAGAGAAAACACGGACCCAGAAACAAAAGACTCTAGACCATGGGTAGAAGGCAAGTAGGAATTCTTGCTCTGCCAGCTCCGGTACACAGGCACCTTTCAACATTGAAGAAAGTGTACCTTAATGTCATTTACCTTGATTTATATTTTAGTGAATCCGAGTATCACGCTTTTATCGTTTTGGACTTTGAGTTTTGATGATGTATGTTTTCATACATCCATTATACTTGATTTGTGTTTTTGTGCATATCCATTGCACTCGATATTGTTTTGTGCACGCCGTGGCACATATTGACGATTTCTTGCACTTCGATATACCCGATTTTGATTTTGTGCATGTTGTATACCGCTGATTTTGATTCATACACTCGATATTGTTTATATGCGCTTTCGATGCATTGATATGATTTTTGTGCATCCTATTGCGCTAGATTTATGTTTTCATGCACCGTGTGCACTTGATATTCATTTTCGTACACTCTATTGCACTAGATGCTTTTGTGCGGACCTGACGCACTTAATTTAGGTTTTCGCGTACACTTGGCGTACTTGATGTGATTTTATGCATACCAGATGTACTTGATCGAAATTTTTCGTGCATATTAGTTGCACTTGGTTGATATTTTCATGCACTTTAGATGCACTTGATATCGTTGTCATGCACATCTGTTGCACTCAGTTTTCGTTTTTGTGCACATTCGTTGCACTTGGTTTTGATTTCGGTTTCCGTGCGCACTAGACGCACGTGGTTTTCTCGTATACACGTTTTGAGGTTGATTCCTTCCTTTTGAGCATCACATTTTACGATATACACTATATTATATAGTAGCCGAGCAGGACTGGTCTGAGGACAGTACCTGAGTGTTTTTGCATGTATCGGTATTTACTGAAGAGGTTTTCAAAAAGGAGCTACAGTCTCATTATTTTCCTATGTGTTTATGAGCGACACTAAACTTTACAAAAAAAATCCTTCTAAGATATTTTCAAAAAGGTGAGACGTATATCTTAAGTAAAACGTATACACACACACACACACACACAAGTGAACGTCCGCTACTAGTGCTGTGATATATGCATCACACGACCATTTGAAAATGGATTTTGTGCATACATTTTTAGTTACTTAAATGATTTTACAAGTATGCGTATTATATACGTATTATAGTCTTCATTATATTATACTAGATTTAAACCATAGATTTCAAACTTGCATATTCATCATAACTCATATGATTTGTATGACGTTTGACGGAGTTTCGATTATTGAGTTTTGCACTTGTTTTCACACGCACGCGTTGCGCTGCGATATTTTTAACTTATCCGTGACTTCGGAGCCCCGTTGATTCTATTTGATTTACTGAAATGTTTTAAATATTTGGAGGGTTTAAATTTGGGACCGAATTTATTTAAGGGGGAAAGACTGTAACATTTCAGAAAATAGAAAATAATATTTTTGGAATTTAAATAGTAATATAAAAAATTTTATGAATATTATACAAATATGGAAATAAGTTTCAGTAAAATGGTATAATTATATACCTATATTTTGGGAAATAATTGGAATTTAAAATGAAATATCATTTATTAAAGCATTTATTTGATTTGGGGATTTTATAAATTAAAATATATTTATTTCCATACAAGTTAATGTTAAACTCAATTAGTATTTCACTAATTATGCATTGAACCAAATTTATTTGTTAAACATATTTTAGTGTGCATGACATATCATGTACATGTTAACACTTCACATTGTTTTATTATGGTTTTGTTTTATAAAAGAAGAGAAAAGATAAGAAAAGAAAAGAAAAAGGAAATGAGGGAGACATGAGGGGACAAGAAGTTATGAGGAGAGAGAATGAGGGAGAGAACAGAGAGAGGGGGAGGATTCTAGCAACCATTTAGTCTTTATCATCATAATTTCCTTCATCTCCTTCAATTTTTCTTCATATTCTCCTTCTTCATCTTTCTCCACCTCCTTCATCCCCCTCTACAACCCCACAAACAACCTCAAAACCACCTCAAAATACCATCTAGCCTTCACAAAAAATGTTCCTTAGCTCTTTACAAACAATATGGAGTGATAAAGTTTGAGTTTTGAACACTTTTGGCCAACTAGGAGTTTCCTTGAGTTGCTCCATGAGGTAATAACTCCACATTTAGATTAGTTTTAAAGTTTCCTAACCTCATATATTGGTTTAAAGTTCAATAGGTTATGTTTTATGAGCTTGGAATTTTCTAGGATGATCTTTAGTAGATATTATGAGTAGTGGTGATGTAATTGAGGTTTAGTTAATGCCCACAACCCTATTAGTGATAGAATCCTTGACCAAACATGAGTTTAGAAGTTTCAAAAATGAATTTAGAATTTTTCGATATCGGTTTTGATTGAGTATTGATGTTCATATGAAATCTGGGATGACTAGGCGACTCTGAAAATTAAATAGTGGATATTGTGAAATGTGCAGACTTGTAGGAAGATACCCTAGAAACCCGAGCCCAATCCCCCAAGTTTTGGCCGCAAAATTAAGATTTGTCCGCAAATTGCGGGTCCATTTTGGAGTCAGGGTCTGGGGGTTTGGTCTAAAGCTTAATCACTAGATAACTAAGCTTATCTTATATGCAAAAAAGGCTAATTTCACTTTAAGAAAAATCTGGGAGTATTTTACTAAGTTTCTGCTTATGTTTTACGATATTTGAAAACTTGGTTTTTGGTATTTGAGTTTTGACTCGATCGTTTGACGTTTGTGAAAGTCTACCCTAGCACCACAACAAGGTTCTAGTAGCATCAAGCATACCAAATGTAAATTTTTCTAGGTGCTAAGTTAGACTAACCAAGATCTTAACTAGTATATTAGGGTATTACTATGATGATATCACAAAACTAAAGAGAAGGAAAGAGTATACAACCTTTGTAGACCGTGTCCTTCTCTTCCTATGCTCCGGGTTATAGTCCACGCGACTCCACTAGGCTCCACTTGAGATAATGAACGAGATTTCTCCGATGACCTTCATGCCGAAGATGATCCACTCGAAGCCCACTAGCTCAAGCTACCTCTTCACCAATCTCCTATTAGTGAAGAAAACACGCCGCACCAAAGTGCTAGTTTAGTATGGGATGGTGAAGTAAGGGATTTAAGGCTCACTAGAGTTTTCACAAGTTCAATGATTCACATCACATGTGAGGGTTTGAACTTGGAGATGGAAGTGAGGAAAAAGTAGAGAGAAAGAACTCATGAAAATGGCTAAGGCACAAAGCAATGGAATGAAGAATGGCTCAAAACCAAAACCCTCACTTATTCAAGCATCCATTATTTTTCAATTTGAAAAATAGAACCATACTTGAATAGTGAGTCAAGAGGAAATAAAATATTGCCCAAGCCATTCCTCACCATTCCACAAATATCTCCACAATTTCCACCTCATTTTCTATTTTCATAATATAGAAAATCATGTCATGCTTCATATAATATATATATATATACATATACCAAATATATATATATATATATATATATATATATATATATTAAGAAACATAATTAGTGAGCTAATAATATTAGTTAATATATAATTATATCAAATATAATATATATCAAATTTTTAAATCAGCACTTGATTTAATAATCCGGTTATATCACATATGACCGACTAATATCATTTATCTGTATATCACATTATCAAATCAACACTTGATTCGATAATCTGGTTATATCACATATAACCTAACCGATATCAGATAACTGCCAGATTAGAATACGGTATCACATACACATATTTAATCAGGCCCTCGCACATATCACATATGTGTCCTACTTCGTTTCGCTTGAACCAGGAAACTTCTGTGTGGGACTCTAAAGACTCGTCAATACGCCAGCAGTAGGTGATGATCACATCAGTCACCTACAAGCCATCATCGGTACTAGCTAGATGTAACGGCTATCCGGGTATTGAGCGATATGAAGATCAACAAGCAAGCTTGTCCATACTCTCCTTGAAGCTTATCAGTAACACTTTCCGTACAGTCCGTTCTCTTCGTCTGATATGTCGCATATCGAGTCTAGGGGTGGTAAACGTCAGACCCTAGTAACTTGATAAGTCATGCCGATGTCTGACCTATAACGGTTCGAGAAACTACTGATAACTCTTATCAGTAAATCTCAGCAGCAGCCCTGGCCACGGACTTCCAATTATAGCCAATCGAGCATAGCGCAACATCAACCCCCAATACCGGAAGAGACGAAACCTCTACTATCGCTCATTGCCTCCATGTGACTCGGGACTATACCCAAAATCCACATGTTTGCACGAATCCTTTGAGCGTGGTAGGGAGGAAATCAAAGCACAGTGGGAGCTACCCAAGACTCTATGACGATCTCGGGTCTACAGACTAACTTGTACCAGTGTCACCAGAGAACTGCTATCAGACGATATGTATACTACCAACTAGGAGTTCTCGACGAGTCCTGTTCGGTGTACTCATTCTCCAATGAGCACTTGTGTACAATCTTTGATGTCACACACCAATGGTTGTGGGATCAACCATCGCCCTCCAAGGGACAAGAAACGTACACACTAGTCTACTCTGGAATATCGATGCCCTGTCTCGATATTCCCTCGACTAGGAATGGTTAAAAGGATATACTTATGGACCACCCTAGCCCCACTAGTATTATTTCATCATAATCCTGGTAGTCAAGTACATATCCTAAGGGCTTTATCAACATGTAAGAGACAAACAGTATAATAATACCAGTCTACATGTTAAGATAAAAGCAACCATATAGCATACTATCATGTCGAGCAAGAAAGTCCTCTATATATATGTCCAAGCATCCACTATATCAACAATAATGGCCTCTAGGGCATACATATTCCTAACAGTTTATACGTCAACGTTGGGGGTTGTTTTGTTGTTCTAGCACGCGTTGACCGTAGGTTCTAACCTATGTGTCCTTCGCTTGTCGTATTGGTTTTCGATTTGAATTTTTATACGATACGATTTGCTTTGAATTGCAGGTACAAACACGTGGACTTTCGGGATGACGAAGGAGGGCAAGGCATCCGTCGGGATCGACAAGAGCTTGGCGTTGAAGGTGAGTAGATGTATATCTACGGGGGAAGTCAGATGGATGGCGTATAGCACCCCCGCAACCGTTGATTTAGGGTGTGTGTGTGTGTTTGTATGTATACTTAGTAAGGTGTCTAGAATATCATACCCTAGTAGTATACTTAGTAGAAGATATTCCCTAGTTCTATTTTCTTACTACTAGGCTACACATATATACACACCTTTATATGATATAAGGGTAATCATGATATGATGATAATATGAGTCGATATGAATTGATATGATGATACGAAGCGATATATATGATATGATATGACATGGAATGACACGATATGACATGAGATGGTTTGATGAGAAACTACGTCACCGTATCCCCTTATAATTTGTCATGCTACGTACACATTAGAAATCGCTACGTCACCGTATCCCCTTATAATTTGTTAGCATTTTAAATACTGATTAGTACACAGTACCGCATATTATTTTAGATATTGCACTTTCTTTACCTTGCTACACGACACGCTCATATAAACACACTTGATGTGCATTACAGTATTGTTCTGTGCCTGTACATATTATTTACTGCCATACTTTTATGAGATTCTGTTTTCATGAGATTTCTGGATTTGAGAAACCACAAATATTATTTAAAAACTTATGATTGTTTTAAAAACGTTGTTTCTCTTGATATGATATTTCGACGTCCACCATGAGATTTCTCGGTGCTGAGCTATGATGACTACCCGATTCGAGCTGTCACGCCCCGCTTCCCAGTAGACGGAAACGATGACGTGGCAGGCCGTAACGTATTTACTAAGAAATAAATACGTTAAGCGTAATTAAGCAATATATAAAATGAACAAGAATGACAAGAGTAATAAAATAAACAGCAACTTTATTTACATTCAACTTTACATACAACTGTTTGAAATGAAAAGATACAATGATATAAAACAAATACCTAAATAATGGCATACAGAAAATAAGTGTAAGTAGAACTAGTAGTCCGACTGAGCTGTAATCTGGTCCAAGTTCTCCTGGCTCGGCTCTGTCTCCTCAGAGTCCGGTCCTCTTGACGATCATTCCAAAGAATGAAACAGAAGGGAATGTCGTCAGCGAACTAACGCTCGATAAGTCCCAAAAGAAGAAAGTGAAGATAGTATATTATGTGAAATGAAAGGTAAAGTGTATATGACTGATTACTGGTATATGATAGTTGTTATAACGTGGTTATTTGTAGTTTGGTAAAGAAAATATTCATGTATACGAGAGAAGTCCATCTTACCCCGTGGACTATGGTAAGATGTAATACAAGTCCCCGTCATAACCCACGGGACAACGGTATGAGAATTCATGTATGTGTCTTTTAAGTGACCTCTCATATCGCGATATACGTTCCGTTCCAATCTACCCCTTTATCCCCGCGTAATGTATTGTATAGATTATGTTTACAAGTCTTTCCGAAACCATGGGTACAAAAATGTTCAGGTATTCATAATCAGGATGTAATCATGTATTCAAGTAGTTATGTCAAGTTATAACCATGGTTTGGTCAAGTCAAGCCAAGTCAAGTATACATGTTTGATATTGATGTTTGAATTCAAGTATTCATGTTCATGATCAAGTAGTCGTGTTTGATTTTGGATTCAAGTTTGAAGTTAGACTCAAACTGAGTCAAACACATGTAAACTGATTTAAACTCTTGAATTCTTAGGTTCGGGAATTATCGGCAACTGTTGCACATGGACGGCAGGATTTGTGTCTTTTTTCAAGACAATTTCCATTGATAACTCCTGTTAAGTTTTCTAATCTAAATAGGCAAGCACTCACTTTCTCCGGCTCCCTAGGACTCAAGAGAATTGATCCCGCTTAAACATATATTTACTAAAGTCCTTAAATATTGCTTTGTATATCTCGAGGGGGTTTTATGAAAAATATTTTTAATATAGATTAAACATAAAACCTCGATGGTGGTTTGTATTACTTAGGGTTTTCATGAGCATGTATTTTGATTATTGGGGTATTTTCATGATAAATATTTAGCTTTCAAAAGTTTGTGGTATTTTAGTGAAAAATAGTCTTTTTAGTAACTTGATAGTATTTTATTGACATTTTTTAATCTTTTAATTTTTAGAAAAATATAGTTTCATAATATAATGAAAATATGGATTTGTCATTTTATATAATTTTTAGAAAAATTAGTTTTATTTAGAAAATTCGTTTTTCTTAAAAACCGTATTTATATCCTTTCGAGATCGAATACTCCGTGAGGAGTACTGCATCTCGCTCTACTATCCCCAGGATGTGCGATAATCCGCACCATCCATTAGCGGGTCCCCTAACAAGGGTTGTAGATGTATAATTGCAAAGGAATACGAAATATTGTTTTAAAAGAAACCCGGTTTTAAAGTAGATGGTATTTTATTGTAAAGCTTATACTTAGAAACAAATATTCATACAAATTAATATCGTACTATGAAACAAAAGTGTACGTAAGGGGTAGGTCGTTACCCCGTGAATTTTTTCCTAAAAGTATAGTTTTAACTAAACTAAAAGAAGTGATATCAAAGTTCATGGTATTTTAATGAAAAAGTTCAAGTATGGATGTTTCATATGAGATTCTTGGTTAAAATTTGATTCTAAATATTAGTATTTAGGGTTACAAGTATTGTATAAAAATTAGGTTGATCAAAGTATAAAGGAGAAGGAGTTCTAGGGTTTAGAAAAAAAATATCGGTAATAACTCCACTTACCGATATAGGTTTTAAAGTTGAATTTCAATGAAGAGAAAGAGAGATTGGGAGGGACATACGGTTTAGAAAGCTTAGGAAGAGGGTGAGAAAAAGGAAGAGGGTCATCGTGGCGTTGCGGGAGCTTCGGAATCGGCCTCGATCTTTGTCGGAAGAAGTTTGCTCGCTAACTCCACTTTACTCCACTTGCACTTAGGATTTTTTGAGAGATTTTTTGCTAGAATTTTCAGAATGGTGAAGAGCTAGGGCATAGGGTGGTATTTATAGTGGAGAATTAGGGTTTGAGAATTAAAAATATGGATTAAAAAGCATTAAAATGGTGTTAATCGGTGAATTGAAGGGTCTCTGTTTGCTTGCATGGAAATCAAACAGTGCAGAAGAGTTGAGGGGTGTTGAAGAGACGAGTGTGCAAAGCACGGAGTTCATTGGGTGCATCTAAGCCGTCGCCGTCGGCCCCTATGTCAATTTGGCTGGTCGATCTTGAGGCTCTGGCCTCGAGATTCGTGCCATATGATAAATTCAGTATTTACACCATTTTCCACATATTTGATTTTTCTGAACTTTTCATTTCCCCGTGTATTGCACGTGTAATCTTTTAGGCTTCCAAAAAGTTAAAAAGAAAAATTCAGAAAAAATTGTGTCTGATGGAAATCGAACACACAGGCTACGTCACAGCAGTACAAGGCTTTACCAGTGAGCTACAAGTGGCTTCAACATCAGTAACTTATAACTCAAACTTAGGCTGTAAAACTCATTTCTAGTATATTAACAGAAAATTTCTGTAGAAAGATTTTAGAGTCGTTACACGAGCAGTGAGCAGTCGCCGTCTGCAGGTACATGGTGGACTCGGTATGGTACCCCGGGGTAAGAAGATTGTATAGAAAGGCGTTGAACCCGGTAGGGGAACACTACCTATCGGTGACAGTATTGGACTCGGCGGATATCCGGAGGATACCGACCGAAGTGATATGCGACAGATGGATACGGGGACCGATCTGATGCGACGGTGCCTGAGATATAAAGATTTACGTGTCAATATAGGACACGGGTTTTATGATGATTTCGAGTGTCGATATTGGGCACTCAGGATTTTATGATGATTTGATGTGCCATTGATGGACACACGTTGGATGATATATATTCATATATATATATAACACAGATGATATGGTACCACATATTGATACGGGCATGATATTCTACATTTATATACATATGTATACACGATCACCTTCTATTACATACGATATGATATTACATTACAGTATAACCTAGGAGATCGTTATATATTCGATTTCTACCTGCTGATGTCTTCTACTCACGAGTTGGCAACTCACCCCCGTTGTGCCATAGTTTTCTTGCAGAATCGACTGCTCGGATTAGTAGCGGTTTGTTGGCACACAACTTCTTTCGGGTGATTGGTTGGATAGGTGGGTTATAGTTTAGAGCGTAACCACCCTTATATACTTTTATATTTCTTTGTATCTGGTTAAAAGTTCCATCAACTAGACTATTTATATTTGGTAGACCTAGTGACCAGTTTGTATATTCTTTCGACTTAGAGCGGGATGTGTATATTATTCTTATATTGGATTTGATGATGTTTTGGTTTCTTTAGCTTCTTTCTATGATTGATCTTTGCCTTGGGTGTCGTATATTTTATATTGCGTGGTTATGATTCCGCCAATTGGCGAAGAGCTATCTCCCGCTTGTGGATGCCCTTATTATTCTTCATTATGTACTTGTTTTTATTAAAATTTACGAAGGAGGTGCTGCCCAAATTTCAAATGGCGAAAATGTTTTCAAACTTTAGTATACGAACCCCTTGTATTTTAAATGAACCTTACTTATATACTTTGAAAGAAGAACTTTATTTCATTTATACCCCCTTTTCAAAACTCCACCTCCGCTATTTAACTAAAAGGTTTAGATTTATGGGTTTTCGCCTTACTTGGGTTACAGTGGGGTCATATAGACTTCACGTGATTCAAGTGCCAGTCACGTGCCATTTCCAGATCGTGACACGGCTTCATACAACAAAATCTGTAATGATTCGTCTTTAATTTTTTTGAGAAATTAGCTCTGATATGCCGCAAATAGTAGTGATGATAATGGGGCGTACGCTAGGCTTCAACTATTGCTTTTGGAATACCCTTCATTCGATCAGACAACCATATAATTTGGCGACGGGTTATACTGGGGATATACATACGAATACATGCGAAGAACCTTTCCCAATTGGCTTCAGTTTCACCACCGACAACCACAAATGCCAAAATATACAACCCTCCATCTGCATTCACTCCGGTAGCAACAAGCAAAGCCCCCTTATATTTACCATATAAGTGTGTGCCATCAATGCTCAGAACTGGACGACAGTATTCAAATCCCTTAATTGATGATCCAAATGCCCAGAATACGCCGGTAAACTGGACTACTGTTGGAGTCGGGTTTTCGTAGGTGATCTTATAGACTATGTCGGGATTGCTCTTCGTGATTGCCTTGAGGTATCGCGGCAAAGTTTGATAGGATTTCTCCCAATCCTCAAATATTATGCATAAAGCCTTCCTTCTCGCCTCTTATGCTTTGAAATAAGAAATATTAATTTGATATGCCCTTTCCATTTGATCTTGGATGGCAGCCGATATCATATCAAGCCACCTCTTCAGCAAAGGTAAGATGCACTGACATATAAATGTTTTTGTTTGTTCCCCACAACCCTACAGTGTTTCAGCACTGATGCTCCGGATTATATACCTTTATAGTGAAGTGTGTCGAATGCGCCCACTGATTTGATATTATTGCATGAAGTTTTCAAGGGTATTGTCCAGGGCTCGTACCTAGATTGTTATCACACACCACTGTGTACTTTGTTTTAATAATCCTGACTGTTTTGGATGACACACACCTTTTAATGGACCATGCACTGACTTCTTCAATCAATTTTTCCTTCGTTGTAAACATCTATCCGGCTTCAAATCCGACATTATCGTCCGTTCGCGTTGCCCAACGAGTGTCATCGATGATCATATCCTCAGTAGCATATACTTCTACCATAGCATCATCAATCGCTTCATCAGGATGTGGCTCTTCGAACTCAATATATTCATTGTTAGTATATACTTGATGCACCTACTAATTGTATACTTCATTTTGGTCTGCGTACTGCATATTATTTTCTTGTATGCCACCATTTCCTTCACGATCGGTATCTACATTATCACCATCTCCCTCGTTCTTGGGGTCATCTCTTTCTTTAACATGATGTAAGGAAGATGGTCCCGCGTAAGGTGTTGCAAATCCTAAAGATGCACCGGCACCAAACTCCCCTTGCATTGAACTTTATGTTCGCATATACCCCGGTGCAAAAAATGAAGACTTACGCGACATATAAGGATACAAATATCAATAATCAATTAACTATGATTCGATATACGCTGAGTATCGTCGGTTTTATTTAATATAGTGTGTTACCTATTCACTCCATCCATCCTCATTATGAAATCCGTATTGTACGGATTGGACGTTATTTGTAACGACTCTAAAATCAATGTACAGAATTTTCTTGTTATTGTACAAAAAAGAGTATTACAGCCTGTGTAAGAGTTAAAATTTATTTTTTTAAAATAAAAGCAGGAAGCAACTTGTAGTTCACTGGTAAAGCCCCTGCACTGCTGTGACGTAGTCTATATGTTCGATTCCCATTAGACCCAATTATTTTTAGATTTTTTCTTTTTAATTTTTGGAAGCCCAAGAGTTGCATGTGCAATACACGGAGAAATGAAAAGTTTCAGAAAAATCAAACAGGCGCAATGAGGTGTACACACCCAAATTGACACGTGGCACGAATCTCGAGGCAATGCCTCAAGATCCGACCGCCCAAAATCCCCCTAGGGTCGGCGCCGAAGGTCGATCATGCCCCGTTTGCCTCCGTGTTTTGCACACACATCCCTTCGACTCCCCTTAACTCGCCTGCACTGTTTGATTTTCCTGCAATCAAACAGAGACTCTTCAATTCACCATTTAACACCTTTTTAATGCATTTTAATCCATATTTTTAATTCCCAAATCCTAAGTCTCCACTATAAATACCACCCCATGCCCTAGCTCTTCACCATTCTGAAATTCTAGAAAATATTCTCTCAAAACTCTCTAAGTGCCAAGTGGAGTTAAGCCCTTCAAGTGGAGTAGCGAGCCAAACTCGACGACCGGAGCATCTCCGACGAAACCACGACCCCCGAGAGCTTATCAATCTTTTTTTAACCACCTAAAACAGTAAGTCTCTCTTCTCTCCTCTTCTTTCATCTCAATTTGTATTTTTAAAACAACTCGACAAAAGAGGAGTTATCTCCGAAATCATATTCTTTATACATTTGTAAGGCATGTGTTAAGCAAATTAAAACAAACTAATATGCTACCTTAATCTTAACATAATTTCCCATCATTTAGTTTTTAGTTTTAACAAAATTTTCATATGAAACAAACATTTAAGAACTTTTTCATTAAAATATCATGAACTTTGGTGTAACCTCTTTTCGATATCTAGTATACCCAAACCCAAGAACCATCACGGGGTAATGACCTACCCCACACACACACTATGGCTTCATAGCACGGTATTCTAAGCATATGGGTAATTCAAAATAAAATCTTGTTCATTAAATACCACACCGTTTCAAAACGGGTTTCTTTAAATCGGTATTTCGAAATCCTTGGCAATTACACCTCTACAACTCTCGTTAGGGGACCCGCTAATGGATGGTATGGATTATCGCACGTCATTGAGACAGTAGAGAGAGATGCAGAACTCCTCACGGAGTATTCGGTCTCGAAAGGAATAAAAATACGGTTTTGAAGAAACGCGGCTTTTCTAATAAAAACTAATTTTTGGGAAGATTATATAAAATTATGAAATCCGTATTTTCAATAAAAGCATATTAAGAAACAATATTTTTAAAATAAAGATTAAAATTGTAAATAAAATATCACCAAGTTTCCAAAAGTAGTAATTTTCATAAAAATACCACAAACTTCAAAAAGCTAGGTTTTATCATCAAAACAATTAAAATACATGTTCATGAAAACCGTAAATATTATAAATCACTCTCAAGGTTTATTTTTAAACTATATTAAAGTATTTTTCATAAAAACCCCTCGAGATATGCAAACAATACTGAGGACTCTAGATTAATATAAGTTTAAGCGGGATCAATTCTCTTGAGTCCTAGGGAGCCGGAGAAAGTGAGAGCTTGCCTATTCAGGTTAGACAACTTAACGGAGTTATCAATGGCAATTGCCTTAGAAAAAGACACAAATCCTGCCGTCCATGTGCAGCAGTTGCCGATTTCTCCCGAACATATGATTTTAACAATTTACATCAATTCACATGAAAAGACATAAACTCAAATCCAAACTCAACTCTAAATTTGAACTCGAACTCGAACACAAACTCAAACTCTAAACTAACTCATATCTAAACTCGAATATGAACTCGAATCCAATCTACTCGAACCAACTTAACTCGAATCCAGATTGCAATTGTCATGACTCGCACATTACTCGACTCACTTGAATACAATCTACACCTTTTGCAATCTAGGGTTTCGATCAAGACATGTCAATCAAATCAATTAAGTATATTAACTAGTTATAATATATTATACACGGGGTGCTTGGGATAGTTTCTTGTGTGAATCCAACGGAGCTTCAGGAGTCCCGTATTAACCTCTTTTTTATTTTACTCGAATATCAGTCGGGTTGACTCATCCACAGCCTAGAGCCCCGATGCTGACACATGAAATGGGCCCGTGTTTCCTTTCTCCTGGGGCCCCACTCTTGAGCTCGTGAATACTTCTACGTCTGCGTTGACATTCACACTTGGAACTTAACGTTAACATAGTGACCATCTAGAGACCTATAGTATATATTTACCCATGATCATATACTCTTACTCGTCATATATATATTCTACACTTGTTATTTTCTTTACTCTTACCTATCTTTGGGACTTACCGAGCGCTAGTTCGCTGATGGGCATTCCACTCGCTTTTCTTCTCTTGGAATGTTCGTCAGATACTGTCGAAACGGAGGAACTTAAAGC
Organism: Agapanthus africanus; assembly: GCA_030015575.1. Taxonomy (NCBI): domain Eukaryota; kingdom Viridiplantae; phylum Streptophyta; class Magnoliopsida; order Asparagales; family Amaryllidaceae; genus Agapanthus; species Agapanthus africanus. Next base: position 561,546,176 of record CM057345.1, read on the forward strand.
CACAGAGGAGGACTACGACCAGATAGCTACTCATGGCTAGCTCAGTTTCATTTTTCTTCAGTTTATGTATGCCGCTTGTTTAGGCATTTTCCTTATTGTATTTACTTTCCAGCATAAACTCATGTATTTGTACATATTGGAAGTTGAATGTAAATAAAGATATTTGTTGAAAAATTTTACTGTCTTAATTTATTCTTGCATTGTGTATTATTATTTCAATACGCTTAGTATATTTATTTATGGAATGGCCTTCTCTGGATAAATATACCGCGGTCTTGCCACGTCACTGTTTCCGTCTATTGGGAAGCAGGGCGGACAGGTTTTATTGATGGCCCATGCAGGCCAGTTCTTCATGAAGTCATAAACAATATACCATAAGAATTAATGAGTTCAATAAACATTTACATTCCTTACATTTCAAATTCCTTGAATCTATCATAACCTATCTTTTATATCAAGGTGATGGACTCTCCGAACAATACCAGCACAAACGTCAACGGTAATACTCCACCGGCTACTCTACCATTACCACCTACCGTTGCAGCTCCTATAAATGAGCAAATAGTACTGCTTGAGGCTATCAAGAGCCTATTGGAGGGTCAGCAGCAGCAGACTGCTATCATCATCCACCGCCCCGAAGCCGAAGCATCCGGAGTTAAAAAGTTTTAGGCACTGCATCCAAAATGCTTCTCAGGTAAGGAGAGCCTATTTGAGACAGAAGAATGGGCTCAAACGATCGAGGATGACCTGGCAGCAGCCTAAGTGCCAGATATTTCTTAGGCGAGAGTTGCTAAGTTGCTACTGATAATGCTAGAGTTTGGTGGAAGGCTGAGGAGAGCCATCTCGCACAACCGATAGAATGGAGAACATTCCGAGACCTCTTCGATACCAAGTACTTTCCAGAGACTACCCATTTTGACATGGAGCAGCAGTTCATCCATCTACATTAGGGCTCAATGATGGTCAAGTCGATGGATGAATATAATGTTGCGTTTACCATGCTCAGCCGGTAAGATATTGTCTCAAATTCAATTTTCTGATCTCACTTACTACACTGCTAATACAAGGTCATAGCAGGTTCTTTGCACACTTTATTCTCACTGCTGAGATCCGGGAACGACGATTTCAGCAAGGGTTGGACCCTGAAATCCAAGTTGCACTCGCTATAGGGGATTTCCCAACACATGAACTTGCATTGAAGGCCGCCTGATGCTATGAGGCAGTTGTGAAGAAGAAGGTCAGGCTGCAGACTGTCGGTGTGAAACGCCCTGTGCACCAGATCACAGAAGGGGCCTCTTCCAGGCCAGCTTTTAACGGACCATCTCAGAGGCCAGTAGGTTCGTTCGCCAACAGCAGGCCAGACTTTTGCATCTACTACAAAAAAACATGGAATCTTGTAAAGAACTGTCGCAGGACGAACAACTTGTACCTGATCTGGGGGTCTTTTACTCACGCAATTGGAGCATGCCCACATAACCGAGGACCCAACAACCCTCCAGTTAGACCGGCAATCCAAGCTCCTCCTACCCGGTTAGCTCTATCAACTCCAGCTCCCTGCACCCAGACCGCTCAACCCCAATGCCGAGTGTTTAACTAGGCATAAAGGAAAGTGCCCCGACGCCAAGCATTCACCATGTTGGTTTAAGAGGCCGAAGCTACGGGTCAGCTTATCACTGGTAAATCCCTTCCCTATTTTCTTTCAAGTCCTTTCAAGTCATAGTCATCTTATATCTGTTATACCTAAACCTATCCCACACGACTTAGGTACAATCTTAGTAGCCTCCCTACCTGCTCTAGCACTCTTTGACACTGGGGCATCACATTGCTTTATGTCGCAACGGTTCGTCCGAACTCATGCGATCTCAGTTAAACCGCTCGTATCCAGCTAGAATGTCAATGTAACACCCTAGCACTGTTATACTATATCTTATTTGTGGTATTTCAAATTTTGCGACAGATTTCTTTATTATTGTTGCTTTTGGGTTGCGTATGGTGCAATTAGCAGTTATGGTTATTATCCGACCCGACCCACATGTTTGAAACCCATCATGATTCAAGATTACGTCATATATTTGCTAGTACAGAGGATCCATGCACATCTTGATTCCATACACATGATATATTTTGTATCCGCATATCTTTTAAATAATACAAATAATATTTTTTATATCTAGCATGGCATGTTATTGTACCCCATATCATGTGGTTGCATCCATACATCATGTTCATGTCCAAATTGTTAAAACAGACTCGTTTGGATCGCTATGTATATTTACGAAGATCCGTACTTGGGGGTATGCATTTTTAGTGACCAGATATCGCATTATGGTTTTAACTTGTACGTATATTCTCCATATTTAAAAACTAGATTTTTAGAAGAAACCCGGATAATTTTCGGAGCAATTTGATATTAGCTGTATAATCCTATAATATATATTATATTATTCTTTTATACTAACAGTTATAATATATACCTATACCTATATATATATATATATATATATATATATATATATTAATATATAAACTACACTATTTTTCTCTCTGTCTCTTTCTCTCTCTACATCTTCTCTGTCTTTCTCTCTCTCTCTAAATGTTGGGGTTCCTAGCGTCCTGGCCGTCGACCGGGCCGGTGCGGAACGAAAAATTTTGGTGTTTAAAATACTTGGCGCTAAAAACAACTATCTAGAATCGAAACCAAATATGAAACTAGTAATCTAAGAGAGTCTATCTAGTGTGATAGAAGTTGTTATACCGAATGATTCGTGTCCTTCGGTCTTCTACCTTCTTCTTTGGCTCCTTGAGGTGTCCTCGATTGAGCTTGGCAGCCGGTCTTCCTCCGTCGAAGATGATCCACCTGAGAGATGTAGCTCATGGCTCTAGCTCCACACTAAGAATCTAGTGAAACAACTAGGGACTAGGAATGTAGTGAGTTTCTAGGAATGTAGTGAGTTGCTCTAAGTGTGTATCTATCTCTCCTCTACCCTTATTTCTCAACACATGAGATGGTAGGGTAGAAAATGAAGATGAAGGAGGGGGAGCTCAAGAAAGGTAGTGAAGAGAGAAGACGCAAATGGTGAGAGTGAGACTCATGTCAAAAATGAACCATCCTCTTTTAGAGAGAAAATATGAAGCAAGGTTTTGTAAAACCATTTTCCAAATATAATATAGCAACCATACTTGAATAGTGAGCACAAATAAATTAACAATTCATTTGTCAATACTATTCAAGAATGGGTCTCACTCACTATACTCTCTTCTTTACCTTTACACCTCATTTCCATTTAATTTAATAAATGGATAAACCAAAATGAGGTGTCCACCTTCTAAAATGTTTTCCGTATAAATACGGATTACACTCAACTGTATATGCATACATGTATTCGTACCAAAATACGAATACCCAAAGAGATAGAATAACACAAAGAACATAATACTAGAATATACATATCGAAATATATATACGTAAACTATTAAATCAATACCTGATTTAATAATCCGGCTCAAACCCGAGCCGACTATTATTATCAACCGTCTGATCGAAAGTCCAGGTAACTGGTACAATCATTCGATCGGAACCCTGCACGTATCAAAATACGGCAACTACTTCATTTCTCCTGAACCAGGGAAACCCTCTGTGTGGGACTCTAAAGACTCGTCAATACGCTAGCAGTGGGTTTAACCACAAGCACGTCAGTGACACTAGCTGTACGTAACGGCTACCCAGGTATTGAGAGAAAGGAAGGTCGACAAGCAAACTCATCTGAAGCCCTACTGAGCCTGTCAGAAACAATCTCCATACAGTCCAGTCTGTTCGTCTAAGAGTATCACATATCGAGTCTAGGGGGTGGATAAAGTCAGACCTGTAATAACATGATATTTTGTGTCGGTATGAAGCCCATAACCAACTGAGAAACTACCGATCCAAATCAGTAATTCTCGTCTATCTTGGCCAAGGATTTCTGGTGATGGCCATCCGTGCACCGCGCGACATCAACCCCCAATACCGGGAGAGACGAATCCCCGATGATCCGCTCACTGCCTCCATGTGGCTCGGGACTGTACCCAACTAAAATCTGTTTGCACGACTCCTTTGAGCCATGGTAGGATAGTAATCAAAGCACAGTGGGAACTCACACGAGACAAATGACGATCTCAAGTCGACGGACTAACCTGTGCTCATGTCACCTAGGAACTGCTATCTGACAATATGTATAATACAATCTAGCATGTTCCCGGCAAGTCCGTCCAGTGTACTCATAACCCAATGAGCACCTCTATTCTATCTTATGTGACTAACGGACACCAATGGATTGTGAGACTGGCCACCGTCCCACGTCGGGGTCTCAAAAAGTATACACTAGTCTACTCCGGAGTATCGATGCCCAGTCTCGATACTCCCTCGACTGGGGACATTTAAGGATGTGCTTTTAGACTACCCAGCTCCCACGTATATGATCGCCATCATAATGCTGGTAGTCAAGCAAGAATCCTATGGGCTCTATCAATATGTAATAGTAATATGTAATACCACATAATGCATGTACATGATGATAGAGACAAACCAGATAGAATACTATCATTTTGAGTAAGATTGTTCTACCCATATAAGTCATCCCTCAATCATCACAATCGCGTGCCTGCGATTACAATAATTGACTTGAGGGCACTATATCCAATAATCTCCCACTTGCACTTAAGGCTAATTATTGCGATGTCGCATACTCGCAGCCCGTGTGATACTGAACACCCAACTTTTCTACTAATCAGTCTGGCAAAGCCCGTTTGCGAAACTATTGCGTTCGAGAAATAGCCTCAGTGAGTGGATCGGCTCCAATATTTCGATCTTTATCTCTCTATATCTCAACTTCGCGGAGAAAGACTATCTTCCGAAATGAGCGATGCATGTCTTAGAATTTGTCTGGATATCCGATAGGATCCAGTTCATAAATGAACTGCAAATCCAACAAACTTCTTAGACCGTATCTTCCACTGAATTTAATCAGTATCCTGCGCCATGCCTTCCTCAGTATCCTGTTGGACCACCTGTCCAACCTACTGCCCCTCAAAAAGAGGGAAAACTATAACTCTGACAGCCATTCTATAATCCAGGTCACCTTGGAAGCCAGAAATGATAACCGCCTCCTGAAGGAGGCTGCCGTTACCATATACCAAGAACATCCACTTATATTCATAACTGCTTCCCAATGGTTCTCCAAAATTGGATTAATATATTCTTATTGCAGCCAGTGCAAAAGTAATATCTGGTGTGGTACTTGACATTTCATGATTAACTCAATTGCTTAAGCAAGTGATATGTCAATCATCCAAATCTCTCTTCTTATCAGTCTAGAAGACATCTCTTTAGAGAGGGTGACTCCATCACCTGCGGGTACACCACCACGCCAGGAGTCGTTCATTCTAAAACACTTTAGAATAGTTTCAAAGTACCCAAACTGGGACACTTCCCAATTCTACATCTAAAACCATAAATCTAGTGACCAGAATCCCTGATATTTTATCCAGATCCTATGTGGAGAAACAACTTGTGACAACCATAGTATAACCGATCGTAGTATAGGAATATCACTTCCTATCAAGAGCATGTCATCCAAATACCAGGACATCATTCCCTACTACCTTCTTACCAGATCCATCTATTGTTCTGATGAAGTCAAACTCTATGATTGTCACATCAAAAATAGACGATCTATCTCCGCTATACTTGCTTTTGTCTATAAATAGATATAAGCTACTTGCCCACCATACTTCCGCTGCTCCCACTAATTACAACAACCCTCTGGCGGAGTTAAATACACGTGCACTTCTAAAGCTAATTTAGAACGACGTTATATTCATCCACATGCCAGATCTCATAATCTAGGAAAGCAGTAGTGGCAAGCTTGGGTAATTGATTAAATGTCAAAAACTGTATTTACCGCAATCAAGAAACGGTGTCGCTTCGCAGCTAGCCGGTGAGTGCGGGTCGATCCACAGAGACGGGTAAATTCCTTTTATGTGTTTTAACGAGTTGATTCTATTTGTCGTTTTGGTTGGTTTATGAAAATCTATAAAAACGGATCTAATTTATCTAATTAAAAGTCTTGCTACGGTTAGGCTTCGGGAAAGTTTTGGAGATTAAATGTTTTCCTCACCGCTTTCATTGTCATATTTTTAGATCTGTTAGATGTTACGGTAATTATCGATAAAGTGGATATGAATCTTTTGGGAAGATGTTTCTTTCTCTAGGTTCGTATCCTTCCTTTATCGTTAATTACCCTAACCCCCACGGAAAACGCGCGCAACCGGCCCTTTATACTGCGGTTCACCGTTACCTCTAGGGGTAGGGTGCCGCAGGGAGCGGTTGTGCGCGCATGCATGGAGTGCTAATTCTTTAGTTTAATATGGCATAGAAAGGGGTGAGAGATTTCATCTCTCAACCCTTTTCCTAAGGCTAACCCTAACAAGCGAGGAGACTACTCGCTCATTAGGGGATGATAAAACATTAAAAGAATAAAAAAATACTTACTAATTTGACGGCTCCCTCCAAGCGATAAAGAACAGATCTGAATAATCACTCCCAGAAATTCTGAATTTTTATTTATTGAAAAGAGGCATCCTTTTTACAGATCTAAAATTACAATTTATAAGAAAATAGGAAACCTAGGGTTACAGACTCCCGCACATGCGCAATTACTGATTTGACCCCTAAGAATCCCAACACCAGAACAGTCGCGGCAACAGAAGAAAAATCCACCGACACGTGTATTATACGGCCGCGGATCCGCGGCAATTGATGGCTTGGGCGCGGATCCGCGGCCCATTGGTGGGATTGGCTCACCAAATTTTCTGGGGTCCTTTGTGGTTGTCTGGGCTTCTTTGTTTAATACTTCTTTTTCTCTGTTGGCTTTTCACTCTTCTCCAGATCTTCAGTGAAGACTTGTATTGGGCTTTTTAACCGTTTCACCTTGACATTCGTTGCCTTGCTTGACTAGGATTCGTCTAATTGTTGGTCAAAAGTCCCTTTTCTGTTGTTTTGTGTCTTTTTCACTGTATTTGCTCCAGAAACCTGTAATATGCAACAAACGTGCGTCAAGAGTAACTGTTTATTTATAAAACGGATAAGAATAGGGGAATGAAAAATGCAATATTATGGTCTAAACAAATACCCCCAAACTTACCTTTTGCTCGTCCTCGAGCAAACTTATTATTTTATTCTCTAAAATCCTAACCGCACTTTCGCAGGGAAACGCGATTGCACTGAGCACATGCAACAAGCCGTTAAACCTCTAGGTGTCCCTAGTAGGAGGAGTGTTGTCTCCTGAAGGTTTTCAGCGGATTACACCCACAAAATCCTATCAACTTGGCCCATTTGACTTTTGTTCTCCAATTAAGTTTTCTAACAAGGAATTCTATTACCTTTTGACTCGCAAATTATCCACCCATATTCTTCACACTTCCTCATTATTTAACTTAAGATTATATATGTTATGTAGACCTACTTAGCTTTCGGCATCTCTTACGTCTTCCTTCTAGGGTTTGATCTCTACTTAGGAATTTTCTATCAACTCCATTAAAGATACAAATTTTATCTTTCATTCCTCTCTCTTATCTAAATTCCAATCACATACCCCTACGTGTGTGTATAGATCACCCCTACACTTGGAAATTCAATTCAAGCAATCATGCCCTTGTCCATTGTCCAAAGTACTTATTAATACGTGAATTTTTAATTGAATTTTTGCTTACACATCCTTCATACGACCGTTAATACTTCTTGAGGTACCAACGACCGATTACAAAATGCGTTTGCACTTTAAAGCGTACTTCCTAGTCTTTGCAACACCCAAGGCTTTTAGCAGTGACTCCCAAACCAGTTGGTCTAAGGCACTAGGTGATGAAGCACCCTCGCTAAATATTTTTCTATTTTTGCAGCCTTAAGTAATCACAAAAACCAGTGTCCATTTTTTTTTATTCTTTATTCACACTTTTTCTTTTATTTTCTTCGTACTCAGGACTTTAGACAAGAGTATTTCAAGGTCTCTTCTACTATTCCAAGTTTCAAGGTGTGTGATTGTACAATTTTGTAGGGTATACATTTTCAGAATCTAGACTTAAGCTAGGAACTATTTTTCAAATTCATACTCTAATAAGAACATCAATACTCTTCCCTTCATTTTGACTTAACCCAAGAAGTGAACCCAAAATTTGCCTATTTCTAAGTAAACTACAAAGCATATACTTTCTTCCGTTAAACTTTAAGGAAGGTTATTTTTAGGGTTTTTAACTTACTAAGTCTAGGATCTAGTTGTTCCTAGCCAGTTAACCTATTTGTCAAACTCGAGTCAATTAGCCAAAATTGAATACAATAATTTTTATAATTTTTTTGAAATTTTTCAAATTTTTATGGGTTTTCAAATAAATATGCAAATGCAAAAATATGTACAAATAAATGCGAAGGAAGAAGACGTACCGAGCATACCCCCAAACTTGAACTTGACAGTGTCCTCACTGTCATACTAAACCAAGAGGGTCAAAATGTCGGCACTCCCCTGTTTATTTATTCACAATTTTTTTTATTGTTAAGAAAAACAAAAATATATACAAAAAGGCCCTCCCCCAAACTTCATTTAAACTATGTTAGACATTACTGCCAAACTTTGCCTAGACCAAACGTCAACACCAACCAGTTGAAAAATTTATCAGTAAAGAATATTGGGTGGTGGAAAAATAAGTTGTGGGGGTCCGCAAAGAATTGGGGAAGATAGAAGTAGTGGTATGGGAGGTGTGGAGGTAAATATACAGGTGATGGTGATGCATCGAAACGAGAATGTAAATGATCAGCAATCAGTGGAGTGTTGGCATTCTCGTACCTTATTAAAAGAAATGGGGGTATTTCAACTTCTAAGGGAGGAGGTTGACTCACCACAATACCCCCAAGATATTCCTGTGGGTCCTCTATTGACATGGTATCATCCATCAATTGTGTATGATATTCAATTATGAGGGAACTTATCTCCTCGATGTCCGCCATAGTCCAATCGAAAACTTGCCGCCTATCTTGTAAGACCATTAAGAGGGCGTTCTCTTGCTCGATGGCTAGAGAGGCCGATATGATAATGGGAAAGGTCTCATTCTCACCTATGTAGGCATATCTAAGGTGAGACGGCAAGGGCGTGAGTTCGAATTTCTAAGGCGAAAGAATCATTGCGGAATCTACCTCGAACTGAAAGGACTCTAACACAGGTTCGAAATCACTGCAAACAACCGATTCGGATGGTTCGACTGACTCATCCAAAAATTCAAACGACTCATATTCGGGCTGTGAGTCGTCATCATCCAAAAAAGTGAAACATTCATAATCAACATCGGTTGTGTCAACGATGGTAGGCTCAAGGAGGGACGCACTAGTGGCGTCAAAACTGTTTTCATCAAATAGAAATCTTTCAAGCTCGCAGTCCTCCTGTGTGATTTCGTGAATAGAGCAAACTTCTCGTGTACTACTTTTAGGTACGGGGGGCAGACTTCCCATCTTATAAATATTGAACTCAATAGACCTCTTTCCGAAGGATAGAGTCATGGAGCCATTGCGACAATTTATCACGGCATTGGAAGTGGCCAAAAATGGTCGGCACCGGAATTTGGTTTCTTGGGTTAGCAACAGGTTGTGTATCCATAACGATAAAATCAACGGGGAATATGAATTCCCCGACTTTGATCAACACATCCTCTAGTTGACCCCTTGGATAGGTGATTGATCGATCAGCCATTTGGAGAGTGCAACGAGTGGGTTTCAACTCTCCAACCCCTAATTGTTCGTACACGGAGTAGGGAATCAGGTTAACACTAGACCCAAGATCTAAAAGTGCTCGATTAATTTTCTTATCCCCAATTGTAATGGAAATCGTAGGACAGCCGGGGTCCTTTCGTTTTTGGGGTAAGGTTTGATGGTGGTTAATAGCATTGCTCACTGCACTAGCCACTAGCACTTTCTTGGGTACTTGAGATGCTTTTCTTTTTGAAGTGCATAATCCCTTTAAGATTTTCGCGTATGAAGGGACTTGTTGGATAGCATCCAAGAGAGGTATATTTATGCTAACCTGCTTAAATATCTCCACAATTTTCTCCACTTATGTATTTGGTTTATTAGGACTCAACCTGTTTGGAAATGGTGCATTTTGAAAATTAGTTGAGTCAAATGTTTGTGGAGCAGACTGTGGATTAGGAACGGATCCCGGTGTAGATGTGTTCGTGTTGTGAGAAATGGGTCCGTTAGAGCTAGAAGAAGTAGAGCCATGTGAAGGGTGGAGAATAGGCTCTAAAGAAAAAGGTGAAGAAGGAAGTGAAGAAAATGAAGAAGGGGAAGAAGAAGAAGAACCACCGGCGGGGATGTCATCACTAGTTTCCACATTATTTTGCAACTCTCTTCCGGATCTCAACGTGGTCACCGCATTTACATTGTGATTGTGATATGCGTTTTGTGCGTGACCGGGATTGGGCAATGGTTGAGATGGATGCTTTCCCTTTTCTCTCTCGCTCAACGCAGCAGTTAATTGTGCAATTTGTGCCTCAATAGATTTGATACTTTGATCGTGTGAGGCATTGTTATTCATTAAAGATTGAACATAACTTTCAAATCTTGCTGCGGATTCTGTAGTTTGCTTGAGAAATGCTTCTAGACTTTTCTCGAGCGAGCTAACCTTATCATCATTTGGTTGAACCAAATTGTTCGTTTGATTTGTATAAGGTTGTTGTTGGAAAGGTTGCTGGTTTTGAGTTTGTGAGGGTGCTTGTTGTTGTTGTGGAGGAGGTCTTTGAAAATTATTATTCCCTTGGAACTGTTGATTTGGGTGACTCCTCCACCCCTGATTGTATGTCGAAGAGTATGGATCATTTCTTTGTCGTTGCTGAAATGCAGCATTGACTTGATCATGTCCTTGAATGGGTGCATTATAAGGACACTCTTCGGTTAGGTGCGACGGGTTCGAACAACAAGCACAAACAGTTCGTGTGGGTAGAGTAGGGGCAGGAGAAGACGATGAGATTTTGGTCTCAATGGCTTCTAGCTTTTTCATAAGTGAGGCCATCTCGGCCTTCATAGCAATCGACATATCTATTTGATGTATGCCTGCCCTAGATTGACCAACTGAAGAAGATGATGTGGTCTTGGTACTCTCCCACTGAATTGTTTGCTCACTTAGGTCCTCAAGAAACTGCCAAGCTTCGTCACTAGACTTGGAGAGAAAATGACCTTGACATATTGTTTCTAGCAACTGCTTCGTTGCTGCGTTCAATCCCTCGTATAATGTTTGGCAAAGTTGCCAATTTTCTATCCCATGATGAGGACATTGAACGAGTAGGTCTTTAAATCTCTCGAAGCACTTCCAAAATGGTTCGGAAGGAAGCTGTGAAAATTGTATAATCTCGTTTCGGATTCTAGCAGTTTTGTGGTGAGGATAGAACTTTTTCAGAAAAGCTCTCACAAACTCGTCCCAATTTCTAATGGAATGTGATGCGGTGCTGTATAGCCACTTCTCGGCTAGGTCACATAAGGTGAAAGGAATGACCCTTAGCCTTATTGCGTCATCACTTAATTGGGTTGTCTTCATCATGGCGCAAACGTTTTGGAATTTATTAATGAAAATATATGCATCCTCGGATTCCAAACCATGAAATTTAGGCAGCATATTGATGAAATGTGGTTTTATTTCAAAGTTATCCCCATTTGCCGGTGGGGGTGAAAGACATGTGGGTAAAGAAGTGCGGACGGGGTAGAAGAGATCCTGGAGCGCGACTCGTGTGGGCGCTACAACAGGCGGAAGATTCGGGTTATTCACACCTGGCGGAGGTGGAATCATTCCCGTCGGTAAGGTATCGTTGGGGTTGAATCCCGACATACCTTCGAAAGAAGAATTTAAAGGTGGAGGTAAGGAAATGGAGGGAATTTCGACGAAGGGTTCGCCGAAGGGTTCGTTGGTCGGTACCAACGAAACACGGACTAATCGGGCGTTAGTATCCCTAGTCCAAAATGACATACACTAAAGGGTAGTGCAGTCAGAAAAAAGAGAAAAACAGAATGTGGGGGTAAGATAACGTCAGTGAGAAGAAGTGGTAGAAGTGAGTTTGCAAGTTTTCTTTAGCGGCAAGTTGCAAGTTTTTAAAAGATTTTTCTTTTTCTTTTTCTTTTATTTATGTGAAGGTTTTGCAAAGAGGTTTTAGGAATGGGACTCGTGACACCAATGTGTCAACCACACATGCACAATCAGGCCTAGATCTAGGGTCGCCTAGGTCTGCTAGACAGCTCCTAACTAGGGCTAGAAATAGACCTCAAACCGCCTCTTCACGGACAAGTACGGCCAGGTAAGTGGGAAGGAACCACCACTACAGTGGGCCTAATTAATAACCACTAGCCTAGACACCGCAATGTCGGTTAGGATAAACGGCTGATGCCTACCCTAGTCCTTTTCCTATTGAGCTCGCTGTCCTTAGGTCTGAGTCTAATATTTTTTAATTAGTTGTGGTCAATGCAAAATGCTTTAGGTGTTTTCTGGGGTCCTGGGAAGGGTGATGAAATCCCCACCCAATCTGAGTTTGGTCAATTATCCCCTTAGAGTCTGATTAAATTATGCAAAACAAATAAAATCACTTGCAATCAATTTTAGCGCGGCGCAAAGAAACCTACAGAAATCTGTTATTTAGAAGTGGGAGAAAGACTTTTTTACGCAAAGAATTCCTGCAGAAAATTTTTACAGTGGAGATATGGAGGTTACAGAGGAGAGGGAGAGAAAACAAACCACACAAATTTTTAGGGCTGACGTGGCAATGCAAGCGCGGAACCGCGGCGGGAGGCCCCTAATGCGGCGGAAACGCGGTCGTCTGGTGGGATCGCGCTCTGGAAAAATTTGTGCTGCTCTGTACTGATAGTTCCTCTCTGTTCTTATGTACCAATTTTTGTTTTGCCCTCTGTAAATTTCCAGATCCTCAATTTTTCGCTATTCCTGCAAGATTCAAAAGATACACCCTTCAAACAGATCAAAGTTGATAATTTTTTTTTATTTTTTTTTATATTTTCAGATTTTTATAATTTTTTAAATTTATATCAACCCGAAAATTCACAAAAAGAAATATTACGCCGTCCCCGGCAACGGCGCCATTTGATTAAATGTCAAAAACTGTATTTACCGCAATCAAGAAACGGCGTCGCTTCGCAGCTAGCCGGTGAGTGCGGGTCGATCCACAGAGACGGGTAAATTCCTTTTATGTGTTTTAACGAGTTGATTCTATTTGTCGTTTTGGTTGGTTTATGAAAATCTATAAAAACGGATCTAATTTATCTAATTAAAAGTCTTGCTAGGGTTAGGCTTCGGGAAAGTTTTGGAGATTAAATATTTTCCTCACCGCTTTCGTTTTCATATTTTTAGATCTGTTAGATGTTACGGTAATTATCGATAAAGTGGATACGAATCTTTTGGGAAGATGTTTCTTCCTCTAGGTTCGTATCCTTCCTTTATCGTTAATTACCCTAACCCCCACGGAAAACGCGCGCAACCGGCCCTTTATATTGCGGTTCACCGTTACCTCTAGGGGTAGGGTGCCGCAGGGAGCGGTTGTGCGCGCATGCATGGAGTGCTAATTCTTTAGTTTAATATGGCATTGAAAGGGGTGAGAGATTTCATCTCTCAACCCTTTCCCTAAGGCTAACCCTAACAAGCGAGGAGACTACTCGCTCATTAGGGGATGATAAAACATTAAAAGAATAAAAAAAATACTTACTAATTTGACGGCTCCCTCCAAGCGATAAAGAACAGATCTGAATAATCACTCCCAGAAATTCTGAATTTTTATTTATTGAAAAGAGGCATCCTTTTTACAGATCTAAAATTACAATTTATAGGAAAATAGGAAACCTAGGGTTACAGACTCTCGCACATGCGCAATTACTGATTTGACCCCTAAGAATCCCAACACCAGAACAGTCGCGGCAACAGAAGAAAAATCCACCGACACGTGTATTATACGGCCGTGGATCCGCGGCAATTGATGGCTTGGGCCGCGGATCCACGGCCCATTGGTGGGATTGGCTCACCAAATTTTCTGGGGTCCTTTGTGGTTGTCTGGGCTTCTTAGTTTAATACTTCTTTTTCTCTGTTGGCTTTTCACTCTTCTCCAGATCTTCAGTGAAGACTTGTATTGGGCTTTTTAACCGTTTCACCTTGACATTCGTTGCCTTGCTTGACTAGGATTCGTCTAATTGTTGGTCAAAAGTCCCTTTTCTGTTGTTTTGTGTCTTTTTCACTGTATTTGCTCCAGAAACCTGTAACCTGTAATATGCAACAAACGTGCGTCAAGAGTAACTGTTTATTTATAAAACGGATAAGAATAGGGGAATGAAAAATGCAATATTATGGTCTAAACAGTAATCAAAAACCTTTCTGTCACCGTCTTTGAGGAGACTGAAGTACCTCTCGAGTGGCTGAGGTTACCCACCAAATCTGCGGAGTGGCTAATGGATCGTCGAATCCAATTGAATCTTTAGGTTCTACTAAATTTTCAGTAATCGTTTGTAGTTCTAGAAAAACTTCCAGTTTTACCATACTCCCACTAATGTTTTCTGAAAAGAATTCATTTTACTAAAAATGTGGCGAGTCAAGAACAATATAACTATTGATCTTCCAAATGATAGAATGTTAACCCTCGTCTAAGCCCGGGAAAACCCACAAACTGTCATTACTGAAACGTGCCTAGAGTTTATCCGGATTCTGGTTTTAAGTATAAGCCGGACAACTCCATATACCTTAACATCGTTAAGATATGAATCCATTCTATATCTAATATAGAAACAAAGGCGGTAATTTAATTGGAACCAGATTCAAAATACATGCACCCGTTTCCAGTGCATATCAACTAAATGGAAGAAGGCCAAGCAGCATTACTCATCAAGGAGCGTACTCACGGATGAGTAACCTGAGAGAGAAGAAAGTTCTCAAATATATTACTTACAACGGAATACCTAACATAAGTATCTACATCTTCGATCACCTCGAAGAATCCTGATACTTGCAACATATTGTTCTCTACTTTATTCTTATACCTATAACTTCTTAAAATATGGACCTTGTATTCTAACGAAATATTTGTCTAAAACCAGAGAAGTCATGAGTAAACGGAATATAGTACGAGTACCAACCTCTTTGTCCTAACGGATATCGGACAACATACAATACTTTGTATAAGTCCACTGAGTTTAATAACCCAAACCCTGTGCGTCGTAGGTTGAAAACTGTGCTATGGTTAAAAAGAATTACACCGTTGTTAAATGCACCTTACCTAACCATCAACTGATATAGGTAAATGTCATACACATAATTTCAAAAGGTTATATCTCACTTTATAAAATAAACGTATAAATATATCAGTTTTAAATTGGTGCATAACGACGGAAATTCAAAACCAAATATTTGTCGTTAGGCAAAAACCCAGGTGATTTTCTCAAATATCACCAATTACAAAGGATTCTGATATATAGAGGATCTAATCACCCAATTCCCAATATCTTACTCCCACTCAGCATCTGTAACGCCATACAGATGTGAGAATCAAGTCTGGTAAATACATACCCTGAAGTCAGAATCTAATTGGGAAAACAGTTTTCAATTAATATCGCACAGTAAAAATGAAACATGAAAATGTTTCGAAGGGGTGGCCGGGTGTTCCTAGTAATGCCTCTTCCACTATCCAGATTCATGACAGTAATCGTATACTTTCTTTCCCTCACTCCAATCTTTTCATATGACTTTACTTCTTACCTTCTGTACACCATACTTAGACTAATTGGTTTTCTTCCTTCCCTACCTTTCGGCACCTGCCTATAGTTTGGAAGAAAACTATCGAATAAGCGTAATAGGTGTACTCCCCTAATACTAGGAGCTCTCGCAACCTGAGAGAAGGTAAAGAGAAAAGACAACCGAATAATCCTATTCAATTTCTCCCGAACCGGAAACCATCCTCGAACTGAAACAAGTTCCTTCGAGTTCGTATGTATCTATAGGATGAAATATCCAAGCAATATGGATCTTCGTAGTGATACGGAGTGTTCTGGAGAAATGCAAAGGGGAAGTAGGAGTGGCAGGGATATACGTGGCTTCATCGTGAATGATACCAGTCGTAATTTCCTTTGCCCTCACTCTAATTCCTTTATATGTCTTTACTTATTACCTTTTGTACACCACACTTAGGCTAATTGGTTTTCTTCCTTCCCTACCTTTCGGCACCTGCCTATGGTTTAGAAGAAGACTATCCAATAAGCATAATAGGTGTACTCTCCTAATATTAGGAGCTCTCGCAACCTGAGAGAAGGGAAAAAGAAAAGGCAACCGAATAATCTTATTCAATTTCTCTAGAACCGGAAACCATCCTCGAACTGAAACAAGTGTCATCGAGTTCATATGTAACTATACGATGGCATACCCAAGCAATATAGATCTTCGTAGTGTTACGGAGTGTTCTGGAGCAATGCAAAGGGAAAATAGGAGCGGCAGGGATATATGCGACTTAATGACAATCCAAAAGCCAAAGTGTTTAAGAAGGTTCGATTAACTTAGTTCATGAGTTTTAGTTTAAGGTCAGGCCATGGTCGCTGCCAAAGAGAGAGAGAGAAAAGAAACACTCAGCGTGCACTCTAACCTAGATTAGATTGATTAATCACTATATCTAATCAGGATGGCTCCCACTGTTTCCTCGAATTCTCCTTCAAACCCTAAAAGGAGAATTAGTCGGGATCATCTGAAAATCACCCGAGGAGTAACACCTACTCATTAGTGGGAATCGGGACCCAACTATCATAGCATGATAACTTGATGGAAGCCACTCAAGTCACCACACTCCAGAAGGTATGCGCATGCCTGGCAAGTTTCCTGTATATTTGAAACTCCCGATGTGGTTTTTACCCCTAGGACCCAAGGACATTGACGAATAATCAACAAATCAAGGGTCCTAGTCAAGTTCAACCCGTCACTATCTTGATTGCGTTAAACCCACCCGCACGACCCTTGACGAATGATCAACAAAGTCGTACGATTGTCCTATCCAATCCACATATCCATGCGACAGAAAATCATTACAGAGCTACCGCACACTACGTCTCGGCGAATAGCAACGACAAACGTAGCACGGATACTAAGCAATACTAATCTGAAATGACGGAGGGTTACGACTGGTTTTTGGCAAAAAACCTTTAACGTAATGAACTTGATATCGTTGAAGGAACTCGAGTGGTTTTACAAATATATAGTGGCATAAACTTTTGCTAAAGTGGTCACTCCCTATGAAGGGATCTCGGCTCTTTTCTCATCGAATGAGGTGCATGATATTCTTAACTGAATACCAGGATGCAAAGCAAAAGAATCGACTATAGTGAAGTTATTACAATGATGCAAACTTTTGCCCAAGAGGTCACTCCCTATGAAGGGATCTCGGCTCTTGCCTCGTCGAATGAGGTGCTGGATATTCATAACCGAATGCCGCCGTGCAAAGCAAAAAGAAACGTCTGTAATATCAGTTTTTTAAAAAACTTGGTTCCAACAACATCATTTAGGTTTATTTTTCCTTGCATTAATCAAAATTAACGCAGCCCCATCAATTAATCCATATCACACCATAAAAGAACGAAAATATAATGTACGTATATGCCATCCGCATTCACCATGGGGCCCGTCATGCACCGTTAGGTTATTTAACTAACGGCAGAGTAGGGGCTGGACTAGTGCGGATGAAAAACATATACAACATCTACTAGTATATATATATATATATATATATATATATATATATATTGTAGGAATGCCTAGCACGACAACAAGGTTTTGGGAGGCATCGACCATGCCATTTTCAAAAAATTGCCATGCTAAACAACCCTAACCCTAGAATCTTAACTAGAGATTTAGACGAAACATCATGTAAACAACTTTACATCTAAGTGAATATGGAATACAACTTTTGTAAACCGGTCCTTCACTTCAATAGCTCCGTGCAGTAGTCCCTTCGCTCCAAGTAGTGATCTTCTGGACTCTAGAACGGCTCCATAAGATGAAAGGAACAAGCTTGCACGAAGTGTTCGAGGCCGAAGATGATCTACGTCGAGGAGACACTAACCCAAGCTACCTCTTCACTAATTAGGGATTAGTGAAGTTAACACCCTAAACTAAATGGCTAATCTAGTAGAGGATGATGAAGTAGGAATTTTTCTCACTTTAGAATTCCTTTTCTCACTATTTTTCCTCACTCCCTCAAAAGCTAGAGAGCTAAGCTCTTGATGAAGAGGAAGATGAAGAGATAATGTTATGGCAACCATGGGTGAGAAATATCTCATATAACTCATGTAGAGACTTGACCATGAGTTTAGATAATGGTTGGGTTAATAAATATCTAGTGTCAGACAAAATTAGTGGACTAAGTCAATGGTTCTACAAGCTTCCACTAAGCTCACCCATGTGACTTATTTCCAACTAATATTTGATTTAATCTAAATAAACAAACCCTACATTATCATGAGCATGGTGTGAGTCTCATACACCCATGTAGCATGTGGCATCAAGTATGACACAATAAGAAATACAATTAATATATATCACATATATATTAAATGCATAAGTGAGAAAAGAAATGCTTAAGTGAGCTAATATTAGTTAATGTAAATTAATATATCAAATATATATAATTATACATTAAATCATTAAATCAACACTTGATTTAATAATCCGGCTATATCTCATATGACCGACTAATATTATTTGTATCAACTTATCGAAACAACACTTGATTTGATAACCCGGCTATATCTCATATAACCGACCGATATCATAAATCGAGAGAATAGAATACGGTATCACATACTCGTATTAATCTCGGTCCCGCACATATCACATATGTGCTCCTACTTCATTTCGCCTGAGCTAGGAAACCTCTGTGTAGGACTCTAAAAACTCGTCAATACGCCGGCAGTAGGTGATGATCATATCAGGAACCCACAAGCCGTCAGCGGTACTAGCTGGACGTAACGGCTACCCGGGTATTGAGCGATCAGAAGATCAACAAGAAAACCTGCTCTTACTCCTGTAAAGCCTATCAGTAACACTACCGTACAGTCCGATCTTTTCGTCTGATATGTCGTATATCTGGTCTAGGGGTAGTAAACGTCAGACCCTAGTAACCAATAAGTCGTGCCGATGTGAGACTCATAACGGGTCGAGAAACTACTGATAACACTTACCAGTAGATCTCCGTATCAGCCCTGGCCAGGAAATTCCTGTTATAGCCAATCGAGCACAGCGTAACATCAACCCCCAATACCGGGAGAGACGAATCCCCTCCTATCGCTCATTGCCTCCATGTGATTCGGGACTGTACCCAAAAGCCACCATTTTTCATGTTCTCTTAAACGTGGTAATGTGGAAATAAAAGAACAGTGGGAATCACACAAGACTCTATGACGATCTCGGGTCTACAGACTAACCTATACCGGTGTCACCAGAGAACTGCTATCCGAAGATAGGTATAATACCAATTAGGTGTTCTCGGCGAGTCCGTTCAGTGTATCCAGTTTCCACTGAGCACCCATATACCATCTTTGATGTCAAACACCAATGGATGTGGGATCATCCATCGCCCATCATATGGGTCAAGAAGTGTATATGCTAGTCTACTCTGGAATATCGATGCCCTGTCTCGATACACCCTCGGCTAGGAATAATTAAAGGATGTACTTATGGACTACCCTGGCCCCACTAGTATGATCTCCATCATAGTCCTGGTAGTCAAGTACCCATCCTAAGGGCTTTATCAACATGTGAGAGCAAGACAGTACCACAATACAAATCTACATGTTACGACAAAGTGCAACCAGATAGCATACTATCATGTCGAGCAAGAAAGTCCTCTCTATATATGTCCAAGCATCCACTATAATATACATCATATGTACAATAATGGCCTCTAGGGCATACACATAACTAACAATCTCCCACTTGCACTAAGGCCATTTGTTGTAGTATCTCATACCCAACATCCCGAAGAGTCTCTCAAATTGTATCTGGGGTATGGCCTTCGTGAGTGGATCCACCGTGTTGTTCTTCGTGATAACTCTCCTGACCTCGATCTCCCGGCGATTAACTATCTCCCGGATCAGGTGATACCGCCTTAGAATATGCCCGGATCGCTGATGGGACCTGGGTTCCTTGGCCAAATCCACTGCTCCATTGTTATCGCAATACAAAGGTATTGGATGTTCGATGGACGGAACCACACCAAGTTCGGTTATGAACTTCTTCATCCAGACAGCTTCTTTGGCAGCATTGTTGGCAGCGATGTATTCATCCTCCATCTTCAAGTCTGCCACGGTTTCCTGCTTAGAACTCTTCCAACAAACCGCCCCTCCACTGAGGGTGAAGACAAATCCCGAGACCGACTTAGAGTCGTCCTTATCACTCTGGAAGCTCGAATCGGTAAAGTACTCCACTTGGAGTTCACCGTTACCATACACCAAAAACATCTCTTTAGTCCTTCTCAAGTACTTGAGAATGGTCTTCATAGCTTTCCAGTGATTCTCTCCTGGATCTGCTTGATACCTACTCACTACACTTAGTGAGTATGCTACATCGGGTCTGGTACATAACATCGCGTACATGATAGAGCCTACTGCCGAAGCATAGGGTATCCCTTGCATGCGAGCTCTTTCCAAATCAGTCTTGGGAGATATCCCTTTGGAGAGAGTGAGTCCTGTGATCATTGGTAAATTCCCACACTTGGAATCTTCCATACTAAACCTCTTTAGTATGGTGTCTATGTACCTGGATTGGGACAATCCCAGTATCCGTTTAGATCTATCTCTATAGATCTTAATCCCCCAAGATGTAGGAGGCATCACCTAGATCTTTCATTGAGAATCTTTGTGATAAGAAGAGCTTGACCGAGTGCGGCATAGGAACATCATTTCCTATCAAGAGTATGTTATCCACGTATAATACGAAGAAGACAACCTTACTCTTTGCCACCTTTTGTATATACAAGGTTCATCTACGTTTTTGTTGAAGTCAAACTCTTTGACTACCACATCAAAACAAATGTTCCAACTCCGCGATGCCTGCTTTAACCCGTAGATAGATTTAAGCAGCTTGCACACCTTTCCACTGCTCCCACTGTCTATGAAGCCCTCTGGCTGAGTCATGTATACGCTCTCTTCTAAATCACCATTTAGAAAGGCGGTCTTAACATCCATCTGCCAGATTTCGTAGTCATGGTATGCAGCAATGGAAAGTAGGATCCGGATGGACTTAAGCATAGCCACTAGAGAAAAGTTTTCATCATAATCCACATCTGGTCGTTGACGAAAACCTTTTGCAACAAGTCTAGCTATGAAAGTCTTAACTTTTCCATCTACACCAAGTTTTTTCTTGAAGATCCACTTGCTCCCGATAGGTTTTACCCCTTCAGGAGCATTTTCCAAAGTCCATACTTTGTTGGTGTACATGGATCCCATCTCAGATCGCATTGCATCCAGCCATTTCACAGAGTCCCCGCTCGTGATGGCCTGCTCGAAGCAAGTTGGGTCATCATCTTCCATGATGCAATTCTCACACCCACCATCAATGAGAAAACCGTAGTATCTCTCAGGTGGATGAGGAACCCTACTAGATCGGCGGAGAGGCTGAGATTCATTGGGAACTATCGAATCCTCTGGTTCTACCAAATCTTCTGTCGTAGTTTGTATAGCTGGAACTTCTTCCAGTTCTACCTCCTTGCCACTAATTTCTCTTTCAAGAAATTCCTTTTCTAAAAAGGTGGCATGTCAAGAAACAAACACTTTTTGTTCCTCGGTATGGTAGAAGATATACCCTTACGAATGTTTGGGATATCCAATAAACTTACACAGAAAAGACCTTTCCTCGAGCTTGTCCGGATTTTGTGTTTTCACATATGCCGGACAACTCCAGATTTAACATAATTAAGATATGGTCTCTTTCCTTTCCATATCTCATATGGAGTGGTTGGCACAGATTTGGTGGGAACCATATTCAATAGGTCTGCAGCTATCTCCAGTGCATAACCCCAAAAGGAAATAGGTAACTCAGCGGTGCTCATCATAGAGCGAACCATATCTAATAGGATGCGATTCCTTCATTCCGATACACTGTTGTGTTGTGTTGTATACGGAGGAGTAAGCTGAGAGAGAATCCCATTCTCTTTTAGATAGTCACGGAATTCCGTGCTCAAGTATTCTCCTCCCCGATCAGATCGTAGGATTTTAATACTTTTACCCATTTGGTTCTCGACTTCGTGCTTATATTTGTTGAATTTTTCAAAAACTTCAGACTTGTGTTTCAACAAGAACACATGTCCGTATCTTGAGAGATCGTCAGTGAATGTAATAAAGTACGAGGAACTATTCCTGGCATGTGTAGACATGGGACCGCATACATCAATATTATTATCTTGATTAAAGTCTGACATGGTCGCTACCTGGAGAGAGAGAAGAATACACTTAGCGTATGCTCTTGCAAGATTAGATTGGTTATTATCTTATCTAATCAGGATGGCTCCTACTGTTTTTATCAAATCTTCCTTCAAACTCTAAAAAGTAAGACTAGCCGGGATTAATTACACCTTACAAGTTCGACAATCTTTCAGCCAGGCCAGTGTTGGTACTTTGAGGGAGGTTCCCCGTGTTTTCGCACGGACCTAATTAAAATAAATCTCATTTTCCCAGGGGCATAACCCCGTTAACACCTTTCTAGCACCTACTTGATCGGCTAATTGTGATGTGTAAAACTCTTCCAGGAGTAACACTTACTCGCAGTGCGTATCGGGATCCAACTATCTCATAGAAGGTATGCAATCTCATTGCAAATTTCAACACTTGAAATTCCCGATAATATTTTGCCCCTAGCGTCCTATAACCTTGACGCAGGCCAACAAACCATAGTCCGCTAGTCAAGTTTAACCCGTACATTTCTTGATTGAATTAAACCCACCCGCACGACCCTTGACGCAGGCCAACAAAGTCGCACGACTATCCTAATCCAATCTCATATTATGTTGCAGATAAGCACTAGTTAGTTGCCGCACACTACGTGTTGACGCAGGCCAATAAACGCAGCACGAATACTAAGTAATACTTATCTGAAATGACGGAGGGCTACGACAGGTTTTTAGAAAAACCTTTTGCGTAATGAACTTGATGTCGTTGTAGAATCGGGTGATTTTTGAAAAGGAATATTTTTGAGGCTTTTACTAGTTTTGCTAAAGAGGTCACTCCCGGTGAAGGGATTTCGGCACTTTCCTTATCGAATAAGGTGCAGGATATTTCACAAATACCACTATGCAAAGAAAGAACTAAAGAAGCAATCAAAAGACAAAACCGAGTGGGTTGTAGCATCTGCTAGTTTCGCTAAAGTGGTCACTCCCGGTGAAGGGATCTTGTCTCTTTCTTCATCGAATGAGGTGCTGGATATTCTATAAGGAATACCACTATGCAAAGTAAATACTAGAGCTGCCCTTTTTGAAAATTTGATTCCACGACATCTTTTTAGGTTTCTTTCTTTTTCATTAATCTCATTAATGAAGTCCCATCATTTATTCTTCCTAAGTATCACAGAAGAAACAAAAATACAACATACGCTTATGCCATCCGCATTCGCCACAGTGTCCCGTTATGCACCGTTAGGTTACTTAACTAACAGCATAGCAGGGCGGGACTAGCGCGGGTGCAAAACATAAGCAATGTTTATTATATATCATATATATAATAATAAAGCATTCGTCTCACGCATATAAAGTGATTACATCACAGAATATCAGCAGCAGAAGATAAGATATGAAATATTGGATATACTAGAAATTCCATGTTTTAAATTAAGCCAGTATAAAACATGGATTCCACGGTCGCGATGAATAGACAAACCCACATCCCTAGACCCCTACGAGAGCGGCAAGCAACTTTACCAATTCTAGAGTTAGGAGACCCGGTCTCGACTCCTCGAGATGGTCTCCCGCTGGACTCTAGAACCCGGTTACTTGTGCCGCCCACCTTGGGTCTATCCTAATGCGGAAAAGTAAATAATATACAACAATGGTAACATCATCCTCAACCCAGAAGTGCCCCAATATAAGAATATTACATACAAGTTTTTACATGAATGAAAATGAAAAACTCTCATCTCACATAAAAAAAAACCCGGCTATTCAAAAATCAACGATCCAATATAACATATCACAGCAACACATAACATCACATGTCATCAACGTAAGTAAATATGCGTATCCCAATAGTCGTTGACATATAGCAACGAAACCGGCGATACACCATATATTACACTTACGGTCGCAGAAAAGAAAATGTCAACCTACAACATTTGGAATCCACAATCACCTTAGACATCATAAACCCGAAATATCACATACTTCGGATTTCATGCCTAACAATATGAATTCCAAATATTGTATCACATTCCACAAATAGCTAGACGGTGTTAAATATTCCGATCGAATCAACAAACACCCAAAACTTCCCAAAGAGCTCAACACTTGAGCACAGTTTAAAAATACTCAGAACATGCCATAGTATCTATGGACCAACCGTAGAAGGGCCAACCGTAGAAGGGCCAACCCTTACCTCACCTATGGCGCAGCGGAACTACCGCAAACCCTAGGGTTTGGCGGCGGTTCTTACGGTCATAGAATCGAGTTAGGGTTTTGTTCTTCTAGAGGGTCCATCGCATTACTTGCATGATTTTTGAATGTTCTTTAACTTGGAAAAATCCAACTCTTGGAAAATTTCCTGCAAGGGTTAAAATCGGTATTTGATATTCGTTCGAACTTTTTAACGTCGTCTAAATAACCCGAAATATTGTTAGAATTATGACTACGAAACACTCCGAATTGTCTTTATAGAAAATTAACATCTCATGCAATTTTAGAAAAAACAAGCAACACCTGAAACACCAAAACCCAGAGACCAGAATACAGAACAAAAATGAACCCCAAATGCTTCAACAAGGCCGGCCGGCTCAGAAAATATGTGAATGTCGCCGGGTCAAATCCGGCCAAATGGGTTCATATTTGTTCAGTGTTCATGTTACATCTCATATAACATTCTGCAGTTGCTTAAAAAAAATTTCGACGACTTAAAAATTTTGACAGAAACTGGGTTTTAGTTTCGAGTGTTTCGGAGTTGTTTCGGTTTCGTAATTCTACAAATATCGTCTAATTCTCTATCTTGTCTCTGATACCACTGTAGGAATGCCTAGCACGACAGTAAGGTTTCGGGAGGCATCGTCCATGCCATTTTCAAAAAATTGCCATGCTAAACAACCCTAACCCAAGAATCTTAACTAGAGATTTAGACGAAACATCATGTAAACAACTTTACATCTCAGTGAATATGGAATACAACCTTTGTAGACCGGTCCTTCACTTCAATAGCTCCGTGTAGTGGTCCCTACGCTCTAAGTAGTGATCTTCCGGACTCTAGAACATCTCCACAAGATGAAAGGAACAAGCTTGCACGAAGTGTTCGAGGCCGAAGATGATCTACATCGAGGAGACACTAACCCAAGCTACCTCTTCACTAATTGGGGATTAGTGAAGCTAACACCCTAAACTATATGGCTAATCTAGTAGAGAATGATGAAGTAGGAATTTTTCTCACTTTAGAATTCCTTTTTTCACTATTTTTCCTCACTCCCTCAAAAGCTAAAGAGCTAAGCTCTTGATGAGGAGAAAGATGAAGAGATAATGTTATGGCAACCATGGGTGAGAAATATCTCATATAACTCATGTAGAGACTTGACCATGGGTTTAGAAAGTGGTTGGGTTAATAAATATCTACTGTAAAACAAAACTAGTGGACAAAATCAATGGTTCTACAAGCTTCCACTAAGCTCACCCATGTGACTTATTTCCAACTAATATTTGATTTACTCTAAATAAACAAACCCTACATTATCATGAGCATGGTGTGAGTCTCATACACCCATGTAGCATGTGGCATCAAGCATGACACAATAAGAAATACAATTAATATATATCACATATATATTAAATGCATAAGTGAGAAAAGAAATGCTTAAGTGAGCTAATATTAGTTAATGTAAATTAATATATCAAATATATATAGTTATACATTAAATCATTAAATCAACACTTGATTTAATAATCCGGCTATATCTCATATGACCGATTAATATTATTTGTATCAACTTATCGAATCAACACTTGATTCGATAACCCGGCTATATCTCATAAAACCGACCGATATTATAAATCGCGAGAATAGAATACGGTATCACATACTCGTATTAATCTCAGTCCCGCACATATCATATATGTGCTCCTACTTCATTTCGCCTGAGCTAGGAAACCTCTGTGTAGGACTCTAAAGACTCGTCAATACGCCGGCAGTAGATGATGATTGTAATTCCACGTTACCCGTCCTCGGTTCTTTGGGGTTGCGGAAATGATGAAAAACGATTTTTCTTTGGTGGTAACATGCACTCAAAATACGGATCTTTATTAAACAACTATCTAACAACCTAACTCGGAGTTTTACCTACTCGGTTAGGGGGTTATACCTTAACTTGAACTCCTTCTCTTCGACTCTTTGTGGTGGTCGGATGATTCTCTCCTCGTCGTCTCCTTGTGCCGAAGATGGATCCACCTGAAAGCTTCTACTTTTGGCTCCAACCTCAATCTTGAGGAAACTAGAACACTTGGTTTGCTAGACCTTGTATACTAGGATGAGTAGAGAAGTGTTTTGGGTTTTATCTCTATGGTTCTTGCTTCTCAACACATGAGACAATAGAACCATGAACTAGAGAGAGAGCAAGAGGAAGAGGGGGAGCTTGAGGATGAGAGAGAATGAGAATGATAGAATGAGCAAGACTTTTCTCACCCTTGCTCTCATAATCCAAAATAATCATAACCAATAATAATAATTGAGTATTATGTGATGGTTGTTATCATATCAAATGGCAATATCATTTCATGCATTAAATGCAATTTGTCAACAAACAAGCAAGCAAAGTTAAATGCCAAGAAATGATAGCCATTGTCATGATGATGGTCAACAAGTCCAACCTAGTCAACCGGTCAACTAAGTCAACAAGTCAACAAAGTCAAACTTTCAACCCAACCATGGCACAATAATACTTAATTAATATTATCATTAATCATATTTCTTATTCTTATTAGGGTTTAGCAAAAGTCAACAGTCAACAACCCCAATGAGAATCCTCTGCCTCTGTCTCTGTCAACCGTGCATACACACCAGCATCCGCATTCCGAGGAACACGAATACAAACGAGATAAAACCAATCCCAAAACGTACACTAGGATCTGGCTTAAACCAAAGCCCGCTAGTGATAACTGCCCGGACACTAAACATGCACAAGTGCACGGATGTGACCGAACCCTGTCGCAAAACCATGCGACCTCTACTCTTTTGCCTAAAGGCGAATAGCTCTCTGTGTGGGACTCTAAAGACTCGACACTACACTGGCAGTGGGTTTAACCACAGACCGCAAGCGGCACTAGCTGTGCGTAACGGCCCCCAGGTAGATGCCGATAAGAAGACGGACGAGGTGAAACCCATCTGAACTCCTACTGAGCCTGAATGTGACAATCTGCATACAGTCCGGTCTGTTCGTCTGAGAATATCGCATGGCCGGCCTAGGGGGGCGGTAAACGTAGTCCCCTAATAGCGGTATAAGTTGTGTCGGAGTGTATCCCAGAACATCCTGAGATAACACTGGAAACCTACCAGTATATCTCGTTTGCCCTGGCCAGGGACTTTGTGTAATGGCTCTCCTAGACACAGCGCGATATCAACCCCCAATACCGGGAGAGACGAATCCTGTCTAACCGTCACTGCCTCCAAGTGCTTCGGGACTGCACCCAACTACTACCTGTTTGCATGACTCCTTTGAGCCGTGGTAGGGTAGTAATCAAAGAACAGTGGGAACACACTCGAGGTGAAGTGACAGTGTCAAGTCAGCGGACTAAGCTATACTCATGTCACCTGGGAACTGATAACTGACGATAGGTATAATACCAACCAACAGTTCCCGACGAGTCCTGTCCAGTGTACTCATAACCTAACGGGCACCCGCATACTATCTCAAGTACGACGTACTGACGGCTGTGGGACAGACCGTCTCCCATGCTGGGATGAGAAGCGCATACGCTAGTCTACTCCGGAGTATCGATGCCCTGTCTCGATAGTCCTATGACTAGGGACCTGCATAAGGATGTGCTTGTGGGTTACCCAGCCCCCACGAGTGTGACTGCCATCACAACGCTGGTAATCAAGCAAAGATCCTAAGGGCTCCACTAATGTGTATAGGTGATATACTAAAAGAAACACATGTACACATTAAATAAGAAACAAACCAAGTAGCATACTACTATTTTGAGCAAGATTGTCTATACAAGGTGTATATCCCAAGCTTCCATTAAGTAATATACAAACTAGTATGATACAGTAATGGCCTCTAGGGCATATACACTAACAATCTCCCACTTGCACTAAGGCCATGTACTGACGTATCGAAGACCTATCATCTCGATCAGCCGCTCAAACCGAGTCTGGGGTAAGGCCTTCGTGAATGGATCAGCAGTGTTATCTTCCGTAGCAACTCTCCGAACCTCGATCTCCTGGCGACCCACGATCTCCCTGATCAGGTGATACCGCCTCAAGATGTGTCTGGACCTCTGATGGGACCTGGGTTCCTTCGCTAAAGCTATAGCCCCGTTGTTGTCGCAATACAGAGGTATTGGATCAACAATGTATGGAACCACCTGAAGTTCTGTCAAGAACTTCCTTATCCAGACGGCTTCTTTTGCGGCATCTGCAGCAGCGATATATTCCGCTTCCATCGTCGAGTCAGCAACGGTTTCCTGTTTGGAACTCTTCCAACACACCGCCCATCCATTGAGGCTAAAGACATAACCCGACATGGACTTGGAATCATCCTTGTCACTCTGGAAGCTGGAGTCAGCAAAGGCCTCGATCTGGAGGTCTTTTCTGCCATACACCTAGAACATCTCCTTAGTCCTTCTCAGGTACTTGAGAATGTTGTTTACCGCTATCCAGTGCTTCTTCCCAGGGTTTGACTGATACCGGCTTACCACACTCAGTGCATAAGCTACATCTGGTCTGGTACACAACATCGCATACATTATAGAGCCTACCGCAGAAGCGTAGGGTATAATAGACATGCGATCCCTTTCCAAATCAGTCTTGGGAGACATCTCTTTGGAGAGGGTGATCCCGTGACAAGCCGGTAGATTACCGCGCTTGGAATCTTCCATACTGAATCTTCTCAGTATGGTGTCGATGTACCTGGACTGTGAAAGTCCTAATATCCTCTTGGATCTGTCACGATAGATCCGGATCCCCAGAATGTAAGAGGCATCACCCAGGTCTTTCATGGAGAACCTGTGTGACAAGAACCCTTTGACAGATTGTAGCATAGGAATGTCATTTCCTATTAAGATAATGTCATCCACGTATAAAACGAGGAATACGACAGTTCTTGCTACAAATCTACTATAGATGCATGGTTCATCTGGATTTTTGATAAAGCCAAATTCTTTAACCGTCTCATCAAAACAAATGTTCCAACTCCGCGATGCCTGCTTTAGTCCATAGATGGACTTAAGCAACTTGCACACATTTCCGCTGCTCCCACTCTGAATGAAACCCCCTGGCTGGTCCATATAGACACACTCCTCTAAATTTCCATTTAGAAAAGCGGTCTTTATGTCCATCTGTCAAATCTCATAATTGTGGAAGGCAGCAATGGCAAGAAGGATCCGAATGGATTTCAGCATAGCCATTGGAGAAAAGGTTTCGTTATAGTCCAAACCAGGTCTTTGACGAAAACCCTTTGTAACAAGTCTAGCCTTATAGGTCTCAACCTGTCCATCTACACCAATCTTCCTTTTGAAGATCCACTTGCATCCTATGGGTTTTACCCCATCTGGAGCAACGTCCAACGTCCATACTTTGTTGGTGTACATGGACTCCATTTCGGTTCGCATTGCATCCAGCCATTTTACCGAGTCAACGCTCTGAATGGCCTGCTGGAAGCTAGTCGGCTCATCACTATCAATGATGCAATCCTCTCTATCCCCGTCTATGAGAAAACCGTAGTATCTCTCAGGCGGATGAGACTGCCTACTACTCCTGCGGAGCGGCGCATGAATGTCCTGATCTTTCGAACCCTCTGGTTCTACTAAGCTTTCAGTAACAGCTCGTGGTTCTGGAATTTCTTCCAGTTCTATTGCGCTCCCACTTATCTGATTTTCCATAAACTCAGTTTCCAAGAAGTGGGCATGACGAGAAACAAAAACCTTTTGTTCCTCTTCGCAAAAGAAGAAATATCCCTTAGAGTTCTTTGGATATCCCACAAACTTGCACTGTACTGAGCGTGCCTCGAGTTTGTCCGCATGCTGCTTTTTGACAAAAGCTGGACATCCCCATGTCTTAATGTGCTTAAGATAGGGTTTCTTCCTACACCACATCTGATATGGTGTGGTAGGCACAGTCTTAGTTGGAACTCGGTTCAAAAGGTATGCAGCTGATTCTAGTGCATATCCCCAGAATGATCGCGGTAACTCAGCGTTACTCATCATGGAACGTACCATATCCAATAGGGTCCGGTTCCGACTCTCCGATACACCGTTATGTTGCGGAGTGTATGGAGGAGTAAGCTGAGAGAGAATTCCATTCTCTTTTAAGTAATCCAGGAACTCGGCACTTAAGTATTAACCACCTCGATCAGATCTCAGTGTCTTGATACTTTTGCCTGTTTGTTTTTCTACTTCATTCTTATATTCCTGGAATTTTCCAAAGGCTTCGGATTTATGTTTCATTAAGAAGACATATCCGTACCTTGAAAAGTCATCCGTAAAAGTAATGAAGTAAGAATAACCACTTCGCGCATGTGTAGACATTGGACCGCACATGTCGCTGTGTACGAGTCTTAAGAGCTCGCTCGCTCTTACTCCGTGTCCAGTGAACGGAGTCTTTGTCATCTTTCCTTTGAGACAGGATTGACAAGTTGCATATGATTGATATAAAAACGGATCCAAATATCCTTCTGTATGTAACTTCGTCAACCTTCTCTCATTGTTGTGACCCAGTCTACAATGCCATAAGAAAGCCTGATTTGTTTCCGGAGACTTTCTTTTGTGTGTATTCTGGACATTGAAAATCTGTGGTTGGTTTAATACGTATATACCATTGCTTAATGTACCTGACCCAATCAAAACTTGATTAAGGTGAATGTTCACAACATTACTTACAAATGCAAATTCATAACCTTCTTTAGATAATAAAGATACAGATATGATATTACAGGTTGCATTGGGTACAAAATAACAATCACGCAAAACCAAAACATGTCCATCTGACATTCCCAGGTGATAGTCCCCCACGGACTCAGCATCCATGCCAGCTCCGTTTGCAACTCTGAGGGTCATATCACCTGCCTTCAAAACCCTACGCCTTCTCAGTGCCTGTAAAGAATTACAGATATGAGATCCTGATCCGGTATCCAATACCCAGGATGTAGATTTTATTGATAGACAGTTTTCAATAACATACACACCTGAAGCTGAAGCCGCAACTTGCTTCAGATCCTGGTTTCTGGCCTTCCAAGCCCTGCAATCCTTTTTCCAGTATCCACTATTATGACAGTAAAAGCATTCTTCCTTTCCCACAAGCTTTCCCGCTACCTTTGTTGCCTTTGTCTGTCCCTTCGTATCCACTTTACTAACACCACCCATTGGTTTGGCGGGGGCTTTCTTCTTCTTTCCCTTGGCTTTCGCCTTGGACCTAGAAGAGGAAGATCCTCCTACAAACAAAGTGGATGTTTCCCTACCTTTCTGTAGGGTGCCATCTGAACTTCTCAGCATGTTGAGGAGTTCTGAAAGTTCAACTTCTTTTTCTTGCAAGTTGAAGTTCAGGATAAACTGGGCGTAAGTGGAAGGAAGGGACTGAAGAATCAACTCCGTGTAGAGCTCGTTCTCTAACGTGGTCCCAAGGTCCGCGAGCTCCTCAATGAAGCCAATCATCTTAAGCATGTGTTCCGCTACCGATGATCCAATGGCCAATCTCACCGAAAACAGCTTTTTCGAGACTTCGTATCTGGCGATACGGGATTGCTCTCCATACAGTTCTTTTGTATGGAGAAATATGGATTCAAGGTCCATATTCTCATGCCTCCTCTGATGTTCATTGTCCATAGAGGCAAGCACGAGGCACTTGGCCTTCGCGCAGTCGATTTCCCAGGTCTTACGGATTTCCTTATCCGCGACGCTGGTTTTGGGACCTGGGACAGGGGGAGCTTTGGTGGTAAGGAGATACCCCAACTTGTCATAAGTGATTGCCATTTTGACATTCCTGAGCCAATCTTTGTAGTTTAGCCCTGTCAGTATGTTTTTATCTAGTAGTAACTTAAGTCCAGTCATGATGTTTGGTCGCTGCAATTAGGAGAGAGAGAAGAAACACTTTAGCATGATACTCTTGCAAGTTTAGAGTGGTTTTTAATTTGTCTAAACATGATGGCTCCCACTGTCTCTCGAATCCCTCCTCAAACCAAAAAGGAAGAATTAGTCGGGATCAATCTCACCGTACAATACTTGCTTAACCGTTCAGCCAGGCCAGTGTTGGTACTTCGAGGGAGGTTTTCCAACGCTTTCGCGAAGTTCCTTAATTAAATAACCTCTTTTCCCTGTGGGCGTAGCCCCGCTAACACCTTTCTAGACACCTACTTGGTTTATAGCATTGATCGTTAAGTGAGAAAGTTCCGGAGGAGTAGCATATACTCACAGTAGAATCGGGATCCAAATATCATCGTGTGACAAAACTGAAGGAATCCTACCAGAATCATCACACTCCAAATGGTATGCAGCGCTAGCAAGTTTCAGTTTCTTTAGAAACTCCCGATGTGGATTTTTGCCTCATGCTCTTATGACCTTTGCGTGAGGTCAAAATGTCATAAGTCACATGTCAATTTCTTCCCATCATTATCCAGGTTAATTTGAACCCACCCGTACCTACCCTTGACGTAGGCCAAAATGGCAGTACGACTGTCTCAAACCAACGTATTCTATCTATGCAACAGATAAATATCCGGCAGCTACCAATCACTATGCCTTGGCGTGAGGTCAAAATACATAGCTTGAATACTACCGAATATTTAACTGAAATGATGAAGGGCTATGAATGGTTTTGGCGAAACCGTGAACGTAGTGAACTTGATATAATCGATGGAACGAGATAGCTTTTAAAAGGAGTGGCTTAAGCTCCGCGTTTAAAAGTTGTTTTTGAAAAGAAACCGAGTGGCTTTGAAAGTGTTCCAACGACTCTACTTTGGTTTATTTTCTTGCAGTAATTTAATGCGTCCCATCATTTAATCCTACCATTGCAGAAAACAACGAAAATATGACGTACGCCTATACCATCCGCATTCGCCACGGGGCCCCGTCATTACCCGTTAGGTTACTTAACTAACGATAGAGCGGGGGCTGGACTAGCGCGGATGCAAAACATAAGCAACGCCTAAATAGATATCATATATAGATATACACATTCGTCACATGCAATGATAGCCATTCCAGATCACAGATGAACACATTGGATATACTAGGAATCCGCATTCCGTACGAGCCTGTAACGAAGAGCGGATTACACGGTCGCGATGAATAGCCAAGACCCCACCCTAGACCCCTACGGGTGCGGCAAACTACCCGCCAAGTACCCGAAGCAAAGCAACCTCCCTCAACACCGTGAGTAGGCCACTCGGCACTTCGAGATACCCGGTAGTTTGTGCACCCCACCTTGGATTTATCCTAGGAGAAAAAACAGTAAGAGAAATTATACAATGACGGCTACAACCCCATCCCGGTTGTACGGCCACATAAATAATATTACATCAATTACAAATTACATGAATTGAAAGAAAAAGAAAACTCTCATCTCACAACCCCCCGGCTATTCATCCGCGACAATCCAATGAATTCATATACACATACCATCAACATTACAGATCACAGATATGTATAACCCCCATTAATCGACGTATAGCGATTAGTAGACGTTCAATACATATATCACATCACAGATATAACCCGTTAGCAAAAGTCTTTAGAAGTTCGATCAAAATACGGATTTTTAAACCCCAAAAACAAATTTTGCTTTCTGTAAAATCTGGGAAGAAAAAACATATTGTAAAAATCCCAAAACACCCCCAGAAAAACACTGCAGGAAAATTGTGCCACGACCGAGTCAACTCGGCCGCGGATCCGCGGCGGGAGCATGCTCCTGCCGCGGTTCCGCGGCGCTTTGACCGAGTCGCTGTACCATTTTTCTTGGGTGTGCTTTAAAAACCCTGAGCTGATTTTTAGTGTATGATTTATTAATTTTTGAACAGAAAACAAAATCGGCAGAAAGTTGATATTTCGGGCGTATTTTGTCACTTTTTCTCCGATCGAACTTCAAGTTACTTTGCTAACATATTAGATAGTGTTTAACCTGGCTCTGATACCACTGTAAGTCCACGTTACCCGTCCCCGGTTCTTTGGGGTTGCGGAAATGATAAAAAATGATTTTTCTTTGGTGGTAACATGGACTCAAAATAAGGATCTTTGTTAAACAACTATCTAACAACCTAACTAGGAGTTTTACCTACTCGGTTAGGGGGTTATACCTTAACTTGAACTCCTTCTCTTCGACTCCTTGTGGTGGTCGGATGGTTCTCTCCTCGTCGTTTCTCTCCTCGTCGCTTCCTTGTGCCGAAGATGGATCCACCTGAAAGCTTCTACCTTTGGTTCCAACCTCAATCTTGAGGAAACTAGAACACTTGGTTTGCTAGACCTTGAATACTAGGATGAGTAGAGAAGTGTTTTGGGTTTTATCTCTATGGTTCTTGCTTCTCAACACATAAGACAATAGAACCATGAACTAAAGAGAGAGCAAGAGGAAGAGGGAGAGCTTGAGGATGAGAGAGAATGAGAATGATAGAATGAGCAAGACTTTTCTCACCCTTGCTCTCATAATACAAAATAATCATAACCAATAATAATAATTAAGTATTATGTGATGGTTGTTATCATATCAAATGGCAATATCATTTCATACATTAAATGCAAGTTGTCAACAAACAAGCAAGCAAAGGTCAATGCAAAGAAATGATAGCCTTTTCATATCAGATTTTTGCATTTTTATACCGCCCAATTTTTATCACATTGCTTATCGGTAGGTACTCTTGAGCCGTGTTTGCTAGTTAATTGCAGGATACAGGCTCTCGGCTCTAAACAATGAAATTCATGGAAAAGCACGACAAAATCCGGATTACTGCCAACCACAGATAAAACACGGGTCTCCGCTCTCTATCCGTATGTTGCCGCACACCAGTTTAAGAGACAAAATGGCAAATCAATGTCATTTGCATGCACAAAGCTCAATAGAAACACAAGATCCAACATATCTATGCGGAGCTCGAGGAAATCATGACAAAAAGATCAACATCACATCACCTTTTGTTCTGCTGAAATTCTGGAAAAATTGTGAAGAGTTTCTGAGAAAAAACATATACCACACTGTATACAACAACAAACAGGAGAAAACCACCAAGTTTCATGGCCTAACTCCACTAAAGGGCCGCGGTTCCGCGGCATAAGCATGCTTAGGCCGCGGAACCGCGGCCGTACGGCCTCCTCAGTTGACGATGTTTCAGGGATATTTTGGTCATTCTATATGGAGGCAGTTTGTTGCCCTAGGTTTCCATTTCCCTGCCTATAAATAGTCCAGAACTTGCCAAAGCCAATAGTCTATAATCTTGTATTTAGAATTTTAGGATACATGTGTTGTTCTTCTTCCTCTTCTCATCTCTTCTCCATTAAAAACTTGTAGTGAGCTTTTATGAGTGAAGAATGAATAAAAGAGTTCTCTTTGTTATCATGCTTGTCTTGTTCTTTTGATTAATTATAATTACTTATAATTTTTATTTGCTAATCTAGTTGTTGTTATTTGTTGTTTGTATCTTTCTTGTTCTCTTTTTCTCTATCCTTAAACAACTATAATGCTTAAGCTTGATCCTTGCCAAGGTGAGGTCTCAAATAGCTAGTTGTAATCTTCTAACATCTTTCTTTCTATCTTCCTCCTTTGTTTTATTTTCTTTTCCTTATAATGGGTGAGTAGTTTTCATACTTGTTAGGATAGGATAAGGAAAGTTTGAGAGAAGGAAATCTCTCTCACTCTTTTCTTGCCTAACATCTTAATTCGGACTCCCGTTAATTGAACCACAATCCGCTCCCTACGGCACCCTATCCTACATGATAGCGGTGATTCCTTAGTGAAACCGGTTGTGGTTGAATTAACCGGAGGTTAAGGCTAAGAGCCAAGAACGGACGGGCAAGCACCAAAAGGAAGAACTTATGTGTTGGAAAGCCTAGCTTATACTCGCAAGTTCCTTCCTAGTCGTGCTAATCCCCGTTGTTGCCGATTACCGTAACACCGATATTAAGAGTGGCAATGAAAGAAGTGAGCGACTCCTAACTCAATCTAACCTAATCCTAACCCTAACAAGCTCTCTTTATATATCATTTTAGCACATAAGTAATCTAAAAACAAACCTCGACATTTGGACTTTACTCATTAAAAGCACATAGAAAAAGATTCCCATCTTTCTGCGGACGACCCGTACTCAACTGGCTAGCTACAAGCGAAACCGTCCTGATTGCGGTAATAAACTTAGCACGCAAAAACACTACCAATCAAATGGCGCCGTTGCCGGGGAGACGGTAGTTTATTTCTTTGTGTAATTTCAGGTTAATTTGTGAATATAAAAGCTAATCGAAAAAACAAAACAAAAAAATATACATTGTAAAAAAATCATCTTGTTATTTTTGATTAGTTTTTGTGCAAGTGTGCAGGATAAAACGAAGTTCAAGTTCAGTGCCAAAGACGTGGGAAGTTAGACCCATATTTCGCGGCTACACCGCGACAGATCAAGACGGAGCCAACGGTCTACTGTAAAAATCTGGAGCAGATACAGTGAGCAAATCAAGATTCAGGAAATCCAGACAAGAAGAGGACAGCCAACGAAGGAACTACAAGATTTTTGAATCCCCACTTCCACCTTACTGCCGCGGCATAAGCAGGCTTAGGCCGCGGAACCGCGGCCACTTGGTGCTGTCAGCATCCCAAAATCCCTGTAAGTGTCTCTAATCTCTTCCTCACTCCTATGAACTCCATTGAATTGTGTTTTCTGCAGTATTCTTTGCGCAAACTCTCTTCCCCCTTCCAATAAATTGTTTTTGTGCAGGATTCTTTGCGCTGCGCTAAAAAAATAAAAATTGTTTGCAGTTGATTGTTACTGCTTTGCATATATTAATACGGACTTTAAGGGGCTTGAAACCAATTCAGATTGGGTGGGGATTTCATCACCCTTCCTAGGACCCCAGAAATCACAAAAAGCATATGCATTGACCATTGCTTAAATTAAAAAATACTAGACTCAGCCCTAAGGACTTCACGCTCAATAGGACAGAGGACTAGTTACAGGCATCGGCCGTTTATCCTATCCTGACTTTTGCGGTGTCTAGGCAAGTGTGTCCAAGGCAAGTGGTTACTTAATTAGGACCACTACTTACGTAGTGGGGAGCCTCCTACTTACCTGGCACTTACCTGGCCGCAATTGGCGGAGAAGAGGCGGTTTGAGGTCCTATTTCTAGCCCTTTGGAACAGTTAGGAGCTGTCTAGCTGACCTAGGTGACCCTAGATCTAGGTGTGATTGTGCATATCTTGTTTATGATTGCTTGAAGCCGTAAGTCCGTACATATTTCTGTAAAGCTCTTTCTAAAAAGAAAAAAAAAACACAAAAACCAAAAACTTTTATAAAAACTTGCCCTTTGTCGCCAAAATCCCATTTTTTCACCCACCGCCCATCGTATTTCTCTATTGATGTTTTCTTACCCTCACCTTCTTCGCTTTGACTATACTAAACTCGTTTAGTGTATTTCCGCTTGGACTCAAGACACTAGCGCCCGCCTAATCCGCGTTACGTTAGTCGCTACCGACTACGCGATCGACTCAGACATCGAAACTCCGTCCACGCCTCTTTCACCCTTACCTTTGCCGGCCAACTCGGATGTTGACCGGAATTCTGTTCATACATCCTCACCTTCACCATCACCAACCTCTTCTTCTGCGATGTCAGCATTTAATCCAAACATCTCTTTGACTCCCCCGGGATTGACTCCACCTCCTATGGAGGCAAATAACCCACCACCACCGCCTGTTGTAGCACCGCAGCGAATCGCGCTCCAGGATCATTTCTATCCCACCCGTTCTGCACTTCCTACTTGTCTTTCCCTTCCACCGGCCAATGGGGATAATTTTAAAATTAAGCCCCACTTCATTAACATGCTTCCGAAATTTCATGGGCTTGAATCTGAAGATGCCTATATCTTCATCAACAAGTTCCAAAATGTTTGTGCCATGATGAAAACCATCCAGCTGTCGGACGCTGCTATACGGCTACGGGTCATTCCGTTCACTTTATGCGATCTTGCTGAAAAATGGCTGTATAGCACCGCTTCCCACTCCATAACCAGTTGGGACGAGTTTGTGAAAGCGTTTCTCAAGAAATTCTATCTGAATCATAAAACCGCAAGGATCCGTAACGAAATCAACCAATTCTCTCAGCTTCCTTCTGAACCCTTCTGGAAGTGCTTTGAACGGTATAAAGACCTTCTTGTTCAGTGCCCTCACCACGGTATCGAGAAATGGCAACTTTGCCAAACCTTAAACGAGGGCCTGAACCCAGCAACCAAGCAGTTGTTGGAAACCATTTGTCAGGGCCACTTCCTATCAAAATCTGACGAGGAAGCGTGGCAATTCTTCGACGACCTTGCAGAACAAACGCTTCAATGGGAGAGCACTAGACCTACTACTTCTTCTTCTTCCTCCACTTCTACTGGTCAGTCTAGGGTAGGAATTCACCAACTCGATGTCTCTATTGCGATGAAATCTGAAATGGCTGCAATAACGAGAAAACTTGAAGCGATAGAGAGCAAATTTTCATCTCCTGCTCCTGCCCCTGTTCTTCCCCTTCGTACCATTTGTGCTTGTTGTTCCGATCCTTCTCACTTAACCGAAGAGTGTCTTTACAATCCACTATCTCAAGGACAGGATCAGGTTAATGCTGCATTTCAGCAAAGACCGAGAAATGATCCATACTCTTCCACTTACAATCCCGGTTGGAGGAACCACCCCAATTTCGCCTGGAATCAGAATCAGCAACAATTCCAAGGTAACAATTTCCAGAGGCCCCCTCCTCCGCAACAACAAGCGCAACAACAAACTCAACATTAGTTTCAGCAGCCCTTCCAACCCCAACCTTTTCAAAATCAGACGAACAACTTTGCACCCAACAATTCTTTTCCACAAAACAACTTTGTTCCGTCAAACAACGATAAGGTTTCCTCGCTAGAACGAAGTCTGGAGGCGTTCGTTAAACAATCGACACAATCCACCGCCAACATCCAATCGTCTATTCAGTCTTTGGTGCAACACATTGCTGCATACGGGCAAAGCATCAAGACCATCGAAGCCCAGATTGCACAGCTGAATGCGGTGTTAAGCGAGCGAGAAAAGGGGAAGCTTCCATCTCAACCACTCCCAAATCCCGGTCACCCATATAATGTACAAGTTGCTCTTGAACAACAGAACCATAATGTGAGTGCCGTGACTACATTGAGTTCGGGAAGGATGCTGCACAACAACATCGGCACAGCAATCGACGATGACACCCCGGCCGCTTCTTCTTCTTCTTCTTCTTCGTCTTCTAAGCCTATTCTCCATTCTTCAAAAGGCTCTTCTTCTTCTTCTTCTACTCTGAACGGACCCACTTCTCACTCCACAAAAGCACCAGCTCTGGGATCTGTTCCAGCTCCACAATCTCCTCCACAAGCATTGGACTCAACCAATTTTAAAAACGTTCCATTTCCAAACCGGTTGAGGTCCAATAAACAAAATCCACAAATGGAGAAGATTCTGGAGTTGTTTAAGCAGGTTAACATCAACATTCCCCTTTTAGATGTTGTCCAACAAGTCTCGTCCTACGTGAAAATCTTAAAGGACTTGTGCATGAAAAAGAGGAAGTCTCAGGTACCCAAGAAAGTTTTCTTGGCTAGTGCTGTGAGTGATGTCTTACCCAATCTTTACCACAAAAACGGAAGGACCCTGGCTTCCTACGATTTCTATTACCATTGGGGATAAGAACATCAACCGCGCACTATTAGATCTTGGTGCCAGTGTTAACCTGCTTCCGTACTCAGTATATGAGCAATTAGGTGTAGGAGAGCTGAAACCCACACACTATACTCTCCAAATGGCCGACCGATCAATCACCCATCCTAGGGGTGAGCTAGAGGATGTGTTAATCAAGGTTGGGGACTTCATATTCCCCGTTGACTTCATTGTATTAGACACACAGCTTGTAGCTAACCCCCGGAATCAAATTCCGGTGATACTCGGTCGCCCATTTCTTGCAACCTCAAATGATGTGATCAATTGTCGCAATGGTTCGATGAACCTATCTTTTGGAAACATGACAATTAAACTCAACATTTTTAGGTTGGGGAATCAGCCCTCCGAACCTAATACTCATATACTAGACGTTTGCTCAATCCAGGAGATCACCCCAAAAAAGTGTGAATTCGAGGAGTTTCTGTTCGATCACGATAACCTTAACGCCACTAGTGCGTTCCTCTTCGAACCTGCTGCTGTTTCTACGCCCGATAATGACTACGAGTGTTTTTCTTTCTCGAACGATCGTAGCCCCTCACCACCCGAGTTTGAATCCTTCGAATTTCCGGATGAGTTACCTGAACCATCCAACTCGGTCGCTTACACTCGTTTCGAACCTTTGCTGGAATCCTTTGAGTTCGAGACCTTCTCACCAATCTTTCCTTCAATCGTTTCACCTCCAACGCTCGAACTCAAATCTTTGCCGTCTCACCTTAAGTACGCTTACTTGGGTGAGAACGAGACCCTCCCTGTTATCATCTCGGCTTCTCTAGCTCCAGAGCAAGAGAAAGCCCTTCTTGCGGTCTTGCACAGCAATAGGCAAGCTTTTGGCTGGTCCATGGCGGACATCAAGGGGATTAGTCCCCTGATCGTTGAACATCACATTCATCTGATGGATGATGCCAAACCAGCCAGGGATCCACAAAGGCAACTCAACCCAGTCATGAAAGAGCCTGTGAAAAAGGAAATCGTGAAGTGTCTGGATAGTGGTATCATTTACCCTATCTCTGATAGCCAGTGGGTTAGCCCCATTCACGTTGTCCCCAAGAAATCAGGCATAACGGTCATTACTAACGAGGCAAATAAGTTAATCCCTACTCGCACCCAAACTGGGTGGCGAGTATGCATCGATTACAGAAAACTCAACGCCGCAACGCGGAAAGACCACTTTCCGCTACCTTTCATTGACCAAATGCTTGAACGATTGGCCGGACATGAGTACTACTGCTTTCTTGATGGCTACTCCGGCAATAATCAGATTCCCATCGCCGAAAAAGACCAGGACAAGACCACATTCACTTGTCCTTTCGGCACGTTCGCATATCCTCGCATGCCCTTTGGGTTATGCAATGCGCCCGCTACCTTCCAGCGGTGTATGATGGGAATCTTCTCAGACATGGTGGAGAAATTCCTGGAGATCTTCATGGACGATTTCTCCATCTTCGGCGATTCCTTTAACGAGTGTTTGCTGCATCTTGACGCTGTCCTTACCCGATGTAAGGACAAGAACCTCACTTTGAATTGGGAGAAGTGCCACTTCATGGTGTGCGAAGGTATTGTCTTAGGACATATCATTTCGCAAAATGGCATAGAGGTTGACAAAGCGAAGATTGAGGTCATTTCCAATCTCCCTCCTCCCAGATGCGTCAGATACATCTGAGCCTTCCTTGGCCATGCCGGTTTCTATAGACGGTTCATCAAGGACTTTAGCAAGATTGCTAGGCCCTTGACTCTTCTACTGGCCAAGAACACGCCATTCGACTTCAACTCGAGCTGTGTGACTGCGTTCGAGCCATTAAAAAGCTTACTCACTTCTTCTCCCGTTCTGTCTTCACCTGACTGGACGCACCCATTTAAGATTATGTGCGATGCATCCGACTTTGCCATTGGTGCTGTCCTTGGACAACACATCAACAAGATGCCGCACGTAATCTATTATGCTAGCCGAACCCTGAACGACGCCCAACTTAATTATACAACAACTGAGAAGGAATTCTTAGCTGTTGTATTTGCTTTAGAAAAGTTCAGGCCCTACCTCATCGGCTCTCCAGTCATTGTCTACACAGACCATTCTGCTCTGCGCCATCTTTTTGCGAAGAAAGATGCAAAATCTCGGCTAATACGTTGGATCCTCTTGCTTCAAGAGTTTGACCTTGTCATTAAGGACAAAAGAGGATGTGAAAACGTGGTCACCGACCATCTCTCACGACTTCCTTCTTCGCCGTCGCCTCAACTTCCGATCAACGACGTTTTTCCGGATGAACAACTCTTGACAGTATCTCACGAACCCTGGTTCGCAGATATTGTGAACTATTTGGCCACAGGGCTACTACCGACTGAATGGTCAAGTCAGGACAGACTTCGATTCTTATCCCAAGTAAAACACTTTTACTGGGATGAACCCTATCTGTTCAAGTACTGTCCCGACCAGATTATTCGTCGGTGTGTCCCTGACAATGAATTCAAGAGTGTGCTGTCATTTTGCCACGATCAAGCATGTGGCGGGCATTTTGGCCCCAGAAAGACAGCTGAGAAGATCTTGCAATGTGGTTTCTACTGGGCACAACTCTTCAAAGATGCTCATGACTATTGCAAGACTTGCTCCCGATGCCAACACTTGGGCCGGATATCCCGGAGGAACGAGATGACGCTCCAACCAATCTTGGTTGTGGAAATTTTCAACATTTGGGGGATAGATTTCATGGGGCCGTTTCCCAGCTCTTTCGGGAACTTGTACATTCTTCTCGCTGTTGATTACGTCTCTAAGTGGGTCGAGGCTGTGCCCAGCCGGACTAACGACAACAAGGTTGTCGTTAGGTTTCTTAAAGAAAACATTTTCTCCCGGTTTGGGCACCCCCGAGCGATCATTAGCGACAATGGAACTCATTTCTGCAATAAGACTTTTGAGGCCTTGATGCGGAAATATTCCATTAATCATAAGCTATCTACGCCCTACCACCCACAAACCTGTGGGCAGGCTTAAGTTTCAAATCGGAAAATCAAGCAGATACTGGAGAAGACGGTTTCCAAGAACCGTAAGGATTGGTCGCTGAAACTCACTGATGCCCTTTGGGCATTTCGAACCGCTTATAAGACCGATCTTGGCATGTCTCCCTATCGTCTTGTGTACGGAAAGGCTTGCCACCTCCCTGTCGAAATAGAGCATCGCGCATTTAGGGCGATAAAAGAACTGAATCTGTCTCTCGAAGATGCGGGCAGCCATCGGAAGCTGCAGTTGAACGAATTGAGCGAGCTTAGGGATGAGGCTTACGAAAACGCGGTTGTCGTTAAGAACCGAACGAAGGTGTTTCACGATAAACACCTTTTGCGCAAAACTTTCGTACCTGGTCAACAGGTACTGCTTTACGACACCCGGCTTCACTTCCATCCAGGAAAGCTCAGATCTTGCTGGAAAGGACCGTATTTTGTGCGGAATGTGTATCCGCAGGGCGCTGTGGATTTGGAGAATCCAAAGGACGGTTCATTTTTTA
The DNA here is from genome assembly GCA_030015575.1 of Agapanthus africanus. Classification (NCBI taxonomy): domain Eukaryota; kingdom Viridiplantae; phylum Streptophyta; class Magnoliopsida; order Asparagales; family Amaryllidaceae; genus Agapanthus; species Agapanthus africanus. The sequence continues at coordinate 561,590,036 of CM057345.1, forward strand.
AAGTGAACGGATACCGACTAAAACCGTACCTTAGCGACGAACCAACAGAGGAGCTCCTGGTCTTACAGGAGCCGGTTTACCCTGCATAATCTTCCTCTGCCTACCACCAAACTTCGGTTATCCAGCCAAGAACAGTGGACACTGTTCCAAATAAGTTTGGGGGTATGTATATACCATTTTGTATTTATTTTTGGATATTCTTTTCCATTTTTACTCTTTAAAAAAAAATTTGTGTATCTCTAACCGACAATTTTTGACCCTTCAAATGATCACTTCCTGCAATGACAGTGAGGACACTGTCCAGTTTAAGTTTGGGGGTATGCTCGGTACGCATTTCTAACCTTCGCATTCATATGTATATTTTGCATCTGCATATTAAAATCCATAAAATCCATAAAAATCAGAAAATTTTCTAAAAACATAAAAACTTTTCTGTCAAGTTAGCTAGTGGGAGAACTCTGATTCAACATTTCGACGGTTTTGTTTGATAAGATAAGACTAACTAAATCTTATTTTTAGATTTTGAAAACCTGAAAAATAACTCTCCTTTGAAGTTAACTATAGCTGATATACGTCTTTACATCACACTACACATGTCGTGAGTTTTGGAAATTAGATGACAAGACTTTTATGTCTAAAAAACTTTTAAATGGATAAATGATTTTCTGAGGATCAAATAGGTTTGTTCTGAAATAAGTAATATCAAGAATAGTTTATGAAGTGAAGCGAATATGAAGGAATGTTATTGATGCCTTAATTGGAACTAATTCTGAAAAATAACCCATCTGAAACTTGATTGGAATGATTACACACCGAACCCACTAAACACGTCTTTTATCCAAAAAAATAACTGAACTGCCGGTTATATCTCCGTTCGCATTGAATCATCATGATTTTCACGCTAAATTGTCTTTTGTTTTTAGACCTAGGTAACTTGAGTAATTAAGTCCGCTGGGGTGTCTCTACACCTAATGCCCTAAAACCAACTGGTTTGGGTGCATTGGCCCAAATCTCGTTAAGAAACCTAAAAAGTACAGATTAAAACAAAGTCAAGCAAGTGTTCTCTCCGAGTTAAAATTCCTAACGGTTCTTTGTGTGAGAATAATCTTGACAAAAGACAGGTTTTTATAAAAAATATTTCTAGCGAAGATATGAAGGTTTTATTCTATGATAAAGACTATTGCACGTTCACAGAGGTGTGTATGAAATGAAAACAAGAAAAAGGTGGAGTGAAAAATAAGACCTAGTTTCCTATTAAGGAAGATAAAAATTCTGAAGTTGAAACCTAACTGGAAAACGAAACTTGAAAAATGCTTAACTCTTTATAAAAATTATGTGATCCTTTTAAAAATTTTATCTGGGCTTTATTGTATGACATGATGACTTTATTCGACCCTTCTGGAACTTAACGACACTATTTGCACTGCACGTAAAGACATATAAAATCTTAAGTTAAATAAGAAGCGAGATGTGAAAAATAAAGGTTCGATAATCTAGACTTAGGATCATAGAATTGTTATTTTCTGAAACAAAACTTTAGGGGTTTGAATCATAGTTATTTTACAAAACTAGCTTGACCGGATTTTGTGGGTAGTATCCGCTGAAAACCCTCAGGAGACAACGCTCCTCCTACTAGGGACACCTAGAGGTTTAACGGCTTGTTGCACATGCTCAGTGCAATCGCGTTCCCTGCGAAAGTGAGGTTAGGAATTTTTGTGAATAAATTGGCTTTGCTCGGGACGAGCAAATGATAAGTTTGGGGGTATTTGTTCATATCAGATTTTTGCATTTTTATACCGCCCAATTTTTATCACATTGCTTATCGGTAGGTAATCTTGAGCCGTGTTTGCTAGTTAATTGCAGGATACAGGTTCTCAGCTCTAAACAATGAAATTCATGGAAAAGCATGACAAAATCCGGATTACTGCCAACCACAGATAAAATACGGGTCTCCGCTCTCTATCCGTATATTGCCGCACACCAGTTTAAGAGAAAAAATGGCAAATCAATGTTATTTTCATGCACAAAGCTCAATGGCAACACAAGATCCAACATATCTACGCGGAGCACGAGGAAATCATGACAAAAAGATCCACATCACATCACCTTTTGTTCTGCTGAAATTCTGGAAAAATTGTGAAGAGTTTCTGAGAAAAAACATATACCACACTGCATACAACAACAAACAGGAGAAAACCACCAAGTTTCATGGCCTAACTCCACTAAAGGGCCGCGGTTCCGCGGCATAAGCATACTTAGGCCGCGGAACCACGGCCGTACGGCCTCCTCAGTTGACAATGTTTCAGGGGTATTTTGGTCATTCTATATGGAGGCAGTTTGTTGCCCTAGGTTTCCATTTCCCTGCCTATAAATAGTCCAAAACTTGCCAAAACCAAGGGTCCATAATCTTGTATTTAGAATTTTAGAATACATGTGTTGTTCTTCTTCCTCTTCTCATCTCTTCTCCATTAAAAACTTGTAGTGAGTTTTTGTGAGTGAAGAATGAATAAAAGAGTTCTCTTTGTTATCATGCTTGTCTTGTTCTTTTGATTAATTATAATTGCTTGTAATTTTCATTTGCTAATCTAGTTGTTGTATTTGTTGTTTGTTTCTTTCTTGTTCTCTTTTTCTTTATCCTTAAACAACTATGATGCTTAAGCTTGATTCTTGCCAAGGTGAGATCTCAAATAGCTAGTTGTAATCTTCTAACATCTTTCTTTCTATCTTCCTCCTTTGTTTTATTTTCTTTTCCTTATAATGGGTGAGTAGTTTTCATACTTATTAGGATAGGATAAGGAAAGTTTGAGAGAAGGAAATCTCTCTCACTCTTTTCTTGCCCAACATCTTAATTCGGACTCCCGTTAATTAAACCACAATCCGCTCCCTACGGCACCCTATCCTACATGATAGCGGTGATTCCTTAGTGAGACCGGTTGTGGTTGAATTAACCGGAGGTTAAGGCTAAGAGCCAAGAACGGACGGACAAGCACCAAAAGGAAGAATTTATGCGTTGGAAAGTCTAGCTTATACTCGCAAGTTCCTTCCTAGTCGTGCTAATCCCCATTGTTGCCGATTACCGTAACACCGATATTAAGAGTGGCAATGAAAGAAGTGAGCGACTCCTAACTCAATCTAACCTAATCCTAACCCTAACAAGCTCTCTTTATATATCATTTTAGCACATAAGTAATCTAAAAACAAACCTCGACATTTGGACTTAACTCGTTAAAAGCACATAGAAAAAGATTCCCATCTCCCTGCGGACGACCCGTACTTAACCGGCTAGCTACAAACGAAACCGTCTTGATTGCGGTAATAAACTTAGCACGCAAAAACACTACCAATCATGGCCATTGTCATGATGATGGTCAACAAGTCCAACCTAGTCAACCGGTCAACTAAGTCAACAAGTCAACAAAGTCAAACTTTCAACCCAACCATGGCACAATAATACTTAATTAATATTATCATTAATCATATTTCTTATTCTCATTAGGGTTTAGCAAAAGTCAACAGTCAACAACCCTAATGAGAATCCTCTGCCTCTGTCTCTGTCAACCGTGCATACACACCCGCATCCGCGTTCCGAGGAACACGAATACAAACGAGATAAAACCAATCCCAAAACGTACACTAGGATCAGGCTTAAACCAAAGCCCGCTAGTGATAACTGCCCGGACACTAAACGTGCACAAGTGCACGGATGTGACTGAACCCTGTTGCAAAACCATGCGACCTCTACTCTTTTGCCTAAAGGCGAATAGCTCTCTATGTGGGACTCTAAAGACTCGACACTACGCTGGCAGTGGGTTTAACCACAGACCGCAAGCGGCACTAGATGTGCGTAACGGCCCCCAGGTAGATGCCGATAAGAAGACGGACGAGGTGAAACCCATCTGAACTCCTACTGAGCCTAAATGTGACAATCTGCGTACATCCGGTCTGTTCGTCTGAGAATATCGCATGGCGGGCCTAGGGGGCGGTAAACGTCAGTCCTCTAATAGCGGTACAAGTCTGTTGGAGAAAGTGCCCTCAAAGTCAATTATTGGATCGCAGGTACGTGATTGCAATGATTGAGGCAGGACCTATACCGATATGACAGTCTTGCTCGAGATGATAGTTTGCTATCTGGTTTGTCTTTATTATTATATACATGCTTTAGTTCACTATTACATGATGATAGAGCCCATAGGATTCCTGCTTGACTACCGGCAGTATGATGGCGATCATATACGTGGGAGCTGGGGTCTGTAAGCACATCCTTAAAGTGTCCCTAGTCGTGGGAGTTTCGAGACAGGGCATCGATAATCCAGAGTAGACTAGTGTATACAGTCGAGACCCCGACGAGGGGCGACGGCCGGTCTCACAATCCATTGGTGTCAGTCGGATCACCTAAGATGTATACAGGTGCTCATTAGGTTATGAGTACACCGGACAGGACTCGCCGGGATCATGCTAGTTGGTATTATACATATCGTCAGATAGCAGTTCCCTGGTGACATGTGTACAGGTTAGTTCATCGACCTGAGGTCGTCATTTTTCTCGTGTGAGTTCCCACTGTGGTTTGATTTCTACCCTACCACGGCTCAAAGGAGTCGTGCAAACAGGTCTTTTTTGGGTACAGTCCCGAGCCACATGGAGGCAAGTGAGTGGATCTGTAGGGGATTCGTCTCTCCCGGTATTGGGGGTGAGATCGCGCTGTGTCTAGGAGAGCCATTACACAAAGCCCTCGGCCGAGACAGGAGATTTACTGGTAGGTACTCCAGTAGTATCTTAGGGAGTTCTGGGCCACTCTCTGACACGACTTATACCTCTATTGGGGGTCTGACGTTACCAGCCCCTAGGCCGATATGCGATACTCATAGACGAACGGACCGGACTGTATGTATATTGTCACTGTTAGGCTCAGTAGGGTTTATGGATGAGTTCGCTCGTCAGCTTCCCTTCCAATCAATACATAGGCAACCGTTACGTACAGCCAGTACCTCTGACGTGCTAGTAGTTATACCCAGTGCCAGTGTGTTGATGAGTCATTAGAGTCTCCCACAGACACTTTCCCAAGTTCGGGCGAAACGTTGTAGAGGCCGTATGGTTTTATGGCAAGATTCGGAAAATGCACGTGCGTTTTCGCACGTGTCATATTTCGGGCAGATAATACTGGTCGACTTTGGTTTAAGCCGGATCCGAGTATTATACTGTGTAGATATAATATTTTTGTCTCAGTTGCATTTGTATTCGGTCGTAATACAAATGCGGGTATGTTTATACTGATACGGGGTTATCCTGAAATTCGTTTCAGGGTCACGTTTGGAAGTTGCCAGTTTTCAGTTTTCTATCAGCCGTATTTAACATTCGGTTAAATACGGATTTATCTTTTCTTGAGATGAGTGTGGAAGTTTCTAGAGGCTTCTAGAAGGTGGTGACTAGGTTCATGCATCTTTGTGACTCATTAGTGCATTTAATGATGTTTGATGACTAGGGTTAATGATTCATCATTTGCATTAAATATGTCCATACTAGATGTTATTGTGACTCATCCTTTCTTTTGCTTTGTGGTTACCACTCCTTGCTCCTACACTCACTCTCTCCTCTCTATAAAGTGGTCGGCCCCTCCCCTCTTGTGAGGTTATGGTTTTGTTCACTAGGGAAAAGATTATGATAGATTTGTATATGGAAATTTCATATAGCTCAAATTCTTATCACCCGATTCCAAAAGGCAACTTCATTAACCGTTCGTCCATAGCTTTGGACGTAACGAGACAAAGTGTTCTACTCTTTCTCTACATCATCTTGGTCGTCTCTTCTAGCAAACTTGACAATCGAGTTGCCTCGGTTCAGAGGCAGGAGCCCGTTTAAAGATCCGTCGATGTGGTGCCACCTGGACGAGAAGATTGAAGATTCAGCAGATCGGAGTAGCCGCAACAAAGCGTGGGATGATGGTTGAAGACCGAAGGACTCGGATCATTCGGTATAACTCTTCTACCCACTTTGTAGTTTGTTAGTTTAGCTTTAATGGCAGATCCGGGTTATAGTACGCGATAGCGCCAGTTGTAAAAAGTTTTGTTCCGCATTTGGCGTCTGTTAGACGGCCGGGACGCTACCGTGGACTTACAGTGATATCAGAGACTCACCATTAAGCTATACTAACTTGTGCTAACGCGTTTAAAATATCGATCGAACGGATTTTCGAAAACCGCAAATTCCAAGTTCTGAGTTTCTGTTAATTTTAAATGATGTCTAAAAATAATTTTACATATGCCAGAAAATCAAGCAGGGCTTTTATAGAATACTGGAGAAAAACGACCAACTGCGTCGACCGTACAGCCGCGGAAACGTGGTCAAAGCCTTGCTTTGACCGCGGAACCGCGGCGCATTTGGTGACTCAGTTGGCAATTTTTCTCCTGTTGTTTCTAAATTGGAAATTGTGGTGTTTGGTACTGTTCTTTTGGGTCCAGATTTTGTTACTGTACAGCAGATGTACGTGGGGCCCACTTCGGGAAATTTAGTCGATCGAAATTTTAAACTTGTTAGTATGCGGTACTTACTTTATATCTCCGACCGGGAATGTCATTTGATCGGTAAACCGCGTCTAATTGCTATAGTTCTTTTAGACGGGTTTGCGAACGTGACATTCGCGTTGATGTTCTGTATTGTGCTGTGATGTTGCGGTTTTGTCGTGGTGGATAGCAGTATGCAATGGTAGTGCAGTTTGGATTTATTTGTACATTTGATATTGCGGGGCGAACGTCTAACATGTGGACTGCCGTCACTGCCTGTTGTATAATATTCTTTTGGGGTACAACCGGGTTGAGGTCGATATACCCGTTGTACATATTTTTATTTCTGTACTAGGTTTATCCCGCGACGGAGTGCACGGATAGCCGGGTTCTGGAGGGCAACGGGTCCGTATCTCATGGCTTCGAGAGGCAAAGGGACCTCACTCTAGAATTGGCAGACTATTCGCCGCACTCGTAGGGGGTACAGGTTGACCCGAGGAGGGGTGCTCAATTTACCGGATTCCGTGAAGTGCCGAGTATTCCATTCACTATGTTGTGAGGACTACCTCGCTTCAGGTTTTGGCGGGTAACTTGACGCACTTGTAGGGGTCTAGGTTTCATTGCACAGGCTATCCACAAGACCAGGGGAACGTCGGGTTTCAGCAGCGGCTCTGTGAAACCCGGGGATCCCAGATTATCTGTATTGTTCTGTGATGCTTATTACTTTTCTGTAATGTTGCATATTATCATGCCTGGAGCGATTATTGTATATTGGTATATATACTATTAGATGTTGTATATGTTTTACACCCGTGCTAGTCCAGCCCCCGCTCTTTCGTTAGTTAAGTAACCTAACGGGTGATGACGGGACCCAGTGACGAATGCGGATGGCATATACGTACATTTTATTTTCGTTCTTTTCTGGTGTGATTGATTGATGGGACTACATTGATTCTTATCATTCCAAGGATAAAACAAACATATATTTGATGTTGTTGGAACAAATTTTAAAAGGTGTTATTACAAAGATGTTTCCTTTTGTTTTGCATAGCGGTATTCAGTTGGAATATCCTGCACCTCACTCCACGAGGCAAGGGCCGATATCCCTTCACCGGGAGTGACCCCTTGGGCAGAAGATTACATCAGGGTAGTAACTTCAATATAGTCGATTACAAGTTGCTTTGCATCGAGGTATTCAGTTGGAATATCCTGCACCTCATTCCACGAGGAAAGTGCCGAGATCCCTTCACCGGGAGTGACCTCTTTAGCAAAGGTTTTTCGTCACTATATTTTTATAAAAAGCTATCAGTTTCCTTCAACGAGATCAAGTTCATTACGTTAAAGGTTTTTCACCAAAAACCAGCCGTAGCCCTCCGTCATTTCTTATGGATAGTCAGTAGTATTCAAGCTATGTTTGTTGGCCAAAGTCAAGGCATGGTGTTTGGTAGTTGTTGAATATTCATCTATTGCAAATATAGGTGCGTTGGTTTGGGACAGTCGTATTACCTTGTTGGCCAAAGTCAAGGGTATGTACGGGTGGGTTCAAATTAACCTGGACAATGACGGGTAGAACTTGACATGTGACTTATGATTTGTTGGCCAAAGTCAAGGTCATAAGAGCATGAGGCAAAAATAAGATCGGGAGTTTCAAACATACAGGAAACTTGCCAGGCATGCGCATACCTTCTGGAGTGTGATAACTTGAGTGGCTTCCATCAAGTTATCATGCGATGATAGTTGGATCCCGATTCTTACTGATGAGTTGGTTTACTCTTCGGGTGATCCCGACTAATTCTTCTTTCAGGTTTGGAGGAGAATTTGAGATTACAGTGGGAGGTTTTCTGATTAGATAAAGTGATAATCATTCTGATCTAGGTTAGAGTGCACGCAGAGTGTTTCTTTTCTCTTTCTCTCTTTGGCAGCGACCTTTGACCGGCCCTAAACTTTGACTCAGTGACCAAATTGACCGAACCTTCTTAAAATACTGGCTTTTGGATTGTCCGAGTTGCATAAGTCATTGCCGCTCTTTCTTTTACCCTTTGCATTTCTCAGAACACCCCGTATTACTACGGATATCCACTTCTATTGGATAGATCCATCGTATGGTTATATACGAACTCGAAGGGACTTCTTCGAGGATGGATCCAGGTTCAGAAGAAATAGAATTGGTTTATTCAGTTGTCTTTTATTATCACCTTCTCTCAGGTTGCGAGGGCTCCTTAGTTTAGGAGAGTACACCTATTACGCTTATTGGATAGTTTTCTTCCAAACCATAGGCAGGTGCTGAAAGGTAGGGAATGAAGAAAACCAATTAGCCTAAGTAGGGTGTACAGAAGGTAAATGGCTAAAGACAAAATAAAGCGATTAGAAAGAGGGCAAAGTAAATTGCGACTGTTATCATTCACGACCTAAACCATGTATTTCATCGCCACTCCTATTTCACCTTTGCTTTTTTCCCCAGTTCGGGAGAAATAGAATAAGGTATTATTCAGTTGTCTTTAATCATCACCTTCTCTCAAGTTACGAGTACTCCATGATTTAGGAGGGTACACCTATTATGCTTACTGGATAGTCTTCTTCCAAACCATAGGCTGGTGCCGAACGGTAGGAAAGGAAGAAAACCATTTAGCCTAACGATGGTGTACAGAAGGTAATGAATAAAGACAAATGAAGGGATTTGGAGAGATGGCAACGAAATATACGGTTACAGTCATGAATAGGATTATGGAAAAGGCATTACTAGGAATACCAGGATACCCCTACGAGACATTTTAATGTTTCAGTTTCACTGCGCATTGTTAAAAGAAAACGGTTTTCCCGATTAGATACTTACTCCAGGGTATGTATTTACCAGGTTTCATTCTCATATCTGTATGGTTTTTTTAGATGATGAGTGAGAGTAAGTTATTGGGAATTAGGTGATCATCCTCATTATATCGGAATTCATTGTAATTAATGATATTTGAGAAAATCACCTGGGTACAGTTTTCAACCTACGATGCACAGGTTTTGAGTTATTCAACTCAGCGGGCTTATACAGAGTATTGTATGTTGTCCAGTGTCCGTCAGGACAAAGGGGTAGGTCCTCGTACTATGTTCTGTTTACTTATTTCTTCTCTAGTTCTTAGACAAGTGTTTCGTAGAAATACAATGTCTAAGTTTTGAGAAGTTATGGGTATAAGAATAAAGTAGAGAACCAGGCGTCACAAGTATCGGGATTCTTCAAAGAGTTCGAAGATGTAGATTCTTGTGATTGGTATTCAGATGATAGTAATGGTTTTGAGAAACTTGTTTCTCTTTCGGGTTACTCATAATTGGATGGATTCCTAAGTTGAGTAATGTTGATTAACCTCTCTCCATTAAGTAGATATGCACTAGAGACAGCTGCATGATTTGAATCTGGTTCCAATAAAATTAGTGCCTATATTTCTATATTGGATATAGAATGGTTCATATCTTAACGATGTTAAGATACGGGGAGTTGTCCGGCTTATGCTTAAAACCAGACACTGGATAACTCAAGGCACGTTTCTGTAATGGCAGTTTGTAGGTTGACCCGGGCTTAGTCGAGGGTTAACTTTCTACCATCTGGAAGATCAATAGTGATATTGTTCTTGACTCACCACAGTTTTAGTAAAATGGATTTTTTCTGAAAACAGTAGTAGGAGTATGGTAGAACTGGAAGTGATTCCAGAACCGCAAACGATTACGGAAAATTTAATAGGACCTATATATTCAATCAGGTTTGACATTCCAATAGCCACTCCGCAGATATGGTGGGTAACCTCAGACACCCGAGAGGTACTCCGGTAGCCTCAAGGACGGTGACAGGGAGGTTCTTGTTTACCCAGACTTGACACTATGGTTGTTCCAGGCTATAAGACCCGGCAGGAGGATAAGTATAGCGTCGTTCTAAACTAGATTTAGAAGTGTACGTATATATTATTCTGCCAGAGGGTTGTCGTAATCAGTGGGAGCAGTGGAAGAATAGTGGGCAAGTTGCTTATGTCTATTTATAGGCTTGAGCAGATATAGCGGAGATAAGATCATCTAATTTTGATGAGACTGTCATGGCTTTGACTTCATCAGAATAGGGGATGGATCTGTTGAGAAGGTAGTAGGGTGTGATGTCCTGGTATTTGGATGACACACACAGAGTAGGAAGTAAAATTCCTATACTACGATCGGTTGTACTTTGGTCGTCACACAGTTGTTTCTCCACAAAGGATATGGATATAATATCTAACATTCTGGTTACTAGATCTATGGTTTTAGATCTAAATTTGGGTAGTTTCCCAATATGGGTACTTTGACAATATTCTAATAGTATTTTAGAATAGATGACTCCTGGCATGGTGGTGTACCTGCAGGTGATGGAGTCACCCTCTCTAAAGGTGTCTTAGAGACTAAAGGAGAGAGGGATGTGCATGATTGGCGGATCACTTGCTTAGGCAATTGAGTCAATCATGAGATGTCAAGTACCACACCAGATGTTGTTTTTGTACTAGATGTGATAAGTTAATATTAAACCAATCCTGGAGAAACATAAGGAAGCAGATTTAGAACATAAGTGAATGTTCTACGGATTTGATGACGGTAGCCTCCTTCGGGAGACGGTTATCTTTCCAGGCTTCAAAGGTGACATGGGTGACAAAGTGATTGTCAGAGTTATAGTTTTCCTTCTGACGAGGGACAGTATTATGGACAGGTGGTCCAAGAAGATACTGTGGGAGGCATGGTGCTGGATACTGATTAGGTTCAATTATCGATACAGTCTAAGAAGTTTGGATTTGGAGTTCATTTATGAACTAGGTCCTATCAGATATTCAGACATATTCTAAGACAGGTATTACTCGATTCGGGAGATGGCTTTCTCCGCGAACTTGAGACTAAGAGAGACATAGAAAGAAACATCAGGGCGGATCCACTCACTAAGGCTATTTCTCGAACACAAGAGTTTTACAAACTAGCTTTGTGAAACTGATTAGTAGAGGAGTTGGATGTTCGGTATCACACGGGCTGTGAGTATGCGACATCGCAATAATTAGCCTTAAGTGTAAGTGGGAGATTGTTGGAGATTGTGCCCTCAAAGTCAATTATTGGATCGCAGGTACGTGATTGCAATGATTAAGGCATGACCTATACCGATATGACAGTCTTGCTCGAAATGATAGTATGCTATCTGGTTTGTTTTTATCATCGTATACATGCTTTAGTTTGCTATTGCATGTTGATAGAGCCCATAGGATTCTTGCTTGACTACCAGCAGTATGATGGCGATCATATACGTGGGAGCTGGGGTCTGTAAGCACATCCTTAAAGTGTCCCTAGTCGTGGGAGTTTCGAGACAGGGCATCGATACTCCAGAGTAGACTAGTGTATACAGTCGAGACCCCGATGAGGGGCGATGGCCGGTCTCACAAGCCATTGGTGTCAGTCGGATCACCTAAGATGTATACAGGTGCTCATTAGGTTATGAGTACACCGGACAGGACTCGCCGGGAACATGCTAGTTGGTATTATACATATCGTCAGATAGCAGTTCCCTGGTGACATGTGTACAGGTTAGTTCATCGACCTGAGGTCATCATTTGTCTCGTGTGAGTTCCCACTGTGGTTTGATTTCTACCCTACCACGTCTCAAAGGAGTCGTGCAAACAGGTCTTTTTGGGGTACAGTCCCGAGCCACATGGAGGCAAGTGAGCGGATCGGCAGAGGATTCGTCTCTCCCGGTATTGGGGGTGAGATCACGCTGTGTCTAGGAGAGCCATTACACAAAGCCCTCGGCCGAGGCAGGAGATTTACTGGTAGGTACTCCAGTAGTATCTCAGGGTGTTTTGGGCCACTCTTTGACACGACTTATACCGCTATTGGGGGTCTGACGTTACCAGCTCCTAGGCCGATATGCGATACTCATAGACGAACGGACCGGACTGTATATATATTGTCACTGTTAGGCTCAGTAGGGTTTATGGATGAGTTCGCTCGTCAGCTTCCCTTCCAATCAATACATAGGCAACCGTTACGTACAGCCAGTACCTCTGACGTGCTAGTGGTTATACCCAGTGCCAGTGTGTTGATGAGTCATTAGAGTCCCCCACAGACACTTTCCCAAGTTCGGGTGAAATGTTGTAGAGGACGTATGGTTTTATGGCAAGGTTAGGAAAATGCACGTGCGTTTTCGCACGTGTCATATTTCGGGCAGATAATACTGGTCGGCTTTGGTTTAAGCCGGATCCGAGTATTATACTGTGTAGATATAATATCTTTGTCTCAGTTGCATTTGTATTCGGTCGTAATACAAATGCGGGTATGTTTATACTAATACGGGGTTATCCTGAAATTCGTTTCAGGATCACTTTTAGAAGTTGCCAGTTTCCAGTTTTCTATCAGCCGTATTTAACATTCGGTTAAATACGGATTTATCTTTTCTTGAGATGAGTGTGGAAGTTTCTAGAGGCTTCTAGAAGGTGGTGACTAGGTTTATGCATCTTTGTGACTCATTAGTGCATTTAATGATGTTTGATGACTAGGGTTAATGATTCATCATTTGCATTAAATATGTCCATACTAGGTGTTATTGTGACTCATCCTTTCTTTTGCTTTGTGGTTACCACTCCTTGCTCCTACACTCACTCTCTCCTCTCTATAAAGTGGTCGACCCCTCCCCTCTTATGAGGTTATGGTTTTGTTCACTAGGGAAAAGATTATGATAGATTTGTGTATGGAAATTTCATATAGCTCAAATTCTTATCACCCGATTCCAAAAGGCAACTTCATTAACCGTTCGTCCATAGCTTTGGACGTAACGAGACAAAGTGTTCTACTCTTTCTCTACATCATCTTGGTCGTATCTTCTAGCAAACTTGACGATCGAGTTGCCTCGGTTCAGAGGCAGGAGCCCGTTTAAAGATCCGTCGACGTGGTGCCACCTGGACGAGAAGATTGGAGATTCAGCAGATCGGAGCAGCCGCAACAAAGCGTGGGATGATGGTTGAAGACCGAAGGACTCGGATCGTTCAGTATAACTCTTCTACCCACTTTGTAGTTTGTTAGTTTAGCTTTAATGGAAGATCCGGGTTATAGTATGCGATAGCGCCAGTTGTAAAAAGTTTTGTTCCGCATTTGGCGTCTGTTAGGCGGCCGGGGCGCTACCGTGGACTTACAAAGTCGTGTCAGAGTGTAGCCCAGAACACCCTGAGATAACACTGGAAACCTACCAGTATATCTCGCTTGCCCTGGCCAGGGACTTTGTGTAATGGCTCTCTTAGACACAGCGCGATATCAACCCCCAATACCGGAAGAGACGAATCCTGTCTAACCGTCACTGCCTCCAAGTGCTTCGGGACTGCACCCAACTACTACCTATTTGCATGACTCCTTTGAGCCGTGGTAGGGTAGTAATCAAAGTACAGTGGGAACACACTCGAGGCGAAGTGACAGTGTCAAGTCAGCGGACTAAGCTGTACTCATATCACCTGGGAACTGATAACTGACGATAGGTATAGTACCAACCAACAGTTCCCGACGAGTCCTATCCAGTGTACTCGTAACCTAACGAGCACCCGCATACTATCTCAAGTACGTCGTACTGACGGCTGTGGGACAGACCGTCTCCCATGCTGGGATGAGAAGCGCATACGCTAGTCTACTCCGGAGTATCGATGCCCTGTCTCGATAGTCCTATGACTAGGGACCTGCATAAGGATGTGCTTGTGGATTACCCAGCCCCCACGAGTGTGACTGCCATCACAACGCTGGTAATCAAGCAAAGATCCTAAGGGCTCCACTAATGTGTATAGGTGATATACTAAAAGAAACACATGTACACATTAAAGTAGAAACAAACCAAGTAGCATACTACTATTTTGAGCAAGATTTTCTATACAAGGTAGATATCCCAAGCTTTCATTAAGTAATATACAAATTAGTATGATACAGTAATGGCCTCTAGGGCATATACACTAACAATGATCATATCAGGCACCCACAAGCCATCAGCGGTACTAGCTGGACGTAACGGCTACCCGGGTATTGAGTGATTAGAAGATCAACAAGCAAGCCTGCTCTTACTCCTGTAAAGCTTGTCAGTAACACTACCGTACAGTCCGGTCTTTTCGTCTGATATGTCGCATATCTAGTCTAGGGGTGGTAAACGTCAGACCCCAGTAACCGATAAGTCATGCCGATGTGAGGCTCATAACGGGTTGAGAAACTACTGATAACACTTACTAGTAGATCTCCGTATCAGCCCTGGCTAGGGACTTCCTGTTATAGCCAATCGAGCACAGCGCAACATCAACCCCCAATACCGGGAGAGACGAATCCCCTCATATCGCTCATTACCTCCATGTGATTCGGGACTGTACCTAAAAGCCACCGTTTTGCACATTATCTTGAACGTGGTAAGGTGGAAATCAAAGCACAGTGGGAATCACACAACACTCTATGACAATCTCGGGTCTACAGACTAACCTGTACCAGTGTCACCGGAGAACTGCTATCTGACAATAGGTATAATACCAACTAGGAGTTCTCGGCGAGCCCGTTCAGTGTACCCAGTCTCCACTGAGAACCCGTATACCATCTTTGATGTCAAACACCAATGAATGTGGGATCATCCATCGCCCATCATATGGGTCAAGAAGCATATACGCTAGTCTACTCTGGAATATCGATGCTCTGTCTCGATACGCCCTCGATTAGGAACAATTAAAGTATGTGATTTTCAAACGTCGTCTATTTGCTATTTGTCGTTTAGACGGGGTTGCACATACTTTCTTTTACTGCTGTGATGTTGATATTTGCTATTTGTCGTTCAAAACTTTCTAAGTTGGCCAAAGCAAAGATAACACTAAGTGAAATCTGGGGAAAATCAAATAAGACCAAAAATACCAATTTACAAAACCCCAGACACAGGATGAAAATAAGGTAAATAAGTGAATAGTGAACTGGCCAGGCCGGTTTTTTTTAAGTTTGGCTGGACAAACTTACATGTAATTGCCTCGTTTTCATTGTGTGTCATATTCATGTCTAGATTAAGTCTCTGCACTTGTTTAAAAAAATTTCAGAGATCAAAAAAATTTCAGAACAGAGAGTGGGTTTTGAAATCGGAATTTTTCGGTTTTGAAACTAATGCATCGCGTACTATTAGTTTCTAATGTTTGGGTGGCTCTGATACCATGTTGGGGTTCCTAGCGCCCTGGCCGTCGACCGCGGCCATTGCGGAATGAAAAATTTTGGTGTTTAAAATACTTGGCGCTAGAAACAACTACCTAGAATCGAAACCAACATGAAACTAGCAATCTAAGAGAGTCTATCTACTGTGATAGAAGTTGTTATACCGAATGATTCATGTCCTACGGTCTTCTACCCTCTTCTTTGGCTCCTTGAGGTGTCCTCGGTTGAGTTTGGCCACCGGTCTTCCTCCGTCGAAGATGGTCCACCCGAGGGATGTAGCTCATCACTCTAGCTCCACACTAAGAATCTAGTGAAGCAATTAGAGACTCTAAGTTTCTAATCTAGAGTGCCTAGGGATGTAGTGAGTTACTCTAAGTGTGTATCTATCTCTCTTCTACCCTTGTTTCTCAACACATGAGATGGTAAGGTAGAAGATGAAGATGAAGGAGGAGGAGCTCGAGAAAGGTAGTGAAGAGAGAAGAAGCAAATGGTGAGAGTGAGACTCATGTCAAAAATGAACCATCCTCTTTTAGAGAGAAAATATGAAGCAAGGTTTTGTAAAACCATTTTCCAAATATAATATAGCAACCATACTTGAATAGTGAGCACAAATGAATTAACAATTCATTTGTTAACACTATTCAAGAATGGGTCTCACCATACTCTCTTCTTTACCTTTACACCTCATTTCCATTTAATTTAATAAATGGATAAACCAAAATGAGGTGTCCACCTTCTAGAATGTTTTCCGTATAAATACGGATTACACTCAACTGTATATACATACCTGTATTCGTACCAAAATACGAATACCCAAAGAGATAGAATAACACAAAGAACATAATACTGGAATATACATATCGAAATATATTTACGTAAATTATTAAATCAATACCTAATTTAATAATCCGGCTCAAACCCAAGCCGACTAGTATTATCAACAGTCCGATCGAAAGTCCGGGTAACTAGTACAATCATTCGATCGGAACCCTGCATGTATCAAAATACGTCATCTACATCATTTTGCCTGAACCAGGAAAACCCTCTATATGGGACTCTAAAGACTCATCAATATGCTGGTAGTGGGTTTAACCACAAGCACGTCAGCGGCACTAGCTGTACATAACGGCTATCCAGGTATTGAGCGAAAGGAAGGCTGACGAGCAAACTCATCTGAACCCCTACTGAGCCTGTCAGTGACAATCTCCATACAGTCCGGTCAGTTCGTCTAAAGAGTATCGCATATTGAGTCTAGGGTGGATAAAGTCAGACCCCTAATAACGCGATATTTCGTGTCGGTATGAAGCCCATAACCAACTGAGAAACTACCGATCCAAATCAGTAATTCTCGTCTACCTTGGCCAAGGATTTTTGGTGATGGACACCTATGCACCGTGCGACTTCAACCCCCAATACCGAGAGAGATGAATCCCCGACGATCTGCTCACTGCCTCCATGTGGCTCGGGATTGTACCCAACTAAAACCTGTTTGCACGACTTCTTTGAGCCGTGGTAAGGTAGTAATCAAAGCACAGTGGGAACTCACACGAGACAAATGACGATCTCAGGTCGACAGACTAACCTGTACTCATGTCACCTGGGAACTGCTATCTGACAATAGGTATAATACCATCTAGCATGTTCCCGGCGAGTCCGTCCAGTGTACTCATAACCTAATGATCACCTGTATACTATCTAAGGTGACTAACTAACACCAATGGCTTATAAGACCGGCCACCGCCCCTCGTCGGGGTCTCGAAAAGTATACACTAGTCTACTCCGGAGTATCGATGCCCAGTCTCGATACTCCCTCGACTATAGACATTTAAGGATGTGCTTATAGACTACCCAGCTCACACGTATATGATCGCCATCATAATGCTGGTAGTCAAGAAAGAATCATATGGGCTCTATCAACATGTAATAGTGATCTGTAATACCACATAATGCATGTACATGATGATAGAGACAAACCAGATAGCATACTATCATTTTGAGTAAGGTTGTTCTACCCGTATAGGTCATCCCTCAATCATCACAATCGCGTACCTGCGATTACAATAATTGACTTGAAGGCACTATATCCAACACTATATATATATATATATATATATATATATATATATATATTAATAACTTAATAAACCAAACCCTCAACTCTCTCTCCTCTCTATTTCTTTTCTTCTTCTTCTCCCCCGCAGCGAAACCCAAACCCTAGCCCACGCCCGCGACCTCGCCATCGCCGATCTCACTTCGTCGTCAGTACCACCTCCTCATCCTCACTACCCTCACCACTTCAACCCACTTCTCCCTCCTCCCGAAGCTCAGCACCCCGACGACAACCTCCTGCAGCAACCCCAGAAACCCAACACATCGCCGCCAGACCTTGTCATCGCCAAAACCTCGTTGTCCCCCTCACCTCACCCTCACCTCCAAGACATCCTCTCCCCCTTCTCCTTCCTCCCGACCCCTGCAACCCCAACGCTGACCCCTGCAACAAACCCCGACCCCAACCTCGCTGTCACCCCTCGTCGCCGGAAACTTGCCGTCCCCATCACCATCACCCCCGCCTTCATCTCCTCACCCATTTCTCCTCTCCGCGACACCCAGACCTCCACCAGCACCATCAACCCTCGGCTGCAACAACCTCGACGACCCCAACACTAACCCAAGAACCCCTGCTACCTCGCCGTCGACGGAAGCTCATCGTCGTCGTCATCCCACCTCTATTCTCGCCACCACCAGAGCCCGACACAACAACAACCACTACTCTTCTTCGTGTTCTTTTCTTGATCGGTTCTTGATTCTCTGATCAGCTCTCCGAAGTTGCACGTGTCACCGACGATCTAGACGACCCAGTCACCATCGTTGTCCAGCCTGGTCACCACATCACGTCACTGCTCAGTCAGGTCCAGTCCTACACACGTAAGTGCATCATGACGTTATTCCGACGTCGGATGTAGCATCCGTATCTCGACGTGAGATCTGATCAGGCAAGTTTTAACTTGCAACATGCTATGTTATAATATATCTATATTTATATGAATAAGAATAGTGTGTGTGTTTTATTATTCAGCAAATATTACCGATTTACAGTTTTACGGTATCCGTTCGTATCTGTACTGATAATCGTTTATCTAGTTGCATGCCGGAATATCATGATATTATTAGACTACTACATCAGTACTACATGTTATCTAGTTTGCATCATACTTGGTAATGAACGTATAATGGTTATTACAGATAGATACATATGCATCCTGGTATCAATTGTGTTTACCGTGTTCCGATATTGATTACAGTTTCACATTGGGTATCTATTTGGTTAATATACATCACATGACATGTTCACGACACACTACCTAACTTGTTACTTGGATTTTATTGCTAATGCCAACAATACTGATGTGTTGTCCTGACGGACGTGACTTGTTGTCTACAAAAACAAAACCTGTACCTGCTTGATCCTGGGTTGGCATTAGATTTACATCATCAATACCTGACTTGAACACGATCGAAGTACTTATGCCAGGTAACACTTCGTATTTGATGAACTTACAAGTCTAGTCCACTCTTGTCAATCAGATCAAAGCAGCTCAAGCAAATGATGCCAAGCTACAAAAGATCCGAGAACAAGTAGAAAGTAGACTTCAAACTGACTTCGTCATCCACGAAGATAGATCCTTGTGATATGGAAGTCGGTTATGTGTACCAAATGGCCCAGTTCGAGAAGAGTTGATGAAAGAAGCTCATAGCTTTCCTTATTCTGTACACCTCGGTGGTACAAAAATGTATAAGGATCTACGGCAACACTACTGGTGGCATGGAATGAAGCGCAAGGTAGACAGAAGCGTAGCCAAGTGTTTGGTGTGTCGGCAAGTAAAGCCTGAACATCACAGAACTGCTGGTCTACTTCAGCCGTTACAAATCCCATAATGGAAATGGCAGAACATTACCATGGACTTCGTGACTGCCCTTCCTCACACACGAAGGGTAACGACGCAGTATGGGTTATTGTGAATCGACTCACCAAGCCGGCTCGCTTCATTCCATTTCGAGTTGGCCAATCTACCGAGACGTTAGCAAGGAAGTACATGGAGGTAAGTATGAATCTAAAGTAAGATTTAACCTCAAGATGTTATTTTTGATACCCATGAAACTCATGCAGGAGATTGTGAGATTACGTGGAGTACCGGTTTTCATCGTCTCCGATCGTGATACCAAATTCCGATCACAGTTTTGGCAGAGTCTGTAAGCTAGCCTGGGAACGAGTCTGAACTTCAGCACGGCTTACCATCCACGAACGGACGGACAGTCCGAGCGAACAATTCAGATTCTGGAAGACATGCTAAGAGCTTGTATGTTAGACTTCGGAGGTTCATGGGAAGATCACATACACCTTATGGAGTTTTCATATAACAACAGCTATCAGGCAAGCATTGGAATGGCACCATTTGCAGCACTCTATGGAAGGAAGTGTCGTTCACCATTAAGTTGGGACGGCGTTGGAGATCGTGAACTCCTTGGACCAGAGATGATTGTGGCAACTGTGGACGTAGTTCACACGATCAGGGAAAGAATGTACATAGCTCAAGATCGACAGAAGCATTGGGCTGATGCAAAGGTCTGACACCTGGAGTTCCAACCTGGAGACCATGTTTTTCTGAAGATTTCTCCATACCGAGGAGTGATCCGCTTTGGCAAGAGGGGTAAGCTCAGTCCCAGATACATAGGACCGTTCGACATTCTCGAACGAGTCGGAGAAGTGGCATATCGTTTGACACTACCACCCTCATTGGAAGGAGTGCACAACGTATTCCACATATCCCAACTACGAAGATATGTGAGTGACCCCAGCTACATCCTTGATCACTCAGAACTCACAGTCCAGACTGACCTGACTTGCGAGCAACAACCCGTTGAGATCCTGGACCGAAAGGTGAAGACACTGCGGAATAAGAAAGTAAACTTGGTCTGAGTGATGTGGAGAAAAGATTCGCCAGGAGAATCAACGTGAGAACAAGAAGAAGACATGCATGCAAGATACCCTCACTTATTTGTAAATTAGTCTCTATGTAAATGTAAATTTCGAGGACGAAATTTTTATAAGGAGGGTAGAATGTAACAACTCTGAATTTACAGGAATTTTCCAGCTTAATATACAGAAATGAGTTATACAGTCTGAGGTTGAGTTATAAGTTAATTTTGTTAAATAACAGCAAGAAACAACTTGTAGCTCAATGGTAAAGCTTTGCATTGCTGCGACGTAGCCCCTGTGTTCGATCCCATCAGACACATTATTTTTTTCTGATTTTTCTTTTTAACTTTTTGGAAGCCCAAAAGTTTACACGTGCAATACACATAAAAATGAAAATTCAGAAAAATCAAACATGTGCAAAAGGGTTTAAACACTGATGTGTACACGTGGCACAAATCCAGAGGCATGAAGCCCTAGATCGGCCGGCGGAAATGGGGAATGGGCCGGTACCGACGGTTCAACTGTTGCCAATGAGACCCGGGTTCTGCACACTTGACTCTTCCCCTACCCCTAACTCCCCTGCACTGTTTGATTTCCCTGCAATCAAACAGAGACCCTTCATTTCACCATTTATCATCTTTTTAATGCATTTTAATTCCAAAACCCTAATTCTGCACTATAAATACCACCCCACACTTTGGCTCAGTATCATTCTGAAATTTCTAGCCAAAACTCTCAAAAATTCTTTAAGTACAAGTGGAGTAAAGAGGAGTCAGCAAGCGGTCAACTTCCGGCGAAGGATCGAAACTATTCCAGAGCTCCCGCGACGCCACAACGACAACCCTCTCTTCTTATACCTTTTCTTAACCTAACTAAGTTGTAAGTCCCTCCTAAATTTCTTTTCCCTTCATTGAATTTATCTTTTTATAAAAATCGGTAAAAGTGGAGTTAATACCGATATCACTTTTTCCAACTCCTATAACTCCAATTCCTATTATCTTTTGGTCATACAAATTTTTATACAATACTTGTAATCTTAAACTCTAATATTTAGAATCAAATTTTCATTAAAATTCTCATGTGAAAAAACAATATTAACACTTTTTCATTTAAATACCATGAACTTTAAATATCATCTCTTTTAGTTTTTGTTACAAACATACCTTTAGGAAAACTTCATAAGGTAACGACCTACCTCTCACATACACACTTGGTTTCATAGCACGATACTCTTTGAATGTATTTTTCGTTGCGAAGACATTATTACAAGAAAATACCACTTACTATAAAAAACGGATTTCTTTTAAATTGTATTTTATATTCCTTTGTGATTATACCTCTACAACCCACTTTAGGAGATCCGCTATTGGATGGTGCGGATTATCGCACATCCTTGGGCTAGTACAGCGAGATACAGACCTTCTCACGGTGCATTCGGTCTCAAAAGGTTTTAAATACGGTTTTTAAGAAAAATGAATTTTTCTAATTAAATAAAATTAATTTTTTAATGATTATATAAAATTACAAATCCATATATTTTCAAAATATAATAAACTTACATTTTTTAAAATGAAAGAATTACAAGTTTCACTAAAATACCATCAAGGTACCAACAAAAGACAAGTTTTACAATAAAATACCATGAACTTTCCAAGCTAAGCAATTATCACTAAAATACCTCAAATCCTTAAAATTCATATCCATGAAAACCCTAAATAATATAAATAAATACTCAAGATTTATTTTGAAATTTTATTAAAAATATTTTTCATAAAACCCCCTCGAGTTATATAAAACAATATTTAAGGAATTTATTAAATATAGGTTTAAGCGGGATCAATTCTCTTGAGCCCCAGGGAGCCGGAGAAAGTGAGTGCTTGCCTATTTAAGGTAGAAAACTTTCGGAGTTATCAATGGTAATTGTCTTGGAAAAAGACACAAATCCTGTCGTCCATGTGCAGCAGTTAACGATGACTCCCGAACTTGTTTCAGGATCTAAATCAGTTACAAGTGTCTGACTTAGTCCGAGTCTAACTCAATCCTGAATCCAAACTCAAATCAGAGTCCAATTCAAATATGAATCCAAAGTCTAACATGAATACATGAACTTGAATATGAATACTTGAATTCAAACACCAATATCAAACATGAATACTTGACTTGACTTGACCGAACCATGGTTATAACTTGACCTGACTACTTGAATACATGATTACATCCTGAACATGACTACTTGAACAAATTGTATCCATAGTTTCGGTAAGACTTGTAAATACTCTATACAATACATTACGCGGGGATAACGGGGTAAATTGGTACGGAACGTATTAACGTGGAACGAGATGGTCACTTAAAAGACACCTACATGAACTCTCATGCCGTTGTCCCGTGGGTTTTGACGGGGCCTTGTACTACATATTACCATAGTCCACGGGGTAAGATCGACTCCTCTCATATACACAAATACCTTCTGTACCAATCTACAAACAACTACGTTAGAATAACAAACATATACATGTACAACTTACCAGTTTTATTTACATTACTTGTTATATTCCATTTCTTCTTTTGGAACTTACCGAGCGCTAGTTCGCTGACGACATTCATGTCTATTTCTTTTTTTGGAATGTTCGTCAGGAGGACCGGACTCTCAGGAGATCGAGCCTAGGCAGGAGGACTTAGAGCAGCTCACCGCTCAGCCGGACTACTAGCTCATCTTGTACTTATTTTTATTTTGTATGCCACTGTTTAGGCACTGCTTATTTCATTGTATCTTTTCTTTTTCAAAAACAGTTGTATGTAAAGATGAATGTAAATAAAGGTTGTTGTTTATTATTTTATATCACTTGTCATTCTTGTACATTTTATATATATTGCTTAA
Organism: Agapanthus africanus; assembly: GCA_030015575.1. NCBI lineage: Eukaryota > Viridiplantae > Streptophyta > Magnoliopsida > Asparagales > Amaryllidaceae > Agapanthus > Agapanthus africanus. The sequence continues at coordinate 561,613,572 of CM057345.1, forward strand.
TTACGCTTAACGTATTTATTTCTTAGTAAATACATTGTGGCCCGCCACGTCACCGTTTCCGTACACTGGGAAGGGGGCGTGATAGCACCTATTCTTGTAATACCGAATCAATCTGGCGGATTCGTTGTACATTGTGATCCGTTCGGTAAAGGATTAGGATGTGTGCTACACCAGCATGGAAAAGTTATGGCTTTTGCATCAAGACAATTAAAGGTACATGAACGCAACTATCCACCACATGATCTAGAATTGGCAGCCGTCATCTTCGCACTCAAGATTTGGCGCCACTATCTGTTGGGAGAACGAGTGGATATATACACTAACCACAAAAATCTGAAATATTTATTTACTCAGAAGGAACTCAATATGCAGTAGAGAAGATGGATAGAACTCATGGCAGACTTCGACATCAACCTACAGTATCATCTTGGGAAGGTGAACGTAGTTCCTGATGCACTTTGTGTCACGACCCGAAATATTAGCTAGCGACCAGCACTTAAATCACACGACGTCTACAGGCGTAACGTAATTCAAGTAAGCTGAAACCCATAAATCTAAAACATTTTAAGAAATAAAGAGGTGAAGATTTAAAATAAAGGTATAGTAAATCAAGTTTTGGCTTTTGAAAATTTAGGCAGCAGCTCCCTTGTAAAAACTAACCCCGAAAACGGGTACAACACAGAAAACAATAAAGCATCCCCAAACGGGAGCAAATCACGCCCAACGGCGGAAACAACCACCACAAGTATAAAAACAAGTATACGACGCCCAACGGCGAAGATCCACATAAGGAAATAAAGTAATAGCAAGACATCAATCCCAAAAGCGAACATAAAACCCATCGCTCAAGTCTCGCAACTACAAGTCTTCTAAGTCTGCAACATATACAATTACTATTTTCTGATGATGGAGTGACTAGATACAATATGAATGACAAATACAAGAGGGGCACGATCCAACATGTACCACCTACCAAAAGCAAGTCACCCGAAAGCATCTGTGTGCCAGCGATGCCACAACTGATCCATGCGGTCCACCTGGAAGAACTGTGGCACAACGGGGGTGAGTTGCCAACTCGTGAATAGTAAATAACATATGCAGGCAATCGCAAATACGCACGTACTGCGCTAATCTATCACATGCAAGATGATAGCAATAAATGGCAATATGTATATGCAACAATCATGAAAGGTACTCTATCAGGTACTACTAATACATGAAGCAATAAATGACAATATGTATATGCAAATGTCATGAAAGGTACTCTATCAGGTACTACTAATACATGAAGCAATGCATATAAAATAAATACGGGGTATGGGATAAAACATGTCATCCTCATGGAATCCTCATCGTGGCAAGACCAGTGTCCATCTAGACAATCCAAATCCCAATTTTCTCAAATCGGCCCTTATATCGGCCCTCATATCGGCGATAATATCGGCCCTCATATCAGCCATAACATCGGCCCTCATATCGGCCATAATAATATTTGCAAGATCATTATGATGATGTATATAAATTAGATATGTATACATATATATCAGCGTCTCATTCCACTGATATACATATATATATATATATGCATATATAACAGCGTCCCATTCCACTGTTATATATACTTATGAGTAAAAATATCATGAAAATAAGTGTCTAGTATCGACACATAAATACTCATATCCATACGTTCCTCGAATCGTAAGTGTCCGGTATCGACACCCGTGATCCACGTATTGGTCTTTCTCATATTCATATGTTCCTTGAATCGTAAGTGTCCGGTATCGACACCCGTGATCCACGTATCGGTTTTCTGATATCTATACGTTCCTTGAAACCCAAGTGTCTCACCTCGACACTTGTGTTCCACGTATCGGTATATACGTCCTCCGAATCTTAAGTGCCCCAACATCGACACTCTCGATCCCGTATCGGTTTAAAACAAATCTCTGAGTGGATGCATCTAAATATTAAGTAAAGAATAAGAATACTTGCATAATTTCATGAAACCACCACGGTCCTCAAATCCAGAAAACATCATGTGAAATCCATATCTCAAAGCGAAAATCCATGAATATAACATATGCAACATAAAACAGTAATGTGAGCATATGAAGGAAAAAATGCTATTTAACTGCAACAAGTTATTATATATCATGCGGTTTTCTAATTTCTCCAAGTCCATACAATATCAAATAAAGGTGAACATATAGCTATAGCCAGGTATGCGTAACCATGTCGGTATAGCAAGTTATGTGTATCTACCTATCAATAATGATGTAATACCCTCTAGGTATATGTATAAGTATGTATGCAAGATATACATGTACCTATGTCTCATATGTGTATATACCTATCACTGATGGAACAATACCATATAGGTATATGGGTAACTAGCATGTAGGCATATCGGTATGCTATATGTCATATGCACGATGGATTATGAATCAACGTCTCAATATCCCTAACCAAACAATATCACATGTGTATGTGTGTTGTGTGTGTCATGTCAATTATTGACGGTGTGGGTGGCATACAATCAGTGCTCGTGCAACATGAGCCGTCAATAATAGTACAGTGTCCAAAGGGTACAGGTCCAAGCACAACAACTAATAACATGTAATGAAATTTTATGCAAAATCTCTATATGTGCAAGATAACATGCAGCTAATATCATATCATATCTAGCCCTGACGCATAACGCCATGCGGGCGATTCCCCTGTAGATGTTAAATCTGCTCACTGCAATTCTCCTCGATTAGCCGAAGTCGATGTGCTTTCTCGTCTCGGAATCCACACGAAGGTACCTACAATCAATACCAAATCGCAAAATTATTAACATCAGGTTCCAAAATCCAATACGACACGCGGTGCGCTCATAGGTTAGAACCTATAGCCTACGCATGCAAAACCAACCAAACGACCCTCGTCGTTGACGTAAAAACATCCAACGACCAAATACAATACCATAACTCAAAACCAAGAATCCAAATAGCGGAAAAACATAGCCAAAACCCTAACTAGGGTCGCTATTCATGAAAACTGCCACACCAAAAACCCAATAGTACCAATACTCATTCAGAACACAATAATAATTGTAGGTAATAATATATATGTCTTCTCCTCGTTCATTAAAACCCACGTCTAATTTTTACCGAAAACCTAGTAAGCAGTTTATATCATTTTAGCTTAATATTCTAAAAGTTTACACAAATTCCAGCAATCACAAACATCGCAAAATAGTTTAACTTAGCTACCCAAACTATTCCCACAATTTTGATCTCACCCGAACATGCTTTAGTAAAAACTTAGTTTGTGATTAAGCTTAAAAGACAATTAGGAAAAATAACAAATATCATTCTCACAATTTGCTTAACTTTTCCAAATCTACACATCTTGCTTAACCACTTAAACACATCAAAACCCTAACTTGATTTCATAATAATTATCATGAATTAACTAAACATGAACTTTAAAGCTATAATAACCATTTAAATAGCTAGTTTAAAGAATTAAGCAACAAATTAAAAGATTAGGGTTAGGATTTATACCTCACAAACAAGATCACAAACTAACAAAAACCTCCAAATTTAACCCTTTAAAATGATGCTTTTCTTGAAGATCCGTGCTAGTTTATAGATGAAGAATAATGGGTAATGATTTATTTATGAATTTGTGGGATTATTTGAGGAATTTTGGTGATTTTATGAGCTTGGAAATGATGAATTTGGGCAAAGCAAATGAAGGGGCAGAACCTAGGAGGGGCTCGGCCAAGATGAAGTGGGGGGGTTTTGTTCAAAGTGTGTGGAAAATTCTAGCTACAATTAGCAATAAATGCTAATAAATGCAAAATGCCACCTTTTCATTTCTTTTCCTTTTTAAAAAAAACTAAATTACCCACAAATATCTAGATATTGATGGATGGTTGGATTAACAAAAATCTAGTGATTAGATTAGCATAGATTCACATTAAAAGTAATTAACCCAAACCAAAATTGTAATTACCACTAATTAAGTGCTTAATTAACAATTTAAAATAATACTTTAATTAGGGAAAATTTCAAAGTGAACCAAAACTTCTAAGTGACCCACAAAACCCGCAAACTAGCTTCATTCTAGTAAAACTAGTTGCAAACAAGTCTATACAGAAGTTTGATCACAATCGGGTTAAAAACGGAAAATACCGACTATTTTACCCTAAAACGGAAAAATTCGCATAACGATTTCAGAAACGTTACAATCTCCCCCCTTAAAGAAATTCGGTCCCCGAATTTAAATCTTAACCCCAATACTAAAACATTTCAAAAATCCAACTCAATCAACAGGGATCCGAAATCACGGAAGAAACAGAAATAACATAGCGCGTCGCATGCGCCTGAAGCCTTGTAAGAAACTCAAAACCGAACTCCGTCAAGCGTCACGCAAATCATCGGACTTGCACGCATATCATCAGAGTTACAAAGGAGATACAGAATCTCGAAATCCACTACTGAAATCCAATATACACTAAGCAAATGCTATAATATGTATAAAGTACACATCCTTTTTGAAAAAATCTCCAAAAACCGGAATAACATAAGCAGAATCATTTTCTGAATCGCCATGTGATGTGTAACTCACGGCACAAATGACGGACGCTCATTTGTAAAGTAATAATTTACTAGCATATATGTTTTGCTCAAATATACGTTCCGCCCTTTATTAAAAAATCCCAAAAGGCTTTCTTTTGTAAACGTTCATGTCACTCACAAACACGTAAGAAATAGCAAGACTATAGCTCCTTTTTGAAAACCTCTTGATAAACCTTTTTATGTATGCAAAAATACTCAGGCACTGTCCTCCGATCAGTCTTGTTCGGCTACTATCAAGTATAGGGCCCCATCATGAAAACAAGGTGCTCAAAAGCAAATCAGCCTCAAAAGGAGTATCCAACAATCACGTACGTCTGGTGCGCACGGAAATCAAATCCAAGTACAGGTGCCACAATATGTACAAAAATAAGACTAAGTGCAATGGATGTGCATGAAAGTATCTGTCCAATGCAACTGGCGTGCACGACAATAACAACTAGTGCATCAAAAGTGCCCGAAAATCCCAATCCAGTATAACTAACATACACGAACGAAAACCCCAATCGAGTGCATCCTGTGTGCACAAATCACATCTCATATCATGCGCCCAACGTGCGTGAAAATCTAAATCAAGCGCATCCGTCATGCACGAAAGAAATCGAATCAAGTGCATCCCACATGCACGAATAAAACTCTAAATCAAGTGCATCTAATGCGCACAAAATCCAGTACCAGCGCCTAAAATGCGCAAAAATCTGACCCAAACGCGTCCGGTCCGTAGTAAGCATCAAGTGCAATAGCATGCACGAAAACGAACATAAAGTACACACGCGCACGAAAACACAAATCCGGTAAAACGAATGCTCAAGGGCATAAATCGGGTGCAACCAATGTACAAAGTATAAATCTAGTGCAACCAATGCATGAAATGCCCACCTGGTGCCACAAACGCATGAAATGCAAATCCTGTACATCCAGTGCACGAAATATCAAATCATGTGCATCTAGTGCACGAAATATCAAATCATGTGCATCTAGTGCACGAAATATCAAATCCTGTGCATCCAGTGCACGAAATATCATCAATAACTCAAATGCGTAGGAAAACTACACCGAGTGTACCAAGGTGTAAAAAATCATAAACGTGTGCAACTGCATGCACAAAACACGTATCAATGTACTACAAACACATGTGAGCTATACAGAGTGCAAAAATCAAATCGAGTGCGTACCACACGCACATATCAAATCAACTATATGAAATCCACAAAATCATAAACATGTGCATCCAAGGCACAGTTTCCCCCAATCAGAGCAAGGCTCTGTTTGAATTTCAAAAATTCAAATTTTGAAGCAACACTTCAAATTCCGTGCGCTGCGCGCAATGCGCCACGTGTCAGAAGTTGATACGTCAGCGCAGCGCCCAAGGCAGCGCACCCAATCAGAGCAAGACTCTATTTAAAACAAAAATTAAAGGAAGCAATGCTTCGGTTGCGCAAGCGCTGCGCTGCGCGACACGTGTCAGAGCAGTTGCGCTGCGCTGTGCGCTGCGCGACACGTGTCAGCGCAGTTACGCTGCGCTTTGCACTGCTTGACACGTGTCACGCACTGGGCGTTTGCGCCAAACAGAATTAAATTCTAGCAAGATTTTTCTGTTCTTGTTAAAACAAGAAGATTGCCTTCTGTTCAAAGATCCAACAGTGGGGAAAATTCCCCAAATCACTCAGAGAAAGATCTCTTTAACAAATTTATGGGCACTATATAAAGGTCCCTAGACCCCAATTCAAAGGAGGGAACATTGTGAGAGATTGAGAACCTCAAAACAGAGAGAACTCTGAAGAAATTTCAAGAAAAAGGTAAAAACCTTCATAAAATAGAAGAATTTCTTCTAATAGATCATTGATCTAAGAACAAGATCAATGATCTTCATATAATAATAAGTGCTTTGCACTCTTTTATGAACCACTGGTTCTCTGAAAATAAGAAAAAACTTGTTTTCGTTGATCTAAATTGGATCAAGAAATCAAACAGTGCTTTGCACTTTTTTTTTATGAACCATTGGTTCTGGAATCTTAAAGATTCTCAAGATTATTGAAATAGTGCCTTGCACTTGTAGAAACTGCACTGTTGCGCTCCTGGGTTGGTGCAAGCCACCAGAGAGCGCCACGTGTCAGCATCTGAATCACTTGCGCTATGCGCTTTTAAGAAAGAGCCTTGCTCTCTGAAATTGGCACAACTCACCAGAGCGCGCCACGTGTCAGCAGCGCACTGGCGCAGCACACTGCGCTTGCGTGACACGTGTCATCACCGCAAGCGCTTGCGCTCATTGATTGGCGCAAAGCGCCTGACAAATGCAATGCATTATTTACTAAAGGGCCAGGCCCAAATCAAAAAGGCCTAGTAGGCCAAAATAAATTGCAATGCAATAAAAGGGCAGAGCCCAAACAAAGGTGAAAATGCAATAAAAAGGGGCAGAGCCCAAACAAAATTGATGCTCTGCATCATTTATAAATAGGCAGAGCCCAAGCAAAATAAATAATGCTATGCATTATTAAACATGGGAAAAGCCCTAGCACATGTCTAATAGGCCAAAAATAAGAAATAAATTGGACTTAGCCCAATCATGGCCGTAAGTCCTCAAATTAAATTGATTGGGCAAGACTGCTCTCTTAAATCAATTTACATCCGGTTCGAGGGTACATCTCCGAACTCCTTTGACGCCTATCGTTGTAATCCTTCAACGACGTCAGAGAGGTGACGGGTCCCGACAACCACACATCAACACGGACTGTGGGGTCCTTAAACTCATGGACTTAAGCATCCTTAAACCAAAAGACGGATTGTAGGATCCTTAAACCCGCGGACTTATGCGTCCTTAAACTAAAACACGGACTGTGGGGTCCTTAAACCCACGGACTTAAGCGTCCTTAAACTAAACATGGACCTCTATGTCCCTAAACTTGAATACGGACCACCATGTCCCTAAACTGGAATATGGACCGCAACGTCCTTAAACTACCTACGGACCGCAACGTCCTTAAACTACCTACGGACCGCAACGTCCTTAAACTACCTATCGACCGCAATGTCATTAAACTAAACAATAGAGCCAATTGCTCTCTCTTGTCGGATCCAAACGATCCCGTTAAGTTGATCCTAGTCTCAAATCAGACTAACGTATCCTTAACGAACGTTTAAGTCGATCTTAGCCTAAATATGGCTAACGTATCCTTAAACTAAAACACCAAACCCAAATCTAAGTAAATACGGATTTGGACTAATCCACGTCCTACGGGCGACGGCATCACTTAGTCTCCGTATACAATCCACGGGCAATCACAAACAAAACAAACACCCACGACACGAAGTGAAATTCTTGAGAAGGAGAAAGTTGTTACCGCGATGCGGTAGCGTAATTAACTGCAAGGGCTTGCGCCTGCAGGGAAGAGCGTCCCGACAATCAAAAACCCCTCGAACGAGGGGGAATCTGATGAAGTCTGCTACATCGGTCGCACCCGTCTAAACCTCCGATACACGGTGCCATAAATCAACTTGGCATCTTCGGAGAGGTGGATGAATAAAACCAAATAGCATCTGCCCCGAATCTCAGGCAAGACGTCCTCACGTCTCGGCCGCCATTTGGAGGGGAACAGATTCTGGCACGCCCGGTGGGACCTTTTCCTCTTTCCACTCCACACTTCGTGTGTCGTATTCACGAACGAATCGCGGTTTGTTAGTGGTTGCCCTTAGGTTTCAAGTTACTAAGATTTGGTCTCTTACTTGGCACAGAAAGCAAAACAGCAATGGCATTCACCTGTTCGAAGTGCTCCAACTGCAGCTGCAACTCGTGTCCTGCCTCAACTGGGGGCATAACCTACGGGCCCCAAGCAGCCTCTTTGTTCACGATGCCCGTGGAGCAGATTACTCAAGCCACCACAGGGCTGTTTTTCGGAACCATGCTTCAACCAACAAGCTTCAGCACCCCCGTGCTCGTACCAAAAGCTCCTAAGAAGTCGGTCTTCGATCGACTTACAGTTACTGCGGCCCCTCTCAACGGGTCGCCCAACACCAGTGCCTCGGTCTTCTCCAGACTGGGCCAAAACTCCTGCGAGCCCACAATGAAGCTTGCAGTCCCAGAAAAGGTTATTCCAAAAAGAGTAGCCAAACCTACTCTTGAAGTCGTCAAGGCGGCTTCTCCTGCTAAGAGATCGGTCTTTACAAGACTGACCGTCCCAACTCCCGCTCCTGCTGCTCAAAAAACATCAGTCTTCAACAGGCTGACACCGCCAACAATCCCTTGCCTGAACGGGGGGCAAGAAGAAGCTGTCTCTGAACCAATATCGACGACTCGTCGCGCCCGACGACGCCACTGGCGCCGGATAAGGAAGACTGGGGGCAACTCCCCCTCTGGGATAACTCCACCAGCTCCAGCGGTGGAAGTTAATGCTGTTGTTCCAACTGGGAACATCTTTGAGCTGCTGAACAGGGTACGCAGAAACTCGCCAACTGCGGTGCTCAAAAGGTCTCCTCCACCGGTAGAGATCGCCGTGAAAGCAGAAAAGCCGGAGCGGTCTCCTCAATCACTGTCCTCCAATCTACAAGACATGGCGATGAGTCCGAGAATCTGTGATTGATCCTAATTTCTCTCGCCAACAGAAGAAGTCGAAAGGTCGGCAAGAAGAAAATCCCCCGGTCAAGCAACGAAAGGTGATGACCACTTGGGTGCCCAAAGCAACGGCCCCCTCAACTTCAACGGCCCATAAGAGAAGAAGGCCGGAGAAAGTCCTCACGCCGACGACGAATATCAGAGGTGGTGAACCCAAACTCCCTAAGTCAGGGGGCATCGTAGTTCACACCGTCTACATGGCGTCTGGTAAAGAGGACAGCCGCATATCAACAGGTCATAGACCGCTTACGCGATCGGTGACCAAAGCGCAGGAGCAGCAGCAGAAGCTCCAAGAGATGATGAATGCGATGGCCGCACTTACTGGGCCAAAAGAAAACCCTGAAACGTCCTCGAATGAACACCAGGAGCAAGAAACTGACGCCGAATTCCTTCGTCGGATATTGGAGAAGAAGGATAAAGAGGCTGCTGAACAAGCAGCCAACATAAAGCGTATGGGCCTCCTGTTCCAAGATATAGTGGAGATGATGATCCAACAAGATCCTCTGGCCGAAGATCCTCCGATTGTCCTTGAAGACGATAGGGGAGAAACGTTAAATCCTCCACCGGCTCTGTCAACAGCTAAGGAGGAAACAATCTCCAAAGCTGACTTGGACGAGTACATAGTCCAACAAATACGAGTTCATCATGCGACTGAAGCAGCCGTCCAGGTCGTAAAAACAGGGCGACCATATCCAAGCTGGTACGACCAGATCAAATACCCGTCGGGCTACACAATTCCCAAGTTCCATATCTATAAGGGGACGGGCAATCCCCACCAGCATGTTGCCCAGTTTAGGGCACTCTGCGGCAACACCGGCGGTGATGACAAACTGTTGCTTCGCCAGTTCGTTAGAAGCTTATCAGATACAGCGTTCGAGTGGTACTCTGAGCTCCCGTACAACTCTATCAAGACCTTCGCGGAGATGGAGCTGTTGTTTACCCAGCATTTTTCAAGCGCCAGTGAACGCACCCCGATGACGGCACTGATTAATGCCAGGGTAAAGCCAGGCGAGACATGGGTTCAATATGCTATACGGTGGCGGAACTTATGGTCAAAGTGCGAACAGCGCATTGAAGAAGCTCCTGCGGTGGGTATGTTTGTGGGAACCCTTGATCCTCAAGCAACCATCTCGCAATTTATGATGTTCTTCAAGCCGACTACCTTCCAGGCCTTGATTGACAAGCTAGCGCAAATGGATCAGATGGGCCATAGACCCCCTCTTCCAAAGTCGGACTCCCAAAATGAAAAGGGGAAGGGAAAAGCGATCGTTGTCGCTAATGCTCAACAACAGCCGAGTAACTCGAAGCCGGTTGTTCGTTAAAATAATATGCGTCCGCATGTACCCCTTGAGGAGAGACTAGGATGTCCTTACTCATTTCCCCGAGATAAAACGAGAAGATTATTCGAGCTGGCGTTGCGCAACCGACTCATAAATCTGCCGGAGCCAAAACGTCCGTCGCAACCGAATGATGTCAATGAGCCCAACTACTGTCCCTATCACCGAGTACTGGGTCATCCGATCGAAGATTGCTACGTCTTCAAAAATTGGCTTGAAGACCAGTACCAACAGGGCAAGTTCGCGTTATCCGATAGATGGAAGGTGAATCCGCCGCAACCTCACGCCTTTAAGAGGATGAATATGCCGGGGGAAACGTGCTCTCTCGTCGAAGAAGCCCCATGGGAGGTTGTGCTGTCAGCTAAGACAAAAAGAATGCTGAACGATCTTCAGGCATGCCCAGCGATCAAGTGGAAGAACCCGTTGGAACCGCAAGTCATTGAGGGGGTGTTGAAGCCACGTCCAACTCCAAAGACCGATGGTGGTGGCCCAAGCACTCGCAACCAGCCGTCAAAATCTTCAAAGAAGAAGAAGAAGAAATCTAAGAAGTCTGTAAAGCCTGGCGACAAGCGCACAGACTTACAAAAACGAATTGACGCGCTGGAGGAATACAACCAGAAAGCACGGACTCCCATTACACTCCAAGAGTTTCTCAACCACGTCTTTCAAGAGGAAGATGGGGGAGAAAGTTCGTCAGATGAGTCTGAGCAATATGTGGCGAGCTGCCATATGATCTCCCATTCGTTGACGGACGATGAGGAGACTCCTTGCACTGAAAAGCTGGGGGCAGATCCCAAACCAAAAATTCTGGGGCCATCAGATGAAATGATTGACACATTTCTCAACGAAGCTCGGTTGAAAAGTAAAGCCGATCGGGAACGTGAGACGGCTATATTTGAAAGGGCCAAGCGCCAGCGACTTGACGAAAGAGATGAGACGCTTCCGCTGGAGCAAAACACATCCGCTACGGATAAAAGCAAATTCAGAATGAGGAAAAGGTTTGCTAAGGCCATATCAATGGGCATGAAGCTACCATCCTCCGAAGGAAACATTACTGGTGAAGTGGAAATGCACCCCTCCTATTGCTTATATCATCAGAAGATTTCGCACCCCACTGAAGAGTGCAAATCTTTCGATAGATGGTGGCAAGGATATGTTGCTCATCGACAACATTTTAAGCAGGAGAAGCGCAAAACTCTTCGGGAGCGGAAAAATACGACCGAAGGGCTTAAAAGAACTACCGGAGATTGTCGCATGGTTAACAGCGGCGGGTCACAAGTGCTTACATTCGGGAGTGATTCTGATGAAGAGCTGGAGCTTGGCCCTCTCTTTAAAGAGTCCACTTCGGGAAAAGAAGAAGAGCCGAAGGATTGCGAAAATATTCGGCTGCGTAATCGGACGCTGCCCGAAAAGAATCTCGGACCCGCAAATAAAAAAGATAAAGGGAAAGAAGAGGTCCCTGAAGATATCGTCTTAGATAACCAAGTTGTGGAGGAGCTAAGTGCCAAGGACCCGCCGAAGAGAAATAAGGTAGATTACAACGTCTTAGCGCATCTGAGGAAACTACCCTTACAGCTCAGCATTCTTGACGCCCTTTTGCTATCAAAAGAGGCGAGAGATTCGTTAATCAAGGCACTACAGGATCCGGAGCAATTCCGAGCTTTCCTGGCCGAGGAAAAGATGAAGGATGAATTGGAGGAAGTGCATACGGCCGATGTCGCTTTCGGCGACGAGGACCTTCTCCTTAGGACGTGCGAACACAATCGCCCCCTTTATGTCTCAGGATACTGCCACGATATAAAGATAGGCAAGATCCTGATCGACAATGGATCCTCCGTTAATCTCCTCAATGTGCGGGTGTTAAAAGAAATCTGCATGAGCGTCCATCACCTTGCTCGGGACAAGATCACCATCTCTGGGTTCGACTCCCAGTCATCAAGAACTCTTGGGTCTGTGATACTGACGCTACACTTTGGGCTACTCGTCATGGACATTAAGTTCCACGTCATAGACGCCAAGACATGCTACAATGCTTTGCTCGGCCAACCATCGTTACACGAGTACAACATCATCCCTTCTACGCAACATCAGTGTATGAAGTATTCTAAGGATGGTCTCGAGTATACCGTGGTGGGAGAACTGACCCCGTTCTCTGTGAACGAGTCTGCAAATATGAAGATGCAAAATACTTTTTGCCAGATGTTGAGGATACAGAGAGATGTCGCAAACCGGAAAACAAAGCCGCTGCCACCATTCCTGTTTTCGGGAGTGATACCGAAGAAGAAGAAGAGATAGTTTACTCTGGGCCATCTCGACACAACAAGCCAGGACCATCCACTCCTACGTTGATCTTTAGTAGCGACTCGGAAGATGAGGTCCATGCTGTATTCTCTGCTCGACCTTCAATACAAACGTCCGCTGATGAAGAGCAAAGTCTGCAAGTCGCCATGGTGCCGCTTAAACATCATAAAGAACTGGATGCACTCGATATCTACGGTGTAGAAGAGCTGAGGACGTTCTATATCCCTCCCAGGCGAGAAGGCGAAAAAGCAATTCTATTCTACCGCTCTGAAGAAACCAGAGTGGAGAAAGAAATCTGGCATGGCATGGATCCTACGCTTGACAGGCTTCAGCCCATCCATCTCCCCAGATATTATACAGAAGGCTTGAAAAGGCTGTTGAAGCGCCAGAGGATATCCTTTAAACAGACCGCTCGAAAGGCCAAATTCTATGACAGGGTCTGGAACGTTCCCGGGACTCAACATAAGCTGCCTAATGGGAGAATGGAAACAATCGGGCTTAGATACATTCGGTCCAAGAAACGAGAGCTACTCCACGGTTGCTACGTCGTGTATGACTTTGATGAAGAAGCTGATGCTCAATGGGAAGATGCTAACCAGTAAAAGTTCCAGATGCAAAAGTGCCCAGTCCATCGTTCGAAGAACAAATGGACAATCTTATAAGGGAAGCTGGTCAAAAAGTCCGAGACGACCATAGCCGCGAAATGGCCATCTATGAGAAAGCCAAAACGCAACGCCTCCTCCAACAGGCCGTGAAAGATGAAAGTGCCAATCCTTGTTAACCTGTTATAAAGAAGGCTCGACGCAGAGGCAGAAACAAGTCGAAACGCGAAAAAGGCGCTCAACAGCAACGAAGCGGGACTAAGAGATCACGCAAGCGGGAATCGAACGGTTCCGATCTGTCCCTCATAAGAAAAATGGGTCGGGCGTACTCTTTTCCTCGGGACAAGACGAAGAAAACACTTGACCTCGCTCTAAAACATCAGATGCTTGCACTGCCGGAGTCTAAACATCCCGAGCAAGCAGGCGAAGTCTCACACCCAGACTATTGCTTTTATCACCGAGTGATAGGGCACCCTCTCAAAGACTGCTTCACCTTCAAGAATTGGGTCGAAGATCAGTATCAGCTTGGCAAGTTCGCTCTGTCCGACAACTGGAAGGTACCGCCGCCACAAAAGCACGAACCCAAGGCCACAAAAGAAGAACCAGTTCCATATTGGGATTGGAAGCGAATTTGTACTTGTCACATGATAACAATATCAAAAGAAGAGCCCGAGAACATGGATGACCTTCCCTGGTGCTTTGAAAACAGCAACGACGAGGTGATCTCAGAATTTCCGCTAGCACCGAAAGAGCTGGAGGATGGAATACATACCACTGTAGATAACCTCAAGAAAATTGAGTTGGGGACGGCGAATGACCCGCGACCGACATTTATTAGTGAACTGCTGTCTGAAGAGAGGGTGGCTTCATTAAAAGACCTGCTTATGCAGCATAAAGATTGCTTCGCATGGAACTATTCCGAAATGCCGGGACTAGATCCAGAAATTGCTGTCCATAAATTGGCGATATCCCCGGACGTTAAACCAATCAAACAGGCACCAAGAAGAATACGGTTCGAGCTTGAGATGAGCATCAACGCCGAGGTCAAGAAGATGATAGACTCCGGCTTTATCCAGGAGGTTCAATATCCTGAATGGATCGCCAACATCGTCCCCGTGATGAAGAAGAATGGAACGGTGCGCATATGCGTGGACTTCCGGGATCTCAATAAAGCTTGCCCGAAGGATGATTTCCCAGTGCCAGTCACCGAACTGATGATAGACAATACGTCCACTCATGAGGTTTTCTCCTTCATGGACGGCTCGTCAGGGTATAATCAGATAAAAATGCATCCCGAAGACCAGAAGCACACCACCTTCAGGACTCCTTTGGGAATATTCTGTTATAAAGTGATGCCCTTCGGTTTAAAGAACGCCGGTGCTACTTATCAGAGAGCCATGACGCAGATCTTTGATGACCTTATACACGAAATCGTCGAATGCTATATTGACGATCTCGTAGTTAAAAGAAAATCATACGAGGAACATCTCGAGCATCTGAAGACCGTATTTCAACGACTTCGACAATATAACTTGAAGACGAACCCTCTCAAGTGTGCATTCGGGGTTTACTCGGGCAAATTCATGAGATTCATCATCCGACACCAAGGTATTGAGATAGATCCGTCAAAGATCAAGGAGATCATGGAAGTGCCTCCGCCAAGTACTCTCAAACAGCTACGGTCTCTCCAAGGGAAGCTCGCGTATATACGGCGATTTATAGCCAACCTTTCAGGCAAGTGCCGTCCTTACAGCCACCTAATGAAGAAGGGAACCCCGTTCGTCTGGAACCAAAAATGCCAAAGCGCGCTAGACGAGATCAAGCAATACCTGCACAACCCGCCAGTGTTGGCTGCTACAGTCAAGGGAAAGCCCCTCATTCTTTATACAACCACCCTTGAAGGTTCCTTAGGCGCATTATGGGCATAAGAGAACGATCAAGGGAAGGAAAGAGCACTCTACTACTTAAGTCGAGTTCTACTGGGGGCAGAAAGCAACTACTCCCCCATTGAAAAACACTGCTTGGTGTTGATCTTCACGATAACAAAGCTCAGGCACTATGCATTGGCGCATGAGGTCCGTCTCATTTCGAAGGTGGACCCTCTTAAATATTTGATGTCGAAGGCCATATTGATGGGGCGACTCGCTAAATGGGCCCTGCTCTTGATGGAGTTCTCGATAACGTATCAACCTCTCAAGGCAGTAAAAGGCCAGGCCATCGCTGATTTCCTCGCTGAGCATCCGATACCCGCCGATTCTCCTTTAAATTGCGATCTTCCAGACGAACATGTGTTTGATGCGATCGACGGTGGTGATACCCGATGGAAGCTTTATTTCGATGGAGCATCTTCCATGAAGAAACGCAAACAAAGTACCCCTATAATCAAATCGGGGGTAGGACTCATCTTTCTAACTCCACAAGGAGGGACAATGCGCTTTTCCTTCTCCCTAACAGAGTCGGGGACAAACAATGAAGCCGAATACGAAGCTTTGATAGCAGGCCTCGAGATCGCCATCGACATGGGAATTGAAAACCTCCTCATATACGGAGACTCCCAGCTGGTCGTTAGTCAAGTAAACGGCGACTATCAAACGTGCAAGCCAGAGTTGGTGAAGTACGGCGAAAAGGTGCAACAACTGTTGACCCAAATCCCTACCTATACTTTAGAAAACATACCGCGCGCGGAAAACAGCAAAGCGGACGCATTGGCTAAGCTCGCCAAGGAACTGGCTGATGAGAACCTCGATGACGTAAGAATCGTGGTACAAAGCTGTCGGGTGCTTGCCCCAGCAGAAATATCTCCGGAATCACCCGAGGAGAAGAGAGCGACTGAGCAAATGGCCATGCAAATAAAAGACCGGGAAAAATCCGAGGATTGGAGAGAAGTCTTTATAGACTACTTCAAATACTGTCGAACGCCCGAAGATGCGTCCTCAAGACATCAGCTTATGAAACGAGCTCTGTCTTTCGCCTTCGTCAACGATACGCTGTACAATAGGTCATTTGATTCTCTGTGGTTGAGATGTCTGGGACCTGACGAAGCAAAAAGAGTCGTTCAGGAAGTTCATGACGGAATCTGCGGTTCTCACCAAGCAGGCCCAAAGATGAAGTTGAAGATCAAACGGATGGGATACTACTGGCCCACGATGATTCAGGACTGCCTCGAATATGCGAAGCAATGCCACTCATGCCAAATTCATGGGGACTTCATCCATCAGCATCCAAATCCACTTCATCCAACGGTGGCTAGCTGGCCATTTGAAATGTGGGGAACTGACATAGTCGGCCCCATCGAACCAGCATCGTCTAGAGGACATCGTTTCATCCTGGCGACGACTGACTACTTCTCCAAATAGGCAGAAGCAGTACCGCTGAGGGAAGTTAAGACGGAGAATATCCTCCATTTCTTCAAGACGCACGTCATATATCGGTTTGGAACTCCGCGACGGATCATCTCCGATAACGGGCCAGCTTACAGAAGCCACAAGATCAGTCGCTTCGCGCAACAACACAATATAGACTGGAGATATTCCTCGGTTTATAATCCGCGAGCTAATGGTCTAGCTGAAGCCTTCAACAAAACCTTGACAAAGATCATGAAGAAAACGGTGTCCCGAAATAAGAAGGACTGGCATGAGAGGCTGCAAGAGGCTCTTTGGGCGTATCGAACTACGTTCAAGACAGCCACGAACGCAACGCCATATGCGATGGTATTCGGTACAGAAGCAGTACTCCCCCTCGAGATAGAGTTACCCTCTTTACGAGTAGCAGTCCACTACGTGCTGACGGACGAAGAAAATGCTCACCTTCGGCTTGAGGAGCTTGATGCCCTTGATGAAACCCGGCTCATAGCACAACAAAATCTGGAGGCCTATAAAGCAAAGATGACGCGCTCATATGAAAGATTGACCCGGCCGAGGACATTCCGCCAAGGCGAACTCGTACTAGTGGTCAAAAGGCCTATGATCCCCAATCGCGCCAAGCGGGGAAAATTCGAGCCAAACTATGAAGGCTCGTACATCATAGACAAGGTCTACCAGGGTGGATCCTATCTACTCATGAATATGCACGGTGAAAGGCCTTACAGGCCAATAAATGGTTGATTTCTAAAGAAATACTATGCTTAGTGAGTTACTGCCTAGGTCAATGATAGATGACGACGACTATGTCCGCTCGCTATCTTCCTAAGCTCAAACTTTATGCCAGCCTTCTCCTGGACGGACCGAAACGTCCTTAAACTAACGAAGGACCGAAACGTCCTTAAACTAATGAAGGACCGAAACGTCTTTAAACTACTACCGCAGCATCCTTAGGCTGACAAGATGAATATAAAAAATAATTAAAAAAATAAAAATAAAATAAAAAAAAACGGTATGTCCATAAGCAAAATGGGCACGGATGAAAACCCGAAAGGGCTCCGTGAGTAAAAACAGCAGGGCTACCGGCGGGTGTTCGTGAAAACCCGAAAGGGCGCGGCCTCGTAAGAAAATAAGAGAATAAAAAAGAATTAAAAAAACGGTATGTCCATAAGCAAAATGGGCACGGATGAAAACCCGAAAGGGCTCCGTGAGTAAAAACAGCAGGACTACCGGCGAGTGTTTGTGAAAACCTGAAAGGGCGCAATCTCGTTAAAGGACACTTACAGGGCCCTCTCGACCTTATAAGGAGAAACCACCCGCATGAGATCCTTACGACTCACAAGGAAGCAACACACTTAGGGATCCCCATGATTCCTAAGGAGAAAATACACTTGCGAGATCATCACGACTCATAAGGAGAACTCTCTTATGGGACCCTTACGGCTCATAAGATTTGAATATCTTAAGTTACAGAGACCTAAACCTGTGCTTAAGCAAACCCCCCACAACCTTCGATATTGCCCTACAAGTGGCTCAATACTGACCCTTGTATACAATCCACGGGCACGAATAAACATTTTCCTAACCAAGTTTCATCCGTGATTGGGGATATATGCGCATGATGAACAACCCTTATAAGTCCTCTCGATTTACAAGGAGAAAACCCTACTTTAGGATCCTTACGACTTACAGAGGAACATAGACTTAGGAATCCTCACGATTCTTAAGGGAAAATACACCTACAAGATCCTCACGACTTGTAGGGAGAAATACCTTTGTGAGACCCTTACGGCTCATGAAGTTAAAAGCCTTAGTCGACAGGACCTTAAGCCACCTTTGTTCGACATCGACAGAGGCAAATGATGATTCGCTCCTGGCAATATCCCAGTTGTAGCGGTGCTGATGCCGAAATCGGTGTCTAATTTCAGGTTTACGGTGAAAAGCCGGTAGGCCGCACATGCATACGAAATAGCCGAAATGATGGGGCAACTTGCAATAAAAAGCAGCAAGTAAAAACGTATGCATATAAAACAGCCGAAATGATTGGGCAACTCGCAATAAAAAGCAGCGAGTAAAAAATAAAATAAATAGCCGAAATGATTGGGCACCGCGAAAAACAGCCGAAATGATTGGGCAATCGCGACCTTCGCGATATAAAAGCTGAAATGATAGAGCATCGCGGAAATAAAACAATACAAATAAATGAAACTTTTTCCCTACAGTTGAGATCACATCGATCCCTGTACACAATCCATGGGCACAAACAAAAAGGGGATTACATTTCCCCAACGGGCTGCGTCAAAGGGAAGTCAGATCTCGACGACCACATCTACAGCCTGGATACCAACAGCGGCGTTCCTCCTCATTCCAGCAGGACACGGACGTGACATCACCAATCGGAGCCACGGCAAAGTCCCCAGTTCCAAGACTCTACGGTTCACAGACAACCTAGAGTCAGTAAATGACCTCCGTCTCGGAAACAAGTCAACAAATGACCTCCGTCTCGGAAACAAGTCGCCAATGACCTCCGTCTCGGAAACAAGTCAACCAACGACCTCCGTCGCGGAAACAAGTCAACCAACGACCTCCGTCCCGAAAACAAGTCAACCAATGACCTCCATCGCGGAAACAAGTCAGCAAATGACCTCCGTCGCGGAAACAAGTCAGCCAACGACCTCCGTCTCGGAAACAAGTCAGCCAACGACCTCCGTCCCGGAAACAAGTCAGCCAAGGACCTCCGTCGCGGAAACAAGTCAGCAAATGACCTCCGTCGAGGAAACAAGTCAGCCAAAGACCTCCATCCCGGAAACAAGTCAGCCAACGACCTCCATCCCGGAAACAAGTCAGCCAACGACCTCCCCGTCGGAGCAATACTTCGACTCGGAAACAAGTCAACTCACCAACCACTTACGAGTCCTTTCGACTTGTAAGCGAGAAAATTCTCTTATAACATCCTTACGACTTATAAGAGAAAACACACTTAGGAATCCTCACGATTCCTAAGGAGAAAATCCACTTACGAGATCCTCTCGATCCGTAGGGAGAAAAACCTCTATGAGACCCTCACGGCTTATAGAGTTGAAAAGTCTTAGGCAGCAGATCTGAATCTGCGGCCTAAGCCATCATTATCTCTTGGAAAAGTCTTAGGCAGCACTTAGGTTTTAAGGGTTTCGGTTCGATCGGGTTTCAAACGTCGTCTACACTTCGCCTAAGGCTCTAGCTAGGCTCTGATACCACTGTAGGGTTCCTAGGCACTCTAAAGAGGTCTCACAAGGCATCAACCATGCCTATTTCAAATTTTAAAAGTGCCGAGAAACTCTAATACGGATCGTCGACTAGAATTTTAGGCGAAACAATGAACTAATTAACATCTTAACTATAAGAAAGAGGCTACAACCTTTGTAGATCCGGTTCTCCACTTCCTTAGCTCCACGTAGACGTCCTCTCGCTGTCCGTCTCGAATCCCGGACTCAAGCATCGGCTTCATCGGAGAAATGGATGGGCAAGGTTGTCGGCTTCGTGCCGAAGATGATCTACGTCGAGGCAACACAAGTTCAAGCTCCAACTTCACCAAGTTGTGAAACTTGTGAAGAAAACACCCTATACTACTTGGCAAGAGGTAGAGGGTGAAGAAATAGGAGGTGAGTTCACTTTAGAATTGGATTTCTCACTCTTTTGCTCAAGATGCCATTGATGGAATCTAGCTTTCTTTCTTGATGAAGATGATGAAGAAGAAGAAAGAATATGATAAGTGTTAGTTAAAAAGAATAAAATGAATACTTATCATCTTCTAACTATGGTTATGTGTAGAGATTAGACCATAGTTATTTGGAATGGTTAGGGTTAAGCATGAAGACAAAATGGTCACATTGGTCAAACCTTCATGAAGCTTCAACAAGCTTCATGATAGAATGAAACCATTTTGTTTTCTTTTATTTATTTGTCAAAAGAAATGGATAAATAAAAACCCTAACCATTTACTTAACCAAGGTTTAATTCTTTACACTTAACCAAAT
The DNA here is from genome assembly GCA_030015575.1 of Agapanthus africanus. NCBI lineage: Eukaryota > Viridiplantae > Streptophyta > Magnoliopsida > Asparagales > Amaryllidaceae > Agapanthus > Agapanthus africanus. Next base: position 561,634,421 of record CM057345.1, read on the forward strand.
GAGCAAGTATCATCAAACATGATACAAACATGTGCACACAAGTATATCACATACACTTCTTGCACATCAAGTGAGAAAATCCATTTAAAGTGAACCAATACTAGTTAATGCAAAGTAATATATCAAATATATAATTATACATTAAATCGTTAAATCAACACTTGATTTAACGATCCGGTCATATCGCATATAACCGACTAGTATCCTATGTATCAGCTTATCGAATCAATCCCTGATTCGATATCTAGGTTATATCGCATATAACCAATCGATACATTGATCGCGAGAATGGAATACGGTATCACATACACGCATCATTCTCGGTCCCGCACATATCTCATATGCGCCCCTATTTCGTTTCGCTTGAGCCAGGAAACCTCTGTGTAGGACTCTAAAGACTCGTCAATACGCCGGCAACAGATGATGATCATATCAAGCACCCACAAGCCGCAAGCGGTCTGCTAAACGTAACGGCCATCCGGGTATTGAGCGATCAGAAGATCGACGAGCTAGCCCGCTCACACTCCTGTGAATCCATCCAGTAACACTTACCGTACAGTCCGGTCTGTTCGTCTGATATGTCGCATATCAAGTCTAGGGGTGGTAAACGTCAGACCCCAATAACCGATAAGTCGTGCCGATGTGAGGCTCATAACGGGTCGAGAAACTACTGGTAACACTTACCAGCAAATCTCTGATCAGCCCTGGCCAGGGACTTCCCTGTTACGGCCAATCGAGCACAGCGCAACATCAACCCCCAATACCGGGAGAGACGAAACCCCTCCTATCGCTCATTGCCTCCATGTGACTCGGGACTGTACCCAAAAACCACCGTTTTGCACGCCCTCATGGACGTGGTAAGGTGGAGATCAAAGCACAGTGGGAATCACACAAGACTCTATGACGATCTCGGGTATACAGACTAACCTGCAGAAGTGTCACTTGAGAACTGCCATCTGACGTGAGGTATAATACCATCTGAGAGTTCTCGGCGAGTCCGTCCAGTGTACCCAATCTCCACTGAGCACCCGTATACCATCTCTGATGTCAAACACCAATGGATATGGGATCATCCATCGCCCATCTCATGGGTCGAGTAGCGTATACGCTAGTCTACACTGGTATATCGATGCCCCGTCTCGATACACCCATGACTAGGGACCTTGAAGGATGTACCTATGGACTACCATGTCCCCACTAGTATGATCTGCATCATAGTCCAGGTAGTCAAGTACACATCCTAAGGGCTTTACCAACATATAACTATAAGACAGTTTAAAGAGACTAGTGTACATGTTAAGATAAAGAGCAACCAGATAGCATACTATCATATCGAGCAAGAAAGTCATCTCTATATATGTCCAAGCATCCAATATAATATACATCATCTGTACAATACTGGCCTCTAGGGCATACATACAACTAACAATCTCCCACTTGCACTAGGGCCAGCTGCTGTAGTATCGCATACCGAGCATCCCGAAGAGTCTCTCAAACTGTATCTGGGGAATGGCCTTCGTGAGTGGATCCGCCGTGTTGTTCTTCGTGTCAACCCTCCTAACCTCGATCTTTCGGCGATCAACTATCTCCCGGATCAGGTGATACCGCCTCAGAATATGCCTGGATCGCTGATGGGACCTTGGTTCCTTGGCCAAAGCCACCGCTCCATTGTTATCGCAATACAAAGGTCTTGGATGCTCAATGGATGGAACCACTCCAAGTTCAGTAATGAACTTCTTGATCCAGACAGCCTCTTTGGCAGCATCGTTGGCAGCGATGTATTCAGCCTCCATCGTCGAGTCTGCCACGGTTTCCTGCTTGGAACTCTTCCAGCTCACCGCCCCTCCGTAAAGGGTAAAGACAAATCCCGACTGTGACTTAGAGTCGTCCTTGTCACTCTGGAAGCTCGAATCGGTAAAGGACTCCACTTGGAGTTCTCCGTTACCATACACCAAGAGCATCTCTTTAGTCCTTCGCAAGTACTTGAGAATGCTCTTCACAGCTGTCCAGTGACTCTCTCTAGGATCAGCTTGATACCTGCTCACTACACTTAGTGAATATGCTACATCGGGTCTGGTACATAGCATCGCATACATGATAGAGCCTACAGCCGAAGCATAGGGTATCCCTTGCATGCGAGCTCTCTCCAAATCAGTCTTGGGAGACATCTCTTTGGAGAGAGTGACTCCAGAGATCGTGGGCAAGTTCCCACGCTTGGATTCTTCCATACTAAACCTCTTTAGTATGGTGTCAATGTACCTGGATTGGGACAATCCCAATATCCTTTTGGATCTATCTCTATAGATCCTAATTCCCAATATGCAGGAGGCATCACCAAGATCTTTCATTAAGAATCTTTGTGATAAGAAGAGCTTGACCGATTGCAGCATAGGAATATCATTTCCTATCAAGAGTATGTCGTCCACGTACAATACGAGGAAGACAACCTTACTCTCTGCCACCTTCTTGTAAATACAAGGTTCATCTGGATTTTTGACGAAATCAAACTCTTTGATAACGACGTCAAAGCAGATGTTCCAACTCCGCGATGCTTGCTTTAATCCATATATGGATTTAAGCAGCTTGCACACCTTCCCGCTGCTCCCACTGTCTACGAAGCCCTCTGGCTGAGTCATGTACACGCACTCTTCTAAATCACCATTTAGAAAGGCGGTCTTAACATCCATTTGCCAGATTTCGTAATCATGATATGCAGCGATGGAAAGCATGACCCAGATGGATTTAAGCATAGCCACTGGAGAAAAGGTTTCGTCATAGTCCACACCTGGTCTTTGACGAAAACCCTTTGCAACAAGTCTAGCTTTGAAAGTCTCCACTTTCCCATCTACACCAAGTTTTTTCTTGAAGATCCACTTGCTCCCAATGGGTTTTACCCCTTCAGGAGCAACTTCCAAAGTCCATACTTTGTTGGTGTACATGGATTCCATCTCGGACCGCATAGCATCCAGCCATTTTACTGAGTCCTTACTCGTGATGGCCTGCTCGAAGCTAGTTGGGTCATCATCCTCCATGATGCAATCCTCGCTCCCACCATCCATGAGAAAACCGTAGTATCTCTCAGGTTGGCGAGGAACCCTACTAGATCGGCGGAGAGGCTGAGGTTCATTGGGAGCTACTGAATCTTCTGGTTCCACTAAATCTTCAGTTACGGTTTGTGTATCTGGAACCTCTTCCAGCTCTACCACTTTGCCACTAATTTCTTTTTCAAGGAATTCCTTTTCTAAAAAGGTGGCATGTTGAGCAACAAACACTTTTTGTTCCTCACTGTGGTAGAATAAATACCCATATGAATTCTTTGGATATCCCACAAACTTGCAGAGAACTGACCGTGCCTCGAGCTTGTCCGGATTTTGTCTTTTGACATAGGCTGGACAACCCCATATCTTAACTCGTTTAAGATATGGCCTCTTCCCACTCCATATCTCATATGGTGTGGTAGGTACAGATTTAGATGGAACTTGATTCAATAGGTATGCTGCTGTCTCCAGCGCATATCCCCAGAAGGAAATAGGTAACTCAGCTGTGCTCATCATAGAGCGCACCATATCTAATAGGGTGCAGTTCCTCCGTTCTGATACACCGTTGTGCTGTGGTGTATATGGAGGAGTCAGCTGAGAGAGAATCCCATTCTCTTTTAGGAAGTCCAGGAATTCATTGCTCAAGTATTCACCTCCTCGATCAGATCGAAGGATTTTAATACTTTTTCCGGTTTGGTTTTCGACTTCTTGTTTATATTCTCTAAATTTCTCAAAAGCTTCTGATTTGTGTTTCATCAGGAACACATATCCGAATCTAGAGAGATCGTCAGTGAATGTAATGAAGTACGAAGAACCATCCCTGGCATGTGTAGACATGGGACCGCATACATCACTATGTATCAGTCCCAAGAGTTCGATAACTCTTTTTCCGTGTCCCGTAAACGGAGTTTTGGTCATTTTGCCTTTGAGACATGACTGGCAAGTGTCATAAGATGAAAATTCGAATGGTTTCAAATATCCATCCTTATGCAACTTTGCCAGTCGTGTCGCATTGATGTGACCCAGTCTACAATGCCACAAGAAGGATTCGTTCAGTTCTGAACTCTTCCTCTTGTGTGTGTTTGTTATGCTCAGAACTGTTGATTGATTTAGAACATAAATGCCATTGCACAACGTGCCTGATCCAACCAACTTTTGGTTACGGAAAATGTTCATAACATTGTCCTGTAATACAAAATTATATCCCTCTTCACTCAACAAAGAAACCGATATAATGTTGCATATCAGGTTCGGCATGTAATAGCATTCGTTCAGAACCAATGTATTACCAGTTGGTAATGCAAGGTGATATTCCCCGACAGTCTTAGCTGCAACAATTGCACCATTTCCAACTCTAATGTCTTTATCACCTTCTCCAAGTTCTCTACCTTTCCTGAGCCCATGTAACTGATTACATATATGGGATCCTGACCCGGTATCTAATACCCAGGACGTGGAGCAAATGGAGAAACAGTTCTCTGTAACGAACACACCCGAAGAAAATGCATCATCATGTACTTTCTTCATTCGGGTAGCATGGGAATCCTGGTATTCCCCTATATCCTGTTCAGTCCTATAACTCTTATAAGAAAGAACGGAACCAACGTTCCCCAGCACAGTATAACATACGGGTTCGGTCAATACATCCATATTATTATCTTGATTAAGGCATGACATGGTCGCTACCTGGAGAGAGAGAGAAGAAAACACTTTAGCGTATGCTCGTGCAAGATCAGATTGGTTATTATCTTATCTAATCAGGATGGCTCCCATTGTTTTTATCAAATCTTCCTTCAAACCCTAAAAGGAAAGACTACCCGGGATTAATTACATACTACAAGTTCGCCAATCTTTCAGCCAGGCCAGTGTCGGTACTTTGAGGGAGGTCCCCCGTGCTTTCGCACGAACCTAATTAATGTAAACCTCGTTTTCCCAGAGGCGTAACCTCGTTAACACCTTTCTAGACACCTACTTGATCGGCTAATTGTAATGTGTAAAACTCTCCCAGGAGTAACTCTTACTCGCAGTGGGTATCGGGATCCAACTATCTCATAGAAGGTATGCAATCTCATTGCAAATTTCAACACTTGAAATTCCCGATAATATTTTGCCCCGAACGATCTATGACCTTGACAAGGTCAACAAATCATAGACCGCAAGTCAAGTTCAACCCGTCATTTCTTGATTGAATCAAACCCACCCGCACGACCCTTGACAAGGTCAACAAGGCCGTACGACTACCCTAACCCAATCTGCATCATATGCATAAACAGATAAATACTGGTTAGCTACCGCACACTGCGCCTTGACAAGGTCAACAAACGCAGCACGAATACTAAACAGGACTTATCTGAAATGACGGAGGGCTACGACAGGTTTTTCTGAAAACCTATTGCGTAATGAACTTGATATCGTTGTAGGATCGAATGAATTTTGAAATGGAGTGTTTTTGAGGCTTTTCTAGTTTTGCTAAAGGAGTCACTCCCGGTGAAGGGATCGTCGGTCCTTTCCTCGTCGAATGAGGTGCGGGATATATCATATATATCACTGTGCAAAGCAAAAACTCTTGAAAGCAATTAAAAGACAAACCGAGTGTGTAGCATCTGCCAGTTATTGTTAAAGGAGTCACTCCCGGTGAAGGGATCTCGGTCCTTTCCTCGTCGAATGAGGTGCGGGATATATCATATATATCTCTGTGCAAAGTAAGAACTGTAGCTACCTATTTTATTTTGAAATTTGATTCTACAACATCTTAGGTTTCTTTTCTTTCATTAATCACATTAATGAAGTCCCATCATTTATATACCTAAACATCACAGATAAATACGACGTACACTTATGCCATCCGCATTCGCCTCTATGTCCCCTCGTGCACCGTTAGGTTAGGTAACTAACGACAGAGCAGGGCAGGGCTAGTGCAGGTGCAAAACATAAGTAACGTCTATATAATATATCATATATACTATATACTGTATCTATCACAGAACATCACATGATCACATCACAGATATCGCAACAGAAGAAACATATGAAACATTGGATATACTAGGACGTCCGTGTTTTCAATACGAGCCAGTATAAAACACGGATTCCACGGTCGTGATGAATAGCCAATCCCACACCCCTAGACCCCTACGAGAGCGGCAAGCAACCCTACCAATTCTAGGGTTAGGAGACCCGGACTCGACTCCTCGAGATGGTCTCCCACTGGACCATAGAACCCGGTTACTTGTGCTCCCCTCCTTGGGTCGATCCTAGTGCAGAAAAGTAAATAATATACAAAGGGTGACAGCTTCCGCAACCTGGAAGTGCCCCAATAAAAGAATATTACATACAAGTTTTTTACATGAATGAAAATGAAAAACACTCATCTCACATAAAAAAAACCCCCGGCTATTCAAACACGACAATCCAATATAACATATCCTGCAACACATAACATCACATGTCATCAACGTAAGTAAATATGCGCATCCCAATTATCGTTGACATATAGCAACGAAACCGGCGATATCACATATTACACTTACGGTCACAGAAAAGAAAGTGTAAAACTACAACAGTTGGAATCCGCAACCTCCTTAGACACCGCATGCCTAATCAAATGAAATACTTGACATCACATGCCTAACAATTATAAACCCCGCATTTTAGTCCCATTATCGAAAACTCTTTTCAATATCAAGTGAGACTAAACCGCTAGATTTATAACATTCATTCAGCTATCTCATAACTGTTTGTGAATTCCAATTATTGTATCCCATTCCGGATAAATAGAAAATATTAAACTTTCCGTTAGAACATTCGAACACCCAAGTTTTCTCGAGACCGTTCAACACATGAAATAAGTTCAAAGACATTCACTTCATGCCTCAGTACCAACGGTCCAGCCGTAGAAGGGTCAAGCCAACGCCTCACATGTGGCACGCCGTACTGCCCCAAACCCAAAGGTTCAAAGGGCAGTTCAAGACGGTCACATAATCGAGTTAAGGTTTGTTGTCTTCTAGAGGGACCGTCGCGTTACTTGCACTACTCAGAACGTCCTTAAACCACAGAAAAATCCAACACTTGGATATTTTCCGGCAGGGGAAAAGTTGGGTATTTATATCCGGTAGAACTTTTTAACATATTCAAAAATTATCCGGAAAAACACATAGACAAAGCTTGATAATCCGATCGAATCATCGATTTCCAATGCAACCCCAGAACACTCAACTCTTGAGTCAATTTAAAAATTCACAGAAAACTCAGCATAATAAAATAGGAATTACTGTGCAAACAGGGAAGGATGACGTCATGATCAGGCCGCGGAACAGCGGCAGAAGCCAGGCTTCTGCCGCGGTTCCGCCGCACTTTGGACTCTTCATTTTGAAAATTTTGCACCGTAATTCTTATAATTCCCTGCTGAATTTTTTAAGCATTTTTAATCTGGAAAAAACCCAGTTTTTAGAAAAAGTCCAGAGAGCACTTAGGTTTTAAGGGTTTCGGTTCGATCGGGTTTCAAACGTCGTCTACACTTCGCCTAAGGCTCTAGTTAGGCTCTGATACCACTGTAGGATTCCTAGGAACTCTAAAGAGGTCTCACAAGGCATCAACCATGCCTATTTCAAATTTTACAAGTGCCGAGAAACTCTAATACGGATCGTCGACTAGAATTTTAGGCGAAACAATGAACTAATTAACATCTTAACTATAAGAAAGAGGCTACAACCTTTGTAGATCCGGTTCTCCACTTCCTTAGCTCCACGTAGACGTCCTCTCGCTGTCCGTCTCGAATTCCGGACTCAAGCATCGGCTTCATCGGAGAAATGGGCGGGCAAGGCCGTCGGCTTCGTGCCGAAGATGATCTACGTCGAGGCAACACAAGTTCAAGCTCCAACTTCACCAAGTTGTGAAACTTGTGAAGAAAACACCCTATACTACTTGGCAAGAGGTAGAGGGTGAAGAAATAGGAGGTGGGTTCACTTTAGAATTGGATTTCTCACTCTTTTGCTCAAGATGCCATTGATGGAATCTAGCTTTCTTTCTTGATGAAGATGATGAAGAAGAAGAAAGAATATGATAAGGGTTAGTTAAAAAGAATAAAATGAATACTTATCATCTTCTAACTATGGTTATGTGTAAAGATTAGACCATAGTTATTTGGAATGGTTAGGGTTAAGCATGAAGACAAAATGGTCACATTGGTCAAACCTTCATGAAGCTTCAACAAGCTTCATGATAGAATGAAACCATTTTGTTTTCTTTTATTTATTTGTCAAAAGAAATGGATAAATAAAAACCCTAACCATTTACTTAACCAAGGTTTAATTCTTTACACTTAACCAAATGAGCAAGTATCATCAAACATGATACAAACATGTGCACACAAGTATATCACATACACTTCTTGCACATCAAGTGAGAAAATCCATTTAAAGTGAACCAATACTAGTTAATGCAAAGTAATATATCAAATATATAATTATACATTAAATCGTTAAATCAACACTTGATTTAACGATCCGGTCATATCGCATATAACCGACTAGTATCCTATGTATCAGCTTATCGAATCAATCATTGATTCGATATCTAGGTTATATCGCATATAACCAATCGATACATTGATCGCGAGAATGGAATACGGTATCACATACACGCATCATTCTCGGTCCCGCACATATCTCATATGCGCCCCTATTTCGTTTCGCTTGAGCCAGGAAACCTCTGTGTAGGACTCTAAAGACTCGTCAATACGCCGGCAGCAGATGATGATCATATCAAGCACCCACAAGCCGCAAGCGGTCTGCTAAACGTAATGTCCATCCGGGTATTGAGCGATCAGAAGATCGACGAGCTAGCCCGCTCACACTCCTGTGAATCTATCCAGTAACACTTACCGTACAGTCCGGTCTGTTCGTCTGATATGTCGCATATCAAGTCTAGGGGTGGTAAACGTCAGACCCCAATAACCGATAAGTCGTGCCGATGTGAGGCTCATAACGGGTCGAGAAACTACTGGTAACACTTACCAGCAAATCTCTGATCAGCCCTGGCCAGGGACTTCCCTGTTACGGCCAATCGAGCACAGCGCAACATCAACCCCCAATACCGGGAGAGATGAAACCCCTCCTATCGCTCATTGCCTCCATGTGACTCGGGACTGTACCCAAAAACCACCGTTTTGCACGCCCTCATGGACATGGTAAGGTGGAGATCAAAGCACAGTGGGAATCACACAAGACTCTATGACGATCTCGGGTATACAGACTAACCTGCACAAGTGTCACCTGAGAACTGCCATCTGACGTGAGGTATAATACCATCTGGGAGTTCTCGGTGAGTCCGTCCAGTGTACCCAGTCTCCACTGAGCACCCGTATACCATCTCTGATGTCAAACACCAATGGATATGGGATCATCCATCGCCCATCTCATGGGTCGAGAAGCGTATACGCTAGTCTACACTGGTATATCGATGCCCCGTCTCGATACACCCACGACTAGGGACCTTGAAGGATGTACCTATGGACTACCATGTCCCCACTAGTATGATCTGCATCATAGTCCAGGTAGTCAAGTACACATCCTAAGGGCTTTACCAACATGTAACTATAAGACAGTTTAAAGAGACTAGTGTACATGTTAAGATAAAGAGCAACCAGATAGCATACTATCATATCGAGCAAGAAAGTCATCTCTATATATGTCCAAGCATCCAATATAATATACATCATCTGTACAATACTGGCCTCTAGGGCATACATACAACTAACAGTTCTCCGGCGTCAGGTTGAACACCAACGGCTTAGTGGCAAAGACATATTCATCAGGAGGAAGCAGCTCCTCATAATGCTCCCCCTCATCGGCAAGCCTGAGACTTCAGCAAACTCCTCTAAGGAGATAGAGACTTCCCTGTCCGTCATCAGGAAGGTGTGGGTAGGGATGTTCCATTGTTCAATAAAATCCTTAACCCACCACGTTGGAGGAGAGAGATACTCGAAGAGCGAGACATAGATGGCCGAATACAGGCATATCTTCATCAGATGAGTTCTGACAAGATATACCGGGCCCACTGCAAATATCCGGCAGGTGGTCGCGGCATCAATCCGATGTTATAGGACTGTCCCCAAGGGCGTGCTTCACCCTGACAGATTCGTCTCCCTAAAATATCTATTGCCGGCGGCGGATGCACGGGAATAGCACCAATCGCGGGTTGGAGGAGGTCATCCGAGTTCCAATTTTTAACCTCCACGGCATACTTCACCGGGGGTTCATCCGCGTAAGGGAGTGAAGATATGGGCTCAGATGGCGTAGCGGAACCGAAACTGCGACGACCCTGGATGATCTCATTATACCACCTACCCCACAGGTGAAGGCTCTTATGCTCGGGGTCATGATCCTTAATGAGAGCGAGCACTACTCGGTCCACTGGTGCCTGGGGAAATCCTCCCTCTGAGCGAACAAATGAGAAAGACAGATCAGCAGACATGATTTCCTGCAAAGAAAAACGAAATTCAGCCGTCAGTGTTATAATTTAATTTTAAAAGCCTGACACTTGATACTACACTGCAATGCAGTGTAGGGGGACCAAAAAGGGACCCACAAAATCCAAGTGACAATGTGCCAATTAATAAGACAGCCTCATCATTGGATGGGACTGTCAATTAATAAGGAGATCCCCAAAAGAATACTCTCATTAAATGATAAATCCCTAGAGACAAGGAGAGAATCTCCCCTTTCATAGCAAAGCTCTGTCACAGAGTGACACTTGTCAAACTCTGGTTTCAAAGGAATAAAATTCTTTAGAAGAGCCTAGCTCTATAATAATGATGAGAGAATCCATTAAATAAGAAAATTTTAGAAGTTAAAAAAAATTTGGGATCTTAGAGATCCATGAAAACTCTTAAGAGTTCTTTATTTTTAGATCAAAAAGATCTATATTTTGTCCATGAGCGAAGCTCTGTTCATGGGTAAAAACCCTGAAACAAGATCTCTTTAGATCTATGGATTCTTGATAGCAAGGCTCTGTTGGTGAAACCCCAAAAAGGTTTTCTTTAGATCAAAGATCTATGAGAGCAAGGCTCTGTTGATTAAAATTAATTTAATTAAATTTAAGTTAAATTTTACCTAAGATGTTCTAAAAGTTTGAACTTTTAAGTTCTTGAAAGAAGAGAGCAAGGCTCTGAAGTTCTTACAAGAGCAGAGCTCTGGAAAATAAAATCTTGAAGATGGTAAAAATTTTCTAAGGACCAAGGGTCCTATTTATAGGCGCCTACGCCCTTTCACATCACCCCTTGATCCAACGGCCTAGATCTTGCCACCGTTGAACTCACGTGTGCGCCACGTGAGCGCAACGGTGGGGGGCATTTGTTTCCCCCAATCAGAGCAAGGCTCTGTTTGAATTTCAAAAATTCAAATTTTGAAGCAACGCTTCAAATTCCGTGCGCTGCGCGCAACGCGCCACGTATCAGAAGTTGATACGTCAGCGCAGCGCCCAAGGCAGCGCACCCAATCAGAGAAAGGCTCTATTTAAAACAAAAATTAAAGGAAGCAACGCTTCAGTTGCGCAAGCAATGCGCAGCGCGACACGTGTCAGCGCAGTGGCGCAAGCGCAGCGCTGCGCGACACGTGTCAGCGCAGTTGCACTGCGCTGTGCGACACGTGTCAGCACAGTTGCGCTGCGCTTTGCGCTGCTTGACACGTGTCACGTGCTGGGGTGTTTGCGCCAAACAGAATTAAATTCTAGCAAGATTTTTCTGTTCTTGTTAAAACAAGAAAATTGCCTTCTGTAAAACAGAAGACCTTGGATCAAAGATCCAACGGTGGGGAAAATTCCCCAAATCACTCAGAGAAAGATCTCTTTAATAAATTTATGGGCACTATATAAAGGCCCCTAGACCCCAAATCAAAGGAAGGAACATTGTGAGAGATTGAGAATCTCAAAACAGAGAGAACTCTGAAGAAATTTCAAGAAAAAGGTAAAAACCTTCATAAAATAGAAGAATTTCTTTTAATAGATCATTGATCTAAGAACAAGATCAATGATCTTCATATAATAATAAGTGCTTTGCACTCTTTTATGAACCACTGGTTCTCTGAAAACAAGAAAAAACTTGTTTTCTTTGATCTAAATTGGATCAAGAAATCAAACAGTGTTTTGCACTTATTTTTATGAACCATTGGTTCTGGAATCTTAAAGATTCTCAAGATTATTGAAATAGTGCCTTGCACTTGCAGAAACTGCACTATTGCGCTCCTGGGTTGGCGCAAGCCACCAGAGAGCGCCACGTGTCAGCATCTGAATCACTTGCGCTATGCGCTTTTAAGAAAGAGCCTTGCTCTCTAAAATTGGCGCAACTCACCAGAGCGCGCCGCGTGTCAGCAGCGCACTGGCGCAGCGCACTGCGCTTGCGTGACACGTGTCATCACCGCAAGCGCTTGCGCTCATTGATTGGCGCAAAGCGCCTGACAAATGCAATGCATCATTTACTAAAGGGCCAGGCCCAAATCAAAAAGGCCTAGTAGGCCAAAATAAATTGCAATGCAATAAAAGGGCAGAGCCCAAACAAAGGTGAAAATGCAATAAAAAGGGGCAGAGCCCAAACAAAATTGATGCTCTGCATCATTTATAAATAGGCAGAGCCCAAACAAAATAAATAATGCTATGCATTATTAAACATGGGCAAAGCCCTAGCACAGGTCTAATAGGCCAAAAATAAGAAATAAACTGGACTTAGCCCAATCATGGCCGTAAGTCCTCAAATTAAATTGACTGAGCAAGACTGCTCTCTTAAATCAATTTACATCCGGTTCGAGGGTACATCTCCGAACTCCTTTGACTCCTATCGTTGTAATCCTTCAACGACGTCAGAGAGGTGACGGATCCCGACAACCACACATCAACACGGACTGTGGGGTCCTTAAACTCATGGACTTAAACGTCCTTAAACCAAAAGAAGGATTGTGGGATCCTTAAACCCGCGGACTTATGTGTCCTTAAACTAAAACACGGACTGTGGGGTCCTTAAACCCGCGGACTTAAGCGTCCTTAAATTAAACATGGACCTCTATGTCCCTAAACTGGAATACGGACCACTATGTCCCTAAACTGGAATATGGACCGCAACGTCCTTAAACTACCTACGGACCGCAACGTCCTTAAACTACCTATCGACCTCAATGTCATTAAACTAAACAATAGAGCCAATTGCTCTCTCTTGTCGGATCCAAACGATCCCGTTAAGTTGATCCTAGTCTCAAATCAGACTAACGTATCCTTAACGAACGTTTAAGTCGATCTTAGCCTAAATATGGCTAACGTATCTTTAAACTAAAACACCAAACCCAAATCTAAGTAAATACGGATTTGGACTAATCCACGTCCTACGGGCGACGGCATCACTTAGTCTCCGTATACAATCCACGGGCAATCACAAACAAAACAAACACCCATGACACAAAGTGAAATTCTGGAGAAGGAGAAAGTTGTTACCGCGATGCGGTAGCGTAATTAACTGCAGGGGCTTGCGCCTGCAGGGAAGAGCGTCCCTACAATCAAAAACCCCTCGAACGAGGGGGAATCTGACGAAGTCTGCTACATCGGTCGCACCCGTCTAAACCTCCGATACACGGTGCCATAAATCAACTTGGCATCTTCGGAGAGGTGGACGGATAAAACCAAATAGCATCTGCCCCGAATCTCAGGCAAGACGTCTTCACGTATCGGCCGCCATTCGGAGGGGAATAGGCACAAAAATCAATATCAAGTGCAAATAGATGTGCACAAATAACCACCCAATACAACAGTGTGTAAAACGTATATCAAGTGCAATAACTATGCACAAAATATAAATACCCAGTAGGTGCAGCCATGGTGCACGAAACTATATCTTGAAACTCAATCACCAAAACACAAATCCAAGCGATATAAGCATGATACTCGGATCATAAACCCAAATCGCAACAAATGACATTGAGGTACACCTCCTACAATGTCGAAGAAAAAGTCGGTGCACCCAAACTGGCAGAGCAAGAACATATACTTGCCTGCTGCTCACGGTCTGGCGTCTTCTGTCTCTGGGTCCCCATTTCTCTGTGGATTTCCAATCTCGCACTCTATCGGTGTTGGATATAGTGCCCTCTAAGTCAATTATTGGATCGCAGGTACGAGGACCTATACCGATAAAACAGTCTTACTCGAGATGATAGTATGCTATCTGGTTTGTCTTTATCATCATGATAGAGCCCATAAGATTCTTGCTTGACTACCAGCAGTATGATAGCGATCATATATATGGGAGCGGGGGTCTATAAGCACATCCTTAAAACTGTCCCTAGTCGTGGGAGTTTTGAGATAGGGCATCGATACTCCAGAGTAGACTAGTGTATACAGTCGAGACCCCGACGAGAGGCGGTGGCCGGTCTCACAAGCCACTGGTGTCAGTTGGATCACCTAAGATGTATACAGGTGCTCATTGGGATATGAGTACACCGGACAGGACTCGCCGGGAACATGCTAGTTGGTATTATACATATCATCAGATAGCAGTTCCCTGGTGACATGTGTACAGGTTAGTTCATCGACCTGAAGTCGTCATTTGTCTCGTGTGAGTTCCCATTGTGCTTAGATTACTACCCTATCACGCTCAAAGGAGTTGTGCAAACAGGTTTTAGTTGGGTACAGTCCCGAGTCACATTGGAGGCAAGTGAGCGGATCTTCGGGGATTCGTCTCTTCCGGTATTGGGGGTGAGATCGCGCTATGTTTAGAAGAGCCATTACACGAAATCCCTGGCCAGGGTAATCGAGATATACTGGTAGGTATACCAGCAGAATCACAGGGTGTTCTGGGCTGCTCTCTGACACGACTTATGCAGCTATTGGGGTTCTGACGTTTACCGACCCTCTAGGCCGTATATGCGATACTCATAGACGAATGTTCCGGACTGTACAGATATTGTCACTGTCAGGCTCGGTAGGGTTTATAGATGAGTTCGCTCGTCAGCTTCCTTTCCAATCAATACATAAGCAAAACGTTACGTACAGCTTGTACCTCTGACGTGCTAGGGGTTATACCCAGTGCCAGTGTGTTGATGAGTCATTAGAGTCCCCCACCGACACTTTCCCAAGTTCGGGCGAAACGTTGTAGAGGCCGTATGGGTTTATGGCAAGGTTCGGAAAATGCACGTGCATTTTCGCACGTGTCAGTTTTCGGGCAGATAATACTGGTAAGCTTTGGTTTAAGCCGGAACCCAGTATTATACTGTGTAGATATAATAGTTTTGTCTCAGTTGCATTTGTATTCGGTAGTAATACAAATGCGGGTATGTTTATACCAATACGGGGTTATCCTGAATTTCGTTTCGGGATGATTTTTGGAAGTTGCCAGTTTCCAGTTTTCTATCAGCCGTATTTGACAGTCGGTCAAATGCGGATTTATCTTTTCTTCTTGATGGTGAGTCATGAAGTGAGTCATTAGTAGAAGCTTCTTGTTTTGATGACTAGATTAGTGAGTCACCATCTTGCATTAATTGGATGATGAGGTGTAATTAGTGAGTCACCTTTTCATTAATGTTTTTTGTTCTTGCTTAGATTTTTTCCTCTTGATCTTTTGTGAGAAGCTTTTCTAATGGTCACCACATGCTCCTACACTCACCTCCCTTCTCTTTATAATGTGGCCGGCCACTTCTTTGTGAGGGGTGATTTTTGATTCATTTCATTTGAGTGAGAAAAGATTATGATAACTAGTGTATGGAAATTTCATTTTTTAGTTCAATTTCCATTCACCCGATTCCAATTGGCAACTTCTAAAACCGTTCGTCCATAGCCTTGGACGTAACGAGACAAAGTATTCTACTCATTCTCTACTTCATCTTGGTCGTCTCTTTTAGCAAACTTGACGATCGAGTTGCCTCAGTTCAGAGGCGAGAGCCCGTTTAAAGATCCGTCGACGTGGTTCCACCTGGACGACGAAACCGGAGATCGAGCAAGTTCGGATCAGTTGCAACATAGCGTGGGATGATGGTTGAAGACCGAAGGATTCGGATCATTCGGTATAACAATTCTACCCTCTTTACAATTTGTTAGTTTAGCTTTAATGGACGATCCGGGATAAAGTACGCGATAGCGCCAGTCGTAAAAGTTTTGTTCCGCATATTGGCGTCTGTTAGATGGCCGGGGCACCGCCGCGTACTTACAGTGGTATCAGAGCCTCACCATTAAGCTATACTAACTTGTGCTAACGCGTTTAAAAGATCGATCGAACGGAATTTTTAAAACTATATTTTTCTGTACATGATGTTTCTGTCGATTTTTAAACTGTTCTAAAATTCATTTTGAGTATTCCAGAAAATCATGCAGGGTTTTTGAAGTATACTGGTGAAATTTGGGCACGTGATCCCACAAGACGACCGCGGATCCGCGGCCCAAACCATGGTTTGGTCGCTGATCCGCCGCGCTTTTGTGGGAACAGTGCGCCAAATTTTTCCAGTGGATTTTTCATGGGAAATGGTGGTTTTTGGTATATGTCTTTTGGGCCAAAATTTTGTTACTGTACACCAGATGTACGTGGGGCCCATTTCGGGAAATTTTTATCGATCGAAATTTTAAACGTATTATTTTACAGTACTTTCATTATATCTCCGACCGGGAATGTCATTTGATCGGTAAACCGCGTCTGATTGCTATAGTTCTTTTGGACGGGTTTGCGAACGTGACATTCGCGTTGATGTTCTGTATTGTGCTGTAATGTTGCGGATTTGTCGTGGTGGATAGCAGGATGCAATGATAGTGTTGTTCAGATTTATTTGTACATTTGATATTGCGGGGCGAGCGTCCAACATGTGGACTGCCGTCACTGCCTGTTGTATAATATTCTTTTAGGACACGACCAGGTTGCGGTCGATGTACCTGTTGTACTATTTTTATTTTCTGTACTAGGTTTACCCCGCGGTGGGGTGCACGAATAGCCGGGTTCTGAAGGGCAACGGGTTCGTATCTCATGGCATTGAGAGGCAAAGGGACCTCACTCTAGAATTGGCAGATTATTCGCCGCATTCGTAGGGGGTACAGGTTGACCCAAGGAGGGGTGCTCAATTTACCGGATTACGTGAAGTGCCGGGTGTTCCATTCACTATGTTGTGGGGACCACCTCGCTTTAGGTTTTGGCGGGTAACTTGCCGCACCCGTAGGGGTCTAGGTTTCATTGCACAGGCTATCCACACGACCAGGGAAACGTCGGGTTTCAGTAGCGGCTCTGTGAAACCCGGGGATCCCAGATTGTCTGTATTGTTCTGTGATGCTTATTACTTATCTGTAATGTTGCATATTATCACGCCTGGAGCGATTACTGTATATTAGTATATATACTATTAGATGTTGTATATGTTTTACACTCGCGCTAGTCCAGTCCCCACTCTGTCGTTAGTTAAGTAACCTAACGAGTGATGACGGGACCCAGTGACGAATGCGGATGGCATATACGTACATTTTATTTTCGTTCTTTTCCGGTGTGATTGATTGATGGAACTGTATTGATTCTTATCAATGCAAGGATAAAACAAACCTATATTTGACGTTGTTGGAACAAATTCAAAAAGAAATTATTACAAAGACGTTTCCTTTTGTTTTGCATAGCGGTATTCAGTTGGAATATCCTGCACCTCATTCCACGAGGAAAGAGCCGAGATCCCTTCACCGGGAGTGACTTCTTTAGCAAAAGGTTTTCGCTACTATATATTTTTATAAAGCTATCAGGTTCCTTCAACGAGATCAAGTTCATTACGTTAAAGGTTTTTCGCCAAAAACCAGCCGTAATCCTCCGTCATTTCTTATGGATGGTCAGTAGTATTCAAGCTATGTTTGTTGGCCTATGTCAAGACATAGTGTTTGGTAGCTGCTGGGTATTCATTTGTTGCATAAATAGATGCATTAGTTTAAGTCAGACGTACACCTTGTTGGCCTACGTCAAGGGCATGTACGATGACTTAAGTTGATCAGGACAACGATGGGTAGAACTTGACATGTTGTTTATGATTTGTTGGCCTACGTCAAGGTCATAAGAGCATGGGATAAAAATTACATCGGGAGTTTCAAACATACAAGAAACTTGCCAGACTTGCGCATACCTTCTGGAGTGTGTTAACTTGAGTGGCTTCCATCAAGTTATCATGCGATGATAGTTGGATCCCGATTCTCACTGATGAGTTGGTTTACTCTTCGGGTGACCCCGACTAATTCTTCTTTCAGGTTTGGAAGAGAATTTGAGATAACAGTGGGAGGTTTCCTAATTAGATAAAGTGATAACCATTCTGATTTAGGCTAGAGTGCACGCAGAGTGTTTCTTTTCTCTCTCTCTCTTTGGCAACGATTTTTTGACCGACCCTAAACTATGACTCAGTGACCAAAGTTGACCGAACCTTCTTAATATACTAGCTTTTGGATTGTCTAAAGTTGCATAAGTCATTGCCGCTCTTTCTTTTACCCTTTGTATTTCTCAGAACACCTCGTATTACTACGGACATCCACTTCCATTGGATAGATCCATCGTATGGTTATATACGAACTCGAAGGGAATTCTTCGAGGATGGATCCAGCTTCAGGAGACATAGAATTAGTTTATTCAGTTGTCTTTTATTATCACCTTCTCTCTGGTTGCGAGGGCTCCTTAGTTTAGGAAAGTACACCTATTACGCTTATTGGATAGTCTTCTTCCAAACCATAGGCAGGTGCCGAACGGTAAGGAATGAAGAAAACCAATTAGCCTAAGTAGGGTGTGCAAAAGGTAATATGTAAAGACAAGATAAAGGAATTAGAAAGAGGGCAAAGTAAATTGCAACTATTTACATTCACGACCAAACCACGTATTTCATCGCCACTCCTACTTCACCTTTGATTTCTCCAGAACAACCCGTATCACTACGAACATCCAATTCCATTGGATAAATCCATCGTATGGTTATATACGAACTCGAAGGATATTTTTTCGAGGATGGATTCTGGTTCAGGAGAAATAGGAATAAGGTTTATATTCAGTTGTCTTTTATCATTACCTTCTCTCAAGTTGAGAGTACTCCTAGGTTCAGGAGGGTACACCTATTATGCTTACTGGATATTCTTATTCCAAACCATAAGCTGGTGCCGAACGGTAGGGAAGGAAGAAAACCATTTAGCCTAATGTTGGTGTACAGAAGGTAACGACTAAAGACAAATAAAGGGAATTGGAAAGATGGCAGGGAAATATACGGTTAAAGTCGTGATTTGGATTATGGAAGAGGCATTACTAAAGAATACCAAGATACCCCTACGAAACATATTTATGTTTCATATTCACTGTGCATTGTTAATTGAAAACTGATTTCCCGATTGGATACTTACTCTAGGTATGTATTTACCAGATTTCATTCTCACATCTGTATGAGAATACAGATGTTGAGTGGGAGCAAGTTATTGGAAATTAGGTGATCATCCTCATTACATCGGAATTCGTTGTAATTGGTGATATTTGAGGAAATCGCCTGGGTACATTTTTCAACCTACGATGCACATGTTTTGAGTTATTCAACTCAGAGGACTTATACAGAGTTGTGTATATTGTCCAGTGTCCGTCAGGACAAAGGGGTTAGTCCTCATACTATATTCTATTTACTTATGACTTCTCTAGTTTTTAGATAAGTGTTTCGTAGAAATATAATGTCTAAGTTTTGAGAAGTTGTGGATATAGGAATAAAGTAGAGAACCAAGTGTCACAAGTATCAGGATTCTTCAAAGAAATCGAAGATGTAGATTCTTGTGATTGGTATTTAGTTGATAGTAATGGTTTTGAGAAACTAGTTTCTCTTTCAGGTTACTCATAATTGGATGTATTCCTAAGTTGAGTAATGCTGATTAGCCTTTCTCTATTAAGATGATATGCACTGGAGACAGCTGCATGTTTTGAATCTGATTCCAATTAAATAAGTGCCAAAGTTCCTATTTTGGATATAGAATGCTTGATATCTTAGCGATGTTAAGATTCAAGGAGTTGTCCAGCTTATGCTTAAAACCAGACACTGGATAACTCAAGGCACGTTTCTGTAATGGCAGTTTGTGGGTTGACCCTAGCTTCGACGAGGGTTGATTTTCTACCATCTGGAAAATCAATAGTGATATTGTTCTTGACTCGCCACAGTTTTATTAAAATGGATTTTTTCAAAAAACAGTAGTGGGAGCATGGTTGAACTGGAAGTGATTCCAAAACCGCAAACGATTACGGAAAGTTTAATATGACCTATACATTCAATCAGGTTTGACATTCCAATAACCACTCCGCAGATATGGTGGGTAACCTCAGACACCCGAGAGGTACTTCGGTAGCTTCAAGGACGGTGACAGGGAGGTTCTTGTTTATCCAGACTTGACACTACTGTTGTTCCAGACTGTGAGACCCGGCAGGAGGATATGTATAGCGTCATTCTAAACTAGTTTTAGAAATGTACGTATATATTATTCTGCCACAGGATTGTCATAGTCAGTGGGAGCAGCGGAAGCATAGTGGGCAAGAAGCTAGTGTCTATTTATAGACTTGAGCAGAAATAGCGGAGAAAGATCATCTGATTTTTTATATGACAGTCATGGGTTTGACTTCATCAGAATAGGGGATGGATCTGTTAAGAAGGTAGTAGGGTGTGATGTCCTGGTATTTGGATGACATACACAGAGTAGGAAGTAAAATTCCTATACTACGATCGGTTGTACCGTGGTCGTCACACAGTTATTTCTCCACAAAGGATATGGATACAATATCTGATATTCTGGTTACTAGATCTATAGTTTTAGATCTAGATTTGGGTAGTTTCCCTATATGGGTACTTTAACAGTATTCTAATAGTATTTTAGAATAAATGACTCCTAGCATGGTGGTGAACCTGCAGGTGATGGAGTCACCCTCATTAAAGGTGTCTTACAGACTAAAGGGGAGAGGGATGTGCATGATTGGCAGATCACTTGCTTAGGCAATTGAGTCAATCGTGAGATATCAAGTACCACACCAGATGTTGTTATTGCACAAGATGCGATAAGTTTATATTAATCCAATCCTGGAGAAACATTAGGAAGCAGTTTTTAGAACATAAGTGAATGTTCTACGGATTTGATAACGGCGGCCTCCTTCGGAAGACGGTTATCATTCCAGGCTTCAAAGGTGACATAGATGACAGAATTATTGTCAAAGTTATATTTTTCCCTCTGACGAGGGACAGTATTATGGACAGGTGGTCCAAGAGGATACTGTGGGAGGCATGGTGCTGGACACTGATTAGTTTCAGTTGTCGATACAGTCTGAGAAGTTTGGATTTGGAGTTCATTTATGAACTAGGTCCCATCAGATATCCAGACATATTCTAAGACAGGTATTACTCAATTCGGGAGATGGTTTTCTCCGCGAAGTTGAGATATAGAGAGATACAGAAAGAAACACTGAAGCGGATCCACTCACTGAGGCTATTTCTCGAACACAAGAATTTTACAAACGAGCTTTGTGAAACTGATTAATAGAGGAGTTGGATGCTCGGTATCACACTATGCTGTGAGTACACAACATCGCAATAATTAGCCTTAAGTGCAAGTGGGAGATTGTTGGATATAATGCCTTCTAAGTCAATTATTGGATCGCAGGTACGAGGACCTATACCGATAAAACAGTCTTACTCGAGATGATAGTATACTATCTGGTTTGTCTTTATCATCATGATAGAGCCCATAGGATTCTTGCTTGACTACCAGCAGTATGATGGCGATCATATATGTGGGAGCTGGGGTCTATAAGCACATCCTTAAAACTGTCCTTAGTGGTGGGAGTTTCGAGATAGGGCATCGATACTCCAGAGTAGACTAGTGTATACAGTCGAGACCCCGACGAGGGGCGGTGGCCGGTCTCACAAGCCACTGGTGTCAGTTGGATCACCTAAGATGTATACAGGTGCTCATTGGGATATGAGTACACCGGACAGGACTCGCCGGGAACATGCTAGTTGGTATTATACATATCGTCAGATAGCAGTTCCCTGGTGACATGTGTACAGGTTAGTTCATCAACTTGAAGTCGTCATTTGTCTCGTGTGAGTTCCCACTGTGCTTAGATTACTACCCTACCACGCTAAAAGGAGTTGTGCAAACAGGTTTTAGTTGGGTACAGTCCCGAGCCACATTGGAGGCAAGTGAGCGGATCTTCGGGGATTCGTCTCTCCTGGTATTGGGGGTGAGATCGCGCTGTGTTTAGAAGAGCCATTACACGAAATCCCTGGCCAGGGTAATCGAGATATACTGGTAGGTATACCAGCAGAATCTCAGGGTGTTCTGGGCTGCTCTCTGACACGACTTATGCAGCTATTGGGGGTCTGACGTTTACCGACCCTGTAGGCCGTATATGCGATACTCATAGATGAATGTTCCGGACTGTACGGATATTGTCACTGTCAGCCTCAGTAGGGTTTATAGATGAGTTCGCTCGTCAGCTTCCCTTCCAATCAATACATAGGCAAAACGTTACGTACAGCTTGTACCTCTGACGTGCTAGGGGTTATACCCAGTGCCAGTATGTTGATGAGTTATTAGAGTCCCCCACCAACACTTTCCCAAGTTCGGGCAAAACGTAGTAGAGGCCGTATGGGTTTATGGCAAGGTTCAGAAAATGCACGTGCATTTTCGCACGTGTCAGTTTTCGGGCAGATAATACTGGTAGGCTTTGGTTTAAACCGGAACCCAGTATTATACTATGTAGATATAATATCTTTGTCTCAGTTGCATTTGTATTCGGTAGTAATACAAATGCGGGTATGTTTATACCAATACGGGGTTATCCTGAAATTCGTTTCGGGATGATTTTTAGAAGTTGCCAGTTTCCAGTTTTCTATCAGCCGTATTTGACAGTCGGTCAAATGCGGATTTATCTTTTCTTCTTGATGGTGAGTCATGAGGTGAGTCATTAGTAGAAGCTTCTTGTTTTGATGACTAGATTAGTGAGTCACCATCTTGCATTAATTGGATGATGAGGTGTAATTAGTGAGTCACCTTTTCATTAATACTTTTTGTTCTTGCTTAGATTTTTTCCTCTTGATCTTTTGTGAGAAGCTTTTCTAATGGTCACCACATGCTCCTACACTCACCTCCCTTTCTCTTTATAATGTGGCCGGCCACTTCTTTGTGAGGGGTGATTTTTGATTCATTTCATTTGAGTGAGAAAAGATTATGATAACTAGTGTATGGAAATTTCATTTTTTAGTTCAATTTCCATTCACCCGATTCCAATTGGCAACTTCTAAAACCGTTCATCCATAGCCTTGGACGTAATGAGACAAAGTATTCTACTCATTCTCTACTTCATCTTGGTCGTCTCTTTTAGCAAACTTGACGATCGAGTTGCCTCGGTTCAGAGGCGGGAGCCCGTTTAAAGATCCGTCGACGTGGTGCCACCTGGACGACGAAACCGGAGATCGAGCAAGTTCGGATCAGTTGCAACATAGCGTGGGATGATGGTTGAAGACCGAAGAACTCGGATCATTCGGTATAACAATTCTACCCTCTTTACAATTTGTTAGTTTAGCTTTAATGGACGATCCGGGATAAAGTACGCGATAGCGCCAGTCGTAAAAGTTTTGTTCCGCATATTGGCGTCTGTTAGACGGCCGGGGCACCGCCGCGTACTTACAATCGGCTCATCTTCCCGGTTAGGTGTGCTAAGGGAAACGATTCCACTCTGGCACTCCTCAGGTCATCTCTCGGCCAAATAGTATGATCACCCATAAAGCAGCTCGTCACTGGTGTCGGCCTCTGGCCCTCTGAATGCACGTGACACAACTGATCCTCGGTGCAATCTCATCGCAGCAGTGTCCTGGAAGGAACTGGCTCAAGGTCTCTTCCGATTTCGCTTATACCGAACTATACGGAGGCTGGTACACTTACAAATATTTTCTCGCTTTCTGGACATCTTCGTTCTCAGCACAACATTTTCTCGGGAACTGGCCGTATCCCAACGCCTCTGTATACACATCCGAATCTCAAATTTCAACGGGGAGTAACAACAGCTCGTCAGCATCTCACACGAACCTCTTGCTCCACTCGTCCTTATTATCGTTCATTTTGACATCATGTCATACCATCTGCGTACTGCAAACGTTCTCGGCAACAATCAATCCGGAATCTCTCGCACGGAATCGAAATCACAAACTCGGTATCTTCATCACTCTGTAGAAGATCTTTAGCCGAACACGTCTTCGGGAACTCGTCCCAACCATCGGAGGAATACTCAAAACCCATCCGTTTCTCGATCAACTCACAACACATCCGGGTGAGGTCCTCTATCCGAAACTAGTCAGCTTACTGATTTCACATCGGAACATCTGACGAACAACGTCATCTCTGGATTAATCTACTCTAGATCTGAGTAAGACTCTCCACACTGAAAATCTTCAAATCAACAGGGCCTGCGTCGGCGCATCAAATCTGACGAATCACTTTCGTCTCTCAACTCAAGATAAACTAGATATCACCTGTCGCATCTCTGCCTGGAAGTTCCAGCAATCTCAGCTCGTAAGCTCTGGAAGCGACATCACATCAATCTCAACAATAGCTGGGTCATTTGTCTGCACGGTCGATGACATCACAAATCTTTGAGGTATGTTGTACATCAACTGTCACCCCGCTTCCCGGTATACGGCGAAGGGGGTGGGACGAGGCCGCTACGTATTTACTGTGAAGTAAATACGTTAAGCATATCTAAGCAATATAAAAGTAAAGCACAAGAGACAAGATATAATTAAAAACAGCAACTTTATTTATTCACATTCTTTCTGTACAATGCATGGAAAGTAAATACAACTGATAAAAAAACAATGCCTAAACAATGGCATAACAGAAATGAAAAAGTACTGAATGGAAAGTGTACAATGAACTAGAGCTCGAGGTCTTCACTGAACTGGTCCAAGTCTTCAGCAGAGGGCTCGATCTCAGGAATGTCCAGATCACCTGATGACATTCAAAGAAAAAAGAAAGAGAATGTCGTCAGCGAACAAATCGCTCGGTAAGTCTCAAAGATAAGGGAGAAGTAGGATAGACAGAATAAGAAGGTAACTTTTAATGTTGTATTATATTGTTATAGTGTTGTGTTAACGCGGTTGTTTGTAGCTTGGTACAGAAGATGCCAGTGTATACGAGAGGAGTCCCACTTACACCGGAGACTTTGGTAACCCGTAGTACAAAGCTCCGTCGATAATACCACGGAACAACGGCATGGATGTAATTACATCTTAAGTGACCACCTCGTGCCACCTTTAACATATTCCATACCAGTCTACCCCTTAAACCCCGTGTTATCTTGATTGTATTGTTGTATTGTATTGTAAACTGTATACATTGTATGTTTGGATGACTGACCGAAACCATGATATCAGTAAACGGATGTAACTGGAGAATCATGTATGTAACTGTAGAATCATGGATGTAATTGTATAATCATGTAAATGGAATATATATCCATGGTTCGGTTCAGTCAAGTTGATAGATTGATTCATGGATTCATGTTGAATTGTAATATTGTAAATTGTAGATTGTACTTGAATCATATTCAAGTCAGATTATAATGAGACTCAAACTGAGTCAGACAATTAGAAAAGTAAATTGAAATCCTGATTGTTTTGATGTTATCGGTAACCGCTGCACATGGGCGGCAGGATTTGTGTCTTTTTTCAAAGACGATTACCGAATTGATAACACCGTTGTTAAGTTGTCTACCTTAGATAGGCAAGCACCCATATCTCCGGCTCCCTGAGGCTCAAGAGACTGGTCCCGCTTAAACCTATGTTTACTAGGGTCCTTAAGGTAATTTATAGAACTTGAGGGGGTTTTATGTAAAAATACTTTGTAAAGTTTTCAAAATACACCCCAAGTATTTATTATCGTCTTTAGAGCTGTAATAAATGTAGATTTTATATTTGTGATATTTCTAATGAGAATATTCTATTTTCATGATAAATTGTATTTATTTGTAATATTGGTTTTGTATGGAATTCATGGTATTTTAAGGTAAATTGATTCTTGTGATTTTTAGAAAAAGATGGAATATTTATATCATAAAAAAATATGTATTTTAATGATAAATATACATATATTTATACAAAAATAATTTTAATATATATTTTATATTCTAAATATCTCATTTTCTTAAGATGTCGTATTTTAAATCTTTCGAGACCGAATGCTCCTTGCGGAGGTCTGAATCTCGCATTACTAAGTCCGAGGATGTGCGATAATCCGCACCATCCCGAACTGGTTCCCCAAATGGGTTGTAGCGGTGCTTTGCAAAGATTTATATAAATACTAAATCCTTTATAAAACGGTTTTGTTAAGTAAATGGTATTAAAATGAATTGTGTCGTTTTCCCGTATTCTATGTTCCCAAGGGTATTGTGCTATGTTGTATACGAGTGTGTGAGGAGGTAGGTCATTAACTCGTGATCTACTTAAAGATATAGCAAGTTTTGTGATGTTATATGTAGAATTGAAACTATGTGGTATTTAAATGAAAATACGGTAAAATGAAATAGCAATTACTTTTGATTATGAAACTTGATCAATATGGTTGATTAGTGTTTAATAGTCAACATGAAAAGGTTCAATTGTATTAAACAAAAGTGAAGTTTTATAAAGAAACCGAATCGGAAATCGGATTTGTTCCGATTCCGTCGGGTTTTGTAATTCCGTATTTCTAGAATAGAATAGAGAATATAGAATGGGGACTTATGGGTTTAGGACAACCAGGAGAGGGAGAAGGATCGGGAGGAGTCGCTGGTGCGTCGTTTCGTCGCCGGGAGCTCCTAGAGTCGTCGTCGGAATTTTCGACGGAGAATTCGCCGTAGCTTCGCCTTTCGCTCACTTCGATTGCACACAAGGGTTTCTAGTGATTTCTTGAGAGTTGGCTCAGAGTTTTGGGATGAGGGGGTAGTGTGTAGGGTTGGTATTTATAAGGTTAGGCTAGGATTAGGGTAGATGAAGGGTTTAAATAAAAATGTAAAAATACATTAAAAATTCATTAAAAATAGAGTAAATGGGGTATTAAGAGGTCTCTGGAAGTGGGTTGCACATTTAAAGTATGCAGGGGGTCAAGAAGTTGAAAAGCCATATCTTTCATGAAGGGGACTCGGTCGTCCGGCCCGAGTCAGCCGGTCCGCCGACCGACTAGGCCGAGTCGAGGGGTCAGAAGGTGGGGGTCTTTAGGTGAACACACCGGTATATTTAGTTTTTCATGTGTAGTGGAAATTTTGGAATTTATCACGTGTTGACTGTTGGACTTCTAAAAATTTAAAACAAAATAATATTAAAAATAATATGGGGCATGGGATTTGAACTCTGGTGGCTTGGTTCAGCAATGCAAGGTATTACCAATGAGTTATAAGCTCCTTCTTGTAATTATGGAGCTATTTAATTACTTAAAGTAGTCACAGAAAATGTAAATACCCCAAGTATACATTAATTTTAAAGCAAATTTTTATACACTAAAAATGGAGTTGTTACATTCTTGTAACTTGAAATTAAAAAGCAAAATAATTACTTATATCTTGTGCTCAGGCTAAAATACCCCTTTATGGATTTTGAAAAAATATTTGAAAAAATTTGTATAGGAAAATTAGGGTTGTTATATCAACAGTCCTCTCACAGCAGGCAGCCTCTAACAATAGCCTGATCATCCGGTACAAAACCGTACACTCATCTCAAACGAGGGGTCTCAACACCATACTAGATCAATACGTTCCCATGTCACCAGAAAACACGATGGTCAGTTCTCGTCCACAACGAGCTCGCCCTGACCGCATCACTAGCAGCAGCTCAAACTGCGCTCAAACCATGGTGACAGGAACCTCAATCCAGTATCGACGAAAAAAGATCAAAGTGATGAAATGAATCAACAGATCTAGAAAGAATATATGATCATAAGGAGGAACGGAATCAGTGAGAGTATCATCATGTAAATGAATAGAATCAAGGATCTCAAATGGATGTAAAAATCAAGGAAACGAAAAGAATCACAAGTCTCAAGATATGTACATCCTAAGGTCACTTAAGTGGAGTATCGTATCGTAAATATGCCGTGGAACATACGTACGGTACATCACTTTACTCAAGCTACCTACTCCATCAATCAGGGTCAGCCTATGAAACAAAAGTTTGGGTTTAATACCCCTTTGTTCAAGTCTAAGTTCCGTAAGGTAAAGCCTAGGTCCCAAAATATATACGCCCTAGACCCCACATAGTCAAACCTAGACTCGAACTAAGGTTAAACCCAGCGCTCTGATACCAACATTGTCACGACCCGAAATATTAGCTCGCGACCAGCACTTAAATCACGCGACGTCTACAGGCGTAACGTAATTCAAGTAAGATGAAACCCAGAAATCTAAACCTTTTTAAGAAATAAAGAGGCGAAGCTTTGAAATAAAGGTATAGTAAATCATGTTTTGTCTTTTGAAAATTTGGGCAGCACCTCCCTTGTAAAAACTAACCCCGAAAACGGGTACAACACAGAAAATAATAAAGCATCTCTAAACGGGAGCAAATCACGTCCAACGGCGGAAACAACCACCACAAGTATAAAAACAAGTATACGATGCCCAACGGCGAAGATCCACATAAGGAAATAAAGTAATAGCAAGACATCAACCCCAAAAGCGAACATAAAACCCATCGCTCAAGTCTCGCAACTACAAGTCTTCTAAATCTGCAACATATACAATTACTAGTTTCTGATTTGATGGAGTGACTAGATACAATATGAATGACAAATACAAGAGGGGCACGATCCAACATGTACCACCTACCAAAAGCAAGTCACCCGAAAGCAGCTGTGTGCCAGCGATGCCACAACTGATCCATGCGGTCCACCTGCAAGAACTGTGGCACAACGGGGGTGAGTTGCCAACTCGTGAATAGTAAATAACATATGCAGGTAATCGCAAGTACGCACGTACTGCGCTAATCTATCACATGCAAGCTGATAGCAATAAATGGAAATATGTATATACAACAGTCATGAAAGGTACTCTATCAGGTACTACTAATACAGGAAGCAATAAATGACAATATGTATATGTAACAGTCATGAAAGGAACTTTATCAGGTACTATTAATACATGAAGCAATGCATATAAAATAAATACGGGGTATGGGATAAAACATGTCATCCTCACGGAATCCTCGTCGTGGCAGGACCAGTGTCCATCTAGACAATCCAAATCCCAATTTCCTCAAATCGGCCCTTATATCGGCCCTCATATCGGCTATAATATCGGCCCTTATATCGGCCCTCATATCGGCTATAATATCGGCCCTCATATCGGCCATAACATCGGCCCTCATATCGGCCATAATAATATTTGCAAGATCATTATGATGATGTATATAAATTAGATATGTATACATATATATCAGCGTCTCATTCCACTGATATATATATATGCATATATAACAGCGTCCCATTCCACTGTTATATATACTTATGAGTAAAAATATCATGAAAATAAGTGTCTAGTATCGACACATAAATACTCATATCCATACGTTCCTCGAATCGTAAGTGTCCGGTATCGACACCCGTGATCCACGTATTGGTCTTTCTCATATTCATATGTTCCTTGAATCGTAAGTGTCCGGTATCGACACCCGTGATCCACGTATCGGTTTTCTGATATCTATACGTTCCTTGAAACCCAAGTGTCTCACCTCCACACTTGTGTTCCACGTATCGGTATATACGTCCTCCGAATCTTAAGTGCCCCAACATCGACACTCTCGATCCCGTATCGGTTTAAAATAAATCTCTGAGTGGATGCATCCAAATATTAAGTAAAGAATAAGAATACTTGCATAATTTCATGAAACCACCACGGTCCTCAAATCCAGAAAACATCATGTGAAACCCATATCTCAAAGCGAAAATCCATGAATATAACATATGCAACATAAAACAGTAATGTGAGCATATGAAGGAAAAAACGCTATTTAACTGCAACAAGTTATTATATATCATGTGGTTTTCTAATTTCTCCAAGTCCATACAACATCAAATAAAGGTGAACATGTAGCTATAGCCAGGTATGCGTAACCATGTCGGCATAGCAAGTTATGTGTATCTACCTATCAATAATGATGTAATACCCTCCAGGTATATGCATAAGAATGTATGCAAGATGTACATGTAGCTATGTCTCATATGCGTATATACCTATCACTGATGGTACAATACCATATAGATATATGAGTAACTAGCATGTAGGCATATCGGTATGCTATATGTCATATGCACGATGGATTATGAATCAACGTCTCAATGTCCCTAACCAAACAATATCACATATGTATGTGTGTTGTGCGTGTCATGGCAATTATTGACGGTGTGGGTGGCATACAATCAGTGCTCGTGCAACATTAGCCGTCAATAATAGTGCAGTGTCTAAAGGGTACAAGTCCAAGCACAACAACTAATAACATGCAATGAAATTTTATGCAAAATCTCTATATGTGCAATATAACATGCGGCTAATATCATATCATATCTAGCCCTGACGCATAACGCCATGCGGGCGATTCCCCTGTAGATGTTAAATCTACTCACTGCAATTCTCCTTGCTTAGCGAAGTCGATGTGTTTCGTCGTCTCGGAATCCACGCGAAGGTACCTACAATCAATACCAAATCGCAAAACTATTAACATCAAGTTCCGAAATCCAATACGGCACGCGGTGCGCTCATAGGTTAGAACCTATAGCCTACACATGCAAAACCAACCAAACGACCCTCGTCGTTGACGTACAAACATCCAACGACCAAATACAATACCATAACTCAAAACCAAGAATCCAAATACCGGAAAAATATAGCCAAAACCCTAACTATGGTCGCTATTCATGAAAACTGCCACACCAAAAACCCAATAGTACCAATACTCATTCACAACACAATAATAATTGTAGGTAATAATATATACGTCTTCTCCTCGTTCATTAAAACCCACATCTAATTTTTACCGAAAACCTAGTAAACAGTTTATAACATTTTAGCTTAATATTCTAAAAGTTTACACAAATTCCAGCGATCACAAACATCGCAAAATAGTTTAACTTAGCCACCCAAACTATTCCCACAATTTTGATCTCACCCGAACATGCTTTAGTAAAAACTTAGTTTGTGATTAAGCTTAAGAGACAATTAGGAAAAATAACAAATATCATTCTCACAATTTGCTTAACTTTTCCAAATCTACACATCTTGCGTAACCACTTAAACACATCAAAACCCTAACTTGGTTTCATAATAATTATCATGAATTAACTAAACATGAACTTTAAAGCTATAATAACCACTTAAATAGCTAGTTTAAAGAATTAAGCAACAAATTAAAAGATTAGGGTGAGGATTTATACCTCACAAACAAGATCACAGACTAGCAAAAACCTCCAAATTTAACCCTTCAAAATGATGCTTTTCTTGAAGATCCATGCTAGTTTAGAGATGAAGAATAATGGGTAATGATTTATTTATGAATTTGTGGGATTATTTGAGGATTTTTGGTGATCTTATGAGCTTGGAAATGATGAATTTGGGCAAAGCAAATGAAGGGGTAGAACCTAGGAGGGGCTCGGCCAAGATGAAGTGGGGGGGGTTTTGTGCAAAGTGTGTGGAAAATTCTAGCTACAATTAGCAATAAATGCTAATAAATGCAAAATGCTACCTTTTCATGTCTTTTCCTTTTTAAAAAAAACAACTAAATTACCCTCAAATATCTAGATATTGATGGATGGTTGGATTAAAAAAAATCTAGTGATTAGATTAGCATAGATTCACATTAAAAGTAATTAACCCAAACTAAAATTGTAATTACCACTAATTAAGTGCTTAATTAACAATTTAAAATAATACTTTAATTAGGGAAAATTTCAAAGTGAACCAAAACTTCTAAGTGACCCACAAAACCCGCAAACTAGCTTCATTCTAGTAAAACTAGTTGCAAACAAGTCTATACAGAAGTTTGATCACAATCGGGTTAAAAACGGAAAATACCGACTATTTTACCCAAAAACGGAAAAATTCGCATAACGATTTCAGAAACGTTACACTTAGTCACCAGCCATTAGAGTTGAACATCACCACTCAATGGAAGCTACAACAAGAATTGTACATATTGGATATTGAAGTAGTTGTGCCATGTAACAACACTTCATATTTGATGAACTTACAAGTCCAGTCCACTCTTGTCAATCAGATCAAGGAGGCTCAAGAAAATGATGCTAAGCTACAAAGGATCCGAGAACAAGTAGAAAGTGGACTACGAACTGACTTCATCATCCAGGAAGATGGATCCTTGCGATATGGAAGTCGTTTATGCGTGCCAATCGGACCCGTTCGAGAAGAGTTGATGAAAGAAGCTCACAGCTCTCCTTATTCGGTACACCCCGGTGGTACGAAGATGTATAAGGATCTACGGCAACACTACTGGTAGCAGGAATGAAGTGCGAAGTAGCAAGGAGCGTAGCCAAGTGTTTGGTGTGTTAGCAAGTGAAGGTTGAACATCACAAAACTGCTGGTCTACTTCAGCCGTTACCAATCCCAGAATGGAAATGGCAGCACATTACCATGGACTTCATGAATGCCCTCCCTCACATCACGAAGGTAAACAACGCAATTTGGGTTATTGTGGATCGACTCACCAAGTCGGCTCACTTTATTCTATTTCGTGTTGGCCAGTCAACCGAGACGTTAGCAAAGAAATATATGGAGGTGAGCATAAATCTAAAGTAAGATTTAAACCTTCAAGATATACCATATTTGATACCCATAAACTCATACAGGAGATCGTGAGATTATATGGAGTACCTGTTTGCATCGTCTCCGATCATGCTATAAAATTCCGAACACAGTTTTGGCAGAGTCTGCAATCTAGCCTGGGAACGAGTCTGAATTTCAACACGGCGTATCATCCATAAACAAACGGACAGTCCGAGTGAACAATTCAGATTCTGGAAGACATACTAAGAGCCTGTATGTTAGACTTCGGAGGTTCGTGGGAAGATCACCTACACCTTGTGGAGTTTTCATACAACAACAGCTATCAGGCAAGTATTGGGATGGTTCCATTTGCAGCACTCTACGGACGGAAATGTAACGTTTTAAAATTCGATTAGGTTAATTGTTCGCTAATTAGTAATACAATACATGTTTTCCGTAAAAACCAAGATATAATTATTTTTCCACATAGACTTAAATACACCTATTTAGCTATATAATTGCTAGTATTGGTATTTAATTAGTTACCTATTAATTGTTAGTTTAATTAATTATTTTCCTTAAGTGGTTATTTTAAATATTATTCTAATCATATAATTATACATTTAATTAGTGTTAATTTCAATTAGAAGGGGTTAAGTATACATTAGTGCGCCATGACAACCTAATAGCTAGTTTGGAACATATTCTTTTTTCTTTATTTTGTCTCCATGGTTCTAGATAATTATAGGGTTTATTAGGAAAAATTAAATAATTAAGAAAAGGAATTAATAGATGTGAAATTGGGGTTTTCTTGACTTGACCACACACACACCCACTCACCCCTCTTTCTCCCCTTGCTGGCCGAGCATTTCCTGCAGCCCATTCCCATTTTCTCTACCTCATTTCCATCTCAAAAATCTTCATTTTTGCATCAAAAAATCCACACAATTATCACTAATTCATAGTTAAACCTTCACCCAATATTCCTAGGCCTAAACTAGCTTGGATCTAGAAGCATGATGGCATTTTGGGAGGCCAGGTTTGCATGTTAGATCTCCAAAATTTTTGAGGTATAACCTTACTCACATGGTTACTTTGTTCATACTTGTTGTAATTTCATTTTAAATTAAGTGTTAATATGGTTTTAATTGAAAGTTAGAATTCTAAAAAGAAGGATTTGAGTTAAAGTTAGGGTTTTTATCAATAAATTAAGCTAACTAAGTGTAGATTAATATCTAAAGACTTGCAAAAATCTAGTCTAGTTGTTAATTTGCTAATTGTTACATTTAAATTTTCCTAATTAAATATTCTTGCAAACTAATTTCATGATTAGTGTAAATAGGTGAGGTTTAAATTTAGTTAATAATCGTGTGGCCTAATTAAGATATTAAATGAATATTATGGCTACTAGTTTTGCTAAAATATCTATATTTACACTAAAATGGTTAATCGTTGCTTACTAGGTTTTTGGAATAAATAGATTTTAATTAAGATTGAGATTGCGATGATCTACGATCCATTTCCTATGATATATAATGTGTTGTGAATGCGTTATCGGTACGATCAGGTTCTAGGCTTGGTAGTTGTCACGTATAGCGACCCCTAGTTGTGGTTTATGGCGTTGTCACGGGCGCGTTTTGTGCACCAAGTGTGTGCGCGTCGAGTTAGTGCGCGTTGGTTGTCTTGTATCGCTGTGTCCGCGACTATTTATATATCTATCCTCTTATTTACTTGTGTGTGATTCTAGGATCGGTTGTAGAGACGTTGGACGCGGCGCGGAAAGGAAATACGGTGATCGAATCAGTTTAGCCGAGGCATCCCGGTGAGTAGATGTACACATCTATGGGAGGATCGTCTGGATGGCTCGAGACGCCCGATAGTTAGGATTACTAGTAGTGCTTGTATTTATATGCATAGTCTCCTAGTCATGCATCTCATTGCATTGCATCATCTTATACACATATGATATTATCTCATAGGACACTTGCACCATTACCATTGGTCCATGCCGCACGTGCACTATTTTATATGAACACACACGCCATTGGTAATTGCTATGTCACGAACAGTATAGAACTTGCTTAGAATCAGTATCTAAAACATTTTCATCATATATGATATGTAAACCGGTAGTTGTATATTCATTTCATAAAGATTGATACGTAGGATTGCTGGTTATATATACATATCTCATTGCATCATGATTCATACATAGCTTCTGGCCATATATCGCATGGTATATACTATCGTATCATAGACATCCATCATCACCGACATGTTTACATATTGTGATTCTTCTTGAGGAATTCAGTACTTATGAGATTTCTGGATTTTGGGGAAAACCGCAAGGATTTTATGAGCTTATTACCATTTTAAAAATGTAAGTTGCGGTTTTCTCGTGATATGATGTATGTGTAGTCCACCATGAGTTTTCCTGATTTCTGTTGGTTTTCGAGACCCGGTTCGAGGAGTAGGATGAACCGTCTTGGGTACATGGTGGGCCCGGTAAGGTACCCGGGGCAAGAAGCTCGAGTTGTAGACGATGAGCCTGGTAGGGACAGACTATCTACTGGTGATGTCTGGCGCAGCGGATATCCGGAAGATACCGACGTAGTCGTGAGATTTGATGATATGGGCCGATCCGGGCTGACGGAGCCCGAGATATTGAGATATTGAGACTTGAGATATTGGGATATAGATATATTGTGTCGATGCTTTACACGGATTTTCTATTGATTTCATTGATGATACTTCAGTTTATTGCACATAGGTTTTTCTAAGATAAGAATAAAGATTTTCTCATACCAGACATGTTCAGGTTTCGTGTTTGATTATGCATTCATGTTGCATTCATTCTAGTATATCATATCATATTGATATATGTAGGTTGTGATGCATTTGGGTGCATGCTTACGATAGCCTTATTAGATGTTACTTACTACTCACGAGTTGGCAACTCACCCCCGTTGTGCCACAGTATCTTACAGGTCCGACCCGTCAGCATAGTAGTATCGGGCGTACTTCTTCTTTTGCTTGGACTTGCGGCTTTGCTCGTAGGTGGGTTGCGAGGATACTTTTGTTTCCACTTTGTATTATTATTTGTATCTAGTATTCTCCATTTACCGTTTCTACTATTGTATATGTGACCTAGAGGTGTGACAGTGAGATTAGTATATGTGTTGTTTCTCTGGGGCGAGCTCACTTGACCCGACGTGATGCTTTCTTGTTTTCGTGCTTTTATATGCTATTTTCCGCTATATATATAGCGTGTGGTTGTGATTCCGCCTTTTGGCGAAGAGCTAGCTCCCGCGTGGGGATGCCTTTATTCATTACTTATGCATATTTTGTATTGTATTCGTTTTGGGGCCAGTATTTACGAAGGAAACTCTACCGAAATTTTGATAAAAACTTGAATTTATTATAAAACTTTCAAAGTGATTTTCTATGTTAACTTACTTTTAAACAAGTTTTCCTTCACTCTATTCTCTTTGAATGGTTTAAATTTCTGGGCTTTGGCTTACTTAGATTACGTTACGCCTCTAGTCGTTTCGTAATTTAAGTGTCAGTCACGTTCCGTACCTTCGGGTCATGACAAAGTTGGTATCAGAGCGTTAGGTTTTACCTTCGGAGTGTAGGATGATCCTTGGTAGATGGAGTAGGTGACTTAAGCAGAGTGACGTGGCGTGTGTATGTTCCGTGGCATACTTACGATACGGTACTCCGCCTAAGTGACCTTAGGATATATATTTGCTTGTACTACCTTCCTTGATTCCATATGTCCTCTTGATTCGATCGCAATGTTCTTATCAATCTTGTTTCTTACTCCAGCCACTATGTCGCCGAAGACTACGAGGTCCAGAGGGCTGCCGCCAGGGATGAGATTAAAGAAGGCTTGTTTGAGACGAGGACCGATCAGGGCGGTACGCCTACCCCTCAGGGACAGATTGGTTCGCCTTTTCCGGGCCGAATAGCTAGGCCGGAGTCGAGTATTTAGGACTTATGACAGATGGTTGGATTGTTAGTTCAGGCTAGCCGAGCTCCGAGAGCCGATGATGTACCTCCTACTGCGGGGATTGTGATTGTACCTGCTGCTCAGGCAGTTGTTCCTGTTGTTACCGAGATTATTTCCTTATCCTTGCAGGAGTTTATGAGGATGAAGCCTCTAGTTTTCACCGGCACATAAGAGGAGGAGGATCCGCAGACATTCCTCGATAGGATGGGTAGGATGTGTCGTTCGCTGAGATGTTCGGATGAGAGATGGGTTGAGCTTGCGAGTTTTCGTCTAGAGGGTCTTGCTCAGACGTGGTGCGAGCCGGTTGAGAGAGGCCGGGCTGCAGGTCTACCTCCTACGACTTGTGATGAGTTCATAACTATATTTCTTACTCGTTTCTTTTCGGAGAGCGTTCGAGATACCCGAGCTCGTAGTTTCGAGTCTTTGTGCAAGACTCCAGGGGTGACAGTGTCCGAGTATGATATTCAGTCTACTCAGCTGTCCTGATATGCTCCTTACCTGGTGGACACTGAAGACAAACAGATAAAGAGGTTTGTCCGGGGATTGGACAAGCAATTATTTCTTGCCATCGGCACCCAGCATTTTGACACTTATACAACCACGATGGATGCAGCCTTACTTTTGGAGGAGCGCATTTCTGAGACTTCGGTCGTTTCTGGATCGAAGCGAAATTGTACCGGTATGCCATCTCAGAGGAGGTTAGGTAGACGCCGTGACAGGTTCTTTCTGGGAGACGGTGGCGGCAGAAGCAGAGGACGGCCAGCTACTGGTAGGGGACAGGCCGAGTGTTCGCTTTGACTCCTCTGGATGCGCAAGCATCCAACGCCGTTGTGACAGGTATTCTTTCGGTGTTTTCTTCAGATGCGTATTTCTTTCTTGTATTGTTTGAAACGGTATCCATATATTTTGTATCGAGGTTTAGCCGATAGTAGTCCATGCTAAATCAGCCGCTTGTTGTGATTTCTCCCGTAGGCTAGTCTTTTGGTCGCTCGATGTGTTTTTCATTCATGTTTGTTTTGTTCGTATTGGAGATAGGGATTCTTCTGTCAATTTGATTCTTCTCGATACGTTTGACTTCGAAGTTCTTCTGGGTATGGATTGATTAACCACGTGTTATGCGTCCGTGGACTGCCATGAGAAGGCAGTCAGATTTAGTTTTTCAGGTGAGCCAGTTCTTGTTATTCAGGGAGACCTTAGCGCCACCCTTTTCAGTTTGATTTCTTCTCTTCGTGTTGGTCAGCTCTTAAGGAAAGGATGTCAGGGATTCTTAGCGTATGTTTGTGATACTAGAGCTGCAGAGATTCCATTGGACCAGCTCCCGATTGTGAGGGAGTTTTCCGATGTCTTTCCTGACGAGCTGCCTGGTTTGTGTAAGTCTACGGTAGCGCGCCGGCTGTCTACAGACGCCAAATGCGGAACAAAAACTTTTTAACTGGCGCTATCGTATACTTTAACCCGGATCTGCCATTATTGCTAAACAAACAAACTGTAAAGAGTGTAGAAAGGTTATACCGAACGATCCGAGTCCTTCGTTCTTTAACCATCATCCCACGCTCCGTTGCGGCTGCTCCGATCTCGTCGATCTCCGATCTGCTCGTCCAGGTGGCACCACGTTAACGATTCTTTAAACGGGCTCCCGCCTCTGACTCGAGGCAACTCGGTCGTCAAGTTTGCTAAAAGAGACGACCAAAATTGATGTAGAGTATGAATAGATTACTTTGTCTCACTTCGTCCAAAGCCGTGGACGATCGGTAAATGAAGTTGCCATTTTTATCGGGTGATGGAATGAAAGAGGCTATGAAATTTCCATGCACCATAAACCATAGTCTTTTTTACCAAAAATGAAATCAATCTCTCTCTCCTTCTCAAAGGATGGCCGGCCACTATTTAACCAAGAGGGAGGTGAGTGTAGGAGGGAGGAGGTGACCATAAGAAGAAAAGATCAAGAGAAAAAATCTATGGCAAAACAAAACACATTAATGAAATGAATGACTCACTAAACCTAGTCATCCATTCATTAATGCAAACTTAAGGTTCATGAACCTAGTCACCATCCTTGTCGTCTCTTCTAGAAACTTCTAGAAGATTCTACACTCAACTCAAGAAAAGATAAATCCGTCTTTAACCGAATGTTAAAAGACCGCTGATAGAAAACTGGAAACTGGCAACTTCCAAAAATAATCCCGAAACGAATTTCAGGATAACCCCGCAACGGTATAAATATACCCGCATTTGTATTACGACCGAATACAAATGCAACAGAGACAAAGATATTATATCTACTCAATATAATACTCGGATCCGGCTTAAACCAAAGCCGACCAGTATCATCTGCCCGAAAACTGACACGTGCGTAAACGCACGTGCATTTTCCGAACCTTGCCATAAAACCATACGGCCTCTACAACGTTTCGCCCGAACTTGGAAAACTGTCTGTCGGGGACTCTAATGACTCGTCTGTACCCTGGCAGTGGGTTTAACCACAAACCGTCAGCGGCATTAGCTATGCGTAACGGCTGCCCATGGACTGACCTCAAGGGAGGCTGATGAGCGAACTCATCCAGAAACCCTACTGAGCCTAACAGTGACAATGTATATACAGTCTGGTTCGTTCGTCTATGAGTATCGCATATCTGCCTAGGGGGCTAGTAACGTCAGACCCCCAATAGCAGTATAAGTCGTGTCGGAGTGTAGCCCAATAACACCCTGAGATACTACTGGAGTACCTACCAGTAAATCTCCTGCCACGGCCGTGGGCTTTGTGTAATGGCTCTCCTAGACACAGCACGATCTCGCCCCCAATACCGGGAGAGACGAATCCCCTGCCGATCCGCTCACGTGCCTCCATATGGCTCGGGACTGTACCCAAAAACTACCTGTTTGTACGACTCCTTTGAGCCGTGGTAGGGTAGAAATCAAAGCACAGTGGGAACTCACACGAGACAAATGACGACCTCAGGTCGATGAACTAACCTGTACACATGTCACCAGGGAACTGCTATCTGACGATATGTATAGTACTAACTAGCAGATTCCCGGCGAGTCCTGTCCGGTGTACTCATAACCCAATGAGCACCTGTATACATCTTAGGTGATCCAACTGACACCAGTGGGTTGTGAGACCAGCCACCGCCCCTCGTCGGGGTCTCGACTGTATACACTAGTCTACTCCGGAGTATCGATGCCCTGTCTCGAAACTCCCACGACTAGGGACCACAATTAAGGATATGCATATAAACTACCCAACTCTCACGTATATGATCGCCATCATACTGTTGGTAGTAAAGCAAGATCCTAAGGGCTCTATCAAAGTGTAACATGTAATCAGTCACCTGAACATGTACACAACTGATAAAGGCAAACCAGATAGCATACTATCATCTCGAGTAAGACTGTCCTACCGGTATAGGTCCTCCGCAATCATTGCAATCACATACTTGCGATCCAATAATTGACTCTGAGGGCACTATCTCCAACAATCTCCCACTTGCACTTAAGGCTAATTATTGCGATGTCAACTACTCACAGCCCGTGTGAAACCGAACATCCAACTCCTCTACTAATCAGTTTCACAAAGCCCGTTTGTAAAACTATTGTGTTCGAGAAATAGCCTCAGTGAGTGGATCCGCCTAGATGTTTCTTTCTATATCTCTCTTAATCTCAAGTTCGCGGAGAAAGCCATCTCCTGAATCGAGTAATACCTGTCTTAGAATATGTCTGGATATCTGATGGGACCTAGTTCATAAATGAACTCCAAATCCAAACTTCTTAGACTGTATCGATCACTGAACCTAATCGGTATCCTGCACCAAGCCTCCCACAGTATCCTCTTGGACCACCTGTCCATAATACCGTCCCTCATCAGAGGGAAAACCATAACTCTGACAATCACTCTGTCAACCATGTCACCTTTGA
Organism: Agapanthus africanus; assembly: GCA_030015575.1. NCBI lineage: Eukaryota > Viridiplantae > Streptophyta > Magnoliopsida > Asparagales > Amaryllidaceae > Agapanthus > Agapanthus africanus. Next base: position 561,675,153 of record CM057345.1, read on the forward strand.
AGCCTGGAATGATAATCGTCTCCCGAAGGAGGCTGTCGTCATCAAATCCGTAGAACATGTATTTATGTTCTAAAACTGCTTCCTTATGTTTCTCCAGGATTGGATTAATACAAACTTATTGCATCTAGTGCAAAAATAACATCTGGTGTGGTACTTGACATCTCACGATTGACTCAATTGCCTAAGCAAGTGATCTGCCAATCATGCACATCCCTCTCCCCTTTAGTCTGTAAGACATCTTTAGAGAGGGTGACTCCATCACCTGCAGGTACACTACCATGCCAGGAGTCATGTATTCCAAACACCATTAGAATACTGTCCAAGTACCCACATTGGGAAACTACCCAAATCCAGATCTAAAACCATAGATCTAGAAACCAGAATGTCAAATATTATATCCATATCCTGTTTGGAGAAACAACTGTGTGACGACCACAGTACAACCGATCGTAGTATAGGAATTTTACTTCCTACTCTGTGTATGTCATCCAGATACCATGACATCACACCCTACTACCTTCTTAACAGATCCATCCCCTATTCTGATTGAAGTCAAACCCATGACTATCACATCAAAATTAGATGATCTATCTCCGCTATAACTGCTCAAGTCTATAAATAGACATAAGCTACTTGCCCACTATGCTTCCGATGCTCCCACTGACTATGACAACCCTCCTACCGGGTCTCATAGCCTGAAACAACAGTAGTGTCAAGTGTGGGTAGATAAGAACCTCCCTGTCACCGTCCTTGAGGCTACCGGAGTACCTCTCAGGTGTTTGAGGTTACCTACCATATCTGCGGAGTGGCTAATGGAATGTCAAACCTGATTGAATATATAGGTCCTATTAAATTTTCCGTAATCGTTCGTGGTTCTGGAATCACTTCCAGTTCTACCATACTCCCACTACTGTTTTCTGAAAAAATCCATTTTACTAAAACTGTGGCGAGTCAAGAACAATATCACTATTGATCTTCCAAATGGTAGAATATCAACCCTCGTCATAGCCAGGGTCAACCCACAAACAGCCATTACAGAAACGTGCCCTGAGTTGTCCAGAGTCTGGTTTTAAGCATAAGCTGGACAACTCCGCGTACCTTAACATCTTTTAAGGTATGAACCATTCTATATCCAATATAGAAACTTCGGCACTTATTTAATTGGAACCAGATTCAAATCATGCAGCTGTCTCCAGTGCATATCAATTTAATGGAAAGAGGCTAATCAGCATTACTCAACTTAGGAATCCATCCAATTATGAGTAACCTGAAAGAAAAACACGTTTCTCAAAACCATCACTATCATCTGAATACCAATCACAAGAATCTACATCTTCGATCTCTTTGAAGAATCCCGATACTTGTGATACCTGGTTCTCTACTTTATTCTTATACCCACAACTTCTCAAAACATAGACCTTGTATTTCTACGAAACACTTGTCTAATAACTAGAGAAGTCATAAGTAAACAGAACATAGTACGAGGACCTACCCCTTTGTCCTGATGGACACTGGACAACATACACTACTCTGTATAAGTCCGCTGAGTTAAGCAACTCATAACCTGTGCGTCGTAGGTTGAAAACTGTACCCTGGCAATTTCCTCAAATATCACCAATTACAACGAATTCCGATATAATGAGGATAACCACCTAATTCCCAATAACTTACTCCCACTCATCATCTGTAAAACCATACAGATATGAGAATGAAACCTGGTAAATACATACCCTTAGAGTAAGTATCTAATCGGGAAAATAGTTTTTCTTTAACAATGCACTGAAACATGAAAATGTTTCGTAGGGGTATCCTGGTATTCATAGCAATGCCTCTTCCATAATCCAATTCATGACTTCAACCGTATATTTTATTGCCATCTCTCCAAATCCCTTTATTTGTCTTTAGTCATTACCTTCTGTACACCATCGTTAAGCTAAATGGTTTTCTTCCTTCCCTACCGTTCGGCACCAGCCTATGGTTTGGAAGAAGACTATCCAGTAAGCATAATAGGTGTACCCTCCTAAACTAAGGAGTACTCGTATCTTGAGAGAAGGTGATGATAAAAGACAACTGAATAATACCTTATTCCTTTAAAGGTGAAATAGGAGTGGAGATGAAGTACGCGGTTTTGGTCGTGAATGATATCAGTCGCAATTTATTTTGCCCTCTTTCTAATCCCTTTATTTTTTCTTTAGTTATTGCCTTCTGCACACCCTACTTAGGCTAATTGGTTTTCTTCATTCCCTACCTTTTGGCACCTGCCTATGGTTTGGAATAAGACTATCCAATAAGCGTAATAGGTGTACTTTCCTAAACCAAGGAGCCCTCGCTACCTGAGAGAAGGTGATAATAAAAGACAACTGAATAAACCAATTCTATTTCTCCTGAACCTTGATCCATCCTCGAAGAAATCCCTCCGAGTTCGTATATAATCATACGATGGATCTATCCAATGGAAGTGGATGTCCGTAGTAATACGGGTGTTCTGAGAAATGCAAAGGGTAAAAGAAGGAGTGGCAATGACTTATGCAACAAAGACAATCCAAAAGCCAGTATTTTAAGAAGGTTCGGTGAACTTGGTCACTGAATCATAGTCTAGGGTCGGTCAAAGGTCGCTGCCAAAGAGAGAGAGAAAAGAAACACTCTGCGTACACTCTAACCTAGATCAGAATGGTTATTACTTTATCTAATCCGGAAACCTCCCACTGTCCTGTCAAATTCTCCTCCAAACCTGAAAGAAGAATTAATCGGGATCACCCGAAGAGTAAACCAACTCATCAGTGGGAATCGGGATCCAACTCTCATCGCATGATAACGTGATGGAATGCATCCACGTTACTCATACTCCAGAAGGTATGCGCATACTTGGCAAGTTTCAGTTTCTTTAGAAACTCCTGATATGATATTTGCCCCATGCTCTTATAATCTTGGCTTTGGTCAAAATGTCATAAGTCACATGCCAAGTTCTACCCGTCACTATCTTGTCAATTTGAACCCACCCGCACATGCCCCTGGCTTTGGCCAAATGGCAGAACGACTGTCCCAAACCAACTCATCTATCTATGCAACAAATGAATACCCAGCAGCTACCAAACACTATGCCTTAACTTTGGCTAAAATGCATAGCTTGAATACTACTGAATACCCAAAAGAAGTGACGGAGGGCTACAGCTGGTTTTTGGCGAAAAACCTTTAACGTAACGAACTTGATATCACTGAAGGAACCTGATAGCTTTTTTAAAATATAGTGGCGAAAACCTTTTGCTAAAGAGGTCACTCCCGGTGAAGGGATCTCGGCTCTTTCCTCGTGGAATGAGGTGCAGGATATTCCACTGAATACCGCGATGCAAAGCAACTTGTAATCGACTATAGTGAAGTTATTACCCTGACGCAAACTTCTGCCCAAGGGGTCAGTCCCGGTGAAGGGATATCGGCCCTTGCCCCGTCGAATGAGGTGCAGGATATTCCACTGAATACCGCTATGCAAAACAAAAGGAAACGTCTTTGCAATAACACTTTTTAAATTTGTTCCAACAACTGCCAAATAGGTTTTCTTTACTTTGCATTGATCAGAATCAACGCAGTCCCATCAATAAATCACACCAGAAAAGAACGAAAATAAAATGTACGTATATGCCATCCGCATTCGTCACTGGGTCCCGTCATCACCCGTTAGGTTACTTAACTAACGACAGAGCGGGGACTGGACTAGCGCAGGTGTAAAACATATACAACATCTAATAGTATATAAACCAAAATACAATAATCGATCCAGGCGTGATAATATGCAACATTACAGAAAAGTAATAAGTATCACAGAACAATACAGATAATCTGGGATCCCCGAGTTTCACAGAGCCGCTGCTGAAACCCGACGTTCCCCTGGTCGTGTGGATAGCCTGTGCAATGAAAACCTAGACCCCTACGGGTGAGGCAAGTTACCCGCCAAAACCTGAAGCGAGGCAGCCCCTTACAGCAAAGTGAATGGACCATCCTGCACTCCACGGAATCCGGTAGCTTGAGCACCCCTCCTTGGGTCATCCTGTACCCCCTACGAGTGCGGCGAATAGTCTGCCAATTCTAGAGTGGGGCCCCTCTGCCTCTCAAAGCCATGAGATGCGGACCCGTTGCCCTCCAGAACCCGGCTATCCGTGCACTCCGTCGCGGGGTAAAACCTAGTACAGAAATGGAAAAATAGTACAACAGGTACATCAACCGCAACCTGGTCGTGCCCCAAAAGAATATTATACAACAGGCAGTGACGGCAGTCCACATGTTGGACGCTCGTCCCGCAATATCAAATGTACAAATAAACTCAAACTGCGCTACCATTGCACACTGCTATCCACCACGACAAATCCGCAACATCACAGCACAACACAGAACATCAACGCGAATGTCACGTTCGCAAACCCGTCTAAAAGAACTATAGCAATCAGACGCGGTTTACCGATCAAATGACATTCCCGGTCGGAGATATAATGTAAGCACTGTAAACTAACATGTTTAAATTTCGATCGACTAAATATCATAAAGTGGGCCCCACGAACAACTGGTGAACAGTAACAAAATCTGGGCCCAAAAGATATATACCAAAAAACCCAATTTCCAGAGAAGAATATACTGTGCAAATTTGGGGGGCATGATCACACCAAATGGCCGCGGATGCGCGGTCAAACCCTAGGTTTGACCGCGATTCCACGGCGGTTTGGTCGTATCATGTGCCCAAATTTTTACAGTATTCTTAGAAAACCCTGCACAACTTTCTGTGATATGTAGAATAATTTTAGGAACCCATTTAAAATCGACAGAAACTGTGAAGCTTGAAAATTTGTTTTTCGATATCCGATTCGATCGATGTTTTAAACGCGTCAGCAAAAGTTAGTAAAGCAAAATGGTGAGGCTCTGATACCACTGTAAGTCTACGGTAGCGCGCCGGCCGTCTACAGACGCCAAATGCGGAACAAAAACTTTTTAACTGGCGCTATCGTATACTTTAACCCGGATCTGCCATTATTGCTAAACTAACAAACAGTAAAGAGTGTAGAAAGGTTATACCGAACGATCCGAGTCCTTCGTTCTTTAACCATCATCCCACGCTCCGTTGTGGCTGCTCCGATCTCGTCGATCTCCGATCTGCTCGTCCAGGTGGCACCACGTCAACGATTCTTTAAACGGGCTCCCGCCTCTGACTCGAGGCAACTCGGTCGTCAAGTTTGCTTAAAGAGACGACCAAGAATGATGTAGAGTATGAATAGATTACTTTGTCTCACTTCGTCCAAAGCCGTGGACGATCGGTAAATGAAGTTGCCATTTTTATCGGGTGATGGAATGAAAGAGGCTATGAAATTTCCATGCACCATAAACCATAGTCTTTTTTACCAAAAATGAAATCAATCTCTCTCTCCTTCTCAAAGGATGGCCGGCCACTATTTAACCAAGAGGGAGGTGAGTGTAGGAGGGAGGAGGTGACCACAAGAAGAAAAGATCAAGAGAAAAAATCTATGGCAAAACAAAACACATTAATGAAATGAATGACTCACTAAACCTAGTCATCCATTCATTAATGCAAACTTAAGGTTCATGAACCTAGTCACCATCCTTGTCATCTCTTCTAGAAACTTCTAGAAGATTCTACACTCAACTCAAGAAAAGATAAATCCGTCTTTAACCGAATGTTAAAAGACCGCTGATAGAAAACTGGAAACTGGCAACTTCCAAAAGTAATCCCGAAACGAATTTCAGGATAACCCCGCAACGGTATAAATATACCCGTATTTGTATTACGACCGAATACAAATGCAACTGAGACAAAGATATTATATCTACTCAATATAATACTCGGATCCGGTTTAAACCAAAGCCGACCAGTATCATCTACCCGAAAACTGACACGTGCGTAAACGCACGTGCATTTTCCGAACCTTGCCATAAAACCATACGGCCTCTACAACGTTTCGCCCGAACTTGGGAAACTGTCTGTGGGGGACTCTAATGACTCGTCAGTACCCTGGCAGTAGGTTTAACCACAAACCGTCAGCGGCATTAGCTATGCGTAACGGCTGCCCATGGACTGACCTCAAGGGAGGCTAATGAGCGAACTCATCCAGAAACCCTACTGAGCCTAACAGTGAAAATGTATATACAGTCTGGTCCGTTCGTCTATGAGTATCGCATATCTGCCTAGGGGGCTAGTAACGTCAGACCCCCAATAGCAGTATAAGTAGTGTCGGAGTGTAGCCCAATAACACCCTGAGATACTACTGGAGTACCTACCAGTAAATCTCCTGCCACGGCCGTGGGCTTTGTGTAATGGCTCTCCTAGACACAGCACGATCTCGCCCCCAATACCGGGAGAAACGAATCCCCTGCCGATCCGCTCACGTGCCTCCATATGGCTCGGGACTGTACCCAAAAACTACCTATTTGTACGACTCCTTTGAGCCGTGGTAGGGTAGAAATCAAAGCACAGTGGGACTCACACGAGACAAATGACGACCTCAGGTCGATGAACTAATCTGTACACATGTCACCAGGGAACTGCTATCTGACGATATGTATAGTACTAACTAGCAGATTCCCGGCGAGTCCTGTCCGGTGTACTCATAACCCAATGAGCACCTGTATACATCTTAGGTGATCCAACTGACACCAGTGGCTTGTGAGACCGGCCACCGCCCCTCGTCGGAGTCTCGACTGTATACACTAGTCTACTCCGGAGTATCGATGCCCTGTCTCAAAACTCCCACGACTAGGGACCACAATTAAGGATATGCATATAAACTACCCAACTCTCACGTATATGATCGCCATCATACTGTTGGTAGTAAAGCAAGATCCTAAGGGCTCTATCAAAGTGTAACATGTAATCAGTCACCTGAACATGTACACAACTGATAAAGGCAAACCAGATAGCATACTATCATCTCGGGTAAGACTACCCTACCGGTATAGGTCCTCCGCAATCATTGCAATCACATACTTACGATCCAATAATTGACTCTGAGGGCACTATCTCCAACAGTTTGCCGCCAGAGCGCGATATTGAGTTCTGCTTTAACTTGATTCCCGGCATGGGGCCTATTTCTATACCGCCATATCGGATGGCCCCGGCGAAGCTTAAAGAGCTGAAGGATCATGTAACATTTTGGAAAATTAATAATATTTAATTATATTTTTTTTATAAAAATAATAAAAATTGATAAGTTTACGAAATGATATCGCTTATGAAATTGAGTATCGGAATCATGTCCGAAAAATGAAATTATTTTGATAAATGTAAATACAAGTGTGATATCAATTAAAAATTATATATTTAATTATTTTAACATGATATTGAATTTTACACTAAGCTAATGACAATTAATGTGATAGATTAATTATTTCATATCGTTTATTTCTTATGAATGTAGAATTGTATTATGAGAGTTTTCTTTATTTTTACATTCCATTTTAAAATTATGGTTGGTATAACATATGCTAGGATATACCCCCATTACACCTTACCCTCACCCTACTCTCCTCCCTCCACCTCCTCCTTGCATGAAACCCCACCTCACTACTTGTGTGACACCTCCTCCTCCTTCCCTTTACACCACCACCTTGCACTTTCCACCTCCTCCTTTCTCTACCACAAACCCTCACTCTTTTCCTTATTGGCCCCATTGTTCAATTCATAAGATCAGAAGTTAAAGAAAGGAAAGAGAAAGAAAACATTAAGAACACACAAAAGAAAATAAGAATGAGTAAAAAGAAGAGCTAAGTGCTAAGGCTTCACCATCACCCTCTAGTTAGGACTTTGAGCTTGTGCATCTTAGAGAAAGCTTTTCCAGTGATCTTGCTGTAGGTATAATCCTTGAACCCTGTATAATTTTAGTTTTGAAGCTGCTTTACATTAGAAATCGAATATCGTAATATCGTATTTTGATAAACTTATCCCCTGTTTGAATCTGCTCTAGTTTAGTTTACAAATAAAGTAATCAAACAACTAAATAATCTTATAGACTAGACCTAGAATAAACCATAGGAAAACGACCCATGAAGCTCGGATTTTGGCCAGCGACCATCATAGAAAATCCGATCTCGCCGGACCGTTAAGGGAATTGGGTGTTGTGGGTTTTTGGGTATCTCTCTGTTGGTGTTTAGGTATGTTTGGTATTGTTTAAATAAGTTAGTTTTTCAGTGGGTTAAATCTGTAAGCTAATATCAGTTTAGAAGTAAAATTATATATACGACACGTAGCATGTTTAGTGTTGGTGATGATTTAACTACAGAAAGTGAATCTAGAACTAATAGGTATAATCACTAGAAAAACTAGCAAGACCAAAAGTATAAAGAGATCAATATAAAACACCACTTGAAACCAGAGCCCCAAACTCCTAAATTAATCCAGCGACACTCACCAAAATTCCGGCGGCGCCGGTCATCCTATGGATTTTGGTGTTGATTCTTCTTCTGTAGCTTTGAGTTGGTATTTTACAAGTCTTTGTATTGTTTGTGTTGTCTAATTATTTACACAGTAAAATCTGGGAACGTTTTAGAAATGGTTTTATCAAAATTCAGATATTTACGATACGGAGTTTTCGTACTTTGATGTTGTAACTGAAACGTTAACGTTTATACGTTAACGACAGAATTATATTGACGTTTTTAGGCTAAGTGTGCTGTAGATTCTAACCTACGGGCGTTTAGCTTGTTGTTTTGGTTTTCGATATGATATTTACATCAATGCCATTTAAATACGAATATAGATACGATTCGAGGATTCCGAGACGGAGTTGACGATGTAACGGCGTGGATTCAGCGAGCTTTTAAGTTGGTGAGTAGATTTACATCTACAGGGGAAGTCGGGTGGATGGCGTATAGCACCCCCACAACCTTATAAATATTATTATGATCTCTAGTTAATATAGTAGTTATTCAAGGTATTGATATAATATCGCATCTTATATGTCCTTCATTTGCATAAAGTTCATTATGGTTTTAAGTGAGACATGTACGTGATGTTAGATCCGTACGACATGGATATGATTTGATGAGTTTGTACGAGGGATCATGCCGTACTTAATATGATATAGATATAGCGATATGATGAGATATAATACAAGGATTTATACGTATTGGAAATAATGAAGTTTGTATGCCGAATAACGGCCAATTTATCCTTTGACTCGTAGAGTTAGGTTATATTCTGTGTTAGGATGTAATACGTGTGTGAGTTATATTCTTTTAAAAACTACAATTCGTTTGTCTTTTAAATAAAATACTAGGATGCGTGCCAGTTTATAAAATGGATATCTATTTTAAATTTAGGGCAGCTTCCTTATTTCAAACTTAATGTTTCGATCATTTCTAAAGATGATGATATAGCTCATAGCAAATAATTACAATAGTTACGTTTAGATTACTTTACAGGTTTGCATTATATTATCCATATTATACGTTTCTGCGTTACGCACACTCTACTAGAACACTGCACAAATACCAATGATTACTATGCTGCACAAGCACGTAAATATATGTTACACTACACCTCATTGGTACTGCCATGTCACTGTAGAACCGTTCTGTTGTATAATGTGTATATATACATGTGTTAATATAAATAGGTTGTTACACAGTAGAACACTTGCACAAATACTAATGATTTCCATGTTGCACGAGCACATACACGTATGCTACACTACACATCATTAGTATTTCCATGACACAGTAGAATTGAGATCATTATGCTTATATGATATAATTGCGTAGTCTTTCTTTGTTCCTGTTATAAATTACTGATATTAGTACTATAGATGCTGTATTTGATTCTTATGGATTTTCTGGATATTTTACTCCTGATGATATATATCGGTGGTATGGGACACTGTTATATATGTATATATATAATATATCATCAATATAATCTATGCAAGTATTCTTATTCCTTACTTGATATTTTGATATGATGAGTTAAATGTCCACCATGAGTTTTGTGTTTTCTAATTATGATTCCGAACCGAGTGGGGGAGCTATACGGCTTCGGACTTGTTATTATCCGGGCTAAGTGGGGGGGCTATACAGCCGGATACATGGTGGGCCCGGTTCAAGACCGAAGGGAAGGAAAGCCGCAGTTATAGGCGGGGAGCCTAACGAGGATACTCGATACCGGAGATTGAGATGAGCACGGAAGATATCCAGGGGATACTAACCGGGGTTCGATTGGGCACGGCAGATATCCAGGGGATACCGATCGTAGCCAGGATATCGGGTGGCGATCATCTGTTGAGATGGTGTCGACGGTATCTGCATTTACGTGTCTATGCTGAACACGAGAGATTTCGGATTTCAATGTCGATGCTGAACATCTATATATATATATATATATATATATATATATATATATATATATTTTGATATGATCATTATCATGAGGTACACAGTTAGATATTATTTGTTGGATTCAACCAGGACTGATTCAACGGACAGTATCTGCATATATTTGCACAGACATTCATATACAAAAAGGAATTCCAACACGAAATATAGATTCATGATTTTGACTCATATGACATGGAGATATTATACTTGGGATTGCATGATAGTTAGTATTGCACATATGCAGATCATATAGTATATTGGTACAGATTATGATAGGACTATACTTATGACCTAGGTATCGTCATGCATTTCGATTTCTACCTTTAGATGTACTTTTATTCACTGAGTTGGCAACTCATCCCCGTTGTGCCACAGTTTCTTGCAGGTGTTACCGCTTGGATTATCAGTGGCTTCGGCACACATTCTTTTCGATGATTGATTGGTAAGTGAGTTATTATTGTATCATACTCGCTCTTGATTATTCATATATTCTTGTATCTAGTGAAAACTCCATCAACTTAGAAGTGGTATATTATGGACTTAAAAGCAAGACTTAAAGTTTATGTATGGTGATGTCGCACTCTTTAGAGTCGACTTCTGATATAGATTGTTTGGTTGTTCCGTCTTTTGGACGTGAAAGCTAGCTCCCGTTGGGATGCTATTTTATTGTGGTAGGGTTTTTATATAAAATTTTCAAAAGAGGTGCTGTCAGATTTTCAAAACGTCATAGATGCTTTTCAAACATACTTAGTTAAATTTAAATGTTATTTAAACTGATTCCATCTGATGACTATTTTAAACTCGCCTCCAATATTTTCAAAAAGGTTTAGATTCCGGGTTTTGGCTTACTTGAACCACGTTGATGTCTTTAGATGTCACGTGATTTAAGTGCCGGTCACCTGCCACATTTGGGTCGTGACAAAGTTGGTATCAGAGCGTTTGGTTTAACCTTTGTTCGAGTCTAGGTTGACTATATGGAGTCTGGGCATACATTTTGTTACCTGGGCTTGATCTTATAGGACTTAGACTTGACTTTGGGGGTCTTATACCCGAACTTTCGTTATATAGGATGACCTTTGTTGATGGAGTAGGTACTAAGTAGAGTGACGTACCGTACATATGTTCCGCGGTATATTTACGATATGATACTCCACCTAAGATACCTTAGGAATTATATCTTGAGATCTTCCTTCTATTCCTTCCGCTGATCTATCTTTGTCAGTGTATGATTGATTGTTTCGATCACCATGTTTATGAGGGTCGAGAAGGCTGCAATTAGAGATACGGTCAGGGCAGACTTGTCTGGGACAAGGACTGACTGGGGTGACTTTCCGATGATATAGAGACACGTCGTTTATTCATATTTGATCGAGTTCTAATAGTGGAGCGAGTTTCTTCGGGATCCACACCAGATGGTAGAGTCATTGTTAGAGATCAGACATACTTGAGACGTGATGTTTTTTCCTCTCCGAAGATTTTGGTGTTGTGTACTGTTCAGACAGCGGTACCAATCATTGCTGAGATTATCGAGATGTTACTCCCAGAATTCATGAAGTTAAAGGTTGACGATGTTACCAGTATAGATGAATCAGGAGGATTCATAGCCATTCGGGTGTGGGGTGGTTAAGACTTTTAATCCATTGTAGTGCTTCGATACGAGCTCGGTGAAGTTGATGTACTTCTTCCAATGGAGCTTGTTCAAACCAGATGCAAGTAGTTCAAGAAGGAGATCGTACAGTAAATTTTCCTCCGACAAATTTGGGACGAGTTTTCGAAGGTGAGATTAGTGTAACACCCTAGTTCATTTTTACCAGTTTTATTTTGAGTTTTTCTTTATTTATGGTATTTTCTTGATTTATTGTTTTTTGGATGCGAATAGTGTATTTGACATCTGTATTTGCATCCGACCCGACCCGCTTGTTGGAAACCCGTCTTGATTCTTGTTTATGATTTATCCCGGCTTGTTATGTGGATCCATGCACTTTCATTTTTTTATACATTGCATACTCGCATTATATCTGGCATCTGCATTTTTATATAACATTTAAAGTCATATAAAAAATTTTAAAAATACATTGCATGGCCGGCATGATACCCCTGACCCTGTGGTAGCATCCGCGCATCTTGTTCTCGTCATGTTCAGTGAAACGGGCTTGTTTAGATGGCTACGCGCACGTACGTGCATCCGTTCTTGGGGGTATGCATTTTCGTTATCCGGATATCCAATTTTAATTTTGGTCGACATGTATATTTTTCGTATTTTAAAACTGAATTTTAGACCCGACCCGGACGTGTTTTGGACTCTGTTTGTATTTATCAGAATATCAAATTTTATTTATATAATATTAATTTCATAAACTGATACAAATTAAAATTTAGTTAACTAATAAAAAAAATTTAAAATTTAAATCTAAACTAATTTCCTAACAAACTAACAAGCCCTCTCTCTCCGTCCTCTCTCTCCCTCTCTCTCTCTGTTACTTTATAAATATTAATTCTTTCAATATTTAAAACCCCTGCGTCTCTTCTCCACATATATATATTTGATATACTTTTTAAATCCCATATAAAGAAAAGCACTATTCCCTTTCTTCTTCATGTTTTCCCGCCTACGAACGAAACCCACGCCTCGCCTCTGCCCTCGTCCCGCGTGCCGTGTGTGCGTTGCGATGATTTACCGACGTCGGACGTGCCGTACGTATCCGTCGCGTGATCTAATTGAGGCAAGTTAATCTTGCTACATGCTGTACTACAATATATTGCACACATGTGAATAATAACATTACTTATTGTTTGATTATGCATCCCACATTACCATTTTACTATTTTACTGTCTTCGGACATCCGTGTGCATCCATATCACTATTTACATATCTAGTCGCGTGATAATTCATCTTGCTACATGCTATGTATCTTATTTTGCATCCATATGAATAAAAATATCACATGTTGATTGCACTGTACATCCATACTAAAGTTTTACTGCTTTCGGGTACCCGTTTGCATCCATATCATTTAAAATATATATCGTCGTAATATTTCTTATTATTATCTTTAATTAGTTTATAATCTGCATTTTATAATGTTATACAAAATATAGTTTGAAAATATTATAGTTTACACATGAAACGTCGTTGCAAAGCGGATACGACAAATCTGAAATTTATTGTACACCTTACCTTATAAAATTCATTATAAATCATAGAAAAATCATTAGAATACGTTCTTTAGTTCGTTACGAATCTAACTCATAATACTATAACTCTATGAAATATTTACTTGCAAAATAAATTGTTTAAATGACGTAAAATGCAAATGAAAATATCTCTAAACTGCTGTCCGGGGAAATTCCAGCAGCAAACTTTCAAGTTCAAATATTCATAGCTTTTTGTAGGAACAACCTGAGATACTTCTACTAATAAAAATGAAAAGCTTATTGAATTATATTTGTTTTGGTATAAGACACATCCCTTTTGCAGAACGTTTGTTATTTTTAAGCTATTTTACAAATCAGGGTGACGCTGAATTTCTGAACGGAACTTTCTTGTGCATGGTTAATCAATACCACTTTTATAGTTATTAATCGGTTTGAATATGTTATCCATGTTAATATTATTATATCAATATCTATTTAATAAATAATAGTTCTTTTGTTTTAATATTCAGCAAATTTTACCGATTTACAGTTTTATAGTATCCGTCTGTATCCATACGGTTTATTACATATCTAGTTGCACGCCGAGACCATATTTTTTCATGTTACTGTTGTATTAGTGCACCATGCTTGATAATTGTGCATCCTACTTAGTCATGATGTGACCCCTGATCGATATTTGTGCATTCATGCTTTTATTGTACATCCGTACTTTCACCTTGATTCAATACTTGCTACAGTTTGATTATGAGCACTCGTTTGACACCTGTGCACTACTTGACATGACCTGATACACCACTACTTGACATGACTTGATACATGTACACTACCTGACATGACCTGATATATCACCACTTGACATGTTACCTGATCCTGTTTCTAATGCCAACAATCCTGACATGTTGTCCCGATGGACATATCCTGTTGTCTGTATAGACAAACATGTTCCTGCTTGATCCTGTGTTGGCATTAGCTTTAGAATTATCAATACCTGACTTGAATACATAACTTGGGTGTATGGGGAAATCAATGATGAAACCTGACTTGTAACTCGACAGTTCACTTGCTTATACTGATCAGTTTTAGGGGCTAGGCCAGCCTTGGGATGATGCTGCTGACATCATTCATCTGTACATATTTCCTGTTTTAGTACCTAGCGTCATGTCTCGGTTTCAGCCTGAGAATCTGGACCATGGTCCCGGGCACGTATGGGATACTATTGAGTTACATCGACGATTCATCAAATTGATTTCAAAGACTTGAGAGTAGTTAACCCAGTAGTTACTTCAGATTACTCACCATACGTCACATGTGCTTATACCCTTCACTGTTCCTTATTCGTGTTACTGTTATACTCTTATTACTGTTCATACTCATGCCTGCATGCCTTGTTATCTCCTGATTATATTATTGTTGATATTATGACGCACTGACGTCTGGGGTTTGCATAGCCCAGATCCTCTACCTTTGTCGCAGGCTGATCAGGAGTATTTCCGCCGTTAGGCCGAGCAGTGATGATCCAGTTAGTATCCAGTTTAGTTATGTTTTACTTTCCAGATGTTTTTGCTCTTTGGATTTATTGCTTCCGCATATTATTTCTTGACTCGTTTATTCTGGCTCATGGACATGTACTAGATAGTTTATTTTATTTTTCCTGTTCTTGATATCTCTAGACAGCCGTAATGTAACTGTGGAGGGATGTTTCCTATCTACAGGTAGCATGGTTGGCTCTGTCACGTGCCTATCTTAGCGCACTCTGGGGAGCGGGGCGTGACAATTAGCCAGATTTATCTACAGAGTATCAGAAGTAACGGATTCGTGTTTCCGAGTTTGAAAGGCTCCGAGTGGGTCATAACTAAGTATGGCTTGCAAATTCGCATGACTATGCAGATACACTCCTTAAGTGATTGATATACGGAATTTATAGGACAGAAGATTTGTACGAAGTTTCAGTGGGCAGTTGTTCTTCACAGTTGATACCGAAGCTTTGATGACGCATACAACTACACTTTCAGGAGAAAATTTAAAGGGAATGACAGTGGTGACCAAGGGAAAAAGTGGATTCAGAAATGAGTGCTAGTTCCGGGCAGGCTGGATAAATGATTTTAGCAAAAGACTCGATGGATTCTCTTCCAGGAATTTATAAGAAATAAGATTGGACTGGGATTAGTTGTTAGCACACAAGCCGAGGACAGAGATTCCGTTATCAACATGTTACGTCACAAAGGACTGGAATACTGATCAATAAGGTGTGATGGGATGTATCCGCAATAAGACGAATGGTGTTGTTGTTCCTAACCGGACGATCGCATAAATAAGCTATGGTATTAGAGATCCGCAAGGAGAACCTGAATTCAGAGACAGAGGACGTTAGAACGTGGCAGACGGCAAATAGTAAATCCTTGATATGACAATTCCGGTGGTATAAACACCTTCCGACATTGAAGAGAATATACTTCGATGTCCTTTAAGTTCGGTTTACGTTTTTAAAATCTAAAACTTTCATTTTCAACGTTGGAAAAAGGACAACTCGACGTCCGTAATTTTGATATATGTAGTTTAAGGATTTAAGAATCAATTTATGTTTTGTGCACACTATGTGCACTTGATAAGATTTCTATGTACAGTAATTTCACTTTGATTTATGCTTTGTGCACACCAGGTGCACTTGTTGAGATTTTAGTGCGAGGTGACTGCGCTCGATGGAAGTGTTGTGTACACCGGATGCACTACACTGAATTTCCGTGCACATCAGATGCACATAGTTAAAAGATTTTATATATATACCCTAGGTATATTTGGTTTGGATTTTTGTGCACTCTGATGCACTTGATTTTGATTTTGTGCACCCCGATGCACTTGAGATTTAAATTGTGCACCCTGATGCACTTGGATTTGATTTTTGTGCACCCCGATGCACTTGGTATTATTTTGTATACTTTTATTCCATGCACAGTGGATGCGGTGGATATCGTTTCGTGCACGCCTGTTGCATTTAGCGCTTTTTTGTTTTCATGCACACCGTGAAGTGTAGTTTGAGAATTACATGCAAACCCATTAGGGTTGATTTTGTTTTCGTGCTTTGCACTTGATAGGATATGTGATAGATTTGATTTTTATATTTCGCTTGGTTGTGTGCACTAATATTGCACTGCGATCATGGCATTGATTTTGTGTACTTAGGATACACAACGGTTTTCGTATTTGGCAAAAAATTTATCATGAATGGAGTAATTCTTATAGCAACCACTAGAGTTACAGTTATGAAAGATTATATCTTTTGAGTTTTCACGCACACGGTTGCGTTGTGATGCATTTTAGCTCATATGGGACTTTGGAGTCTTGTTATATCTAGCAAAAATTATGTTTTAAAATTGGACCCTGGGAAATTTTTTTGAAATAAGTAATTGGGTTAAGAAAATGTTTTAAGAAATAGGTTTAATTTAAATTCGGGGACCGAATTTTTTTAAGGGGGAGAGACTGTAACATTTTGGAAAATTAATAATATTTAATTATATTTTTTTTTATAAAAATAATAAAAATTGATAAGTTTATGAAAATGATATCGCTTATGAAATTGAGTATCGGAATCATGTCCGAAAAATGAAATTATTTTGATAAATGTAAATACAAGTGTGATATCAATTAAAAATTATATATTTAATTATTTTAACATGATATTGAATTTTACACTAAGCTAATGACAATTAATGTGATAGATTAATTATTTCATATCTTTTATTTCTTATGAATTTAGAATTGTATTATGAGGGTTTTCTTTAGTTTTACATTCCTTTTTAAAATTATGGTTGGTATAACATATGCTAGAATATACCCTCATAACACCTTACCCTCACCCTACTCTCCTCCTTCCACCTCCTCCTTGCATGAAACCCCACCTCACTACTTGCGTGACACCTCCTCCTCCTTCCCTTTACACCACCACCTTGCACTTTCCACCTCCTCCTTTCTCTACCACAAACCCTCACTCTTTTCCTTATTCACCCCATTGTTTAGTTCATAAGATCAGAAGTTAAAGAAAGGAAAGAGAAAGAAAAGATTAAGAACTCACAAAAGAAAACAAGAATGAGTGAAAAGAAGAGCTAAGTGCTAAGGCTTCACCATCACCCTCTAGCTAGGACTTTGAGCTTGTGCATCTTAGAGGAAGCAATTTCAGTGATCTTACTGTAGGTATAATCCTTGAACCCTGTATGATTTTAGTTCTGAAACTGTTTTACATTAGAAATCGAATATCATAATATCTTATTTTGAGAAACTTAGTCTCTGTTTGAATCTGCTCTAGTTTAGTTGATAAATAAAGTAATCAAACAACTAAATAATCTTATAGACTAGACCTAGAATAAACCATAAGAAAACGAACCATGAAGCTCGGATTTTGGCCGGCGACCATCACAGAAAATCCGATCTCGCCGGACCTTTAAGGGAATTGGGTGTTGTGGGTTTTTAGGTATCTCTCTGTAGGTGTTTAGGTATGTTTGGTATTGTTTAAATAATTTAGTTTTTCAGTGGGTTAAATCTGTAAGCTAATATCAGTTTAGGAGTAAAATTATATATACGACACGTAGCATGTTTAGTGTTGGTGATGATTTAACTACAGAAAGTGAATCTGGAACTAATAGGCTTAATCACTAGAAAAACTAGAAAGACCAAAAGTATAAAGAGATCAATACAAAACACCACTTGAAACCAGAGCCCCAAACTCCTAAATTAATCCGGCGACACTCACCAAAATTCCGGCGACACCGGTCATCCTATGGATTTTGGTGTTGATTCTTTTTCTGTTGCTTTGAGTTGGTATTTTAGATGTCTCTGTATTGTTTGTGTTGTCTAATTATTTACACGGTAAAATATGGGAATTTTAGAAATGGTTTTATCAAAATTCAGATATTTACGATACGGAGTTTTCGTATTTTGATGTTGTAACTGAAACGTTATTGTTTATACGTTAACGACGGAATTATATTGTCGTTTTTAGGCTAAGTGTGTTGTAGGTTCTAACCTACTGGCGTTTAGCTTGTTATTTTGGTTTTCGATATGATATTTACATCAATGCGATTTAATATGAATATAGGTAAGATTCGAGGATTCCGAGACGGAGTTGGCGATGTAACGGCGTGGATTCAGCGAGCTTTTATGTTGGTGAGTAGATTTACATCTACAGGGAAAGTCGGGTGGATGGCGTATAACACCCCCGCAACCTTATAAATATTATTATGATATCTAGTTAATATAGTAGTTATTCAAGGTATTGATATAATATCGCATCTTATATGTCCTTCATTTGCATAAAGTTCATTATGGTTTTAAGTGAGACATGTACGTGATGTTAGATCCGTACGACATGGATATGATTTGATGAGTTTGTACGAGAGATCATGCCGTACTTAAGATGATACAGATATAGCGATATGATGAAATATAATACAAGGATTTATACGTATTGGAAATAATGAAGTTTGTATGCCGAATAACGGCCAATTTATCCTTTGACTCGTAGAGTTAGGTTATATTCTGTGCTAGGATGTAATACGTGTGTGAGCTATATTCTTTTAAAAACTATGATTCGTTTGTATTTTAAATAAAATACTAGGATGCGTGCAAGTTTCTAAAACGTATATCTATTTTAAATTTAGGGCAGCTTCCTTATTTCAAACTTAATGTTTCGATCATTTCTAAAGATGATGATATAGCTAATAGCAAATAATTACAATAGTTACGTTTAGATTACTTTATAGGTTTGCATTATATTATCCATATTATACGTTTTTGTGTTACGCACACTCTGCTAGAACACTGCACAAATACCAATGAGTACTATGTTGCACAAGCACGTAAATATATGTTACACTACACCTCATTGGTACTGCCATGTTACTGTAGAACCGTTCTGTTGTATAATGCGTATATATACATGTGTTAATATAAATAGGTTGTTACACCGTAGAACACTTGTACAAATACTAATGATTGCCATGTTGCACGAGCACATACGCGTATGATACACTACACATCATTAGTATTGCCATGACACAGTAGAATTGAGATCATTATGCTTATGTGATATAATTACGTAGTCTTTCTTTGTTCCTGTTGTAAATTACGGATATTAGTACTATAGATGCTGTATTTGATTCTTATGGATTTTCTGGATATTTTACTCCTGATGATATATATCGGTGGTATGGGACACTGTTATATATGTATATATATGATATATCATCAATATAATCTATGCAAGTATTCTTATTCCTTACTTGATATTTTGATATGATGAGTTAAATGTCCACCATGAGTTTTGTGTTTTCTGATTCTGATTCCGACCCGAGTGGGGGAGCTATACGGCTTCGGACTTGTTATTATCCGGGCTGAGTGCAGGGGCTATACAGCCGGATACATGGTGGACCCGGTTCAAGACCGAGGAGAAGGAAAGCCGCAGTTATAGGCGAGGAGCCTAACGAGGATACTCGATACCGGAGATTGAGA
The DNA here is from genome assembly GCA_030015575.1 of Agapanthus africanus. Lineage (NCBI taxonomy): Eukaryota > Viridiplantae > Streptophyta > Magnoliopsida > Asparagales > Amaryllidaceae > Agapanthus > Agapanthus africanus. The sequence continues at coordinate 561,695,173 of CM057345.1, forward strand.
TGAGCACGGCAGATATCCAGGGGATACTGACCGGGGTTCGATTGGGCACGGCAGATATCCAGGGGATACCGATCGTAACCAGGATATCGGGTGGCGATCATCTGTTGAGATGGTGTCGATGGTATCTGCATTTACGTGTCTATACTGGACACGAGAGATTTCAGATTTCGATGTCGATGCTGAACATCTATATATATATTGATATGATCATTATCATGTGGTACACAATTAGATATTATTTGTTGGATTCAACCAGGACTGATCCGAGGGACAGTACCTGCATATATTTGCACAGACATTCATATACAAAAAGGAATTCCAACACGAAATATAGATTCATGATTTTGACTCATATGACATGGAGATATTATACTTGGGATTGCATGATAGTTAGTATTGCATATATGCAGATCATATAGTATATTGGTACAGATTATGATAGGACTATACTTATGACCTAGGTATCGTCATGCATTTCGATTTCTACCTTTAGATGTATTTTTATTCACTGAGTTGGCAACTCATCCCCGTTGTGCCACAGTTTCTTGCAGGTGTTACCGTTTGGATTATCAGTGGTTTGGGCACACATTCTTTTCGATGATTGATTGGTAAGTGAGTTATTATTGTATCATACCCACTCTTGATTATTCATATATTCTTGTATCTAGTAGAAACTCCATCAACTTAGAAGTGGTATATTATGAACTTAAAAGCAAGACTTAGAGTTTCTGTATGGTGATGTCGCACTCTTTAGAGTCGACTTCTGATATAGATTGTTTGGCTGTTCCGTCTTTTGGACGTGAAAGCTAGCTCCCGTTGGGATGCTATTTTATTGTGGTAGTTGTATCGGGTTTTTATATAAAATTTTCTAAAGAGGTGCTGTCAGATTTTCAAAACGTCATAGATGCTTTTCAAACATACTTAGTTAAATTTAAATGTTTTTTAAAATGGTTCCATCTGATGACTATTTTAAACTCGCCTCCAATATTTTCAAAAAGGTTTAGATTCCGGGATTTGGCTTACTTGAACCGCGTCGATGTCTTTAGATGTCACGTGATTTAAGTGCCGGTCGCGTGCCACATTTGGGTCGTGACAGATCAGTTACAAGATTTGCTGGATAAAGGGCTTATTCGACCGAGCGTGTCACCTTGGGGTGCTCCTGTCCTGTTCGTCAAGAAGAAAGACGGCAGTTTGCGTTTGTGCATCGATTATCGTCAGTTGAATCGAGTGACTATGCGGAACAGATATCCCTTACCTCATATTGATGATTTGTTCGATCAGCTCCACGGTGCGGGACATTTCTCGAAGATTGATTTGCGATCAGGTTACCATCAGTTGCGGGTTCGGAAAGATGATATTCCGAAGACTGCTTTTCGCACACATTACGGGCATTATGAGTTCTTGGTGATATCGTTCGATTTCACCAATTCCCCAGCAGCGTTTATGGAGTTGATGAACAGTATATTCAGGTCGTTTCTTGATCAGTTTATCCTCGTGTTCATTGAAGACATCCTAGTATACTTTTGGAGCCGAGTGGGGCGTGGGCAGTAATTGAGAATTTCGTTGCAGACTTTGAGAGAGCACCAGCTATTCGTTAAATTCTCCAAGTGTGCCTTCTGGCTTGACAGTGTCGATTTCTTGGGTCACGTGGTTACGAGAGATGGCATATATGTAAACCCGAATAAGATTGAGGCCGTTCAGCATTGGTCCAGACCAGTATCAGTTACAGAGGTTCACAGCTTTTTAGGTCTGGCCGGATACTAGCGACGCTTTGTTCAGGATTTCTCCCGTATCGTTGTACCGTTGACCGGGTTGACCCGGAAGGGAGTTTCTTTTCTTTGGACCAAGACATGCGAGCAGAGCTTTCAGCAGTTGAAGAATCGTTTGACCACGGCGCCAGTGTTATCTTTACCTTCTGGATCAGGCGGTTTCGTTGTTTATTGCGATGCTTCTCGGCAGTTGAAGAAGCACGAGAAGAATTATCCCACTGATGACTTAGAGATGGCTGTGGTGGATTTTTACACTTAAGATCTGGAGACACTACAACTTTCAGCAGCGAGATCTAAATTTGAGACAGCGCCGTTGGATGGAGCTAGTAAGACTATGACTGCGAGATTCTTTATCATCCGGGAAAGACGAATGTTGTCGCAGACGCTTTGAGTCGGAGGCCCGGAGGTAACTTGTCTTGTTTGAGCGCAGTTCAGAGACAGTCGACGGCAGATTGGCAGATTCTATTTGACAGCCGAGTACAGTTCGAGTTTACGTCGACCGGGGGATAACTTGCCCGTGTCCGTGCACAACCATAGTTACTTGATCGTATCCATGAGGCACAGTCCGATGACGTTCGTTTGTCAAAGATCATGGAGCAAGTTCGACAGGGCAGAGATCAGAGTTCGTGATCGATGATCAGGGAGTACTACGATTTGGGACTCGACTATGTATGCCAGATTCCGAGGGACTGAGACGCGAGATTTTTGAGGAGGCATATCATTCGACATATAGTGTTCATCCGGGTTCCACCAAGATGTACCATGGCTTGAGAGACGTTTACTGGTAGGAAAGGATGGAGAGAGATGTCATAGATTTAGTTTCGGGATGCTTGACTGGTCAACAAGTCAAGGCCGAGCATCAGAGGCCAGCAGGAGAATTACGACCTTTGCCCATTCCCAAGTGGAAATGGGGGCAGATCTCTATGAATTTTATCGTGGGTCTACCTAGGACCAGTCGAGAGTATGACTAAATTTGGGTGATTGTAGACCGATTAACGAAAGCAGCTCACTTTCTGCCAGTCAAGACCATTTTCGGATTCGTTCAGTATGCTCAGATATATGTTAATGAGATTATGCGACTACACGGCGTTCCGAATTGCATTGTTTCCGATAGAGGTACCCAGTTTACCAGCCGACTATGGTAGAAACTTGAGGAGACTTTGAGCACCGATTGAGTTTCAGTACAGTTTTTCCTCCACAGACCGACGGTCAGTCAGAGCAGATTATTCAGACTCTTGAGGATATGCTCCGAGCCTGCGTTTTAGATTTCGTGGCAGTTGGGATCGCCACTCGCCCTTGATAGAGTTTTCCTATAATAACAAGCTTCCAGGAGACGATTCAGATGGCACCCTTCGATGCGTTATATGGGAGGATATGTCGATCGCCCGTTTGTTGAACAAAGCTCAGTGAAAGCAGTGTTTTAGGACCGCAGATTGTACAGGAGACGACCGAAAAGATCCAGTTGATCCGGGATAGGATGAGAGCGGCCCAGATCAGGCAGAAGTCTTATGCCGATAGACGTCGTCGCAACTTGAGTTCGCCGTTGGTGATCATGTTTTCTTGAGGGTTTCTCTGATGAAGGGCGTATTGAGATTCGGGAGGAAAGGGAAGCTTAGTCCCAGATTTGTGGGTCTCTTTGAGATTCTCGAGCGTACCGGCACAGTGCTTATCGTTTGGCTTTTCCACCCAGCTTCCCAGATGTTCACCCCGTGTTCTATGTATCGATGCTCTGCAAGTACCTTCATGACCCCTATCATGCGATTCGGTACCAGACAATTCAGTTGGAGCGCGATCTTTCTTTCACCGAGCAGCCGGTAGTCATTCTAGATCGACAGGTGAAGAAACTGAAGTCTAAGGTCATACCGTCCGTAAAGGTTCTTTGGCGTGGCCGAACAGCGGAAAGGTCATGAGGGAAGCCGAGGACGAGATGCGGAAGAAATTTCCCCATCTCTTCGAAGGTATACGTAGTTAGATTTTAAATTCGGGGACCGAATTTCTTTAAGGGGGAAGATTGTAACGTTTTAAAATTCGATTAGGTTAATTGTCCGCTAATTAGTAATACAATACGTGTTTTCCGTAAAAACCAAGATATAATTATTTTTCCACATACACTTAAATACACTTATTTTAGCTATACAATTGCTAGTATTGGTATTTAATTAGTTACCTATTAATTGCTAGTTTAATTAATTATTTTCCTTAAGTAGTTATTTTAAATATTATTCTAATCATACAATTATACATTTAATTAGTGTTAATTACAATTAGAACGGGTTAAGTATACATTAGTGCACCATGACAACCTAATAGCTAGTTTGGAACATATTCTTTTTTCTTTATTTTGTCTCCATGGTTCTAGATAATTCTAGGGTTTATTAGGAAAAATTAAATAATTAAGAAAAGGAATTAATAGATGTGAAATGGGGGTTTTCTTGACTTGACCACACACACACCCACTCACCCCTCTTTCTCCCCTTGCTGGCCGAGCATTTCCTGCAGCCTATTCCCATTTTCTCCACCTCATTTCCATCTCAAAAATCTTCATTTTTGCATCAAAAAATCCACACAATACTCACTAATTCATAGTTAAACCTTCACCCAATATTCCTTGGCCTAAACTAGCTTGGATCTAGAAGCATGATGGCATTTTGAGAGGCTAAGTTTGCATGTTAGATCTCCAAAATTTTTGAGGTATAACCTTACTCAAATGGTTACTTTGTTCGTACTTGTTATAATTTCATTTTAAATTAAGTGTTAATATGGTTTTAATTGAAAGTTAGAATTATAAAGAGAAGGATTTGAGTTAAAGTTAGGGTTTTTATCAATAAATTAAGTTAACTAAGTGTAGATTAATGTCTAAAGACTTGCAAAAATCTAGTTTAGTTGTTAATTTGCTAATTGTTACTTTTAAATTGTCCTAATTAAATATTCTTGCAAACTAATTTCATGATTAGTGTAAATAGGTGAGGTTTAAATTTAGTTAATAATTGTGTGGCCTAATTAAGATATTAAATGAACATTGTGGCCACTAGTTTTGCTAAAACATCTAGATTTGCACTAAAATGGTTAATCGTTGCTTACTAGGTTTTTGGAATAAATAGATTTTAATTAAGATTGAGGTTGCGGTGATCTACAATCCATTTCCTATGATATATAATGTGTTGTGAATGCGCGATCGGTACGATCGGCTTCTAGGCTTGGTAGTTATCACGTATAGCGACCCCTAGTTGTGGTTTGTGGCGTTGTCGCGAGCGCATTTTGTGCACCAAGTGCGTGTGCGTCAAGTTAGTGCGTGTTGGTTGTCTTGTATCTGTTGCGCCACGGCAGCGCCCCGGCCTTCTATCCAAGGCCAAAATGCGGAATCAAAATTTTTTCTTATCTTTAAACTGGCGCTACCGCGGACAATATACCCGGATCGTAATCATTAACCGATACTAGCTAACTAGAGATGGGGTGAGAGATATACCGAGCGATCCGTGTCCTTCGGTCTTCTCGTCGTCGTCCCGATCTCCCGCGGAATCACCATTCATCGTCTTCTCGTCGGAAAGGGCACCACGTAGCCGGATTCTTTTACGGGCTCCCATCTCTGGACCGAGGCAACTCGGGCGCGAAGTTGGCTAGCCGACGCGTCCAAGGGTACTGTAGGTTTAGTGTAGAATGGTTGTCTCTTGGGGTGAAGTTGCCTTGATGGAGGAATCAAAGAATGAACTATGGAGAGATGTGTGGAATCATTTTTCTAGCAAAGGAAAAATGAAATGAGATGAAGATATCACTCTACAAAAATGAATCCCTCTCTTTTCTTTAAGTGGCCGCCCCCCCCTTTGGAAATATGGTGGAGGAATCTCAAAAACAAGAAGGAAGGTGAGTGTAGGAAAACAGAATGGGTGACCATAAGCAAAAGGTTATGATAACAATATCATATCAACATCAAATCCATCATAATCCTTTCTAATCTCAATAAAGCAAGCCATCATGAAAAAGCAAAGATGCTTAACCTTTCATAATGCCACAAATGCAAGAAACCCCCCTCCACAAATGTTATTTGCAAACTTGCAAATAACCCCCTCCATCGGAAAAGTCCGGCCGGGAAGGAACAAAGGAAAACCGGCCGGAACGGAATGCAAACTGGAAACTTCAGAAAACTGATCCCGTAATAAATTACAAGAAAACCCCGCGACTGCATATACATGTCCGCATTTGTATTCCCACTGAATACAAAAGCAAAGAGACAAAATCTACACTGTCTAATACTAAGATCCGGCTTAAGCCAAAGCCGGCTAGTAAAATCTGTCCGATCACGATTCGTGCAATACCGCACGTGTCTGATCGAACCCTGCCATATCTCCATACGGCCTCTACAGCGTTTCGCCCGAAACTTGAGTAACTGAGTGTGTGGTGGACTCTAAAGACTCGTCAATAGTATGGCTGTGGATGTAACCACTAGCACGTCAGAGGTATTAGCCATACGTGACGGGCCACCAGCTATTGACCAAAAGGGACGTCGATGAGCGAACTCATCCTGACACCCTACTGAGCCTGTCAGTGACAATATCCGTACAGTCCGGTCCGTTTGTCTATGAGTATCGCATGGCGGGCCTAGGGAGTTGGTAAAAGTCAGACCCCCAAAAGCGGTACAAGTCGTGTCGGAGTGTAGCCCAGAACACCCTAAGATACTACTGGAATACCTACCAGTAAATCTCCTGCCTCAGCCGAGGGCTTTGTGTAATGGCTCTCCTAGACACAGCGCGACCTCACCCCCAATACCGGGAGAGACGAACCCCTGCAGATCCGCTCACTGCCTCCATGTGGCTCGGGACCGTATCCAACTAAAACCTGTTTGCACGACTCCTTTGAGCCGTGGTAGGGTAGTAATCAAAGCACAGTGGGAACTCACACGAGACAAATGACGATCTCAGGTCGATGAACTAACCTGTACACATGTCACCAGGGAACTGCCATCTGACGTCTGGTATAATCCCAACTAACAGGTTCCCGGCGAGTCCTGTCCGGTGTACTCATAACCCAATGAGCACCTGTATACATCTTAGGTGAACCAACTGACACCAGTGGCTTGTGAGACCGGCCACCGCCCCTCGTCGGGGTCTCGACTGTATACACTAGTCTACTAATGGAGTATCGATGCCCAGTCTCGAAACTCCCACGACTAGGGACTTTTTAAGGATGTGCTTATAGACCCCAGCTCCCATATATATGATCGCCATCATACTGCTGGTAGTCAAGCAAGAATCCTAGGGTCTCTATCAACGTGCAATAGCGACTCGTAAGGTCACCTAAAGCAGTACACGATGATAAAGATAAACCAGATAGCATACTATCATCTCGAGTAAGACTGTTCTACTGGGACAGGTCCTCCCTCAATCATTGCAATCACGTGCCTGTGATCCAATAATTGACTTTGAGGGCACAATCGCCAACAGTATTGTTGTGTCCGCGACTATTTATATATCTATCCTCTTATTTACTTGTGTGCGATTTTAGGATCGGTTGTAGAGACGTTGGACGCGGCGCGGAAAGGAAAGGCGGTGATCGAATCAGTTTAGCCGAGGCGTCCCGGTGAGTAGATGTACACATCTATGGGAGGATCGTCTGGATGGCGCGAGGCGCCCGATGGTTAGGATTACTAGTAGTGCTTGTATTTATATGCATAGTCTCCTAGCCATTCATCTCATTGCATTGCATCATCTTATACACATATGATATTATCTCATAGGACACTTGCACCTTTACCATTGGTCCATGCCGCACGTGCACTATTTTATGTGAACACACACGCCATTGGTAATTGCTATGTCACCAACAATATAGAAATTGCTTAGAATCAATATCTAAAACATTTGCATCATATATGATATGTAAACCGATAGTTGTATATTCATTTCATCAACATTGATGCGTGGGATTGCTAGTTATATATACATATCTCATTGCATCATGATTCATACATAGCTTCTGGCCATATATCGCATGGTATATACTATCGTGTCATAGACATCCATCATCACCGACATATTTACATATTGTGATTCTTCTTGAGGATTTCAGTACTTATGAGATTTCTGGATTTTGGGGAAAACCGCAAGGATTTTATGAGCTTATTACCATTTTAAAAATGTAAGTTGCGGTTTTCTCGTGATATAATGTATGTGTTGTCCACCATGAGTTTTCCTGATTTCTGTTGGTTTTCGAGACCCGATTCAAGGAGTAGGATGAACCGTCTCGGGTACATAGTGGGACCGGTAAGGTACCCTGGGGCAAGAAGCTCGAGTTGTAGACGATGAGCCTGGCAGGGGCAGACTACCTACCGGCGATGTCTGGCGTGGCGGATATCCGGAGGATACCGACGTAGTCGTGAGATTTGATGATATGGGTTGATCCGAACTGACGGAGCCATAGACATTGAGATATTGGGATATAGATATATTGTGTCGATGCTTGAAACGGATTTTCTGTTGATTTCATTGATGATACTTCAGTTTATTACACAAAGGTTTTTCTAAGATAAGAATAAAGATTTTCTAATACTAGACATGTTCAGGTTTCGTATTTGATTATGCATTCATGTTGCATTCATCCTAGTATATCGTATCATATTGATATATGTAGGTTGTGACGCATTTGCGTGCATGCTTACGATAGTCTTATTAGATGTTACTTACTACTCACGAGTTGGCAACTCACCCCCGTTGTGCCACAGTATCTTGCAGGTCCGACCCGTCAGCATAGTAGTGGCGGGAGTACTTCTTCTTTTGCTTGGACTTGCGGCTTTACTCGTAGGTGGGTTGCGAGGATACTTTTGTTTCCACTTTGTATTATTATTTGTATCTAGTATTCTCCATCTACCGTTTCTACCATTGTATATGTGACCTAGAGGTGTGACAGTGAGATTAGTATATGTGTTGTTTCTCTGGGATCGAGCTCACTTGAGCCGACGTGATGCTTTCTTGTTTTCGTGCTTTTATATGCTATTTTGTGCTATTATATATATATATATATATATATATATATATATATATATATATATTGCGTGTGGTTGTGATTCCGCCTTTTGGCGAAGAGCTAGCTCCCGCTTGAGGATGCCTTTATTCATTACTTATGCATATTTTGTATTGTACCCGTTTTGGGGCCAGTATTTACAAAGGAAACTCTGCCGAAATTTTGATAAAAACTTGAATTTATTATAAGAATTTCAAAGTGATTTTATATGTTAACTTACTTTTAAAAAAGTTTTCCTTCACTCTATTCTTTTTGAATGGTTTAGATTTCTGGGTTTTGGCTTACTTAGATTACGTTACGCCTCTAGACGTTTCGTAATTTAAGTTCCAGTCATGTTCCGTACCTTCGGGTCATGACAGGAAATGTCGTTCCCCGTTGAGTTGGGACGGCGTTGGAGATCGTGAACTCCTTGAACCAGAGATGGTCGTGGCAACTGTGGACGTGGTTCGCACGATCAGGGAAAGGATGCGCATAGCCCAAGACCGACAGAAACATTGGGCAGATGAAAAGCGTCGACATATGGAGTTCCAACCTGGAGACCATGTATTCCTGAAGATCTCTCGAAACAAAGGAGTAATATGATTTGGAAAAAGGGATAAACTCGGTCCAAGATACATAGAACCGTTCGACATACTCAAACGAGTTGGAGAAGTGGCATACCGTTTAGCACTACCACTCTTATTGAAAGGAGTGCACAATGTGTTCAGCATATCCCAACTACGACGATATGTGAGTGACCCTAACCATATACATGATCACTCATAGCTCACAGTACAAACTGACCTAACCTATGAGCAACAACCAGTTAAGATCCTGGACCGAAACGTGAAAACATTACGGAACAGGGAAGTAAACTTGGTCCGAGTGATGTGGAGAGAGAATTCGCCAGGAGAATCAATTTGGGAAAGAGAAGAAGATACGCGTACACGATACCCTTACTTTTTTGAAAATTAGTTCCTATGTAATTGTAAATTTCGAGAACGAAATTTTTATAAGAAGAGTAGAATGTAACGACTCTGAAATCACTGTACAGAACTTTCTTGTTATTGTACAGAAAAGAGTTTTACAGTCTGTGTAAGAGTTAAAAGTTATTTTTGTTAAATAAAAGCAAAAGAAGCTTGTAGCTCACTGGTAAAGCCCATGCACTGCTGTGACGTAACCTGTGTGTTCGGTTTTCATCAGACCCAATTATTTTTAGATTTTTTTCTTTTTAATTTTTGGAAGCCCAAGAGCTGCACGTGCAATACACGGGGAAATGAAAAGTTTCAGAAAAATCAAACAGGCGCAATGAGGTGTACACACCCAAATCGACACGTGGTATGAATCTCGAGGCAATGCCTCAAGATCCGACCGCCCAAAATCCCCCTAGGGCCGGCGCCGATGGTCGATCATGCCCTATTTGCCTTCGTGTCTTGCACACACACCCCTTCGACTCCCATTAACTCCCCTGCACTGTTTGATTTTCCTGAAATCAAACAGAGACTCTTCAATTCACCATTTAACACATTTTTAATGCATTTTAATCCGCATTTTTAATTTCCAAACCCTAATTCTCCACTATAAAAATCACCCCATGCCCTAGCTCTTCACCATTCTGAAATTCTAACAAAAATTCTCTCAAAACTCTCTAAGTGCCAAGTGGAGTTAAGCTCCTCAAGTGGAGTAGCGAGCCAAACTCGACGACCGGAGCATCTCCGACGAAACTACGACCCCAGAGAACTTCTTCAATCTCTTTTTAACCACCTAAAACAGTAAGTCTCTCTTCTCTCCTTTTCTTTCATCTCAATTCGTATTTTTAAAACAACTCGACAAAAGATGAGTTATCTCCGAAATCATATTCTTTGTACATTTGTAAAACATGTGTTAAGAAAATTAAAATAAAATAACATGCTACCTTAATCTTAACATAATTTCCCATCATTTAGTTTTAGTTTTAACAAAATTTTCATATGAAACAAACATATAAGGAACTTTTTCATTTAAATACCATGAAGTTTAGTGTAAGCTCTTTTCGATATCTAGTATACCCAAACCCTTAAAACCTTCACTGGGTAATGACCTACCCCACACGCACACTATGGTTTCATAGCACGGTATTCTGAGCATATGGGTAACTCAAAATAAAAGCTTTTTCATTAAAATGCCATACCGTTTCAAAACGGGTTTCTTTAAATCGGTATTTTGAAATCCTTGACAATTACAACTCTACAACCCTCGTTAGGGGACCCGCTAATGGATGGTGCAGATTATCGCACATCCTTAGAACAGTAGAGCGAGATGCAGAACCTCTCACGGAGTATTCGGTCTCGAAAGGAATAAAAATATGGTTTTTAAGAAACGCGGCTTTTCTAATAAAAACTAATTTTTGGGAAGATTATATAAAATTATGAAATCCGTATTTTCAATAAAAGTATATTAAGAAACTATATTTTTAAAAGAAAGATTAAAATTGTAAATAAAATATCACCAAGTTTTCAAAAGTAGTAGTTTTCATAAAAATACCACAAACTTTCAAAAAGCTAGGTTTTATCATCAAAACAATTAAAATACATGTTCATGAAAACCCTAAATGTTATAAATCACCCTCGAGGTTTATTTTTAAACTATATTAAAGTATTTTTTATAAAAACCCCTCGAGATATGCAAATAATATTGAGGACTCTAAATTAATATAGGTTTAAGCGGGATCAATTCTCTTGAGCCCCAGGGAGCCGGAGAAAGTGAGTGTTTACCTATTCAGGTTAGACAAATTAACGGAGTTATCAATGGCAATTGTCTTGAAAAAAGACACAAATCCTGCCGTCCATGTGCAGCAGTTGCCGATTTCTCCCGAATATAAGATTTAAACAATTTACATCAATTCACATGAAAAGACATGAACTCAAATCCAAACCCAACTCTAAATTTGAACTCGAACTCTAACTCAAACTCTAACCTAACTCGTATCTAAACTCGAATATAAACTCGAATTCAATCTACTCGATCCAACTTGACTCAAATCCTGATTGCAATTGTCATGACTCGTACATTACTCGACTCACTCGAATACAATCTACGCTTTTTGCAATCTAGGGTTTCGATCAAGACATGTCAATCAAATCAATTAAGTATATTAACCAGTTATAATATATTATACACGGGATGCTTAGGATAGTTTTTTGTGTGAATCCAACGGAGCTTCAGGAGTCCCGTATTAATCTCTTTTTTATTTTACTCGAATATGAGTCGGGTTAACTCATCTACAGTCTAGAGCCCCGATACTAACACATGAAATGGGCCCGTGTTTTTTTGCTCCCGGGGCCTCACTCTTGAGCTCATGAATATTTATACGGCTGCGTTGACATACTTAACGTTAACATAGTGACCATCTAGAGATCTATAGTATATATTTACCCATGATCATATACTCTTACTCGTCATATATATATTATACACTTATCAATTTCTTTACTCTTACCTATCTTTGGAACTTACCGAGCGCTAGTTCGCTGACGGGCATTCCACCCACTTTTCTTCTCTTGGAATATTCGTTAGATACTATCGAGACGGAGGAAGTTGAAGCCACAGGGGAAGACTACGACCAGATAGCTACTCAGGGCTAGTTCAGCTTCATTTTTCTTCAGTTTATGTATTCCACTTGTTTAGGCATTTTCCGTATTGTGTTTACTTTCCAGCATAAACTCATGTACTTGTACATATTGGAAGTTAAATGTAAATAAAAATGTTTGTTGAAAAATTTTACGGTCTCGATTTATTCTTGCATTGTGTATTATTATTTCAAAACACTTAGTATATTTATTTAGGGAATGACCTTCTCTGGATAAATATACCGCGGGCTTGCCACGTCACCGTTTTCGTCTATTGGGAAGCGGGGCGTGACATTATTTAACCATATAAATTCCAATCACGGTTATACATATCCATGTCAACCTGTGTGTCATGGAATGTAACTTGCATGGAATTGAATGCGTCATCATGCACGTTCGGCTCTCCGGGACTGCACATAGCCGTATTAAGCATGCATGTAAATTCCCTCTATGGTTCATAAGCTTGATGTGATTGTGCTGCTTCTTGAGGCGATTGTACATTTTCTTGATGCGATTGTACAGTTTCTTTCACCACCAACACCTGTATTGATGGATTTTCAGGATACAAGCTAAGTATCATGCTTGTATTTTCGTTATCGGCTACTTCAACGCTTGTGAAGTCCTGACTTGTGATCGGAACCTTGCATACCAATTCGATCTTATAATCTCTCGGATTTATCCGCGTGGTTGCATAAATTTTTCGCTTCAACTCATTGTATGAGCACGATTTATTAACTCTCATCATTCTTCTTTTTCCACCAATATAGTTCGGCCTTCTACTCGCTTCAATGTTCAAGGTGCCGTTATAATGACAAATCAACACAGCATCCTCATTTACCATTGTACCTAATATTAATAATAATTTTGAAATTATCGAAAACTCAAGAAATAAACTTATACACTCTACAATATTCACAACAACAACATTCAATTATCTATTTTAATTTAAATAGTGCTTCTGAATTTTACCTAACCCCCAAAATACACCAACCATAACCCTAACCCTTACAAAAACACTAAATTACCCTAACCCTAACTCCCAAATTACCCTAACCTTAACACTAAAAATCCTAAATTATCCTAACCCCAACCCCCAAAATACCCTACATTACCCTAACCCTAACACTAAAATACCCTAACCCTAACACTAACATACCATAAATTACCCTAATCCTAACAATACAATACCCTAACCCAAAAACGGCTAATTAAAAACCCAAATTTACAATAATTTCAAAAAAAATATTTTAAATTAAAACTCACTTTTGAAGAAGAGGTTCGGCCTCGACAAGGAAGGGATCGGCCACAGTAGAGAGCTTTGAAGGAGCAGAATGAAGGAGACTGGATATCAACGCCTGAGGAGGGACTCGGCTTTGAAGATGGGGTTCGGGTTCGGAGATGGGCCTCGGCTACACAGGAGGAGGAGGAAGGGAGAGAGAGATCGAGAGGGGAGAAAAGGGAAGAGATCGAGAGGGGAGAGATATATATGAGATAGAGAGGGAGAGTCTAATGCATAAAAGGGGAAAGAGGTTGGGCCACGCATGAGTTTTTGTGCCAGTATATTCCGCACTTCGCAAGTGCGGAATATACTTGGCCAATAGAGAACTGGTTCTCTGTCTGTGGCCAAGTCAAATTCCGCATTTTGCAAGTGCGGAATATACTTGGCCAATAAAGACACAGCTCGCTAAATGTAGCCAAGTCAAATTCCGCACCTGCAAAATGCGGAATAAGACTTGCCGCATCTAAGGTCAGGCCAAGTTCAATTCCGCACTTTGCAAGTGCGGAATTTGATTTGGAACTTTCCAAACCGATCATACTACGTGGCGTCTACGTGTTACCGATGTGACTCAAATATGCTAAATCTCTAAATAGATTTAAAAGCGGCCTAATGCCCTAATTAGTTTCTAATTTAAGCTAAATCCAAATTTTGTCCATTTTGATGCGGTTTCGGTACCCGTTTGCCCTTGCATCAGCTAATTACAAAACCTATCATTTTTCATACAATACAACATTTCACAACCCTGTATGAACGGGCAAAAAAATATCCAGATGCCACGAAAATAGGTGTACGTCTAATTTCGAACACGAAGATAAACATGACCAGCATCAAACATCCAAAAAATTGACAACGTAATTCCACGGCGTACAAAACACAGCAAGCAACACATGCATGAGAAAACTAACAGGATGCATTCAACTAAAACAAGCTTAAATTTGGTGCTTATTTGGTTAGAAACCCAGAGGAAAAATACAAACCAAGTCTCCATCGAAGGGCAAGTACACATGCTACACACCACAACATAGATAAAAAACACATTTAAATTTTCTCTCCTCTTTTATACATCTTCACAAGCACAGGAACTAGTGCCTCTTCCACTGCCAGCTAGCATCAAATTTTGGAGGTTTGGCGCTGAAATTTGTAGATGCGGGCCGCATCAAATTGTTCCGATGATCGAATCTTTTATGCATGTTCTCGTGATATTCATGAGAAAAGCTTTGGCTTTGTGGCGGATGTATTGTTATTGAGAACGCAGGCGTCATATTAATTTCTTTAGCTTTTTCTGGTACAGGCGCCTTGGCATTCGGGCTTGGTTTTGGCACGTGTACGTGCTCTAGGATCGGCGGGGTCCACTCAGGCATATCATCGTCGTCGTCATTCTTGTTCCAGCGACTCTTTTTTGAAAAACCTGAGCTCGATGATGAGCTCTTGTTATTGGCTTTCTCAGGAATTTGTTGATTCGAAGAATTGAACTCTCTGAATGTTCTGGGGCCTTGACAGCCTGAAGCATGTGAGGTTGGCCTAATGTCTATAGACTTCGCTGGAGGAGGAACTTGAAAATCGTTATGGGGTCTGGGAAATCTAGTCGGTGGCTTTGGAACCCCGCATGCACTATAGAAGTCAAATTCAGGAAGATCACCGTCGTCGTCGTCATCAGAACCCGTTGTGATCTTCTGTGGCTCTCCAGTAGGTATAAAGGAAGTTCCGGCTTGAACCATCCCTTCAGTAGTGGCCTGCAGAGAGATAGTGGGTCTGCTTAATTTTCTTTCTTTCTGTATAGCTGGAGTTTTGTAAGATTGCTTAGGCCTAGTTTAGCGACAACTTTCCGAAATCTCGGTTTCGTTATAAGTTGCAATAGAACTGTGGTTTGTATATATATGCAAACCATGGTTTCGTAAAAATGGAAATTCGCAGAGTTTATGGCTGTTTGGCAGCAACATAGTCTTGAAACAAAAAAATAGCTCAACCCAAAATTTCAGGTAACATGAATTACCAAAAATCAACTACAATGTTATCCATCTTTAACTCCAACGAAAGTAGAGATGATCACTCTTTCGAAGTAATGTTAACCAAAACCAAACCGATAAAAGTTATATTTTAAGCGGAGAAAGAGTTGCAAATTACGGATTGAATACCTCAATACAGAATACCTTTTTATCACAACTATCGGAATTAAAAACCTGTTGATTCTAATTCAGCCCAAGGTATAAATCATATGCAATTGTTAATCGGTGATTTTTCTCATGCTAATATATGTACTTATGTTAGAGATGACTTCTATTATGGTGCAACCCTAAACTAAAATATTATGGCATGCATAAAACTAATGATATACTCTCTCTAATAACGCTTGTTAATCTCCCCCTCAACACTTTCATCTGGTATTCTCGTACAACCCTCAAAATTAAAATCTTCATATGGCTTTCGACTCATAATACGATTATTGCCAAAGACGGTCTCTTGATTAAAGGTTGGTTTGGGCATGCTAGTTGTTCTCTCCATGACACTACGGTTGCAGATAGAGATCGTCACTTCATCAACTGTAATTCTGTTTGAAGAATTTAGCAAAAGATTGTCCAAAGTTTTTCAGTTCATCTCGTATCCCAATGATCTCAATGATGCATTTCATAATTAGAGAGCTCATAATATTACTGGCTCCATTAATCGCTTTTGAGCTATTACTTACATTGCTCTATGTTAGTGTATTTGGAAGGAATTAAAGAGGTTCTATAATAAAAATTCTTTTACAAAGCCCATCCCCGATCACATGTGCTACTTGATTTTATCCTATTTGTTGCCTCTAACAAATTTAAACCCATTACTCTCATGTCCATCCTTTACTCTAAGATCATTATATCTTATAATTATAAAATGATGTTGGATTAGCAATACAGGAAGACTTCAATCCCTGCACCTTTTCTTAGCCTCCCTTCTCTTCCTATCTTGTTCAAATTCATTCCCCCTTCAGAAATTTTGGATTATTAATAATGTTTATACAAATTATTTTACATGCAGACTGAAAATCTCTCTTAGTGAGGTTTTCCTCGATGATATGGGATGTGTATATGTTTTCATGTGTCCAAGGACCGCATAAGCGATTATATGTCACGTATGCGATTTACATTATTTAAATTTAAAATCCAAAAAAAAATATCAATGATAATAAAAATAAAAATATATAGAAAAAATGCTAAACATGTGTTCAAAATATATAATGTCCATAATTTTAATGTAATGAATATTATTGAATTGTTAAGTAATCAACTTTTTGTAGAGAAAAATATCTAAATACATGAAGTTTTAGGGTTTCTTAAAAAATAAACATGAAAAGTGAAGAAAAACATATATTTTAGTTGAGCAGAAAAGGCTAAAGAGTTTTCTTAAATTTCTTGTCTAAAAAGACGATATCTTACCAGAGTTCTGCCGAAGATTTCGTTGGAGTAAAGGAGAAGAGGTTAAAGGCAAGCTCAAATTTGATATAGAAGAGAAAATGAGGAATAAGCAGAAATAATTTATTTAGCTTTTGGAGAGATATCATAGATACACTTAAGTTATTGGGTTTGGGGTTTGGATACAGATATAATAAAAAAAACGTACATGTTTCATAAACCAACTCAACCTTAAGTTTTTCTATGCGCTTTACGTGACCACATAATGCAATATGCGCTGCATAACAATATCTATATATCAAGGCAAACTTTTTTCACCGAACATACTAAGAAAACCACTCGTTTCATGCGCCGAGGGGACACATTTGCATATGTGGCCGCATAGAACGCATTTTTCAACCCTGGATTTACTTAATGCTCTTTGTGCTCATGCATCATTCATATATATAATCTCAAAAATATCTCTCGGGTTTTACTAAACTAATATACTGGGTAAAAATATTATCTCTTGAATTTCAAATTAATAAAATGATTTTTGCGGATTATTCTTAAATGGGATTTATTAGTACTTGATTCCATCATTTACATTGAACTTTTGGTCTAGTATTGGTATAATCTCAATTTGACTTTAATATTGAGTTGTTTTTCTCATATATCTCCCTAGTTTTGATTGGTATACTACTTATTTTCTTTTGTTTCAACATCCAATAATTAACTGGTTATAATGTTTTTGTTTGGATTTAATATAGATGATTTGTCATTTGGATAAATTTTACTATATTAGCATTTCAGTAAAATTCCTTGAAGTATTTTAATTACATATATATACTTAAAACTATACATTTACCAAATAGATCTCTAACAAAGCATAGGTTTTACCCTTCTACCCTTACCATATAAATAACATTTTTTAAGGAACACCGCATCCAAACTCCGGTCTTCATTAAAAATTCCTCGAATGTAAAAAAACAAAAATAAACGAATGAGAACCGGACTCCAATAACTGTCTTATCCTTCATCCTTATCCTTACATGTTCATCTTCGATTGGGCATCTAGCTGGAGTTTAAGAGTTAAAAAATCTAATTGGGCTCCATTAAGCTTCCCTATCTCTGATTAAGCTTCGGAGCCAATTAAGGCAACCCAAAAGTCCAACTTTAGGATTAATTTCTATCTGCGATACCCAAACTATTAGTGTGAAATCGTAGTGACATTTCTTATTACTCTCAACGATAGACGAAGAACATGCCATTAGGAGTAAAATAAGGAATGGAGAGGGAAAAAACAGAGGTAAAAAGAAGGAACGATAGAGACAATTGAGATAAAGAAAAGGATAATACTAATAATAAGAAAATGGAAGAGATGAAAAGAAGAAATGGATGGAAAGAAAGAAGAAAGGGGAAATGTCACGTCACCATTTAACCGGGGATATTTCGTATACAAAGAAGTTATATATTAATTGACTAAATGGAAAACTGACGGAGGATGGTTAAGTGGAAAAATTAAAAATAGTTTAATGTATATTTTGAAACTAAATACTTTAATTTAAGTTAGTGAAACGCTAATAGCTGACGGTAAAATTTACTCTAAACTTCTTACCAATATACTATCATGATTCAATTCTACAATATAATTTTCTTTCAATTAGAATAACCTCAAGATTAGGGGTGAAAGCTTGCCCCAAGCCCGACTCGGCCAACACGAAAACAAAAGCGTTTTCTAATAAAAATACTTGTCTGAACCAATTCGGGTATGTTTACAATTGTAAAAATTTCAAGCTGGATTTGGAATGATGTTTTAAACCCACTTGCCGAGACCCGGTACTAACATGGCCCGTACTCACTCAAACCCGGTAGCACCCAATCCACGGTTCCCCACTAGCCGTTTATCAAGGGCTCGATGACTACAATCCATTAGATCAATAAATGAATATACAACCTCCTCTCAAAACCTAATTCTAAACTTGCAGCTCTCTTTGTCGCTCTCAACGACAATGACTCCCATTTCTCGCTTTGGGCCTTGACCCTCTTATAACTTAATAATTTTCAATGTTTCCCGTTCAAAATTCGGTTTCTTCAAGTTCTTTTTCTTCGTTAGCATCTTCTCTTAAAACTAAACGGTTGGAGTATATTTACTTTCGATTTTTTGTTTCGTCTTTGATACGAAGGAATGCTAGTTAATTTTTAAGGCTCTGCTTACTGCATGTGTTTTTTGTTTAATAACTTCCAACTAAAAATAAAATGTTATAATGTTGTGTAATTATTGTGTATGTCGTATGTAGTGAGCTTTGAATTATTGTTGTGATACTATTTATGTACTTTATTTGCTTTGGAATTATAAATATTCTGTATATAGCATGCAGACTAACACATGCACTTAAATTGAATTGTTATTATGTAATTATACAAGTGAAGCTTCAAAATAAATGTTATTGTTTGAATCATTAAAATATTAAAAACTATTTTATACACACATGTATTTTATAGCTGAAAGTTGATTGTTGCATCTATTCTTTTTTTTTCAATTAGTTTCTTACGGGCTTCGAAAGTATGTCTAATATTTGTCCTAAAATCAATCAAAATAGCTCAAGAAGAATTATCATTCTTACTCTCATGTCTAAATAATCCTCGATAAACCCTTTCCCACCCCAACTCCACCCTCACTTCTCAAAGTGAAGTTAAATATATGGAAAATGAGAAATCAATTCCTTTCACTCTGGTAAAAAAAGTTCTGTTTGGTTATATCATACCATTATTCCAAAGCTACCGCCAGATAATCTAACCCCGGTCATGTGATGTGCAACTATTATAAATTATTATTATGCAATTCGAAAAATGGTTCAAGCACGACAGGTAGGTATAGATGTTCGAAACATCCTTCAATAATATATAAAAGAAATGACAAGAGGTAAAAACTATTGTCATTCCCCAATAAAGACCTTAAATCATGGAACTTTGATCAAGATTTTTGTCGAAAAGAGCTAGCAGTAATGCAGTTATAAATGAACTGTCTTTTAGCACTACTGAAAATCCTAATTTTATTCGTTTTTGTCGAGCCATGCAACATCAATTTTAGCTTGTTTCTCATATAATCATTGCAAAAGATTGTTTCAATATTTACTTCAAAAAAATATTGCTTAAAATGCATGGTTCTTCTATTCTCAGTTAGATAACTTCATGGACATTAATTAAAAATATAGCATATATGTGTGTGACTGCTCATCTGTAAACCTGGATTGGAAGTTACAAACAAAAGATAATCAATTTCTGTATTCTTTCAAACCCTGGAGAGGTTATTAGAAAAATTTTTGAAGGGTTTATCATAAGGAATTGATAATTATATTGTCACTGTTGACAATGCTAGCAACAATAATAATGTGGTGAGGCTCTTAACTAGGAGAATATCTAACAAGAATAAATCTCCTTTTGAATGAAAAATATTTTCATATATGTAGTGTGCCACATAATCTTGATCTTTTTGTGAAGGATACTAATGATCAGATAAAGTCATCTATTGCAACCATAAGAAATGTAAGGCTTTCGTCATCCGATTACAAACATTTAAGAAATGTGTTGAAAAAGAAAAGATATTATCTGAATAAAAAATTTTGTTTAAAATTATTCCACATGTGGAACTCTACCTATCTAATGCTTGAAGATGCAATTAAGTGTTAAAGAGCATTCGATCGGTTAGAGGATCATTCTTATGCTAGTAGGGAAACAATATCGTTGGGTTACCATCTGGGTTTGATTAGAATAAAACAAAACGTTTTACAACGATTCTAGAAGAATTCTACACCACTATTACAAAACTTTCAGTGTTCGAATACATCATATTTAATCTATAATCTCACTTTCTTGCTGTATTTACCATTCAGATACAAGAAGACAAAAGAAGTTAAGATTTATATTTGCATAGTATGTCGTGGTTAGAGAAGATGAATATTATGTTTCTTTTGGATGCAATATTAATCTATTGGATCTTTGTTGTAAGTTAGATTTTCTTAAAGATTACTATAATAAGGTTTATGGTGTGGTTGTAACTAAAAAGATAGTGTTGGTTGTCAAAGAGGTTATGAATGGATTAATTAATCAATACAAATCAGAAACGATAACAATTTTCTCTTCAATATCTTCTAATGAGGGTAAAGGTAAAGCTATTTGGTTACATAGGGATGATTTGATAGGTATAATGAAACAAATCTTCAATATGAAAAATTAGAGAGTGCGCATTCAAAAGGAAAACACCGAACTAGAGCGGTGTTTAGATGACCCATTAAGTATGAAAATGAAAATATGAGTTTTGACGTTCTTGCTTGGTGCAGGAAAAACCCGACGAAGTATCCTTTGTTATCAATGGTTGCTAGAGAAATGTTGGCTATTTACAACACTTCGGTTGTCTTTGTATCTGCATTTAGCACATGTGGATGAGTGCTTGATCGGCTTCGTAGTTCGTTATCTTCACTATCATTCCAAGCTTTGGTTTGCACTCAAGATTATCTTATAGGTCAAAAGATGATCCGGTTAATATTTACAAAAAATTGAAGTTAGTAAGTGACTAAATATTTAATTTATTTTCACTAATTTTTTCAAATACTTAGTTTTGATCTAGGTTGATTAAATGGTTGTTATCTTGTTATTTATAATCTATTTTAGATGTTTTAAATATCAAGTTGCTCACTAGTTCTTAGGAACGTCTTGAACTTTTCTGTGAAAATACATGACTTAAATACTTGCTATGACAAGATTTAATTTGTTTGGTTGTTTAATACTCTCAATTAGATTTTGCTTGTAATAGTTGCTTATTTTGCTGCTCGATTGCTGGTTAGTGCTTGCTCATTTTTAGTTGATCAACATCATTTCTCAAGTTCAGTTTTGTAGCAGGTCGGTAAAGGTTAATTGATGTTGATGTATGTCTAATCTTTTATTGTATAATACGTATTTCCTTTTCATTTACTAATGCAATTAAAGAGGTAAACGACATCTAATACAAGATCGAACAATAAACTACTCTTCTATCTCATGCGGTGACAAATTGCTATATTTGAGCAAATCTACTTCAAAAAACCTATTCTTTTTGTGATTCATATAACGGGAAATATTGGAGTCAAAAGTCTCGGTGTTGTCATTGGCACTTCGTATTGCATGATTCTTAGGATTTACAAGTGTAATTTGGGTACATTTCTACTTATAAGATGCTATCATTATTGTTTACATATATGTTTTTAATTCAGATAAATTAAAGACGCATGAAGATTTACATAGCTCGAGTTTGGTTCCTTTTTGGTTGATTTGCATCCTTTCTCAACTTCAGTTTGTATCCAGTTGGTATTTTGTTAATTGATTTTCGATGAATTTGTAACATGTTAATGTATATTAATATTTCTTTTTCATTTACTAATACAATTAAAGAGATAAGGGCTATGATGAACGACAAAATTGTATATATAGTTTAAACAATATATTACACTTGCACCTCAAATTGTGATATAATGTCGCATTCTTAGTCGAACTACTTCAAAGACATTTCTTTTATTATTTATTTCGCAACAACGGGTAATATGGAAGTCAAAAGGTCTCAGTGTTGTCACTTGAACTCGGTATTACAGGATACTTGGTCTTTTCACGTCAAATACATTTTTACTTAACAAAAATGTTATCGTTTTTATTGTATCTGTATTTATGAATATAAGTTTCACTTTTTTCTTCACTTCTCAGATTACTGCAACTGAATTTCTCAAATACCAAGAGTTCAAGACTTTGCTTGAAAAAATCCAAGAGAACAAAATCAAAGTATATTAATATTTCTGCATGTTTAATTTGTGCCTAGTGCCTAAATTTAATGCAATTAAAGAGGTAACGACATCTAGTAGAAGATTGAACAATATACTACTCTTCTACCTCATGCGGTGATAAATTTCCATATTTAAGCAAATCTACTTCAAAATATCTATTCTATTTGTGATTTATATGACAGCAATGGGCAATATAGGAGTCGAAAGTCTCGGTGTTGTCATTGACACTTAGTATTGCAGGATTCTTAGGATTTACACAATATATAATTCAGGTACATTTCTACTTATATATATATATATATATATATATATATATATATAATTCAGTTAAATTAAAAAGGCAATGAAGATTTGCATGGCTCAAGTTTGGTTCCTTTTTGGTTGATTTGCATCCTTTCTTAACTTCAGTTAGTATCCGGTTAGTATTTTGTTAATTGATTTTCGATGAATTTATAACTTGTTAATGTATATTCATATTTCTTTTTCATTTACTAATATGATTAAAGAGATAAACGCTATGATGAACGACAAAATTGTATATGTAGTTTAAACAATATATTACAATCACAACTCAAATTGTCATATAATGTCGTATTCTTAGTCGAACTACTTCAAAGACGTTTCTTTTATTATATATTACACCTCAAATTGTCATATATTACACATTTTTCTTCACTTCTCATATTCCTGCAACTGAATTTCTCAAATGCCAAGATTTCACGACTTTGCTAGCAAAAAGCCAAGAGAACATAATCAAGATATATTAATATTTCTGCATGTTTAATTTGCACCTAGTGCTTAAATTTAGAAGTAATCACTATAAATTAGTTACGTTTGCACATGTTTTGAATGCGTTATAGTAGTTTGTGGCCTAAGATATATTTCAATGAAGAGCTTTTATAAAGCTCCTACCTTGCTACTGCCAAGTTTTTCCTTTCGTACAGAATATGGAATGCCAAGTTTTTAATGTACAAAAATTCATATTCTCAAATGCCAAGTTCGTGTTTTATTTTGTATTAGAAATTCTTGTGTTCGAATATATAATGTTTGGTGATTTGTAAACTAATTGTGTTGATGTTTAATGTGTTGTAAATATTCATTCGAATATTTTGTCGTGTTTTATAATTATTTTTTCAACCAATATTTAAATATATTATAACATGTATATAAAATGAGTAAACATAAGCATCCAAAACCCGAAGCCTGCCCGAACACGTATTTATGTGTTTAGGTATATAGTATTGTAAATCTTTCATGTTCAGGCTAGTTTTAGGTTTAGTGTTAATATTTCGGGTTGGTTTATAATTCATTGAAAACAAGTCCGTCTCTGCCCGATTTCATCCTCAGTCAAGATCTTTATACGTGAGTTCCTTTAAAAAATAAAAAAATGCAAAAATAAGTACATATTTATTTAAAATTACTTGAAAAGCAATTATTTAATCAAAAATGATTGGTATGTTCTTAAATATTTTAGTCCAAAATACAAATTGATTGTGTCTCAAAGGTTGCGTCGTATCTTTATAATACCTAAGATTTTTACTTGGCACCAACGAATTCTGGTAGTTGAAACTTTGAATGATGAATCATATTGATGGAGGACCACAAATGCGACAGTTATGAATCAAAGATGCTCTTCGTTTTAATTCGAAGGGTATGCATATTTAAAGCCTTCTTTTCAATTATCTTGGTAGAATTATGTATGCATAGAGTTATAATGTGAGATGAATATGAGAAGTCAAGAGTGTTATGTAGTGAGCCTATATAAAGATTTTGTATGTTGATGAGAAAGGAAGACATGTTATGATATATGATTAAATAAATAATTACTTTATTGAGAAATCTTCTGTGTTCTCTTGCAATCGTCTACGGTCGAGCACTTAAAGGTTGGATCTATCTCCATATGCGGTCGATCCTTTGGTTGTTATGGTAACCTTCGAAGCCTTACCACTTCACCAATACTACTGATTCAATTCCTTCACGTCATCATTTTCCACTCCATCAATACATCGACTTTCTTATTTGCTGCAACCCACAACGACAACCTTCATCACCACCAACACAATCACATCAAAATACTCATTTTTTATCACTCCAGACGGCTCGAAGGCTTTTGAGGACTGATCGTTATTGCTCCAGCCTTTATCCGGTCATCGAACATCCCCTATTTTAATTCTAGATCCATCCAGTGAGCAGTAGAGACGTTGTGTTACCAATATTTCAGCAGTCCACGATCTCAACAACTTCATTGCACTACTTGAGTTGGTCCCAGACTAGAGAACATCATGTTATTTCATATACTTGTTGGAGTAAACCATAAATAACATATGTGAGCAAACCTAAAGTCTATTTTGAGTCAACTAATCTAAATTACGATAGTGGGTTCTCTACGAAAGGTGTGTAGGATATTTACACTCTTCTAGACCTATCAATTATTGGCATTGAATCGAATGCTTTAAAACTCCGACGTTCTCATGTGATGAACACGTTTAAAGATTATATAGTTTATTGATCACAACATTATCGATTTTGGATCTCTTGTGTGTTTTGATCATATAGATTAGGCCTTTGCATGGATTAGGTTTCCATTACATACACATCATTGTATTTTCTTTTAATAGCTTGTGTACCTAGGTAAGCTTTAATGCTCCTTTTGATCTAAATAAATGATGACCTGCTGGGGGGTCTAATTTCCCACGAAAAAAGTTGCACATTATAGCTTGCTTGCATTAATCATATGCATCTACACACACTTAGCTTGGTCCATTATCTCGTCCTATGTCATATATACTATCTTTTCTTTAAGAATCATATCCCCGTTTAAATCTTCTACGTAGCTTATTTACTTTGTAATCCATGATGAAAATATGAATAACTATCCTAATAGTTATTTTAAAAATTAGCATATGATCTATTTTATTATCTTATATGGTGTCTCTCTTCTGGTTTACTATAAAAAAAATTAATCTAACTTCGATTCTTACTTTAAAAAAAATTATAGGTATATGCTATGTATATAGTTATTGCATGTCTTGTCAAATTCTTTGAAAACTAAGATCCTTGGATATAAGTATATAACTTTAAGTTTCTCAAAACTCTCATTCGTCGCTTCTTTTATGATGTCATTTTGTTCAGAACATAGTTAAATCTGAAGTGCCCCTATACTTCTCTCTCTTTCTTATTGTTTTCTTTATCCTCTTTATCTCCATTTCTTTCTTTTAATTAGCTTTCTCCCTTCTCTCCTTTCTTTTTTCTTGTTTTGCGACCAGCTATTCCTATTTACAAATTATCTAAATCAACTAATTTTTGTTATTTATTCTACGGATAGACTGAATTTGATGTGCTGGATGCAAAGCAAGTATATGATAAGCTTTGATGGTGTATGTTTTATAGAATTACATTGGTTGTAAATGATCTAAGTTTTGCAACATATTCGCTCAATCGTTCTAGATGTTGGTGCTATTGTTTGAACCTGAAATTGTAACTTCTCAACCTTCAAAGTCCAGTGCAATTTTCATATAAAAACATTCAATATTTATTATATGAGACGGGCAAGCCTTTTCTCTAGAAAGAAAACTTATACCTTAACTTAACATAGGGTTCATTGCATTAACACCCCTCATGTCTATCAATGGTTGCATTCAGATTAGATATTCGGATACTTTCTGGATCCTTACTTGGATATCGTATCGATATGGATATGTTTTTTTTATATCCGGCCAAATACAGATTCAGATAGGTATGGAAGGAATGCCTCGGATACAAAAAACGGATTAGTTATTGGTAAAATCTTATGGATATAGATATAAATGTCCAGATATAAAACGGACGTGCAATAGATAGATATAATGTGTCGGACTACAATCGACTCGATAGGAGTTGGAAATAAATTCTATCAAGGTTTGAATCCACTTTAGGAATTGTGCAAACAACTATGAAGAAAATGCTCATTTATTAGAACAATGATATCATTGTTTGCACAAATCATAAAGCGGAGATAAAGGGTAAAAGCTTGATAGGATTTGGTTCCAAATCCTATTGCTTGGATCATAGTGTAACTATATATTATAGATATAATAATATATCTATATGCAATATTTAATGTAATAAACCGTACTACTCATATATGTTTAATCTTGGACATTAAGATTAAACCATCTATTCAAGTATTTCATTTACATGTTCATCTAATATTTTGATGCCTGTTATGTGGGTTGTACTTCGCTATAATTGTATATTGAAACTCATTATCGGATGTGTTTGCTTTTTTGCTTAGAGGAGATTGATGTTGTTATTATATAACGTTGTTTAGACCTTCTCCTTTCTTTTATATGAAATCTACCTACTTCATTAAAATAATATGTTCAACAACCATGGTGGTGATTTAGATTGATGCATCAATCACCGGTGTATGAGGAAGCACGAAAATGAGAGGAAGCACGAAAATGATCGCTGTTCATGAATATGGTCAGGGCAAAAAATTTCATCTAGTATTTATATAGTGGGTTTATCTAGTACAAGTGCTCAAATCTAAGCAGTCTTTTCATATTCATTTCTTTTTGAATATGGAATATGAATTTTTGTTACCAAACCATATCCGTATTTGTATCCATATCCGTGCCTTATAAATTAATACGAACATGGTAATTCACATATCTGATCCGAGTGCAGCCCTATGTATATCTCATCCAGCACTTCATGTCCCCTCAACTGTTTTACCGGCACATAATACAACTAGATTCAATTTTTAATATGACTTGGAAGATAAAAGTTGCCTGATTGTTCACTAACCCAGGGGGGTCATGTGCCAAAAAAAACAGTTGAGAGGTTTTAAGTGTTATACAAGGAATAGATGGTGGGTGCTATATGCAATTAACCTTAAAAAATAACTATGGTTATCCTGATTCCAAAGCCAAAGAGCGCAGCAGGTAAATTAATTAAGGTGAAAGGAGTTAATTGATCTACTCGCCTTATGGGCGTCTCTCTTGAACTGGAGGATTCTATGTTGAATGTCTGGTGGAAAAGGAGGCAGTCCAGGAGGAGCAGGCTGTGGTGACTCTGGCTGCAAATTACTAAGCATTTGGTTCAACCGATAGTTTGAGTAAAGGTTTTGACCTGTTGGTATTTGTGCTCTAACGATAGAAGACTCAAAAGTGGCCGAAGTTACAACTTTGGCTGGAGCACAAGTATTGTAATTTCTAAAGTTTGCTTGTTGCTGAACTCCTTGTAGCATCTGAGGTGGTCCAGAAAGAATTGGTTGCACTGGTTCTTGAAGAGAGGTTGGCTGGAGTTTTTGTGAAGCCGGTGGTTGAACTTGAACAAGAGGAGAATTATATGGCATCGGAGTATTATCAGACTGTATATTTTTATTATCAAGAGAAGTAGAGAAGAGAGGGCTGGGAGCTTTCTCTTGTTTATTTTCTGAGTCATTTACTTGTGTTATAGGCGAGTTGATTTCTGGAACAGAAGATTCCAGTGAATTCAATAGGGTTTTCCTTATCTCAGAGATTTTAGGGTTTGGGTTTGATGAAGTTTGGCTTCTACGATATATAACACAACCAATTAAAGAATCCTGATCATCTTCAACTGCTCCGACACCTTTGAAGAAACCGTATTTTGCGAGTATTGTTATGATGGTGTCACTGCGAGGGCAGACATAAAGATCGAAATTTGGACATATCGGTGCAACCCCAACCCTCTTGGACTCTCTGTAACCTTTTGCAACCTGAAATGAGCATACAGAGTGTGATAAAGAGAGGGAACCCTTGTATTATAAGGAATCGCAAATTAAAATTTATAGGAAAACATAGGGTTAACTGCACACCCAGTACAGAACTTACTAGTGAAATTATTAGCACAAAACCCTGTCTGCTCATCGACCAAAATCCTTGCAAACACTAAAATTCAAATCTAAATAGCTCAAAAAGATTCTGTAACTTAACTCTAGAACCTGTTTGTGTTGTTAAGAGTAGGATCTGAGTGTTTTATTAAGGCTTTGGTTGACGAACAAAGGTGGTTTTTGTGGTAATAATAGCTTGAGGGGGTATAAATGATAATACAAGGTAAACTACATGGGGTGTTTTGTGTTATTAACCCAATAATTATTCTGTGTGCGCGCGCGCGACATACATACATACACATGTGCGTCTCTCTCTCTCTCTCTCTCTCTCTCTCTCTCTGTGTGTGTGTGTGTGTGTGTGTGTGTGTGTGTCTTAATCATGTTCTTACTTCTTTCATCCCTGCCAGTCCAGCTTCTGGGGATCCGGGTTTCCAGCAAAGAGAGATTACCTGGGGGGAAACACCACATTTTGGTTATAAACGATGGTAGACGTATATAGTCATTATCAAAAATACATCGAGATGGCAGAATCTCAATATAACTTGAGAAGTAATAATAAATATGGCCCTGTATTAGCTCATTGATCCTAATACAGTTGATAAATAGTATCGTTGAATCTAGGAAGTTTCTTCTTAACTTCACAAATTCTACATATTGGTGCAGTGGAAGGGTTCAAGGGACAATAAAATGGTATCAGAGTAACCTAGCTCAAATATCACTAGGCAAAAATTTAAAATGTTGATAATAAAAACTAATGCTGCCCAAAAGCCTAAGCCTCTTTCATAAAAGGGTTGCTCAATCTGTGGGGGGAGGGGCCTGGCAGAGTGTTAGAATATGAACATTTTCTCCGGCCCTCACCACAACTTTCAAAATTATGGTGCAGGGCAGGAACTTCAGGTATAAGCGATACCAAGGAACAATATATATTAATATGCTAGAAAAAAATGTACCAAGTCACAAATTGTAGGGAATGCTAATATATAGACTATGATTGTAGATTCTCATGACAAAATGCTTTATGCAAGACACTAAGATGTCCATAGTTTCCATGTATATGCCATGAGACCATGCTGACAAGACTAAAAAACTGAATGCAACATAATATCACTATAATGATTATCTGATACAGTTCAAGAGCGCAAGTCATTGCTGAAATGACTTTAGTGAGAAAATCTCACCATCAATGCACGGTTCCTAGAGCGAGGAAGTTCATGAATAAATTTTTCAAATGCCTGCAGCTTTACTTTCCCTTTAATTTCAAGATGCTCAGACCATTTGATATCTTGAGCTTTCTCGCCGCTGTAAAGAAATAATAGCATAATTATCAGTGCATAGCATATAATAGTCATACGAACAATAGTAAACTCTTCTCTAGACTATATCTGTCAGCTGAATAAAGTTTGATTAATTTCAAGTAACCAAGATGATGAAGATGTTTAGTGGCAGAGAGTTGTTCATGGCAAATACATTTGGCAAATATATGGAGCCAAAGGATTAGGGAATGGATTGGTAATTGGGAAAACAATAAAAGCCTTGGAGAGAGAAGATAACAGTAAAGAAGAATTTCATTCAAAATCTGATCTATATATGGGCATGATTTAACCAAGACGGGTGATGATGCTCACAAGTGGTATCTCCTCATATTACGACACGTGGCGGATGACATGTCCCGAAGGCTTAGGGGGTGGAATAAATGAGTTGTATCAGGGACATTCCTCGGAATCCCCTTCTCGAGGAACGTATCCGACCTTTCGAGAGACTTCCCTGAATACATTCCACCTTCACCTAAAAAACTACCAACAGTTCGTCTCCGAGCTTCCTCAATCTTCTTGCTCATCTCCGAGCTATCTGACATGCCGAGCTTCCTCGGCCACCCGGCTTGTCTCCGAGCTCCTGACATGCCGAGCTTCCTTGATTTCCCCCGATCAATCAAGAGCGCGGATCCCATGCGCCCCGCAACGGCTCCGCGTATATCACCTAGACGAGATATCTGCCTCCCCACGATCTGCGTCCCACGCTAGCGTATCCCCCATTAATGGACGCATCCCGCCATTCAAGGCGAGGATAACGCTGGGACGTAACTGACGGCGAAGATCTCGCGTCTGCTCGCTTCACGCGGCCCCTATATAAACCCCTCTCAGACGACTCAAGTAACTCGAACTCATTCCAATACGCCGTTACTCAGCACTTATACCTCAGCACTAACTTGATCGTCGGAAGGTCCTACGGTGGTCATCCATCCCAGGACTTCTTTGCAGGTAGGCCGGCGTCAAACACCAATCCATTGAGATCCACACTTAACTTCCAAAACAAATCTCAGCCGTCATAGACCGCCATCACAGGATCGACGGAGGACAACAACTGAAGGAGATCCCAGCCTCCCTCAACGGGAAATTTGAATATTTTGAAATCATATAACTAAAAACTATTACAGGACATGGTTATACGTGATTCACAACTTTAGGTCATCAAAGAAAATTTAGTTTGTAACTGGATACTACATGGTTTAATCTTACACATGATATCTGGGTCTATCTGATGAAAATTGCATAATCAAACAGACCAACTGTCTGAATACCTAAAATCTCAGACACGTGGATGATGATATTTCAAGGGTCCGGGTGCATGAATCCTGTCTCCATTAAGATTTGTCAATGGCCGTCTCCACTATAAAATTAACTACCACCACACCTTTTTTTATTTTCTACTAACTAATCCACATTTGTATTAATCTACTCAAGTCCTAGGACTATTTGTGCATGAATCCTTTTTCTCCATTAAGATTTGTCAATGGCCAACTCCACTATAAAATTAACTACCACCACACCTTTTTTATTTTCTACTAACTAATCCATATTTGTATTAATCTACTCAAGTCCTAGGACTATTTCAACAAACATCTTACTCCTAACTCATTGATCTCCATAACTAGAAAAGGAAACATCACAAAATAAACCTCTCGGCTTATTTTACATTGCAGTAACATCTGACTTCTCATGGATGCATTCACTTCTTATTTGATATTTTATGTTAATTACACTCCTCTCATCAAACATTCCTTTTTGTCTACTTTATATATTTTACATGTTAAAGCCATTATGCTAAATCTTCGAGTTGGCTATCTAAATTTCTTTCTCCATTCAGTTTGTTAAGGAATTTCTCAAATAAAGTTGGATGTATCAAACTGTTTCTTAGTACGTCAATCGCTGATAATTTCATCCAAGCACTAGATAATTTATGTAAGTTTACAACCAAAATATAATTGGCATTCCCTTCCATTTTAAAAACGACATCTGTACCCATTTGTGTTTAATAGTCGCACACAGTAAAATTTACACACCTCAAAAATATATGTGGATTAATTATGCTATGCTACATTTTGGGAAAATATATAATCGGTTCATGATTATATTTTTCTTGTAGCGTCTTCCACACAAATAATTGTTCAATATGCTATTTATCTCATCAAACGCGATCCAAAACGATGAATATCCATGATAAAAGCACTCCAGGAGATGTTACTAACGATGAAGATTATTGAGAATTAATGTCAAGGGTTTTATGATCCATATTTGAAAGGAATTATAGTTAAGCAATATCGGCTCAGGGTTCTTAGAAAAGTTCTGTGCAGTATCGTATTTATTTATAAAATTATGTGGAAGGCAATTATATACTTTGTTGTATGGATACTTCATTTAGAAGACAAGACCCATATCGATACTTATTAGAAACTCGACAGATAATTTCTCAAGTTTATAAAGAACCTTGTTAATGCATGAGTCATAGGGTTCATAACTTAATGTAACTTGTAGAATATAAAATATATTCCCTCAACCCTCGTCATAACTTCGGAGTTTTGATGCTGTGGAAGGGACATTAAACTTAGTATCAAAGCAACCCAAGTTTGATTCCCACCGGACGCACTAATTAAATTGCAGATTATAAAAAAAACTCATTGCGCAAATGTCCAGGTCCTGGCCCAAGGGACATTTAACTTATAGGTGCATTTATATGGTAAGCCCACTATAACTACCGATTATTTACAATATCCAAAATATATGTTTCATTAGCCATTTTAGTAGTAACAATTCAGTATGCTCGTATGCATCGTGTACATGTATATTATTACATGCACATTGAGGATATATAATATGCAGATCAACTATGTATCTATATTTCGAATTTTTTACGATTTGCCATATTCATGTACTTGTATAGTATCATACAAAGCATATCATATTTGTATTATCAGTAAATACATATAATAAACTTCACAATAGTTTTCGATAATAATTTACATAATTGGTGATACACAAAATGTTACGTGGACTATTAGGCAGACTAAAATTAAATTTAATTTGTCCTGCTTCATATGCCTCAGATTTAACTGATATTACATGCTATAGAAATGGTATATATATGTTCTATCACTTCATATGCTATGGCATATGTGCAGTCGCAAAATTCGTAAATAGAGGTCTACAGTTTGAGACATACCAGATACAAGCGAAATCGGTGTCAGATGTAGGGCGAAACAATTTACTTGCAAAAAAGTTTTTTTTCCAAAAAAAATTATCACAATCTTCTTTTGGTCCGAGGCTGGACATGGGATATCCTCATGATATGGAGAACGAATCTTTTGGTAGAGGTCGGGATTGGGGTGGGGACATTTAAAACAAGGAGTACTTCTCCTTGATACGTCCAAACTCACACAAACTAATAAGACTATCTAACTTTGATTCTAATGGTTGCAAACGTCATCAGCTGCAGGAATCAGAATCCCTCTTGGAATATCAGAAATAAAGACTTCATAAGATTTAAAGGGACGACCTCATTAGGTATGATCATCAACCTTATCATTTTCTGACAATGTATAGGAGTAGAAACCACAGCTGATAATAAAAGGTTTTAATGTCTATTTATCAACCACCAAATAGATTGAGGAAGCCTTTTTTTCTTCTGGATAGAATGGACCATCAGTAAGTTGTCAGATTGGACCAAGGCATCTTACAGATCATTGGTTGTTGAAGACCATTTTAAAGAACCCTCATTTTCTTCCTCACCATGGGATATATATGCATAAAATGCGGACAAAGAAAAGATTATTAAACCCTAAGTCCTTAAACAGCTCTACAACTGGTATTGTTGACAGAATATTTTCATTCAACCCTATAATTTCTGGGTTACCTATCTAGTACTTTACCCTTTCAAACTTGATCGTCAATCACAATGCTTTCTATTTTTAAATATTTCTACGTTATGCCCTAGCAGTCAACGTGTTGTCGAGAACACTATATAGTCATGTCGACAAATAAGTAGAAACCTTTACCATCAATCCATCATCATCATGATATCATATAAGAATTTAACCCTGTTGGTGCTATATTTACCAGTCTAGTTTGATCATAGAAAGCAAAACTGTTGGATAAAAAAAAGATTATTTCATCATCCTAATTTAATCATCCATTATTCCAGAATCAGTGAAATTGTTGGAAGAAATTATATTAATTCATAAATCTTGCGACAAAGGTATACTGGCACAAACTATATTGACGATCCAAGCAATTTTTCATACTATACAAACTATAGCCTTATTGTCATTTTTCCTGATATTGCAGGAAAAGAGAACTCTTCCTTTCAAAGTCATTAAGCAGCAAGTCATGTCTGCACAGTGTACCGAAGGAATACATCATCTCTATGTCGTCTTGCGACATCTTTAAAGTTGTTTAGTAGCAATTTGAAGTATTAAAAAACTAAACATGGCTAAGTTTGATTTGTATATCCGTGGATTGTGGATAGTGGATACCGGAGAAGAGTTTATACGCACTGAAACAGAAAGTCTAGTACCAATTTCATCCTTGAGACTAAAAATTCCACTATTCGAAACACTTCTGCATTTCTCATCTTATGTGGTTCAATATTCTATTATCCCAAAAGCGTTCTCCTTGCAACAACATGTTATATAACCTGTCAGCTTAATAAGACTATAAAGCTTGAATAAGTACTTAAGGATGACGCCTTGCTTTATACGGTAAGGAAATCGGATTTAGAACTGTTGGGGTGGGGGAAAGGTGAAGGAGCAAGGAGAAGAATGAGTTCTCAAAGGAACAAAGCACCGGTGAAGGTCTTACATCTAAAACCAAGAGAATCCAGAAAACGCCAGAGATGATTTATTCCTTCACAAAGTTCACGTCCAACCAGAAATTGGCTATCTACCATGGTTCAGAACAGTAAACAGAATCCTTGCTTATGTCAAATTTAAAATCATTATTTGTTTTTCATTTTTGGATGTAATTTCTTTGAGAATCGAACCAGCAATCTCTCACTTGAAGAGGTTTTACCGCAAGAGCTATGCTCCTTTGATTTCTGGAGTTTATACTGGTGCAGGTGATACAGATATGTGAATTACATACAGGTAATGTGAATAACAATCATTAAGATGATTATGGCTGTAACTCCTAAGTAGACATGTTACTTGTTGCCTAGATTTTGTCATTTATTAATAGCATATATGGCCCTTGCTATGTATGTTAAGTAATGATGATGCGGTGCTAGATACATAATGCAATTATTCATTAGAATTAGATAACCAGATGCATTTCCATGATTTGGATTACAAATATTATTGTTACAATTTGCCTTGTATACGAGGATTGCTAAAATTGTTAATTTTTTACACTTTTTTTAGTTTTCACCATGATAGCAAGCACAAAAGGATGTTCAAACTACTTTTATTTTCTGCATGTAATAGCTGATTTTGAGCTAAAGATAAAGATCGAAATAAGTATGTCATGCTTTATCATTTTGTGGTGAACTTATTTTGGTCATCCAATCACTCAATGACATGTGTGGACAGAGTGATAATTAGTAATGTTATAATTTAAATCCTATTATTTCTGTATTGAGACATGAATAAGAACTTCCATTTTGGTCTTGTTTCAAAACTATTAATCCATTTTGATTAGATAGACAAATTATGCAGGCGACGAAATATACATGTCCATGCACATGTGCGGGTGAGTTATTCAAAGTTGTTGAAATTTCTGAACCAGTAGCACCATAAGATGGATATTTGATACTTCATAAGAAGAGAACGGGATCAAATTCAAGCTAAAGGTCTTCTTGCACAAAATGATAGTTTAAATGGGTGCAAGCGAATGTTTGTCATTAATCCATACTTCACATATAAAGCTAGGAACCAGTAAGCAAGTATGAAAACCAAGTATGGGTTAAGACTAAGAACCTTGTGATCCAATAAAAATAGGGTTCTTAATATCCAGCAAGTAATACTTGCAACTTTTTTGGGGCAAAAAACAAGGGTAGAAACCCAGTTTATATTATATATTAAAAAAAAGATAGTTACAAAAAGAAAATTAAGTACAAGCAAACAAGATCAAGGCAGAAAATAGCTCGATATCGAACTCTTTAAAAGGTAGATAATGAACTTCAATTTCGAGCAATTGGTTCACCACCAAGACCCATAACATTAAAGAACTTGTTGCTTTCCTGATGTATCAATTTATTGCTAGTATATATATTACTAAACTTTGTATCAGCATGGATTACTTGTAAACTCTTTCGAATTTTAAACTTTAAATGAACAAATAACTATAGTATATTTTAGTATCAGATGCTTAAAGAGAAATGACCACTTCTCTTTTGCCGGTTAAAACATCAGGTTTCTTCGTTATATCCCAAAGGCTAAAAAAAAGGGATTGGAACAGAGATATGGAATACGATGAGTAGATTTTCGATTCATAATTTACCATTTTTTTTGGGCACAGTCCGGTCGGAATATGTTAAATGTGCATTGGCTTAAATATGTGTATGCAATAACAAAAGTTATCATTTAAGCAAAATATATACAAGCTTTTCAGCAAATCGATCCTTTTTAGTTCCAGTCTTCTCTAAGTTCAAATCATATCAAGTTGCGTCACCACCTCCCATTTTCTTTGTAAAACCTTAGCCAAGTAACATGTTTGGTTGTATGTAATTGGAGCAACTTGTTGTTCCAACTATAAGAACTAGTGAAATCCAGTGTTTGGTTATGTGTTTTTGATATGGTATCATGTAGTTGTAAAACCAAAAGGAGTGGATTTGTTGTAGTTGGAACTGCGCTCAAATTGAGCACGGTTCCAACAACAGGCGTTAGAGCACCAGCTTGTGAACACGTTATCACTCAGCCCATTGCTTGATTCTGGTCACCGCTTCACATGCGGTGCAAGCTCTCTCACTCTTATTTTTTCCAATCCTTCCTTTTTTTGTTATCTCTTTTTTTGTTGATGAATGATCTTTTAATTGACTGCAATTGTTATCCAGCATGATAGATCATAAGAGTGTGGCATGATATAGAAATAATTTGCTAATTTCTCTAGCATGATAGATAGCGTAAAACTTAATTCCGTTTCTTCCTTTCTTCTTGATATTCTTCCTCTTCTTCAATAAAAATATTCAAATCCCAAATGTAACTCATGACTTGCGAGAGTCAAGTAGTTCTCGTAAGGTTCTGGAGGAATCACACTACATAAAGATGGGTTTGAGAGAAAACTTTGTTTTAGTCTTTTGAGTTTGGATTTCACAAATCTAACATTTTTTAATAAATTCTTTGCAGACTTTTTGATCCAAATGGCCTCAAAGTTCTTTGAAGATATTATTTTTTTGGAAATGGTATTTGAAGATAAGATACTAACAACATTGAAATTATATAAGCCAATTTAAAGTTATTAATCTACTATATTATCTTTCTTGTTTAAGGTTTAGTATAGTTGTTATTCCTGATTTGATTATTGAACATTTTAACGAGATATGCTTACCATGGTGAGGGGATTTATCAGGGAATTGAATTTGAGCTGCAACATCCGCCGACCAAACGTTGGTTTTCAAAAAAGTGTGGCTTGAGTTGCATTCTAGCCAAACAGTGGAGTGTTATTCTAACTTCTGTACTTGGAACAACCTGTAGTTAATACAATGGCTTTCACCCTTAGCCGGTGGATAATGTTTTACTTAATTTTTGTGTGATGTTTATTTCATAAGTTAAAAGGTATACCATGATTATCATGTTCCATACCTTTCTTCATCCTTCGCAGGTATTTCGGATAAACATTTAAGACCTTGAAATTTGCTTAAAATTGACTTCTATGAAACTACTCTCTTTCAAAACATATAAGACTTATATTTCCACACGCATGAGCAAGATGGTACGGCTAGAGAAAATAACTTCATCTTTTTTATTGTTGTATAATTCACACTAAATTTTTTTTGTACTTAACTGATTCAATAACGAGATTCTCACCATGGATTATCTTAGAATCTAAATAGATATTTGCTTGATTTATTCTTAAAAGATTTCTTAGATTTTATGAAACGTGGTTGATAGTAATGGGTCTAAGTAGCTTACTGCTATTTACCGGCCTATAAATCTCCATATTGTTCTACCTGCTAACATATTCGATCAAGTCAAACTATCATACTGGACAGGTCAGGTTACGGCAAACATAGATAATGAGCTGCCACGAGTCTAAGTTTAAATTCAAACAAAAAAATCATACTATGTGGTTCGGATCTGCCAAAGAAATTCTTGAATTAATATTTAGTCTTAAAGAGTTTTAACACGACTATGTTTTTTCCTATTTATTTTAAGAGAAGTTAGTAAGTAAAAGTTTACTAGAAAACACCCTAGATGATATAATATTGCAAAATTATATGATATATGATAACATGTTTTCTAGTTCAAACTTTCATAAAAAGGGATATTGTTTCTAAAAATATCTCAGTTATTGGGTTTCCAAAATAATACAAGTGGCCTTTTTAGTTTATATTAAGATAACCTAAAATGTGGACAATGACGGTACATACAACGAAAACAACAATCTGTTATTAGTTTGAACGAGGTACGATACATGTAGGCTTCTTCAGAACATTGAGGTGGAATAGAATACAATAAGTTATTTTCAAAAATCAAAACTTAAACTATTTTCCATTATTATATAATATGAATATTCCCATATGTAATTGTTGGCAGTGAAATAGCTATTAATAACATTAAATGGTCGTCTTTAAATTAGTATGATTTAAAGATATACCATATTATGTTGTAATTGTACTTCAAAATGCCAAATTAAGCATTTCGGAGCTATACAATTCCACGTTTCGAATTGAAAGTTCCAAAACGGAAAACATAGGGGTTCGATAGTTTTTTAGTATTTACATCTTATATATGTTCATCATCCAAAAGAATGGAGAGATCGATAGTGATGTTAATCAAAAGATCCAAGCTGGTTGGTTGAAATGGAGGAGTGCAACAGGGATTTTGTGTGATCGTAACTTTCCGTTAAAATTGAAAGGGAAGTTTTTATCGGAGCGCTATTCGGCCTGCCTTATTATATGGTACAGAATGTTGGGCTCCTAAGAAGCATCATACACAGAAGATGCACGTAGCGGAGATGCGCATGCTTCGTTGGATGTGCAGTAACACTAGAAAAGATAAGGTGCGAAATGAGGATATTCGTGTAAAAGTTGGTGTAGCACCTGTGAAGGAGAAGATATGGGAAAACCGGCTAAGATGGTTTGGTCATGTGCGACGCAGACTTATAGAAACACCGGTTCGACGAATAGATACTCTCGATATGGGCAATGGCAAAAGGTCAAAAGGAAGACCGAAGAAAACATGGATGAAGGTGATACGAAACGATATGGTTGCCAAAGGACTCAATGAAAATATATTGTTCGATAGAAGTGAGTGGAGACAGAGGATTCATGTGCTGGACCCGGCGTGATTCTCATGTTGGTTCATGTAGCCTACCCCATATGCTTGGGATAAAAGGCTCAGCTGTTGTTGTATATGTTCATAAAAAGGCTTAATTCCCAAAAACTATTAAAAACTTATGAGTTGTGACAAGTAACTACCAAATTCTTTGAAAATTACTAAAAACTACCATGTGTATAGAAACTTGTAAAATAATAGACAATAAACTACCAAACTTGTTTAGTAAATGTTCAATAAACAACCGAACTTATTTAGTAGAATTCAAGAAACCAACAAACTTATTTACTAAATTTTCAATAAACTACCGCACTATTTTAAGAAAGTGTAACGATATCCATACACTTTGGAGTTTTCTGTAATTTCCAAAGAATTTGGTAGTTGTTACCACTGCCTCTAAGTTTTTTGATAGTTTTTGGGAATTAAGCCTTATAAAAATTACAAAAAATATATAATTAATATTAATTATTCGAAAAAATTATGAGGGGTTTAGGTTTTCTTGATAACATCAGATATTTTAGCTTAGGTTATCCCTTGAGACGCTCACCTATAAGTTGAATAAGTTTTAAAATCTGTTTTTTATGTTGCGTGATTCAATCGAAGCCAGGTGGCATTTGAGAGCAATATCTAGAGTGTTAGCCGAACCACTGATTAGTAAGTGCCCAAGTGGTGAGTTTATGCATTAGTTCTATAATTTTTATTTTTAAATTTGTACGCATGCAAAGATAAATGTATGTGAAAGAGAGCTTGGTACATCATTGTCGGTAAACATGAAGAATTTCAGGTGCTTACAATATAAATGCAAATCTATGGTTTTTTCATCATGAAAGTGATATATGTTTACTTGCTTAGATTATATGTTGATCAAATGAAATATAATCTCATGTGGAGAAAAATTTGAGTGTTCTGATGATAACTATTGATTTGCTTGGTACACATGATGCATACCATAATTATGTAATTATAAATTTGTAAAGTGATTGGCTTTATGCATCTCATGTTATATTTACTCATATATATTTATATAGATGACATTAGATTAGGTCATATGAAGGCCTATTGGAGGATAGCCACATATAATGAAATGGACGTCTTTTGATCATGGACTGTAAATAGGGTTCTTCTGTCCATGGACAACAATAGTGGGGCTTGTACCTAGCCCCACCAGTTATATAAACATTGCCTAACTTGCTACTGTATAGAGCTAGAACAAATGTGCTACATGAACTTATATTTACCAATTTTTTTTCAATTACCGCATTTTACACACATGGTCTTAAAGATATATGTTGCTTGCCATGATCAGTCTATTTATGCTTAAGATCTAGCTAGTTCCATATTGTTAAATACGCTATGTCAGATCAATGTGGTGTGGGTACTGGTCTAAAATGCATCAAGGGGTTACGAGAAAAATGTTGGCTTTGTCGGGGCTATAATGGTGGCATGGAGCCGCATGTTCTTAAGGAGTTATAAATTAACTTGTTTTTGCCTTTTGTTAAGGGCCTCCAGTGGTCATGACCATCTAAATATTATTATGCACGATCTATGAGTTTATAGTTGGAGTTATACTTTACCTATCAGCAAGGTAGATTCCGGTTTCTATCATGATTGGTAGAGGAGTAGGATAGAGATGCATAACTTTGAGACTGCACTCTGTACCCCAATTTCTAGCCAAGCCTGTGTGTAATTTACTGAGTTCATAGGTGGAGTATTTTTCTTATAGTTATTTAGTTATATATATATATAAGAGGAAAAGTGCTATAGGAGGGAATTTCCTCCTATGGCATCGAAAAAACACACCCTCGGTGATTTTTTCGATGATCGGCGTCTATCATCATCTTTATCATGTAAGATATGGGTACGCCAAATTTCATGTGATTCCGTCACTTTTCACCGTTGATTTAGTGGGTGCAAAATTTACGGTTTACCGACAATAGAACGTTTTACATTGCTAATTCAATGGTAAAAAAATGGTGGAATCACATGAAATTTGGTTTATTCACATCTTACATGATAAAGATGGTGATGATGGGTACCGATCATCGAAAAAAAATCTTAGAGTAATTTTTTGACGCCACCTAACGAAGAAGCCTCCTATGGGCATCTTTTCTTCATCTTCATTATTATTATTATTATTATTATTTTTTACGCCGCCTAACTAAAAAGCCTTCTATGACCTCTTTTCTTCTTCTTCTTCTTCTTCTTCTTCATCATTATTATTATTATTATTATTATTATTATTATTATATATATATAATTTAGAATAAGTGAATGAAAATTGCGTACTATGCTGATATCTTGTATAAATGCATTCGGCAGTTCTCCTGTAGGGCATATGTGACTAATCATCACACTCTGGCCCCAATTCTCCAACCCTGGAGTTAAACTCAAGCTTTTATTTTCCGTGTGAAAAGTAATTTGACTCTTGCTTAATATCACTAATAACTATGCAGCCCCATATTTTTGGGTCTCCATTTTTGCAATGTGTATGCTATCAGGGTGGAAGCTCAGGGTAATATCATGGCTTTTGTACTCACAACTCTCTAGCCATTAATGCTACTTTCTTCAAACCAATAATTAATCATTTTTCTTCTTTCCCTATATAATTGCGGCTTATATTAATATCATTAATATCTTGGCAGCCACATATTTTTTGGTTCTCCATTTTCGGCAGAGGGTGGAAACTCAGGGTACTATCATGGCTTTTGTACTCCACAACTATGTAGGTGTTGTTAATACTGTCTTGAAACCAAGATTAGATCGCGTATCTTCTTCCCCTAGAAGATTGTGGCTTATATCAATACGATCCATGTTGCATCTTCAATTGAGCTAATAGAATAAAAGGAGCTAACAAACTGTGTATGGAAGATTTCTACCAGGAGTCCTTGGCTGGCCTACGATCCTAGCTCAGAGACATCTTCCAAGGTAGGTGGTATGTAGGCTTGGAGGTCTCAAGCATCTTTGGGTTGAGTCGCTCAAGGGTTCATACCAGCAAGGAGTCCTGTGTCCGACGTTTCCATGTCATAGTTGCTATTCCTCATAACATCTACTTTAGAAGTTATTGTGTTATGCAGGCCATACATTATCCCCTGCA
The DNA here is from genome assembly GCA_030015575.1 of Agapanthus africanus. Taxonomy (NCBI): domain Eukaryota; kingdom Viridiplantae; phylum Streptophyta; class Magnoliopsida; order Asparagales; family Amaryllidaceae; genus Agapanthus; species Agapanthus africanus. The sequence goes on from CM057345.1 coordinate 561,737,695, forward strand.
AGTTTGATGTTATCAGAGACCTATGGGGATATAGTTAATTCTTGATGCATTTACTAGGCTCACATGCCATATGTGAATCTTGCTCATGAGGGAGAAATTAATTAATACATACAAATTTCAACTTCTACCGAGAAATCGTATCTTTTAGTCTATTGGGATTAATAGCAAAAACAAAGGAAACTGGTAAAAAGAGAATAAATGTCAATATCTGAATGAATTCATTAGCAAAAATATGCAAATCAGGAAGCATCTGTAGCAAGTAATATGAAAACATAGAAGACCATCAGTTTGCAGGTAGAATTAAGTGACCTTTTGAAGAAGGCAAACACAGACACCGTTATACAAGTGCTCAGCTGAAGTGACCCATCCCATAGCTTCTCAACTGCCAAAGGAGATGCTTTTCCAGCAACTGACTGAGTTCGTTTTTCTGTTAGAGGTGGTCCATCATCAGGCTCTACTGGTTTGCTAGCAAGACTATTACCACTTCCTAACAAAGTTTTCTCTTGTGAAGGGTGGCTTCTATCTTCAGTATTTGACCCTTCAGTCCTTTCCAAGAGTTTTGTTTCAATAACTTTAGGAACATTATTCAATTCAGAATATTCTATCTGCAATGGCATTTGAGATGTAGGTGGACTAGTCTGTTCTCTAATCAGTCCAGCACTAAAATTTCCAGCGTTAATAGAACTTCCAGATCCTGTTTCAGTATTATGATGTTGATGAGCAACAAGAGCTTTCCTTCCTTCGCTGAATGTATATATTTCTGTACCCTGTGTTCTAATATTAGAGTTGTCCATACCGTCTTCAAGCCCATTTTTAATGATTTTTTGGTCAAAGCTTCCCACATCACAGTGAAAATTCTCATTGAATACCCTAAAACTAGACGAACTAATATTTACCATACTATTAGAAGGTGTGCTAAATGGGGATAGAAATGGATTGTATGGAATGCTACTATTTCCATTTCCCATGGTTTTTCCATCATCTAATCTAGAAGCAACCTGAGACATTTCCACTAAACCACTATGCTGTCTACAATGTGAAGGGAAATTGCTCGGATCATATCGGTTGGTTGTACCAAGCATAAGATGTTTTGAATCATGATGTTGAGGAAATTCTTGTGGTGTCTGGACTGGAAAGGAAGATTCTTTATGATGGAAGGGTCTCAAACTATCAAATGAAGCCTTATTGATGTTCGCATCTTTTGTTTCTGATGTCACTGAAGAATTATCCATATTAATAAACTGGAAGGCCCCATATTGAGACTTGGACTTACTGGGATTAAGATGTTCAAGATTGCGATTAAACAGCATTCGAGAATCTAGGAGCGGTGGCAAAGCTACATTGTGCTGCAATGCATACTCTCTTGGCAGCGGAAGCCCCATATTACCTCCCATGTTTCCTGATAATCCTGCAGAAACACCGCCATGACCTGTGTCCCAATCCTGGGGTTTTCTTTTCCTTGATGCCTCTGCAAAAAAATGCCCATCGAAACTATTATTCGGAGGAGGGAATCTCATTCCCTGCAGACAATGGATCTCTGAACCAGCAGGATCCAAATTCATATTTTGGCCCTGGAGCATCATGTTGCTTTCTCTCGGATCCCACATCTTAAATAATAGTTAGATTGATGAATGTCCTCAATTAGGAATGAGAACCATGACACCCTCGTTCTGTATGAAACAATAAACCAATCGGCCAAAAAGGATGCAATTCTCTACAGATTACGAGTTAACAAAGCTGGAATATCTATGTAGATTATGAGATAAAATTTATATAGACTTCAGATATGATCGACAAAACTTAGATGGCTGTGTTCCAAAATTAGACAACAAGATAGAAGTCCTAATGGCATCATCTGAATCCATGGAATGGGAAAGAGCTCAAATGGAAAAGAGCAACATATACGGCAGATCAAAGTTCATAGGGAACAAAAACGAGGATCGCACAGGAAAATGGACAAGAAAATAAGTTGTGAACTATAGTGTGGTGATCACTGCTACCAAATCCAATATCGCAAACAGCACTCCACATCACAACTTACTGACTGTTGACTGCTGAGAAATCTGAATCTAAAAAAGGAAGGAAAAAAAAGGTAACTATTTGGCGGGAAAAGATATACCAATAAAAATCATAATAAATAAATATAACATATGATGAAAGACTATATAAAGGAAGGCATGCTAAGTGTTTTACCACTCAGGTTTATCCTCTTCGTATTAGTCAACATCGCAATGTGAACAATAATAATACAAACGCATATCACATTCAGAGGATGGCACTGTAGAAATAGGGGGAAATGAGAAACTACTAGAGAAAGTTTGTAGAAAAGAATAAATTAAAATCTGAGAAAAGTTGAAACATCTGAAAGTCCGTCTCCTATTGCTATTTGACTTATATTTACCCTACTGGCTTAGTGTCAATGGACTCAATTATCTGACCATACATTGGGTCTCTTTCCGTAAATACCAATTTGGTAGTACTAGTACCCAAAGAAAGGATCCATCATAACAGAAGTAACTTGTCTCGTGCATGCTACAAATAATGTCTCCGCACAACAAGAAGTATTCGATGAATGATGATAGCGAGATAGAAAATGATGTAATTCATACAAGCAAAGATGGATGATTATGAGTATTGTATGAATATAGAATACCTATGAAATTGAAAAAGAATTCAATTAGACGACTAAAAGAGAAACATATATTTATAGATCAAAATTTATTTTAAGAAATCAAGAAATATGTTCAAAAAATAACTGTGGCTTAAATGAGAATGTAAATGGATGAGTAGCAGTGCTCTAAAAGATGGTATAAAAGACATGAATGTATCAATAAGAATCTAAAGGCAATGTCCGCAGAAGATATAATGATGGAGAACCAATTGAGATGATCTAGAAATGCCCGACGGAGGCCAATACATGCGCCAGATAAAAGTGATAATATATAGTAATAGGTGCAGCGAGGGCTACCAGTGGACCAAATCTAACTTGAATGGAGACGTAAAAAAAATATGTTAGTTGGTGTTTGAATCAAGAACATGGCCCTTAACAAAGAATAATGTAAGAAAAATATCTGTGTAGCTAACTCCAAAAGTTTAGGATAAAGTCTTCGTTGTCGTTGTATGGTAGAAGAAGTTAACACATTGCTTGGCAGTTGCCCATGAAATAGCACCACTGGAAGGTAGGAAAACGTTATCAAATATAGGCTTTTAAGCATGGTTTGAAATCTCGGCCAATCATAATCCGAGATGGCCGATTCCAATCCCAAAAATAATCATAAAGTTCTAATTCCGAATACGTCCAGCACCATGTGATACCGGGTAAACATTCGGAATTAGGTTATTATGATATATTTGACTAGCAGGTAATTAATTGGTTGATTAGTGTATCAATAGGTTATTAAATAATTATGATATATTTGACATCATTATTTACAAATAAATAAATCAAAAAATCAATGAGCGTTGTATCGAGCAGTAAAACAACCACTTTCGACATCAATAATTACTAAAGAAGTTGCCAAATGGCTTATAGTTACTTTTACTATTTTTTTTAAAATATTAATTTTAAACAATTTTTGGTCAGAGGATTTAAAATCCGATATTCCGCTCAGAGACAAACGGTGCGGACGAGATGGTCAATTCCGATAAAAAAAAGTGACTGTCCGATAGCGATACATATTCGAGATTTTAAACCTTGCTTTTGAGTACCAAGGCGTCCAACAAAACGTTAGAATACAAGCCGCCACTTCAAAAAGGTTAGATCTCCTATAAATATAACTAAGAATATGCACCTTAGTCCCTTGAAGTTTAAGATATCTCATATTCTCATGGTTTTCTATACAGCTTCATGAACCATACGTTACTTAATCTGACATCTCCTTGACACGCAAATTATCAACAGTATCAAACCCCCATGTAAATCTCGATATAATTAAGGTTATCAACAACTGAAACAGTTGTGCATGTCCTTCCTCTTTTTCAGGATTTGGAAGCACCATTAAGCTTTCAAAACAAATAATAAAGCCTATATTCATCAATTGATATCGATATCTTAAAATTCCCAGATTTAATGGACCTTTCTTGCAATTATGAACTTCTGATTCTCTAATCAATGTAGACCTATATGGGTTTTAATTCCATGGGACGAGGACGCAAAAGGGAAAATCGCAGACAAATCCAAACAATTTCATATTCTGCAGACAAATAAGGAGGAAACAAAATAGCGAGAAACCCTAACCCGATCTTTGCCGCCGTTGCCACTGCTACCGTCGCTGCCACAGACGCGAGAGAGAGGGAGAGAGAGAAAGGAGAGGAAACTGGGGCTTAGAGAGGGAGAGGGAGAGAGAGAGGTTAGGGCTTGGGGGGAGGAGGGAGAGAGGGGTGCGTCGCTCGACTTTGGAGGGCGGGTTTGGGTCTAAAATAGATTCACCCGATACTACCCCGATTTTCGGCCCAAACCCAATCTTTGAGCAAGTACACATTAGGGCTTAGAGCCAAGGTGATAATTATGATACCACGGGGTATAGCCCGACTCGTCATAGAACTTCCTTTCCTGTAGGGATCGGTCCCCATTAGAGGAAGTGCTCACAATATTTAACGCGTTGTTACTTTTGATATTGTTGAGAAATTCGTCCTGTACTTAGCGGTTGAGTGCAGATATACCATCATATGCATTTTTTCTAGCGTGCTTTACAATTGTCGATCTTGACATTGTGTTGGACGATTGGCATCGTATTTGTTGTTACAACTCATGCACGTATAAGATTTCATGTTTTTTGTAGTTATGGATCATTTTAGATGTTTTTTTATGCCGCGTGGCATCCTTTGTCTTTTTGCATTTAAGCATTTTTTCAAAACAATACGCTTGAAACTGTTGGATATAGGTGCCCTTAAAGCCAATTATTGTAGTTAAATGAGAACCTATACGAGAGAACAATCTTACTCAAGATGATAGTATGCTATATGGTTTGTCTTTATATTTTATGTGATACGTTTTATTCACAGTCACGTATCATTTAGCCATGAGATAAAACCCTAGGATTTTGCTTGACTGCCAGGACGATGATGGAGATCATACTAGTAGGGCCTGGATAGTCGATAAGCACATCCTTAAATGTCCCTAGTCGTAGGTGTGTCGAGACCGGATATCGGTACTCCAATTTAGACTAGTGTGTACGTTTCCTGACCCGGTTTATTAGATATGTATGCCCTAGAGGCCTGTATTGTATAGGATGTTAGGGATATGTATGTACATGACAATCTTGCTCAGTTGTATATAGTATATTATTTGAGTTGTCTTTATCTTATATGTGTATTTCTTTCTATTGATGCTTTATACTGCTTGCACATATTGATAAAGACTCTATACAGTAGTATACTATTATGTTTGACTTTATCTTAACATGTGCATATGTTATACTCGATATCACATATGGCGGATACATGTTGATAAAACCCGTAGGATTTTGCTTGACTACCAGCATCACGATGGTGATCATACTTGTGAGACCTGGGCAGTCCATAAGCACATGCTTAAAGGTCCCAGGTTGCAGGAGTATCGGGATCGAGCATCGATGCTCCAGAGTAAACTTATGTATACGTTTCTAGACCCCGACGAAAGGCGGTGGTTGGTCTCACAGCCATTGGTGTGATCACCTAAGACTGTATGCAGGTGCTCACTGGGGGTGAGGACACTAAACGGACTCGCCCGGAACCTTTAAATAGTATTATACCTATCGTCAAATAGCAGTTCTCAGGTGACATGAGTACATGTTAGTCTTTAGACCTGAGATCGTCATTTGTCTCATGTGAGTTCCCACTGTGTTTTGATCACTACCCTACCACGACTTTACTAAGTCATGCAAACAGGTTTTGGTTGGGTACAATCCCGAGCCACATGGAGGCAGTGAGTTATTGTCAGGGATTCGTCTCTCTCGGTATTGGGAGTCGATACTGCATTGTGTCCGGTTGGCCAGAACCATAAGACCTTAGCCAAGGCAGTTGAGATTTACTGATGATTAGATCAATAGTTTCTCGGATCGGTCCTGAACCAAATCGACACGACTTATCAGATCAGTAGGGGGTCTGACATTTACCACCCCCTAGACCCGGTATGCGATACTCTTAGACGAAAAGACCGTATTGTACGGAAATTGTCACGAATAGTGTAACAACTCTGAATTTACTATTCGAAATTTTTTAATTCAATGTACAGAAAGGAGTTTGCAAGCCTGAGTACACTTTATAAGTTATTTTTGTTTAAGAACAGCAAAAAACAAGTTGTAGCTCACTGGTAAAACCCTTGCACTGCTGTGACGTAGCCCCTGTGTTCGAATCCCCTCGGACACATTATATTTTTTTATTTTCTTTTAAACTTTTTGGAAGCCTAAAATTTTACACGTGCACTGCACATAGAAATGAAAAGTCAGGAAAAACAAACATGTGCATAATATTATAAACAGAGAGTTGGACACGTGGCGGGAATCCAACAGCACCCCCTCACTATTGGACCAGCGAGATGCCATCAAAGGCCGGCGGCGACGGGCCCCCATAGGCAAAAAGTGCCCTGGCTTTGCACACTTGTCGTTTCTCCTACCCTTATTACCCCTGTACTGTTTGTTTACTCTGAATTAAAACAGAGAATTCAATTTCACCTTTAAATCCAATTTAAAGGCATTTTAATTCATTCTTTCAATTCCAAAACCCTAATTCCACACTATAAATACAACCTCATACTCTAGCTTTTCCTCATTCTGAAATTTCTAGCCAAAAACCTCTAATTTTTCTAAGTACAAGTGGAGTAGAAGTGGAGTTAGCCCAAGACCAACTTCCGGCGAGGAATCGAGCAAGTTCCGGCGACCCCGCGACGCCGCAACGATTAAGCTATCTTCTTCTACCTCTTTCCTACCCTTCTAGTTAGTAAGTCTCACATCATTCTTCTCTTTCTACATAAAAAGTTCTCTTTTTCTAAACATGTCGGTAAGTGGAGTTAACACCGACTTTTTATTCTAAAACCTTGAAATCACAATTTTTCTTAATCATTGCTCGTCCATATTCTTAACATATGTTTATAACCATAAAACTAATAATTAGAAACAACTTTCACCCTAAATCATCATGTTAAATAACTTTAAATTGAATTTTACATTTTAATACCATGAACTTTGTATATACCATATTTTATTACTTTGCTTAATCATACCTCTAGAAAACTTCACGTGGTAATGACCTACCCCTCACATACACACATGTTTACATAGCACGATACTCTTAAAAACATATTTTTGTGGCGAATACAGTATTTCATTAAAATACCATTGACTAAAAAAACCTGGTTTTCTTTTTAATTATATTATTAAATTCTTTGCGATTATGCCTCTACAACACATTTTGGGGAACCCGCTATTGGATGGTGCGGATTATCGCACATCCTCGGGCTAATGGAGCGAGATGCAGACCTCCTCACGGAGCATTCGGCCTCGAAAGATTTTTAATACGATTTTTAAGAAAAACGAGATTTTCTAATTAATAATAAAATTAATTTTTAATATTATATAAATATTATCAAATCACATATTTTCAAGTTATAATAAAATTCCATGTTTTTCTAAAAATAAAAGAATGACAAGTTTCACTAAAATACCATCAAGTATCAATATAAGACAAGTCTTACACTAAAATACCTTGAACTATTCAAGCTGTGTAAATATTCACTAATATACCTCACTCTTTAAAATTCACATCTATGAAAACCCTAAAGAATATAAATAATTACTCGAGATTTATTTTGAAAGTATATAAAATATTTTTCATAAAACCCCTTCGAGTTATATAAAATTACATTAAGGACCTTAGTAAGTATAGGTTTAAGCGGGATCAATTCTCTTGAGCCTTAGGGAGCCGGAGAAAGTGAGCCTTAGGGAGCCGGAGAAAGTGAGTGCTTGCCTATTTAAGGTAGAAAAACTTAACGGAGTTATCAACGGTAATTATCTTGGAAAAAGACATAAATCGTGTCGTCCATGTGCAGCAGTTACCGATAACACCCGAATGTAATTCAGGATCCAAATCTGTTTTAAAGTGTCTTGACTCAATCTGAGTCTAAGTATAATCTAAATCCAATATACCAAACATGAATACTTGAACCTGAACCTGAATACTAGAACAATATCAACATGCAAACATGACTTGACTTGACCGAACCATGGCTATATCTTGACTTGACTACCTGACTACTTGATACATCCTGAACCTGATTACATGAACAACTTGTATCCATGGTCTCGGCAAGTCTGATAGCTACAATCAATACAATATACATTACGGGGTTTAACGGGGTAGACTGGTACGGAATGTATTAGAAGTGGAACGAGATGGTCACTAAAAGACACCTACCTGAATATCGCGTGTCGTTGTACCGTGGGTTTTGACGAGGCCTTGTACTACGGGTCACCATAGTCCACGGAGCAAATTGGACTCCTCTCGTATACACTGATACCTTCTGTACCAAGCCATAAACAACTATGTTGATATAACAAACATATACCTGTATAAATTACCAGTCATATACTCTCTACTTGTCCTATTCTATTCTATTCTACTCTTACTTTTGGTACTTACCGAACGCTAATTCGCTGATGACATTCCTTCTATTTCTTTCTTTGGAATGTTCGTCAGGAGGACTGGACCCTTAGGAGACCGAGCCCAGCCAGGACGACTTGGACCAGTTCATAGAGCAGCCAGTTCTGGCTTTTACTTGTACTTATTTCAGTTCATATGCCACTGTTTAGGCATTACTTTCTATCATTGTACATTTCCTTTTCAAATCAGTTGTAATGTAAAGAATGAAAGTTAATAAAAAGTTGATGTTCATATTACATCTCTTGTTATTCTTGTCCATTTATTTATATTGCTTATTTACGCTCAACGTGTTCATTTCTGAGTAAATACGCCGCGTGCCCGCCACGTCCCCTTCCCCTTACACTGGGAAGCGGGGCGTGACAAATAGGCTCGGTAAGGGTCCAGATGAGCTTGCTCGTCGGCCTTCTTTTCGACAGGTACCTGGGTAGCCGTTACGTACAGCTAGTGTTGCTGACGTGCTTGTGGTTAAACCCATGTAGGGTGTTTTTCATCACCCCATTGAGATGGGAATACGCGTCGCTTGTCAGGCGTACTACAGATCCCCTCTGCCTAAAGAAGGCGGGGGTTTATTGATTGTGGGGATCCGAATCTCCGCAACCGCGGATTAAGCTGACGTTAATTACCCCTCACCTTTGGAGCGAAGGAATCTCCGATTAACGGGTCAAACTGGTCATGCGAACTCAATGTGCAGTGTGCGTGTGTTGTGTTTTAAAGGGTCTTAGGTATATCGGGGGCCCCGCAGAGTTTACGGGGGTCCCGCTACCCAAATAGCGGGATGGGGGTCAAGAAGGCTAGCAGCCCCCTTGCGGGGTGCGGGGCAGCGCCCCGTTAGAAATTTTTTCTAACGGGAAAAGTGTTGTGGAGTGTATATATATATATATATATATATATATATATATAAGGGTGAATAGCGTCCAAAGGATACGTGGGTGCCGGCGCCTCACGCGCCCGGCACGTGGGTGCCGGACGCTAGTGCCACACGCGCCGGGTGCCCGGCACGCGGAAAAAGGGGCTTAGCCCCTATACTGGGAGTTGTACTCCCAATTGACTTTTGGAGTTAAACTCCTAAAAGAAGGACAAAGGGGCTTAGCCCCTACACTGGGAGTTGTACTCCAAACAGAGGATTTATTATTTTATATATTTTTTTTCGTAGAGTTAAGCTCCCGAGAGATTTTCGGAGATGATGAAAGGGAACCCCTTTCTTCTCCCTTGAGCCCTAGGTTTTCTCTTGAGCCTTGGATCTTCCCAAAGCGGGATTTTTGGAGATGGGTCTCCTTCTTCCTCCTCTCTGTTGGCTAGATCTTGGAGAAAAAAGGGGGCGAGACTTAAAAATCTTCCCTTTTGGAGATTTAATGGAAGATCCGAGTTCCCTTTCAAGGGTTTTATGGTAAAAAACTATTTCTTTTTGAAAAAAGAAGAGTCAAACTCTTAATTTAATTCAAAAAGGAGAAGAAGTTTTAGAATCTTGAGGAAGGAGAAGGAGGCACAGAAATCCTAACTTTTGAGGAGAATGGATTCTCTATATTCATTTCATCACCATGTTGCCTTATATAGGCTTACAAATTTACATATAGCCCCTTGGGCTTTGCAAAATGGCATTTTTTCATCTCATGTCTCATATGCTTATTTCTTTTTGCACATGAGCCATGGGCTTTACAAAAATTTGGCTTTTTGCCCATTTATTTTACATTCATGCATGAAAATTACATCAAACTTATTTATTACATAATTTTCTTCTTGGTATGGGGGACGCCAGCCGCTTCATGTTCGGGTTTGACTTGGGCATGGGCCCACTTGGCCTGGGCTTGGGCCCGTTTGGCTTGGGGTTAACTTTGATTTTGACTTGGTCAATCGGGATGTAAATTTTGGTCCTAACAACCCACTGTCGGCGTATTGTCGAGTTTTTAGAGTCCCACACAGAGGATTTCTCTGGTTCAAGCGAAACAATATGGTAGCCGTATGTTTGTACGTGCAGGGTTTCGATCGAATGATAATACTAGCCGGCTTAGGATTAAGCAGGATTATTAAATCAGGTATTGATTTAATAATTTACATATACACATTTCGATATGTACATTCTAGCATCATCCAGGTTTTCGATCGAGCAGGGTTCCGATCGAATGATAATACTAGCCGGTTTAGGATTAAGCCGGATTATTAAATCAGGTATTGATTTAATAATTTACATATATATATTTCGATATCCATATTCTAGTGTTATCCAGGTTTTCGATCAGACGGTTGATAATACTAGCGGGCTTAGAATTAAGCCTGTTTGTTAAATCAGATATCGATTTAATGCCAGTATTATGTTGGTGGTATTATTCTATCTCTTAGGTATTCGTATTTTGGTACGAATACGGGTATTTATATACGGTAGAAAGTATTTTGTATTTATATAAAATACCTTCTAGAGGATGACACCTCATCATGCTTTTTTCTATTTTGTTGAAAATAGAAAATGAGGTGGAAAAGAATGAGATGACATGATGTCACGCCCCACTTCCCAAGATATGTAAACACGACACGTGACAGAGCCAACCATACTATCTGTGGTTAAGAATCATCCCTCCGCAGTCACACTACGGCTGTCTATCGAATATCAAGAACAGAAAGTATATAATGAGCTAGTACATGTTCATTTGCCACAGTAAATAGAGTCAAAAAAATGCATAAGCGAAAACGAATCAAGCTCCAATAAACAACATTTGAATCATGTCCCAATATGGGCTCACACCAAAGAAATAAAACTACGGAAATAAACAAGCTAGATATCTCTAATAATACATATTCAATTCCTCATTGCCCGGCTTGATTGCTAAAATATTCTCGATCTGCCTGCGATAAATTAGAGGAACTGGGTCATACAAAACTCAGACGTCAGTGCATCATAAATATCAAAATAACAGTGATAACCAGAATATAACGATATAAGTAAACATGAATATAAATGAATAACAAAGATATGAAACCGTGAGGTATGTGTATGAATGGGTGTATGATGTGTATTCTAAAACTGGGCTTCTAGATTATCTATTCTAAACGTCTTTCAAATCAATTTAATGGAATTGTCGATGTAACTCAATATTATCCCGTGCGTGCCCGGGACTACGGTCAAGACTCTCGGGCTGAATCCGAGACGTGCCGCTAAGCAGTAAATAGGTAACATGTATAGATGAATGATGTCAGCGGCATCATTCCGGGGCTGGCCGAACCCTTAAAAACTGATCAGTATAAGTATCGAACTGTTGAGTTACAAATCAGGTTTCATTATTGATTTCCCCTTACTCCCCAGGTTTTGTGTTCAAGTCGGGTATTACTGATATAAATCTAATGCCAACACAGGATCAAGCAGGTACAGGTTTTGTCTATGCAGACAACAAGTTACGTCCATCAGGACAACAAGTCAGGATTGTTGGCATTATTAATAAGATCAAAGTAACAAGTCAAGTATTGTATCGTGCACATGTCATGTGATGCATATTAATCAAATAGATACCCAATATGAAACTGTACTCGATACCGGAACACGGTAAACACAATTGATACCAGGATGCATATGTATCTAACTGTAATAACCATTATATATCCATCACTAAGTATGAAGCAAACTAGATGGCATGTTGTACTAATATAGTAGCATAATGATATCATGATGTTCCGGCATGCAACTAGATATGCTATTATCAGTACGGATATGAACGGACACTATAAAACCGTAAATCTGTAATATTTGTTGCATAATAAAACACATGTACTATTTTTATTCATATAGATATCGATATAGTAACATAGCATGTTGCAAGTTAAAACTTGCCTGATTGGATCTCACGTCAAGATATTGATGCTACGTTCCGACGTTGGAATAACGTCGCGATGCAACTCACGCGTGCAGGACTGGACCTGGATGAGCAGTGACGTGACGTGTTGACTGGGCTGGACGACGACGGTGGCTGGGTCATCTGAATCGTCGGCGACGCGTGCGACTCAGGCGAGACGGCCGGAAAATCAAGAAAACAAGAAAGAAAGAAAGAAAGGAAGGAAGGAAGAAGAAGAAGAATGGGGGCTGCTCAGCTCTGGGTTCTGGGGTGGTGAGCGTAGAAGCGAGGTGACGGAGACGATGGTGGTAAGGTCTCTGGCAAGGGGTTTCTCGAGTTGCTGCAGGAGGAGGTTGCTGGGGGTGCAGTGGGTGCTCTCGGGAGAGAGAGAGGAGAGGAGGTGGAGGTTGTGATGAGGGTGGCGAGGTGATGAGGTCGGGGCCGACGATGGCGAGGACTGGCGGTGAGGGGTGCAGGTGTGGGCGTAGGGTTTGGGTTAGATTTCTCATCGCGAAGGGGAGAAGAAAAGAGAGAGTAGAGAGAGGGGGTGTTAAAATAATTAGGTTTATTAATATATATAGGGAAGAGAGAGAAACAGAGGGATAGTGAGAAGAGAGAGAGATACTGAGATAATAATTAGTTGATAATATTAAATATATATATATATATATATATATATATATATATATTAACTGTATATATAATTATACACTTTGTTTATAAATATTATTATTATATATATATATATTATAGGATTATATAGCTAATATCAAAATGCTCCGAATATTATTCGAGTTTCTTCTAAAAATCTAGTTTTAAAATATGGAGAATATATGTAAAAGTTAAAACTATAATGCAATGCCCAGTTAATAAAAATGCATACCCCCAAGTACGGATTTACGTAAATATACGTAGCGATCCAAACGAGTCTGTTTTAACCATTTGGGCAAGAACACGATGTATGGATGGGACCATGTGATATGGGGTGTGATAACATGCACTGATAGATATCAAAATATATTATTTGGTTATTATTTGTATTATTTAAAAGATATGCAGACACAAAAATATATTATACATGTATATAGAATCTAGATGTGCATAGATCCTCTGTACTAGCAAACATATGACGTAATCTTGTACCAAGATGGGTTTCAACCATACGAGTCCGGTCGGATACTAACCACAGTTACCAAATGCATTATCCACACCCAAAAACAATAATAATCAAGAAATTGTCGCAAGATTTGAAAATACCACAAAAATATCGTATAAATGCACTAGGGTGTTACACATGAAGCATGGATTAAACATGGTTTTGGTATTTATTAAAAATACTATTGGAGTATGGTTGGATTTTTGATGAAAAGAAAATTATATACTTCATATCACAAAAGGAAAAAGATTAGCCATTCTACACATTCATTATTCACTTGCTCTCCTCTCGCTCTCTTCTTCTTGAATTCACTCTCTTAAAAATCCTTATCATTCTCATGTGTTGAGAACCAACGGATTTGGGATAGAAAACTACTGCTAAATATCACCACATCATCTAAGCAAACTAGATTAGCAAACTAGTTTGCTTCTTTTTGAAGTAGGAGCTTGAATCAAGAATCTTTAGGTGAATCATCTAGGACCGAGGAGGCCGACCATCAAGGTTGATCCAGGAGACCTCAAGGAGCTTAAGAAGAGGAGTGAAGACCTGACGGACATGTGTCGTTAGGTATAACCCCGTCCTCTTGCCTGCATGATATCCTTAACGAAAATCTAACTTTGAAAAGACACAAAATCCACTTAACTGATCGAAAAGGTCATCGATGCGGGGTAGCAGATACTTGTTTTTAATTGTCATCTCGTTTAGAGCTCGATAATCTACACACATCCTATAGGTACCTTCTTTCTTCTTCACCAGTAGCACCGGAGATCCCCAACTTGAAATACTAGGTCAGATCCAACCTTTCTTCAGAAATTCGTCCAACTGAATACGAATCTCCTTCAATCCCTCCGGACTTAATCAGTACGGAGCTTTTATTACTGGTTGTGCACCGGGTTGCAAATCAATGCTGAATTCAAGAGCTCGATCGGGAGGCAAACTTGATATATCTTCCGGGAATGCATCCTCGAACTCTCGAACTACTTCTGGCTTCGATTCTTCCGCTTGCAACGCTGCAGTCTCTACCTTCTTTGGTTTTTCTCTGTAGGTCCTAGGCTCCAAGGTCCAGTCTCCGCTTTTAAAGTAGAACACTGGTCGATCTGGTATGTCAAACACTACCCTCCTTTGGTGATAGTCGATGGTAGTGAAGAAAGTTCTCAGCCAGTCCATTCCTAAGACTACGTTGAAGTCTGGTATGTCCAGTACCTTGAAGTCCGCTTAGAATTCTTGACTGCAGATGACCACTGGACACATATCGTATCCCATGGTTGCTTTTAGAACGCCGTTCTCCGAACTAACATTCCAGCTGGATACGAGCGGTTTAACTAGGATCGCATGAGTTCATACGAACCGTTGCGACATAAAGCAATGTGATGCCCCAGTGTCGAAGAGCGCGAGTGCAGGTAGGGAGGCTACTAAGATTGTACCTAAGTCGCGTGGGATATATTTGGGTTTAACAAATATAAGATGGCTAGGAATTTGAAAGAACTTGAAAAGGAACAAGAAAGAGATTTACCAATGATAACCCGACCCTTAGCTTCAGCTTCTTCGATCGACATAGTGAATGCTTGGCATCGCGGCACTTTTCTCTGTGCCTAGTTAAACACTCGGCGTTGGGGTTGAGCGGTCTGGGTATGAGGAGCTGGTACTGGTAGAGCCAACCGGGTAGGAGAAGCTTAGATCGCCAGTATAGCTGGAAGGTTGTTAGGTCCTCGGTTCTGGGGGCATGCTCCGATGGCGTGAGTAAAAGACCCACAAATCAGGCACAAGTTCGCCTTACGACAGTTCTTCACAAGGTGCCTTATTCTCTTGCAGTAGATGCAAAAATCTGGCCTGTTATTGGCGAATGAACCTACTAGCCTCCGAGGTGGTCCATGGAAAGCTGGCCTGGACGAAGCCCCTCCTGTGATCTGGTGCACAGGATGTTTCACACCAGCAGTCTGCGGCCCGCCCTTCTTCTTCACAACTGCCTCATAGCGTCGGGCAGCCTTCAAAGCAAGCTTATGGGTTGGGAAATCCACTACAGCGAGTGCGGCTTAGATTTCAGGGTCCAACCCTTGCTGAAATTGTCGTGCCTGGATCTCAGCGGTGGGAATAATGTAACGACTCTGAATTTACTGTACGAATTTTTTTCAATTTAATGTACAGAAAGGAGTTTTGCAAGCCTGAGCACAATTTAAAAGTTTATTTTTGTTTAAGAACAGCAAGAAATAGCTTGTAGCTCATTGGTAAAGGCTTGCACTGCTGTGACGTAGCCCCTGTGTTCGAATCCCTTCAGACACATTATTTTTTTCTGAATTTTCTTTTAAACTTTTTGGAAGCCCAAAAGTTTACACGTGCATTACACATAGAAATGAAAAGTTCGAGAAAACTAACATGTGCAAAATGTTGTATATACTGAAATGAATACGCGACTAAGATCCAACGGCTCCCCTCCACCATTGGACCGGCGAGATTGCCTTGATGGTCGGCGCCGACGGGCCCCCGTAGGTGAAAAGTCTCCGTGCTTTGCCCACATGACTCTTCCCCTACCCCCATCACCCCTGCACTGTTTGATTACTCTGAAATTAAATAGAGACTTCAATTTCACCTTAAAATAAAATTTAAATGCATTTTAATTCATTCTTTCAATTCCAAAACTCTAATTTCACACTATAAATACTAGCCCATACTCTAGCCCTTCCTCATTATGAAAATTCTAGCCAAAACTATCACATTTTCTCAAGTACAAGTGGAGTTAGCCAACGACCAACTTCCGGCGAGAAATCGAGGCAATTCCGATGACCCCGCGACGCCACGGCGACCACCCTCTCTCCTTCTACCTCCTCTTCATCCATTTAGCTTTTAAGTTCTTCCCTATTCTTCTCTTTCTTCTTAAAAAGTTCTTTGTTTCAAAACATGTCGGTAAGTGGAGTTAACACCGACCTTTTATTCTAACCCTACAAATTTCACTATTTCTTCCATATCTTTCATTCAAATTCTTACCCTATGTTTGTAATCATATAAATAGTGTTTGGAACAACTTTCACTCAAAAATATAATGAAACATAACTTTAAATCAACTTTTACATTAAAATACCATTAACTTTGTATCTACCATATTTAATTGTTTTGCTTAATCATACCTTTACAAAACCTCACGGGGTAATGATCTACCCCTCACAAACACACATAGTTTCCATAGCACGATACTCTTTTAGCATATTATTGGTTACAATTACAATATTTCATCAAAATACCATGTACTATAAAAACCCGGTTTTCTTTTGAATTGTATTATCAAAACTCTTTGTAAATATGCCTATACAACCCATTTGGGGAACCCGCTATTGGATGGTGCGGACTATCGCACTTCTTAGGGCTAGTAGAGCGAGATGCAGACCTCCTCACAAAGCATTTAGTCTCGAAAGATTTTTAATACGATTTTTTAGAAAAACGAAATTTTCTATTTAATAATAAAATTAATTTTTAATAATTATATAAATATTATTAAACCACATATTTTCAAGATATAATAAAATTCCATGTTTCTAAAAAAATAAAAGAATGACAGGTTTCATCAAAATACCTTCAAGTTATCCAAAAGTCAGGTTTTACAGTAAAATACCATGAACTATTCAAGTTAAGATAATTATCACTAGAATACCTCAATTCTTAAAATACACATCCATGTAAACCTTAAAGAATATAAATAAATTTCTCGAGGTTATTTTGAACTATATTAAAAATATTTTTCATAAAACCCCCTCGAGCTATATAAAACACTGTTAAGAACTTTAGTAAATATGGGTTTAAGCGGGATCAATTCTCTTGAGCCTTAGGAAGCCGGAGAAAGTGAGTGATTGTCTATTTAAGGTAGAAAAACTTAACGGTGTTATCAATGGTAATTGTCCTGGAAAAAGACACGAATCCTGCCGTCCATGTGCAGCAGCTACCGATAACCCCCGGACCTAATTCAGGATCCAAATCAGTTCTAAGTGACTGATTCAAGTCTGAGTCTAAACCAAACTTGAATTCAATCCAAACTCAATACAGTTCAAACATGAATCCAAACTCTAACATGTATACTTGAACCTGAACCTGAATACCAGAACAATATCAACATGCAAACATGACTTGACCTGACCGAACCATGGTTATAACTTGACTTGATTACATGACTACTTGTTTACACCATGAACCTGATTACCTGAACAACTTGTATTCATGGTCTCGGCAAGTCTGATAATTGTAATCTATACAACACATTACGGGGTTAACATGGTAGATTGGTACGGAATGTATTAAAAATGGCATGATGATGGACACTAAAAGACACCTACATGAACTCTCGTGCCGTTGTCTCATGGGTTTTAATAGGGCCTTGTACTTAAATGTTACCATAGTCCACGGGATAGTTGGACTCCTCTCGTATACATTGATACCTTCTGTACCAAGCTACAAACAACTACGTTGGAATAATAAACTGATACTTGTATAACTTAACAGTTTCCTTCCACATTACTTGTTGTATTCCTTCCTTTCTTTTAGGACTTATTGAGCGCTAGTTCGCTGATGACATTCATGTCAATTTCTTTCTTGGAATGTTCGTCAGGAGGACAGGACCCTCATGAGACCGAGCCCAGTCAGAAGTACCTCGATTGGATTGAGGCACAGCCAGACTACTAGTTTTACTTGTACTTACCTTCCAGTATGTATGCCATTGTTTAGACATTGCTTTTATCATTGTACATTTCCTTTTCAAATCGGTTGTATTGTAAAGATGAATGTTAATAAAAGTTGTTGTTCATTTTATATCTCTTGTCATTTCTTGTGCATTTTATAGATATATATATATATATATATATTGCTTATTTACGCTTAACGTGTTTACTTTTGAGTAATACGTCGCGTGCCCATCGCGTCTCCTTCTCCGTACACTGGGAAGCGGGGCGTAACAGGTTTTGTTGGCGGGCCATGCAGGTCAGTTCTGTATGGAATCCTAAGCAATATATCACAAGAATAATAAAAATCAGCAACTATAAGTTCATTACATTTCAAATTCCTTAAATCTATCCTAACCTTTCTTTTTCTATCAATGTCATGGATTCACCGAACAACACGAGTACCAACGTCAATGGAAACACCCCAACTCCTACCCTACCACCACCACCTACCATTGCAGCTCCCATCAACGAGCAAACGGTATTGCTTGAGGCGATCAAGAGCCTCTTGGAGGGTCAGCAGCAGCAGACTGCTATCATCATGCACCGTCCAGAGATCGAGGCATCCAGAATCAAGCAATTCCGGGCTTTGCATCCGAAACATTTCTCTAGGAAAGAGAGCCCAATAGAGGCAGAAGAATGGGCTCTGTCTATTGAAGATGACCTGGCAGCAACATAAGTGCCAGAGATTGCTTGGGTGAGAGTTGCAAAGTTGTAACTAACAGATAACGCCAGAGTATGGTGGAAGGCTGAAGAAAGCCGACTCGCCCAACCGATAGAATGGAGGACATTTCGCGATACGTTCGACGCGAGATATTTCCTTGAGACTGCTCATTTCAATATGGAACAGCAGTTCATCCACTTACAGTAAGGGTCAATGTGGAACAAATCTGTGGATGAATACGATGCTGAGTTTACCATGCTTAGCAGGTAAGATATGTCTCAATATTCAATTTTCTGATATCACATACTATACTTCTAACACAAGGTCATAACAGGTTCGCGGCACACCTTATCCCAACTGCTGAGATCAGAGCATGAATATTCAACAAGGGTTGGACCCGGAAATCTAAGCTGCACTAGCTCCAGGGGATTTCCCAACCCATGATCTTGCTCTAAAAGCTGCCCGATGCTATAAGGCCATCGTGAAGAAGAAGGGCAGACCTCAGACTGCCGGTATGAAACGCCCTACCACTCAGATAGCAGGAGGAGCCTCTTCCAGGCCACCTTTTGCACCCAGGAGACCGGGATTAACTTTTAACCGGCCTAGTCCAGACTTTTGCTTCTATTGCAAGAGGAATGGACACCTGGCGAAGGGCTGCATGAAAGTCTACCCTAGCACTACCACTGGGTTTTCATAAGCATCTAGCATGCTATTTAAAAAAATTCTTGGTGCTAAGCTACACTATCCAAAGATCTTAACTAGATGATTAGGGTTTTAAGCATGATATAAAGATATCTACACTAAGTGATGGAAACAACAACCTTTGAAGACCGAGTCCTTCACTTCAATAGCTCTGGGTAGTAGTTCCTACGACTCCACTAGGCTCCACTTGAAGATTGAACGAGCTTCCTTTGCGATCTTCGTGCCGAAGATGATCCACCTGAAGTTTCTCTAATCCAAGCTACCTCTTCACTAAACTCTCTTTAGTGAAGGAAACACCCTAAACTCAAGTGCTAATCAAGTGTAGGATGGTGAAGTAGGGATTGTAAGCTCACTAAGGATTCTCACAAGCTCTAGGGTTCACAACTCATGTGAGGGATAGAGCTTGGAGGATGAAGGAGGAAATAAGAGAGAGCAAAGGAAAAATAGCCAAGGCAAATGAGCTAGCATCAGGTCAACTAGTAAAGAATGGCTTCCTCTCTTTATTTCACTTATTGAAGCATCAACTAAAAACAATAATAAAATGTGACCAAGCTTCTACAGTGAATGAAAAATGAATAAATAAAAGAGCAAGCCATGCATCACCATTCCTAAAATATCTCCCATTTTCCCACCTCATTTTCTATTTTCCAAAAATAGAAAATGCATGCCATGCTTCATAATACACACACACACACACACACACATATATATCATATATACATATATTAATATATATATATATATATATAATAATAAGAAAACAAAATAATTAGTGAGCAATAATATTAGTTAATATATAATTATATCAAATATAAATATATATCATATTATTAAATCAACACTTGATTTAATAATCCGGTTATATTACATATAACCGACTAATATCATTTATCTGTATATCATATTATTAAATCAACACTTGATTCAATAATCCGGTTATATCACATATAACCTAACTGATAACATTTATCGCCAGATTAGAATACGGTATCACATACTCGTATTTAATCAAGCCCCCGCACATATCAACATATGTGCCCTACTTCGTTTCGCTTGAACTAGGAAACTTCTGTGTGGGACTCTAAAGACTCGTCAATACGCCAGCAGTAGGTAATGATCATATCAGTTACCCACAAGCCGTCAGCGGTACAAGATGGACGTAACGGCTACCCAGGTATTGAGCGAATAGAAGATCAACAAGCAAGCTTGTCCAAATTCCCATGAAGCCTATAAGTAACACTTATCGTACAGTCCGGTCTCTTCGTCTAATATGTCGCATATCGAGTCTAGGGGTAGAATCGTCAGACCCCAGTAACTTGATAAGTCATGCCGATATGTGGCTCATAACGGTTTGAGAAACTACTGATAACTCTTACCAGTAAATCTCATCAGCCCTAGCCAGAGACTTACTGTTATAGCCAATCGAGCATAGTGCAACATCAACTCCCAATACCGGGCGAGACGAACCCCTCCTATCGATCACTGCCTCCATGTGACTCGGGACTGTACCCAAAATCCACATGTTTGCACGACTCCTTTGAGCTGTAGCAGGGAGGAAATCAAAGCACAGTGGGAACCACACAAGGCACTATGACGATCTCAGGTCTACAGACTAACCTGTACCAGTGTCACCAGAGAACTGCTATCTGACGATAGGTATGGTACCATCTAGGAGTTCTCGGCGAGTCTCGTTCGGTGTACCCATTCTCTAATGAGCACCTATGTATAATCTTTGATGTCAAACACCAATGGTTATGGGATCAACCATTGCCCCATACATGGTCAAGAAACGTACACACCAGTCTACTCTGGAATATTGATGCCCTGTCTCGATATCCCCTCGACTAGGAACAATTAAAGGACGTGCTTGTGGACTACACAAGTCCCAGTATTATGATCTGCATCATAGTCCTGGTAGTCAAGCAAACATCCTAAGGGCTTTATCAACATGTATCAGAGAGACGGTATAATAATACAAGTGTACATGTTAAGAAAAAGAGCAACCAGATAGCATACTATCATGTCGAGCAAGAAAGTCCTCTATATATATGTCCAAGCATTCACTATATCATACAATAATAGCCTCTAGGGCATACATATTCCTAACAATCTCCCACTTGCACTAAGGCCAGTTGTTGTAGTATTTCATACCAAACATCGCAAAAAGTCTCTCAAACTGCGTTTGGGGGAGGGCCTTCGTGAGTGGATCAGCTACATTGTCCTTCGTGTCAACTCTCCTGACCTCGATCTTCCGTCGATCTACTATCTCCCGGATCAGGTGATACCGCCTAAAAATATATCTGGATCGCTGATGGGACTGAGGTTCCTTGGCCAAAACTACAACTCCATTGTTATCACAATACACAGGTATTAGATGCTCAATGGTTGGAACCACACCAAGTTCAGCTATGAACTTCTTCATCCAGACAGCCTCTTTGGCAGCATCGTTGGCAGCGATGTATTCAGTCTCTATCGTTGAGTCTGCTATGGTATCTTGCTTGGAACTCTTCCAACATACCGTCCCTCCATTTAGGGTAAAGACAAAATCCAAGATCGACTTACTGTCGTCCTTATCACTCTAGAAGCTCGAATCGGTAAAGGATTCCACCTGGAGTTCACCGTTACCATACACCAAGAACATTTCTTTAGTCCTTCTCAAGTACTTAAGAATGTTCTTCACAGCTGTCCAGTGTTTCTCCCCAGGATCTAATTGATACCTACTCACTACATCTAGTGACTAAGCTACATCCGGTCTGGTACATAACATCGCATACACCGACTGCCGAAGCATAGGGTATCCCTTACATGCGAGCCCTCTCCAAATCAGTCTTGGGAGACATCTCTTTGGAGAGAGTGATTCCTGAGCAAGCGGGTAAATTACCACGCTTAGAATCTTCCATACTAAACCACTTTAGTATGATGTCAATGTACCTGGATTGGGACAATCCTAACATCCGCTTAGATCTATCTTTATAGATCTTAATCCCCAGGATGTAGGAGGCATCACCCAGATCTCTGCACATCTCTTTAGAAGAGCTTGACCGAGTGTAGCATAGGAACATCGTTTCCTATCAAGAGTATGTAATCCACGTACAATACGAGGAAAACAACCTTACTCTCTACAACCTTCTTGTATATACAAGGTTCATCTACGTTTTTGATGAAGTCAAACTCTTTGATAGCTTCATCGAAACATATGTTCCAGCTCCGCGATGCCTGTTTTAATCCGTAGATTGATTTAAACAGCTTGCACACGCATCCGCTGCTCCCACCGTCTACGAAGCCCTCGGCTGTGTCATGTACATGCTCTCTTCTAAATCACCATTTAGAAAAACGGTCTTGATGTCCATCTGTCAGATTTCATGGTCATGGTATGCATCAATGGCAAGTAAGATCCTGATGTACTTAAGCATGGCGACAGGAGAAAATGTTTCATCATAGTTGACACCTGGTCGTTGACGAAAACCTTTTGCTACAAGTATAGTTTTGAAGGTCTCAACCTTTCCATCTACACCAATTTTCTTCTTAAAGATCCATTTGCTCCCGATGGGTTTTACCCCTTCAGGAGCAACTTCCAAAGTCCATACTTCGTTGGTGTACATGGATTCTATCTCAGATCGCATAGCATCTAGCCATTTTACAGAGTCTCCACTTGTGATGGCCTGCTCGAAACTAGTTGGTGTTAGTTATATGTATGCCCTAGAGGCCATTGCTATACATAGGATGTATATTGTAGTGGATGCTGGGACATATATAGGGAGGACTTTCTTGCTCGACATGATAGTATGCTATCTGGTTGCTCTTTACCTTAACGTGTACATTGATTGTCTCTCTGATACATGTTGGTAAAGCCCTTAGGATGTGTACTTGACTATCTGGACTATGATGCAGATCATACTAGTGGGGACATGGTAGTCCATAAGTACATCCTTCAAGGTCCCTAGTCATGGGTGTATCGAGACGGGGCATCGATATACCAGAGTAGACTAGCGTATACCTTCTCGACCCATACAGATGGGTGATGGATGATCCCATATCCATTGGTGTTTGACATCAGAGATGATATACGGGTGCTCAGTGGAGACTGGGTACACTGGACGGACTCGCCGAGAACTCCCAGATGGTATTATACCTTACGTCAGATTGCAGTTCTCTGGTGACACTGGTACAGAGTAGTCTGTTGACCCGAGATCGTCATAGAGTCTTGTGTGGTTCCCACCGTGCTTTGATTTCCACCTTACCACGTCCAAGAGGGCGTGCAAAACGGTGGTTTTTGGGTACAGTCCCGAATCACATGAAGGCAATGAGCGATAGGAGGGGATTCGTCTCTCCCGGTATAGGGAGTTGATGTTGCACTGTGTTCGATTGGCTATAACCGGAAATCCCTGGCCAGGGTTGCTGAGATTTACTGGTAAGTGTTACCAGTAGTTTCTCGAATTGTTATAGATCTCATATCGACACGACTTATCAAGCTATTGGGGTCTGACGTTTACCACCCCTAGGCGAGATATGCGACATATCAGACGACGAGACCGGACTGTACGGTAAGTGTTACGAGTTGGATTCACAGGAGTGTGAGCGGGCTTGCTCGTCGATCTTCTGATCGCTCAATACCCGGGTGGCCGTTACGTTTAGCAGACCGCTTGTGGCTTGTGGGTGTTTGATATGATCATCATCTGCTGCCGGCGTATTGACGAGTCTTTAGAGTCCTACACAGAGGTTTCCTGGCTCAAGCAAAACGAAATAGGAGCGTATATGAGATATGTGCGGGACCGAGAATAATGCGTGTATGTGATACCGTATTCCATTCTCGCGATGAATGTATCGATTGGTTGTATGCGATATAACCTAGTTATCGAATCAAGGATTGATTCGATAAATCGATACATTGGATATTAGTCGGTCATATACGATATGACCGGATCGTTAAATCAAGTATTGATTTGATGATTTAATGCATAATTATATATTTGATATATTACTTTGCATTAACTAATATTGGTTCACTTTAAATGGATTTTCTCACTTGAAGTTCACAAGTTGTATATGTGATATACTTTTGTGCACTTTGATGTATCATGTTTGATGATACATGTTTACTTGAGTTTGTGTAAAGATTGAACCATGGTTATTTAAATGGTTAGGGTTTTGATTTTCATATCTATTTATTTATTTATTTATTATGGAAATGATAAAGAGAAAAATGGTGGCTTTCTTTGTTTGTTCATGAAGCTTCATGAAGGTTTGACTAAGTGACCATTTTGTCTCATGCTTCACCCTAACGATTCCACTTAACCCTAGTTCATTCTCTACACTTGACCATGGTTGGTTTATGATAAGTATTCATTTTATTTTCTTTTTGGAAAATACTTATCATAACATACTTCATCTTCTTCTTCTTCTTCTTCAAGAAGAAAAGCTTGCCTCCATCAATGGCAACTTGAGAAAAAGAGTGAGAAATTCAATTCTAAAGTGAACCCACTCTCTATTTCTTCATCCTCTACCTCTTGCCAAGTAGTATAAGGTGTTTTCTTCACAAGTTTCATGACTTGGTGAAGTGAGAGCTTGATCTTGTGATGCCTCGACGTAGATCATCTTCGGCATCGAAGTCGATGACCTAGCCCGCCCATTTCTCCGATGAAGCCGACGCTAGAGCCCAGGATTCAATTTGGACAGCAAGGAGACTTCATCATGGAGCTATGGAGGTGGAGGACCGGATCTACAAAGGTTGTATTTCCGTTCACTTAGTTAAATTGTTAACTAGTTGCTTGTTTCGACTAAAATTCTAGTTAACGATCCGTATTAGGGTTTCTCGGCACTTGTAAAATTAGAAATTGGCATGGTTGATACCTTGTGAGACCTCATTAGTGTGCCTAGGAACCCTACAGTGGTATCAGAGCCTAGCTAGAGCCTTAGGCGATGCGTAGACGGAATTAGAAGTCCGATCGAACCAAAACCCAAACCCAAAAATGCTCTCTGTACATTTTTGAAATTCGTGGATTTTTGTGAATTAAAAATTCTCAGAAAATAGAGCAGGAAATTCTAAGAGTTACTGTAGAAAACGAACCCCTAACTCCACTAAAGCGCCGCAGAACCGCGGCAATAGCCTCCTTTTGCGGCGGTTCCGCGGCCGTCTGTACTGATTAGGGATTCGTTTTGATACAGTAATGCCCGTATCTGTTTCCTATGTTCTCTGGGAAGTTTTAATCTGCACTCAAGAGTTGGGTTTTATGGGTTGTATTGGGGACTCGGTGTTTCGATCGGGATGTCTAATTTTGTCTATAGGTTTTCCGGATAATTGTTGAATATGTTAAAAAGTTCGACCGGATATAAATACCCAATTTTTCCCCTGTCGGGAAATTTCCAAGTGTTGGATTTTTCCGTGGTTTAAAAACGTTCTAAGTAGTGCAAGTAACGCGATGGTCCCTCTAGAAGACAACAAACCTTAACTCGATTATGTGACCGTCTTGAACTGCCCTTTGAACCTTAGGGTTTGGGGCAGTACGGCGTGCCACATGTGAGGCGTTGGCTTGACCCTTCTACGGCTGGACCGTTGGTACTGAGGCACGAACTGAATGTTTTTAGACTTATTTCATGTGTTGAGCTGTATCGGGAAAACTTGGGTGTTTGACTGTTCGATCGGAAAGTTTAACATTTTCTGTTTATCTGGAATGTGATACAATAATTGGAATTCACAAATAGTTATGAGATAACTGAATGAATGTTATAAACATAGCAGTTTAGTCTCACTTGATCGGTTGCCACGGAATTTTGATGTGATCAAAAGTCCGTCGCAATCACGTAGTGTACGCGGATACTCGCCGGGTAAACTTAATAGACAGCCTCACTCCATAGCCCCGACCAAGTGACTGTAGGAGAACCCCGTCGCCGAAAGCATCCGTTCGGGTGCTCGCGGCAGCAGTGTTCCGCCTTGGTGCACTTCGTCGGCGGCATCGGGGGTGCGGCCGCCTACTAAAGCTTGCGACGAGCATTTGATCAGAATGTCGGGAATCTTGTTGAATTACCCGACTTGATATTGAAAAGTGTTTTCGATAATGAGACTAAAATGCGGGGTTTATAATTATTAGGCATGCGATGTCTAAGTAATTCATTTGATTAGGCATGCGATGTCTATGCAGGTTGCGGATTCTAACTGTTGTAGTTTTACACTTTCTTTTCTGTGACCGTAAGTGTAATATGTGATATCGCCTGTTTCGTTGCTATATGTCAACGACAATTGGGATGCGCATATTTACTTACGTTGATGACATGTGATGTTATGTGTTGCTGGATATGTTATATTGGATCGTCGTGTTTGAATAGCCGGGAGGTTTTTATGTGAGATGAGTGTTTTTCATTTTCATTCATGTAAAAAACTTGTATGTAATATTCTTTTATTGGGGCACTTCCAGGTTGCGGAAGATGTCACCTTTTGTATATTATTTACTTTTCCGCACTAGGATAGACCCAAGGAGGAGAGCACAAGTAACCGGGTTCTGGAGTCCAGTAGGAGACCAACTCGAGGAGTCGAGTCCGGGTCTCCTAACTCTAGAATTGGTAGGGTTGCTTGCCGCTCTCGTAGGGGTCTTGGGGTGTGGGTTTGGCTATTCATCACGACCGTGGAATCCGTGTTTTATACTGGCTCGTATTGAAAACACGGACGTCCTAGTATATCCAATATTTCATATGATTCTTCTGCTGCGATATCTGTGATGTGATCATGTGATATGTTCTGTGATAGATATAGTATATAGTATATATGATATATTATATAGACGTTACTTATGTTTTACACCCGCGCTAGCCCTGCCCCGCTCTGCCGTTAGTTACCTAACCTAACGGTGCACGAGGGGACATCGAGGCGAATGCGGATGGCATAAGTGTACGTCGTATTTATCTGTGATGTTTAGGTAAATTTAAATGATGGGACTTCATTAATATGATTAATGAAATAAAAGAAACCTAAAGATGTTGTAGAATCGAATTTCAAAAATAAAACAGGTAGCTACAGTTCTTGCTTTGCACAGCGGTATATATGATATATCCTGCACCTTATTCGATAAGGAAAGGACCGAGATCCCTTCACCGGGAGTGACTCCTTTAGCAATAACTGGCAGATGCTACACACTCGGTTTGTCTTTTGATTGTTTTTAAGAGTTTTTGCTTTGCACAGTGATATATATGATATATCCCGCACCTCATTCAACGAGGAAAGGACCGACGATCCCTTCACCGGGAGTGACTCCTTTAGCAAAACTAGAAAAGCCTCAAAAGCACTCCATTTCAAAATCATTTGATTTTACAACGATATCAAGTTCATTACGCAATAGGTTTTCAGAAAAACCTGTCGTAGCCCTCCGTCATTTCAGATAAGTACTAGTTAGTATTCGTGCTGCGGTAGTTTGGCCTCCGTCAAGGCGTAGTGTACGGTAGCTAACTAGTGCTTATCTGCAAGCATATGATGCGATTGGATTAGGGTATTCGTACGGCGTTGTTTGGCCTCCGTCAAGGGTCGTGCGGGTGGGTTTAATTCAATCAGGAAATGATGGGTTGAACTTGACTGGCGGACTATGGGTAGTTTGGCTTCCGTCAAGGTCATAGGACGCTAGGGGCAAAATATTATCGGGAATTTCAAGTGTTGAAATTTGCAATGAGATTGCATACCTTCTATGAGATAGTTGGATCCCGATACCTGCTGCGAGTAATTGTTACTCCTGGAAGAGTTTTACGCATTACAATTAGCCGATCAAGTAGGTGTCTAGAAAGGTGTTAACGGGGTTACGCCTCTGGGAAAACGAGGTTTACATTAATTAGGTTCGTGCGAAAGCACGGGGGACCTCCCTCAAAGTACCGACACTGGCCTAGCTGAAAGATTGGCGAACTTGTAGTGTGTAATTAATCCCGGCTAGTCTTTCCTTTTAGGGTTTGAAGGAAGATTTGATAAAAACAGTGGGAGCCATCCTGATTAGATAAAATAATAACCAATCTAATCTTGACAGAGCGCACGCAGAGTGTTTTCTTCTCTCTCTCTCTCCAGGTAGCGACCATTTCACGCCTTAATCAAGATAATAATACGGAATATTGACCGAACCCGCTTGTTATACTGAGCTGGGGAACGTTGGTCCCGCTCCAACTTATAATAGTTATAAGACAGAGCAGGAAATTGGGGAATACCAGATTTCCCGTGCCGCCCAAACGAGGAAAGTGCATATGATGCATCATCTTCGGGTGTGTTCATTATAAAGAACTGTTTCTCAGTATCCTCTACGTCCTGGGTATTAGATACCGGATCAGGATCCCGCAAATGTAATCCGTTACATGGGCTACAGCAAGGTAGAGAACTGAGAACGGGTGATAAGTTTCATGAGGCAGAAAACGGGGCAAGAGTTGCAGCCAAGTCTGTCGGTCACTGTCACCCTGTATTACCAATACAATGATTCTGAACGAATGTTATTAGATACCGAACCTGATATACAAAATCATATCAGTCTCTTTATTAGTAAAGAAATGGTAAAATTTTGTATTGTTGGATAATGTTTTGAACATTTCCTATATCAAAAGTTGATCGGTTCAGGCACGTTATCTAAAAGCATTGATGTTCTAAATCAAACTACAGTTCTTAGTATACGGAACACACACAAGAGGAAGAGTTCAGAAATGAACGGATCCTTCTTGAGGTATTGTAGACTAGGTCATATCAATGCGACCCGACTAGCTAAGTTGCACAAAGATGCATATTTAAATCAGTTTGAATTTACATCTTGTGAAACTTGCCATTCATGTCACAAAGATAAGATGACCATAGCTCTGTTTATTGGAAACAGGGAAAGAGTTAGTGAACTCTTGGGATGATACATGTTGATGTATGTAAAGTCCCCTGTCTACACATGCCAAGACCGGTTCTTTTACTTCATTACATTCTCTGATGATCTCTCAAGATTCAGACATATGTTCCTGTTGAAACACATGTCCGAACCTTTTGAGATATTCACAGAATATAAGCTAGAAGTAGAGAACCAATACGGGTATAAGTATTATGTCCTTTGATGAGATCAAGGAGGAGAATACTTGAGCACGGAATTCTTGGACTTTTCTAAAGGAGAATGAGATTCTCTCTCAGCATTACTCCTCCGTATACACCATGCACGATGGTATATCGGGGCGGAGCAATCACACCCTATATGATAAGGTGTGCTCTATGATGAGTACTACTGAGTTACCTATTTCCTTTTGGGAGTGATGCGCTTGAGAAGCTGCATACCTATTGAATAGGGTTCCAATCAAATCAGTTGCCTAATATTTCATATGTGATATGGAAAGGGAAGAGCCCATGTCTTAAGCTAGTTAAGATTTGGGATTGTCCGGCCTATGTCTAAAAGCAAAATCCGGACAAGCTCGAGGCAAGGTCAGTTATGTAGAACTGGAAGTGTTTCAGCTATACAAACTACAACAAATGATTTGATAGAACCGAAGGATTCAATAGTAACCAACGAAGCTCAGCCTCTCCGCCGATCTAGTAGGGTTTCTCACCCACCTGAGAGATACTTCTGTTTCTCTATGACAGTGGGAGCGAGGATTGCATCATGAGATGATGACCCAACTAGTTTCGAGCAGGCCATCG
The DNA here is from genome assembly GCA_030015575.1 of Agapanthus africanus. Taxonomy (NCBI): domain Eukaryota; kingdom Viridiplantae; phylum Streptophyta; class Magnoliopsida; order Asparagales; family Amaryllidaceae; genus Agapanthus; species Agapanthus africanus. The sequence goes on from CM057345.1 coordinate 561,767,993, forward strand.
AGAGTAGTGACTCTGTAAGAATGGCTGGATGCTTAGCGATCTGAGATGGAATCTATGTATACCAACAAAGTATGGACTTTGGTTGCTATATCTGAAGGGTTAAATCCCCATCAGGAGCAAGTATATCTTGAGAAGATTACTTGGTGTGGATGGAAAAGTTGAGATTTTCAAAGCTAGACTTGTTAAAGGTTTGCATCATTGACCAGGCGTGGATAATGATGAAATCTTTTTCAGTGGCTATGCTTAAGTCCATCCAGATTCTACTTGCCACGGCTACATACCATGACTACGATATCTGGCGGTTGGGTGCCATGACTGCTTTTCTAAATTATGTTTTAGAAGAGAACGTCTATAAGTACACAGCCAGAGGGCCTCGTAGACAGTGGGAGCAGCGGAAACGTGTGCAAGATGCTTTATAGGATAAAGCAGGCATCGCGGAGTTGGAACATCTGTTTTGATGGATTAGTCAAAGAGGTTGACATCATCAAAATGGTAGATGAACCTTGAATAAACAAAAAGGTAGTAGGGAGTATGGTGGCGATTCTCGTAGAGTACGTGGATGACATACTCTTGATAGGGAAAAAGTTTCCTATGCTACGCTCGATCAATCTCCGCTTATCACAATGATTCTCCACATAGGATCAAAGTGATACCTCCTAAATCATGAGTTTTCATCTATGAGATAGATGTAATTGGATGTTAGGATACTCACTAGATATAGTGAGATGGTATCAATCGATCCTGGGGAAAATCACTGGAAAGGTTCCAGAGTGATAAAGACGACTGAATGTCAGTCACAGGCATTGTCTTTACCCTCAGTAAAGGGAGGTATGTTGGAAGAGTTCCAAGTTAGATACCGTGGCATACTAAACGATAAAGGCAGGATACATCGCTATTTAAGATACTACCAAAGAGGCTGTTTGGGTGTATATTGGTTCATGAGATGAACTATGTTCCTACCATTGTGAGACAATGGAGTTGTGGCTTATGCTTAGGAACGCAGGTCCCATCAGTGATCCAGACATATTCTAAGGCAGTATCACCTGATCATGGAGATGGTTGATCTCTTAGGGATCGTGGTTAGGAGAGCAGACTCAGAGGATAACACGGCGAATCCACTCACGAAGGCCTATTCCCAGAGAGAGACCATTATGGGATGGTTGAGTATGAGATACTACAACCACTGCTATCAGATGGCCCTAGTGCAAGTGGGAGATTGTTAGTTATATGTATGCCCTAGAGGCCATTGCTATACATAGGATGTATATTGTAGTGGATGCTGGGACATATATAGGGAGGACTTTCTTGCTCGACATGATAGTATGCTATCTGGTTGCTCTTTACCTTAACGTGTACATTGATTGTCTCTCTGATACATGTTGGTAAAGCCCTTAGGATGTGTACTTGACTATCTGGACTATGATGCAGATCATACTAGTGGGGACATGGTAGTCCATAAGTACATCCTTCAAGGTCCCTAGTCGTGGGTGTATCGAGACGGGGCATCGATATACCAGAGTAGACTAGCGTATACCTTCTCGACCCATACAGATGGGCGATGGATGATCCCATATCCATTGGTGTTTGACATCAGAGATGATATACGGGTGCTCGGTGGAGACTGGGTACACTGGACGGACTCGCCGAGAACTCCCAGATGGTATTATACCTTACGTCAGATGGCAGTTCTCTGGTGACACTGGTACAGAGTAGTCTGTTGACCCGAGATCGTCATGGAGTCTTGTGTGGTTCCCACCGTGCTTTGATTTCCACCTTACCACGTCCAAGAGGGCGTGCAAAACGGTGGTTTTTGGGTACAGTCCCGAATCACATGGAGGCAATGAGCGATAGGAGGGGATTCGTCTCTCCCGGTATAGGGAGTTGATGTTGCACTGTGTTCGATTGGCTATAACCGGAAATCCCTGGACAGGGTTGCTGAGATTTACTGGTAAGTGTTACCAGTAGTTTCTCGAATTGTTATAGACCTCATATCGACACGACTTATCGAGCTATTGGGGTCTGACGTTTACCACCCCTAGGCGAGATATGCGACATATCAGACGACGAGACCGGACTGTACGGTAAGTGTTACTAGTTGGATTCACAGGAGTGTGAGCGGGCTTGCTCGTCGATCTTCTGATCGCTCAATACCCGGGTGGCCGTTACGTTTAGCAGACCGCTTGTGGCTTGTGGGTGTTTGATATGATCATCATCTGCTGCCGGCGTATTGACGAGTCTTTAGAGTCCTACACAGAGGTTTCCTGGCTCAAGCAAAACGAAATAGGAGCGCATATGAGATATGTGCGGGACCGAGAATAATGCGTGTATGTGATACCATATTCCATTCTCGCGATGAATGTATCGATTGGTTGTATGCGATATAACCTAGTTATCGAATCAAGGATTGATTCGATAAATCGATACATTGGATATTAGTCGGTCATATACGATATGACCGGATCGTCAAATCAAGTATTGATTTGATGATTTAATGCATAATTATATATTTGATATATTACTTTGCATTAACTAATATTGGTTCACTTTAAATGGATTTTCTCACTTGAAGTTCACAAGTTGTATATGTGATATACTTTTGTGCACTTTGATGTATCATGTTTGATGATACATGTTTACTTGAGTTTGTGTAAAGATTGAACCATGGTTATTTAAATGGTTAGGGTTTTGATTTTCATATCTATTTATTTATTTATTTATTATGGAAATGATAAAGAGAAAAATGGTGGTTTTCTTTGTTTGTTCATGAAGCTTCATGAAGGTTTGACTAAGTGACCATTTTGTCTCATGCTTAACCCTAACCATTCCACTTAACCCTAGTTCATTCTCTACACTTGACCATGGTTGGTTTATGATAAGTATTCATTTTATTTTCTTTTTGGAAAATACTTATCATAACATACTTCATCTTCTTCTTCTTCTTCTTCAAGAAGAAAAGCTTGCCTCCATCAATGGCAACTTGAGAAAAAGAGTGAGAAATTCAATTCTAAAGTGAACCCACTCCCTATTTCTTCATCCTCTACCTCTTGCCAAGTAGTATATGGTGTTTTCTTCACAAGTTTCATGACTTGGTGAAGTGAGAGCTTGATCTTGTGATGCCTCGACGTAAATCATCTTCGGCATCGAAGTCGATGACCTAGCCCGCCCATTTCTCCTATGAAGCCGACGCTAGAGCCCGGGATTCGATTTGGACAGCAAGGAGACTTCATCATGGAGCTATGGAGGTGGAGGACCGGATCTACAAAGGTTGTATTTCCGTTCACTTAGTTAAATTGTTAACCAGTTGCTTGTTTCGCCTAAAATTCTAGTTAACGATCCTTATTAGGGTTTCTCGGCACTTGTAAAATTAGAAATTGGCATGGTTGATGCCTTGTGAGACCTCATTAGTGTGCCTAGGAACCCTACAGTTGGGTCATCATCTTTCATGATGCAATCCTCACTCCCACCGTCTATGAGAAAACCGTAGTATCTCTCAGGTGGATGAGAAACCCTACTAGATCTACGGAGTGACCGAGGTTCGTCGGGGACTATCGAATTCTCTGGTTCCACCAAATCATCAGTTGTAGTTTGTACGGCTGGAACTTCTTCCAGTTCTACCTCATTGCCACTAATTTCTTTCACAAGAAATTCCTTTTCTAAAAAAGTGGCATATTGAGAAACAAACACCTTTTGTTCCTCAGTGTGGTAGAATATATATCCATGTGAATTTTTAGGATATCTTACAAACTTGCAAAGAATTGACCTTGCCTCGAGCTTGTCCGGATTTTTCTTTTTGACATAGGCCAGACAACCCCATATCCTAACTCGTTTAAGATATAGTCTCTTTCCACTCCATATCTCATATGGCGTTTTAGACACGGATTTTGATGGAACTTGATTCAATAGGTATACGGCTGTCTCAAGCGCATAACCCCAAAAAGAAATAGGTAACTCAGCAGTACTCATCATATAGTGCACCATATCTAATAGGGTGCGATTTCTCCACTCCGAAACTCCATTGTGTTGTGGTGTATACGGAGGAGTAAGCTGAGAGAGAATCCCATTCTCTTTTAAATAGTCACGGAATTCCATGCTCAAGTATTCTCCCCCCCGATCAGATCGAAGGATTTTAATACTTTTACCCGTCTGGTTCTCAACTTCGTACTTATATTTCTTGAATTTCTCAAAAGATTCAGATTTGTGTTTCATCAGGAACACATGTCCGTATCTTGAGAGATCATCGGTGAATGTAATGAAGATGAGGAACCATTGCTGGCATGTGTAGACATAGGACCACATACATCACTATGTATCAGTCTCAAGAGTTCAGTGGCTCTTTCTCCGTGTCCAGTAAACGGAGTTTTGGTCATCTTGCCTTTGAGACATGACTGGCAGGTTTCATAAGATGTAAATTCAAACGGATTTAAATATCCATCTTTATGCAACTTAGCTAGTCTTGTCGCATTGATATAACCTAGTCTACAATGCCATAAGAAGGCTTCATTCATGTCTGAACTTTTCCTCTTGTGTGTGTTCTGTACGTTTAGAACTTGATGATGCTCAATAACGGTAATTCCTTAGGTCATGACACGTGGCGGACGACGTGTCAGATGCGTAAGCCAGTTAGGCCCCTGAGGTCCATGGAGGGAGAACCGGTATGCTACAGTGGGGGGCTTCCCTCAAACCCTGTCTCCGAGGGTGCACCCCACTCCTTTCCCCCCGAGCACCTCAGCAGCCAAGCCAACTGTCACTTTGCTCTACTCCGAGCTATCACAGGCCCGAGCCTCCTCGGCCCTCTCAGCTCGTCTCCGGGCTACCACAGAACTAAGATACCTCGGCTCTCCCGCTCGTCCGCGAGCTCTCCCGCCGAGGTCATCTTCCTCGGTCTCATCGACCGACCAACGACACCGCTCATAGGCACAACCGCCATCCCGTGAATCTCGCCATGCGCGAGATATCCGCCGGCCACATCCCACGTTCCACGCCACCACGATCCCCCATTAACGAGCCTGTCTCGCCATTAATGGGAGGTCTCGCTCATCATGCGGGCGTGACGTCGGGAGCGTAACGGCCGGCGTGATTCTCGTGCCTACCCTGCCTGCTGCCACCGCTATATAAACCCCTTCTTCAGACGGTCCAAGTAAGCCATTTTTACTCCACTAAGCCGTTACTCTGCTCGGATCTCTAGTCTAAGTTGACCGTCGGAGGGTCCTCGGTGGTACAACCATCCCGGGACTTCCTTGCAGGTAGCTCGGCAACCACAACCTCAAACCTATTGAGATCCACACGCTTCAGGAATGACAGCCTCCAGATCCAATCTCAGCCACCCATCGCCGCAATTAGCAGATCAACGGAAGGTAACATCTTGGCACGATCCAGGTCGCGTCAGAACTGTAGTTTGATTTAGAACGTATATACCATTACATAACGTACCAAACCCAATCAACACTTGATTTAGGAAAATGTTCATAACATTATCCTCCAATACAAAGTTATATCCTTCTTTATGCAACAAAGAAACTGATATAATATTGCACATCATATTTGGTACGTAATAACAGTCATTCAGAATCATTGTATTACCATTTGGTAATACTACGTGATATTCGCCAACAGCTTTGGCTGCAACAATTGCACCGTTCCCTACTTTTAGAGACATATCACCTTCCCCAGTTCTCTACCTCTTCTTAGCCCATGTAACAAATTACAGACGTGGGATCCTGATCCGGTATCCAATACCCAGGACGTAGAGCAAACTGAGAAACAGTTCTCGGTAATGAACACACCCGAAGAAGATGCATCAACATGCTTCTTCTTCGTTCAGGTGGTGTGGGAATCCGGGCATTCCCCTATTCCTTGCTCAAACTTATGACAGTCATAAGATAGAGCGGAATCGATGTACCCTAGCCAACTATAATAAGTGGGTTCAGTCAATACATCCATATTATTATCTTGATTAAGGCGTGTCATTGGTCGTTACCTGGAGAGAGAGAAGGAAACGCTTTAGCGTGCGCTCTTTGCAAGATTAGATTGGTTATTATCTTATCTAATCAGGATGGCTCCCACTGTTTTTATCAAATCTTCCTTCAAATCATAAAATGTAAGATTAGCCGGGATTAATTACACCCTAAAAGTTCGCCAATCGTTCAGCCAGACAGATATTGGTACTCCGAGAGAGTCTACTCATGCTTTCGCATGGAACTAATTAAATAATCTCGTTTCCGCAAGGGCATAACCCCGTTAACTCTTTTCTTAGACACCTACTGGATTGGCTAATTGTAAAGTGGAAAACTCTTCCAGGAGTAACTCTTACTCGCAGTGGGTATCGGGATCCAACTATCTTATAGGATGTATGCAATCTTATTGCAAATTTCAACACTTGAAATACCCAATATCTGTTTTTACCTCTAGCAACTTATGACCTTAACAAGGTCAAAAAATCATAAGGCCAGCCAAGTTCAACCCGTCATTTCATGATTGAATTAAACCCACATGTATGACCCTTAACAAGGTCAACAAAGTCGTACGACTACCCTAATCCAATCGCATCATATGCAGTAGATAAGCACTAATTAGCTACCGCACACTACGCCTTGACGGAGGCTAACAAACGCAACACGAATACTAAATAGTACTTATCTGAAATGACAGAGGGCTACGACTGGTTTTGTAGAAAACCTTTAACGTAATAAACTTGATATCGTTGTAAAATCTAGTGATTTGAAAAGGAGTGTTTTCTATAGCTTTTGCTAAAGATGTCACTCCCGGTGAAGAGATCTCGGCTCTTTCCTCATCGAATGAGGTGCTGGATATTCATCAAGGAATACCACTATGCAAAGCAAGAACTAGAGAAGCTATTAAAACAAAACTGAGTGGGTTGTAGCATTTGCTAGTTTTTTCAAGGAGGTCACTTCCGGTGAAGCGATCTCGGCTCTTTCCTCGTCGAATGAGGTGCTGGATATTCATCAAGGAATACCACTACGCAAAGCAAGAACTAGAGCTACCTTTTTAAAAAAAAAATTGATTCTACAACATCTTTAGTTTTCTTTTTCTTTCCATTAATCTCATTAATGAAGTCCCATCATTTATGTTTCCCTAAACATCACAGAAAAGAAACGAAAATAGAAAATACGCTTATGCTATCCGCATTCGCCATGGGGCCCCGTCATACACCGTTAGGTTACTTAACTGACGGCAGAGCGGGGGCTGGACTAGCGCGGGTTCAAAACATAAGCAACGTTTATTATATATATCATATATATAGCATTCGTCTCACACGGTTATATGATCATATCACAGAACACAAGCAGCAGAAGTCAACATATGAAATATTGGATATACTAGGGGGTCCGTATTTTAAATTAAGCCAATAATGAAAAACACGGATTCCACAGTCGTGATGAATGGCCAAACCCACATCCCTAGACCCCTACGAGAGCGGCAAGCAACTCTGCCAATTCTAGAGTTAGGAGAGCCAGTCTCGACTCCTCGAGATGGTCTCCCACTAGACTCTAGAACCCGGTTACTTATGCTCCACGTCTTGGATCTATCCTAATGCGGAAAAGTAAATAATAAATATCAATTGTGACATCATCCTCAACTCTGAAGTGTCCCAATAAAAGAATATTACATACAATTTTACATGAATGCAAATTGAAAAACTCTCATCTCACGCAAAACCCCCCGGCTATTCATTCACGACGATCCAATATAACATATCACAACAACACATAACATCACATATCATCAACGTAAGTAAATATGTGTATCCCGAATTCCGTTGACATATAGCAACTAGATCGAGGATACCCCACATATTACACTTATGGTCGCAGAAAAGAAATGAAAAACTACAATAATTAGAATCCGCAAACACCTTAGATATCATAAACCCAGAATATCTCATATTCCGAATTTCATGCCTAATCTATAAACCTTGTATTTTACTCTCAAACTGAAAACTCTTTTCATTAACTTAGTCGGGTAATTCAACAAGATTCCCGACTACCTGATCGAATGCTCGTCGGGAACTTTAGTAGATGGCCGCACCCCCGATGCCGTCAACGAAGTGCACTTAGGCGGAACACCGTGGCCGCGAGCACCCGAGTGGATGCTTTTGGCAACGGGGTTCTCCTAAAGTCACTTGGTCGGGGCTATGTGTAACAACCCTAAAATTTCTGTACAAATTTTTTCCAAAATACAGAAAGGAATACCTAAGCCTGAGCACAAGTTATAAATTTGATTTGCTTTTGAACAGCAAGAAATAACTTTTAGCTCACTGGTAAAGCCCTTGCACTGCTGTGACGTAGCGCCTGTGTTCGAATCCTACCAGCTATATATATTTTTATTGATTTTTCTTTTAATCTTTTAGAAGCTCAAAAGTTTGCACGTGCACTACACGTAAAATGAAAAGTCACAAAGTAAACAAACATGTGCAAAATACTATTCATACAGACCCTGACAAGTGACGGAGATCCAAGCCCATTCCACCGGACATGGACCGGCGATATGCTTGATGAGACCGGCACCGCCGGGCCCCCTGTGGCAAATGCTCCCAAAAATTTTCCCCACCCCCCTTGGACTCCCCCCCACTACTCCTATTCTATTTGATTTCTTTGCAAATTTACAGAGGGATTAAATTCACCTCTTTAATCCATTCTTAATGCACATTTTAATTCTCAAATTCATTACCCTAAACCCTAATTTTCCCTATAAATACCACACTACATTTCACCCCTTCTTATTCAGAAATCCCATACAAAAACTCTCTAAAATTTCCAAGTTGTACAAGTGGAGTTGTCACGCCTCGTTTCCCGGTGTACGGGCAGAGGGCGCGACGAGGCCGCTTTGTATTTACTCAGAAGTAAACACGCTAAGCGTATCTAAGCAATATAAAATAAAATGTATACAAGAGACAAGATGTAAATGAACATCAACTTTATTTATTAAACATTCTTTTTACAATACAACTGAAATGAAAATACATGGAATGAAAGTAATGCCTCAACAATGGCATAACAGAATGAAAATGAAATGTATAAGTAAACTAGAGCTCCGGGTCAAAGGCTAGCTGATCCAAATCCTCGCTGGTAGGCTCTGTCTCCAGAAGGTCCGATCCACCTGACAACATTCCAAAGAAAAGAAGAAAAGGAATGTCGTCAGCGAACAATCGCTCGGTAAGTCCCAAAGAATAGACAGAAAGAGAATGTAACTTTTAAAGTTGTATCATATTGTTAACGCTGTTATTTGTAGCTTGGTACAGAAAATGCCAGTGTATACGAGAGGAGTCCCACTATTCCGGAGACTAAGGTATACGGAGCACAAGGAACCGTTCAGCCACGGTACAACGACAATGGAGATTCAGGTTAGGTGTATTATGGTTACAGTCTCGTGCCACTTTTAACACCTTCCGTACCAATCTACCTCTTATAAACCCCGCGATGTCTTGATTGTATTGTTTGTATTGTTTTGTCTTGTATTGTAAATTGTATATGGATGACTTGCCGGAACCATGATATCAGTAAATGGAATGGATATAATGGATGTACATGTAGATGGAGTATATCCATGGTTCGGTTCAGTCAGGATAGATTGATATAAATTGAATAGATGGATACATGGATTCATGTTGTATTGTAGTTTGTACTTAAATCACATTCAAGTCAGATTGATTAGATTGAGACTCAGTCTGAGTCAGACACTTTTAAAAGAAATTGAAATCCTGAATTGTTTTGATGTTATCGGTAACTGCTGCATATGGACGGCAGGATTTGTGTCTTTTTCCAAGACAATTACCGTATTGATAACACCGTTTGTTAGATTGTCTACCTTAAATAGGCAAGCACCCATATCTCCGGCTCCCTGAGGCTCAAGAGACTGGTCCCGCTTAAGCCTATGTTTACTAGGGTCCTTATTGTAATTTAATATAACTTGAGGGGGTTTTATGTAAAAATAGTTTTGGCATAATTTCAAAATACACCTCAAGTATTTAATTATCGTCTTTAAGGTTTCATAGATGTATATTTTATAGATGTGAAATTTCTAGTGAGCAGAACCTAATTTCATAGTATATGGTAGTTTATTGAAATATTATACTTGTGTTGTATTTGAATGGTATTTTCATGTAATAGTGATTCCTTTGATTTAGAAAACTTGGAATATTTATATAATTAAATTAGATATTTTGATAATATATGTATATATATATATTTAATGAAAATAATTTATTTATTTTCTTGTAAAAATCTCATTTTTCTAAAAAAAAATTTCCATCGAGATCGAATGCTCCTTGCGGAGGTCTGCATCTCGCTCTACTAAGCCCGAGGATGTGCGATAATCCGTACCATCCCGAACGGGGTCCCTAAAATGGGTTGTAGAGGCGTAATTGCATGGAAATGTTTAATACATCTTTTTATAGAAAACGGTTTTGTAAGTTTAGGGTATTTATTTGTAAAGTTGTATTTTACCATATTCTATTATCCCAACTTCATTGTGCTATGATAGGGATGTGTGTTGTGATGAGGTAGGTCATTACCTCATGAACTATCTAAAGGTATAGCAAGGAACATGTTAATTATGTCGAAATGTAAAGTATGCGGTATTTTTCTGAAAAAGTGCGATAAATGTCACAAAAATGATTCTTTTGAGGTGAAACTTATTTTAATAGGTTTATTAATGTTTTCTAAACAATATGTGAGAGTATGGTATTTTCTTGATTAAGAAAAGTATAATTTTAAAGGAAAACCGAATCGGAAGCCGGATTAACTCCGCTTCCGTCGGGTTTTGGAAATGTAAGTTTTTAAAGAAGAAGAACAGAGGGGGAGATGGGACTAACTCGCTTGGGGTCAAGATAAGAGAGAGGGGGTCCTAAAGAAAGCTTCGAGGCGTCGTTTCGTCGCCGGAATCTCCTCGGAAGTTCGTCGGAGTTTCGCCCTTCACTAACTCCACTAGTACACTAAAAAACTTGAGAATTTTGTATAGTTTTTGTACTAGAATTCTGGGTGAGGGGTGTAAAATGGAGTGGTATTTATAGGGAAACATTAGGGTTTGGTGTGTGAAAGAAATGCATTTAAAATTTGCATTAAAATTAGGTTAAATGGGTGATTTAACGTTCTCTGTATGAATGCAGAGAAAACAAGCAGTGTGAAAGGAGTGGGGTAGATGAAAGGTTACAGAAATGAAGAGATGGGGGCAATACCGTCGGTTTAGACCGGCAGTGCCGGGTCTTTATGTGTGTGTCGCCGGTTTTTTACCGTTGGATGGGGCTAGGGTTTAGGCCACGTGTCGGGGTCGATTGGTATACTTCAGTGCACATGTTTAAATGATTCGTGACTCTTGGTTTTACGTGTTGTGTACGTGTAGACTCTTGGGCTTCTAAAAAGATTAAAATAAAATAAAACAAAAGGATAATGTGGCTGATGGGATTTGAACTCTGGTGTTATGTCTCAGCAGTGCAGGCCTTCCCAGTGAGCTACAAACTCCTTCTTGCGGTTCTAAAGCAAAACAAATTCTTATAGTATTCACAGTATTTGCAAATACCCCAATTTTACATTAACTTTTAAACAATTTTATGTACAGTGAAATTGGAGTTATTACAGGAGTTAGCAAAGGTCGAAGTTCCGGCGACGTTTCGGGAAGAATTCGGCACCGAAACGACTTCCCGACGATTCCAATAGTTTCCTCTATCTCTCCTCTTGATATTCAATTAGTAAGTTCCTTTCACCCTTCTCAAATTCTAGTCTTAAACGTCTTCTTTTCAAAACTCGTCGGAAGCGGAGTTATTCCGACTTCTGACTCTCTTTTATTTAAAAACACAATTTCTTTTAAAAAAATAAATTACCATATCTTATTATAATGTTTAACAAACATAAATAAACACATTAGAAAAAGTTTCATCTAAAAATAATTAGTATTGCAATTTCTATTTCACTTTTACAATAAAATACCATCATGTTTACATACGACATTGTTTATTCATTTTACCCATAATACCTTTAGAAAACTCACGAGGTAATGACCTATCTCTTCACAACACACATTTTTGACATAGCACGATGATTTGTGGAACATTAGTTTGTGGGAAAATACGAGTTTACATTTAAATACCATAAACATTCAAAAACCGTTTTCTTTAAAAGTGTATTATTTAATTCCTTGCAAATACGCCTCTACAACCCATTTTGGGGAACCCCGATCAGGATGGTGCGGGTTAACGCACATCCTTGGGCCTAGTAGAGCGAGACGCAGACCTCCGTAAGGAGCATTGGATCTCGATGGAATTTTTAATGCAATTTTTAAGAAAAATATGATTTCTATTTAATAAATAAATTCTATTTTCTTTATATATATATATATATAATCAAAATATCTACTTTAAGTATATATATATATATATATATTCCATGTTTTCTAAATCAAAGGAATCACCAATTTCATGAAACTACCATTACAACTCGATACAATTCTAAGATTACATTAAAATACTATATACAATGAAATCTAGGTTATATCCACTAGAATATTTCACTTTATAAAAAATTATAATTATGAAAATCCTAAAGACGATAATTAAATACTTGAGGTGTATTTTGAAAATATATCAAAACTATTTTTCATAAAACCCCCTCAAGTTATATTAATTTACAATAAGGACCCTAGTAAACATAGGTTTAAATGGGACCAGTTCTCTTGAGCCTCAGGGAGCCGGAGAATATGGGTGCTTGCCTATCTAAGGCAGACAACCTAAAAACGGTGTTATCAACACGGTAATTATTTTGGAAAAAGACACAAATCCTGCCGTCCATGTGCAGCAGTTACCGATAACTCCAAAACATGAATCGGGACTTCAATTCTGTTTAAAAATCTGACCCAGTTAGAGTCACGATCAAATCTGATTATAATCTATCTTGAATTCAATTCAAGTATAACTCCATTTCAACATGAATCCATGAATGCCAGAATACAATCTATAACAACATAAATATGACCGAACCGAACAATGGATATACTCTGTTTACATGACTATCCATTTATATCCATTCCGTTTACATGATATCATGGTTTCGGCAAGTCTTATACAACCATTCATTACAACAATACAAATCAATACAAGAGACATTACGGGGTTTTAAAGGGGTAGACTGGTACAGAACATGTTAAAGGTGGCACGAGGTGGTCACTAAAAGACGTAACTATACATCCATGCCGTTGTTCCGTGGTTTTATCGACGGAGCCTTATACTACGGGTTACCAAAGTCCACGGTGTAAGTTGGACTCCTCTCGTATATACTGGCATATTCTGTACCAAGCTACAAACAACCGCGTTAACATTATAATCAAACATTACTAGTTATACTCTCTTATCTGTCTATTCTACTTCTCTCTTTCTTTGGGACTTACCGAGCGATTGTTCGCTGACAACATTCCTATTTTTCTTCTTTCTTTGGAATGTTGTCAGGTGGACCCAACTCTGAGGAGTTCAAGACCAGCCAGGAGCACTTGGAGCCGACACTGAGTAGCACGACCATTAGGCTTTACTTGTATATACTTTTCATTTCAGTTATGTCATTGTTTAGGCATTGCTTTCTATTCCTGTATTTACATTTCCAGTTGTACTTGTAAAGAATTGCTGAATAAATAAAAGTTATTGTTCATTTACATCTCTTCTTGTGTACTTTATTATATTGCTTAGTTACGCTTAGCGTGTTTACTTCTGAGTAAATACGTCGCGTGACCAGTTGCGTCTCCTTACCGTACACCGGGAAGCGGGGCGTGACACTATGGGGCGTGGCTATCTAGTAAAGTAATCCGGCGAGTATTCACGTACTATACATGATTGCGACGGAGTTTTGATCCGAATCGAAACTCCGCGGGAATCGATTAACCAAGACTAAAATGCTAGATTTATAATTAGCAAACAAGTTTTCACAAAACTAAGTAAATGTGAATTCTAAACATTGTATCACATATCAATACTTAAACCCGAAACGATGTTTAAAACACGACTATGAAATACTCCGAATAGCCCCTTACCAAAGTTAACATCACATGCAATTTTGGGCTAAACAAATATAACATGAAACCCCAACACCATCGCATCAGAACACAAAACAAACTCGAGCCCAAACCAAGGCAGAAAAACTGGTGAGGCGGGCCATTTTGGCTCTGTCACGCCCCGCTTCCCAGTATACGGGCAGAGGACACGACAAGGCCGCTACGTATTTACTTTGAAGTAAACACGCTAAGCGTATCTAAGCAATATAAGTAAAAGTGTACACAAGAGACATGATATAAAAAAACAACAACTTTATTTATTAAACATTCTTTTTACAATACAACTGAAAGGTAAATACATGGAATGAAAGCAATGCCTAAACTGTGGCATAACAGAAATGAAATGTACAAGTAACTAGAGCTCCGGGTCGAAGGCTAGCTGATCCAAGTCCTCGGTGGTGGGCTCGATCTCCTGAAGGTCCGAATCACCTGACAACATTCCAAAGAAGAAAGAGAAGGAATGTCGTCAGCGAACAATTGCTCGGTAGGTCCCGTAAATAGACAAGAATGGAGTAGATAGAATAGAGAGTATATTGTTATAATGTTGTATTTAGTGTTAACGCTGTTGTTTGTAGCTTGGTACAGAAGAGGCCAGTGTATACGAGAGGAGTCTCACTAGACCAGAGACTATAGTATATAGAGTACAAGGCTCCGTCAATAATACCCGGAACAACGGCGATTGAATTCAGGTTAGGTGTCTTAATGGTTGCAGTCTCGTGCCACTTCTAACACCTTCCGTATCAATCTACCCCTTATAAACCCTGTGATGTCTTGATTGTATTGTTTGTATTGTATTGTCTTGTAATTTGAATTGTATAGATGGATGACTTGCTGAAACCATGATATCAGTAAATGGATATAACTGGAGAATCATGTAGATGGATGTATATCCATGGTTCGGTTCAGTCAAGTTGTATAGATTGATAGATTGAACAGATTGAATATATGGATTCATATTGAATTGTTATATATACTTGAATCTCATTCAAGTCGGATTGATTATTTTGAGACTCGGTCTGGGTCAAACAATTAGAAAAGAAATTAAATCCTGAATTAGGTTTTGGTGTTATCGGTAACCGCTGCACATGGACGGCAGGATTTGTGTCATTTTCAAAGACGATTACCGTGTTGATAACACCATTTGTTAAGTTGTCTACCTTAAATAGGCAAGCACCCATATCTCTGGCTCCCTGAGGCTTAAGAGACTGGTCCTGCTTAAACCTATGTTTACTAGGGTCCTTATTGTAATTTAGTATAACTTGAGGGGGTTTTATGTAAAAATAATTTTATATAATTTTCAAAATACACCTCAAGTATTTTATTATCGTCTTTAAAGTTTTCATTGATGTATATTTTATCATTGTGACATTTCTAGTGAATAAAACCTATTTTTCATAATATATGGTATTTATTTGTAATATTGGAATTGTATGATATTTTCTTGTAAATGAGATGTTTTTCTTGAATTTTGGAAATGTGGAATATTATAAATACTAAAAATAGATATTTTGATATTAATTACATATATATTTATTTATTAAAAATATAAGTTTTATTTATAATAGAAATCATATTTTCTAAAGAAAATTGTATTTTAAATCTTTCGAGACCGTATGCTCCTTGCGGAGGTCTGCATCTCGCACTACTAAGCCCAAGGATGTGCGATAATCCGCACCATCCCGAACGGGTTTCCCAAATGGGTTGTAGCGGCACATTGCACAAATTTGTTAAAAATACACATCTTGTAGAAAAAGGTTTTTATAAGTCGGAGGTAGTTATGTGTAAAATCGTATTTTCCCCAAAACTATGTTCCCAAATATCATCGTCATATGTTACATATGAGTGTTGTGAGAAGGTATGTCATTACCACGTGAGTTTTCTAAAGCTAGCATGGTTAAAAGGGATAAACATGTAGAGGTATTTTAATGTAAAAGTGGAATAAAATTTGCTATGGTTATCATTTTAATGTCAAACTTGTTCTATTGTCTTATTTAATGAGTATTAAACAATATGTCAAAAGTTGTAGGTTTGTTATAAAGAAATTGTTGTATTTTTTAAAGAAAAGAGAATCGGAAGCCGGATAACTCCGCTTCCGACACGTTTTAAGGATTAAGAATTTGAGAATAGTAAAAGAGAGAGAGAGAAGGGGGACTTACGGGTTTAGGGTCAAGAGAAGAGGAAAAGGAAGATTGTGGAAGCACCGGTGCGTCGTTTCGTCGCCGGAAACTTCTCGGATTGTCGTCGGAAGTTCGCCGGAGCTTCGTCCTACGCTAACTCCACTTGCACACAAAAAGTCTAGAGAATTTTCTTAAGAGTTTGGACAGAGATTTGGAAGTGAGGAGGGGTGATTTTAGGTGTGGTATTTATAGGAAAAATTAGGGTTTAGGGTAAATGAAAGGGTGTGATAAAAATTGTATTAAAATGGATTAAATGTGTGATTTAAATTGCTCTGTAAATGTGCAGGGAAATTAAATAGTACAAGGTTAATGGGGGGAGTTCAAGGGTCACAGGGGTTCAAGAAAATTGGTGTTTGGCCCGAGTCGGACCGGCGGCGCCGGCCGAGTCGGGGCTGGGGTCGTCGCCACGTGTCCTCTGTACTGGGTCTTGACTCGTGGACTCGTTTGTTTTATATATGACTCTTGGTTTTTATGAGTTATGCACGTGTAGACTCTTGGGCTTCTAAAAAGATTAAAAGAAAACAAATTAAAAAGATAATGTGGCTGATGGGATTTGAACTCTGGTGCTTTGGTTCAGCAGTGCAAGGTCTTACCAATGAGCTACAAGCTCTTTCTTGCTGTTAAAAAGCAAATCAAACTTATAACTTGTGCTCAGGCTCAAGTACCCCTTTCTGTATTTTTGAAAAAAAATTGTACAGAAAGTTTAGGGTTGTTACAGGCTCTGTCGCCAGCCAAAACATAGAGTCTGGGTCTCGATTTTGTTTGGTGTTCTAGTTATATCATATACAACATTCTGTACCTGTTTAAAAATTTTTCAGAGGCCTTTAAAAATTCGACAGAAACTTGGTTTTAAGGTTTCGGTTTTCGGAGTAGTTTCGGTTTCGTGATTCTAATAACATCGTCTAATCTTCAAGTTTTGGCTCTTATACCATAAAAGTCTACCCTAGCACCACCACTGGGTTTTGACAAGCATCTACCATGCTATTTTAAAAAAATCTTGGTGCTAAGCTATACTATCCAAAGATCTTAACTAGATGATTAGGGTTTTAAGCATGATATAAAGATATCTACACTAAGTGATGGAAACAACAACCTTTGAAGACCGAGTCCTTCACTTCAATAGCTCTGGGTAATAGTCCCTACGACTCCACTAGGCTCCACTTGAAGATTGAACGAGCTTCCTTTGCGATCTTCGTGCCGAAGATGATCCACCCAAAGTTCCTCTAATCCAAGCTACCTCTTCACTAAACTCTCTTTAATGAAGGAAACACCCTAAACTCAAGTGCTAATCAAGTGTAGGATGGTGAAGTAGGGGTTGTAAGCTCACTAAGGATTCTCACAAGCTCTAGGGTTCACAACTCATGTGAGCGATAGAGCTTGGAGGATGAAGGAGGAAATAGGAGAGAGAAAAGGAAAAATAGCTAAGACAAATGAGCTAGCATCAAGTCAACTAGTGAAGAATGGCTTCCTCTCTTTATTTCACTTATTGAAGCATCATTTAAAAACAATAATAAAATGTGATCATGGTTCTATAGTGAATGAAAAATGAATAAATAAAAGAGCAAGCCATGCTTCACCATTCCTAAAATATCTCCCCCTTTCCACCTCATTTTCTATTTTTCGAAAATAGAAAATGCATGCCATGCTTCATAATATATATATATATATATATATATATACACATATATCATATATACATATATTAATATATATATATATATATAATAAGAAAACAAAATAATTAGTGAGCAATAATATTAGTTAATATATAATTATATCAAATATAAATATATCTCATATTATTAAATCAACACTTGATTTAATAATCCGGTTATATCACATAACTAATATTATTTATCTGTATATCACATTATCAAATCAACACTTGATTCAATAATCCGGTTATATCATATATAACCTAATTGATAACATTTATCGCCAGATTAGAATACGGTATCACATAGTCGTATTTAATCAGGCCCCCGCACATATCAACATATGTGCCCTACTTCGTTTCGCTTGAACTAGAAAACTTCTGTGTGGGACTCTAAAGACTCGTCAATACGTCAGCAGTAGGTAATGATGACATCAGTTACCCACAAGCCGTCAGCGGTACTAGCTCGACGTAACGGCTCCTCAGGTATTGAGCGAATAGAAGATCAACAAGCAAGCTTGTCCAAACTCCCATGAAGCCTATAAATAACACTTACCGTACAGTCCGGTCTCTCCGTCTGATATGTCGCATATCGAGTCTAGGGGTGGAATCGTCAAACCCCAGTAACTTGATAAGTCATGCCGATGTATGGCTCATAACGGTTCGAGAAATTACTGATAAATCTTACAAGTAAATCTCATCAGCCCTAGCCAGAGACTTACTGTTATAACCAATCGAGCATAGCACAACATTAACTCCCAATACCGGGAGAGAAGAAACCCCTCCTATCGCTCACTGCCTCCATGTGACTTGGGACTGTACCCAAAATCCACCTGTTTGCATGACTCCTTTGAGCCGTTGTATGGAGGAATTCAAAGCACAGTGGGAACCACACAAGACACTATGACGATATCGGGTCTACAGACTAACCTGTATCAGTGTCACTAGAGAACTACTATCTGACGATAGGTATAGTACCATCTAGAAGTTCTCGGCGAGTCCCGTTCGGTGAAACAATTCTCTATTGAGCACCTATGTACAATCTTTGATGTCAAACACCAATGGTTATGGGATCAACCATCGTCCCATACAGGATCAAGAAATGTACACACTAGTCTACTTTGGAATATCGATGCCCTGTCTCGATATCCCCTCGACTAGGAACAATTAAAGGATGCGCTTGTGGACTACACAAGTCCCAATAGTATGATCCGCATCATAGTCCTGGTAGTCAAGCAAACATCCTAAGAGCTTTATCAACATGTATCAGAGAGACAGTATAATAATACAAGTGTACATGTTAAGATAAAGAGCAACCAGATAGCATACTATCACGTCGAGCAAGAAAATCCTCTCTATATATGTCCAAGCATCCACTATATCATACAATAATGGCCTCTCGGGCATACATATTCCTAACACCGCAGGCGTGCCAATGGCCTGTGTTTGGTTTTTGGCGCGTCTATTCACGCCATCGGAGCTTGCCCACATCGTCTCAACCCAGATCCTGCACCCTAACCAACAATCAATTTTCCGCAGCGGCCAGCTATCCAAGCTCTTGCACCTTGTCTTGCTCTCCCTGCTCCACATCCACGTGGACCTTCTGCACAGCCTCCTCGTCAGTTCCATCAGGCCCAGAGGAACATGCCTCAAGGGCAGAGGAACATGCCCCAGGGACAGAGGAATGTGCCTCCAGCAAGGAGGAATGTACCCTGACGTCAGGCTTTCACCATGACCGTTGAGGAAGCCGAAACCACTGGCCAAGTTATCACGGGTAATTCCCTATTTTTTCATCTTTTCAAACCCTTGTATATCTATATATTTTTCCTGTATCTAAACCAACCTCACACAACTTAGGTACTATACTAGTAGCCACCCTTCTTGCACTGGCACTGTTCGACACTGGAGCGTTACACTGCTTCATGTCCCAACGATTTGTGAGAACACTGTAAGGTGTTTTTCGTAACCCCATTGAGATAGGAGATACGCGTCGCTTTTCAGGCGTATACAGATTCCCCCTGCCTTGGGTAGGTTGGGGTTTATTGATTGTGCGGATTCGAATCTCCGGCAGCCGCGGACTAAGCAGCTGTTAATTACCCCCCGCCTTTGAAGCGAAGGAACCTCCGATTGACAGGTCAAACTAGTCATGCGGATTCAATGTGCAGTGTGCGTATGTGTGTATTGAGGGGATTGGGATGTATCGGGGACCTTGCAGAGTTTACGGGGGTCCCGGTACCCAGATAGCGGGCTGGGGGTCAAGGGGGCTAGCAGCCCCCTAGCGGGGTGCGGGGCAGCGCCCTGTTAAATTTTTTTTCTAACGAGGACAGTGTTGTGGAGTGTGTGTATGTATAAAAAAGGGAAATAGCGTCCAAAGGACGCATGGGCGCCAGCGCCTCATATGCTTGGCACGCGGGCGCTGGGTACCAGTGCCTTACATGCCTGGCACGCGGACGCCGGGCCTCACGCGGGCGCCGGGCACCAGCAACTCGCGCGCCCGGCACGCGGGCGCCGGTAGGAAAAGGGGGCTTACCCCATATACTGGGAGTTGCACTCCCAACTAACTTTTGGAGTTAAACTCCTAAAAAAAGAACAAAGGGGCTTATCCCCTGCACTGGGAGTTGTACCCCCAATTGACTTTTGGAACTCCTAAAAAGAAAGACTTTTTTTTCCTTTCTTTTTTTTGTGTTCGGAGTTAAACTCCCAAGAGATTTTCGGAGATGATGAAAGGGGACCCATTTCTTCTCCCTTGAGCCCTACATCTTCTCTTGAGCCTTGGATCTTCCCGAAGTGGGGTTTTTGGAGATGGGTCTCTTTCTTCCTCCTCTCTATTGCCTGGATCTTGGAGAAAAATAGGATGAGACTTAAAAATCACCCTTTTTGGGCCTCTTCAAGGGTTTTATGGTGAAAATCTATTTTTTTTGGAAAAGAAAGAGTTAAACTCTTGATTTAATTCAGAAAAGAGAAGAACGTTTAGAACCTTGGGGAAGGAGAAGGAGGCACAGAAACCCTAATTTTTTTGAGAGAGAAAAGTTCTTTGATTTTTTCATCATGTTTGCCTTTATAGGCTACACACTTTACATATAGCCCCTTGGGCTTTACCAAATGGCACTTGTGCCACCCCATGCCTTATGTTCTTATCTCTTTTTGCACATAAGCTATAGGGTTTACAAAATTTTGGCTTTTTGCCCATTTTACATACATTTATTTCTAAAAAAAGAATTACATTAAACTAATTTATGGCTCCATTCTTTTTGTTACGGGGCCGGTCCTTTTCATGCTTGGTCTTGACCTGGGCTTGTGCCCACTTGGCTTGGGGTTGACTTTGATTTTAACTTAGTCAATAGGGGTGTAATTTTTTACCCCAACAAAGTGCTCCCCATCAATAAATGCACACTGCGCGTGTTGGTTGTGTGCATATAATTGATGGATCTTTCTCTATATGGAGCTTGATTTGGTTGGGTTCTCTTTTGACGACGTGGAGGGTATGCTGCCATTTTAGCGACGTGGACGGTCGATACAGCCATTTTAGCGATGCGGACGGTCGATATGTCATTTTTGCGACTTGGACAGTCGGTGCTGCCTCTTCATCACAGAAAAGTGCATTTTAATACCACTCATTCATTATCAATTTTGTTATATATCGGTACTATTAACCTGTGTCTGCTCAGTAAATACAGATTACAGGTATTCGTGACAAAACACTGGAAAACATTCTCAAATTCAAGGATATGACATTTGTGAACCGACACTGCAATCAAAACAGAAAACCGATCGATATCCAAAGAGTTCTTTTGAAACAAATAAATGTACACAATTTTGGTCCAACACATTACAAGTGTGCACTAGCTCTTTGGTACATGGACCTAGGTGGGGCTGCCTAAAGCATAAGTGGGCACATACAAATGATGAATTGTGCAAGTGGAAAGCACAAGTGGGCATGTGTGAGTAAATGCAAAAAGTTGTGATGTGATTTAAAACATCAAGTTTCCCTCCAAAATCCCTGAATGCAAACCAGGCTTATATAGACAAATCGAACAGCACCACAGAGATTATGGAGTGCACCTGAGATCACCACACCAAGACGAGACCCATTGCCCACGACTTGGCCGGCGAGAACACCCAAAAAGCCGGTGCCGCCGCCCCCTTATAAGTTTTTGTCCCCCATTTTCTTCTGGTCATTTATAGGCATCACATCATCCCATTTATATTGTTTGTTTATTATAATTTGATGTCTATAAATACCAGAACATATTTAGAGAGAGAGGCCGTGTATAATATCCATTCTTTAGTTTGTTTTGGTTTAGCTTGAGAGAGTTGTGTGAGCTTAAACTTGGTTTTCTTCTTCTTCTTCCCTCTTGGAGCTTTCTTTTGAGAGCTTCATTATAATTGTCATTAAACTAATGAAAATTTAGTGATTGATTTATCATTTCATATCTTTTATGTCATATGGATTTGGATTTATAATATGAAGAATTTTCTTTATTGTTGTATTTCTTTTAATCATGGATGGCATATGATATTCTATGTTAACCTTCACATAACACCTCATCTTCACCCATGCTAATAACCTTACACCTCTTCCTTCATAGCTTTACAGTTCCTTCTTCAAGTTTAACACCTCCTCCTTGCATGAATGTATCATGCTTCATTATAGTGACACATCCTCTTTCCTCCATGCCACCTCCACCTCTCAACCTCCACATCATGCTTTCTCTACACAAATTATTTCTTCTTATCTCAACTGAACACATTAGTTTTCAACTCTAAGCAAAATAATTCCTAAGTGTTCATACCAAAAGAGAGAGAGAGAGCAATGACTTCCTTCATCAAGTGTGCATTTCTTCAAGCTTGAGATACTACAAGACTTAGATGCTTCCACACACAATTCATGAGCTAGTGTTTCATTTTACACAATCTCCATAGGTATAATCTCTAAACTCTATAGAATTCTAGCTCTGAAAAGTTTAAATATTGAAATCGGATATTGGAAATATCGTATTTTGATAGGAATAAGCTCTATTTTGAATCTGCTATAGTTTAGATGTAAATTAGAAAACCCAGACAGTGCTTTAACCTTGTAAATTGGACCTAGAATAGCTCATAGGAATACGAACCCATTACCTCGGATTTTGGCCGGCGACAAGAAGGTAAAATCCGAGCTCGCCGGATTTGTAGGGGAGTTGGGTGTTGTATTTTTTAGGGTATCTCTCTGTAGGTGTATAGGTATATTTGGTATTGTTTATTTAAGTTATTTTAGCAGTAGGTTAAATCTGTAAGCTAGTATCAGTTTTGGAGTAAAGTTCTATATACGACACGTAGCATGTTTAGTTTGTGCAGTATCATAAACTGGGATTTTGTGATATCTAGCTCATTGCAATTGAATCTGGAACCAATAGGTATACGCACTAGAAAAACTAGCAACACTATAAGCATCATAGGACCACTATAAGACTTAACTTTAAGACAGATCCCCCAAGTCATTGGTTGACCCGACGACATCTAGGCCTTTTCCGAGCTCGCCGGCCCCCCTTGGGTGTTTGGTGTTGATTTTTCTTCTGTGCCTTAGTATGGGAAAATTTTGAATTTTAGTATTGTTTGATTTGTCCCAATATTCATACAGAGAAATCTGGGAATGTTTAGTTGAGTTTTATTAAAGTTTTCAACATTTCGATATGATTTTCCGTATTTCCGTACTGCAACTGAAACGTTGACGTTTGTACGTTAAGTTCAGGAGTATTTGATCGTCTTTGGAGTGTTGGGGTAAAAATTTACACCCCCGTTGACCGAGTCAAAGTCAAGGTCAACCCCAAGGCAGGTGGGCCCAAGCCCAGGGCAAGCGGGCCCATGCCCAAGTCAAGGCCGCGGCCAGCCTCCTCCATGCCAACAACAAAAATCATGTAACAAATAATTTTTATGTAATTTTTGTGCATGATTTTTGTATGCAAAATGGGCATAAAGCCAAATTTTTGTAAGCTCATGGCTTATGTGCAAAAACAAATGACACATAAGCCATGTGATAGGCAAAAAGCCATTTTGAAAAGCCCAAGGGGCTATATGTAAATGTGTAAGCCTATAAAAGGCAAAATGATGATGAATAAAAAGATACTTTTTTCATTCTCTCCACAAAAAATTAGAGCTGAGCTCTTTCTTCCTTCTTCAAGGTTCCAAAACCTTCTTCTTTCTCTTGAATTAAATCAAGAGTTTTACTCTTCCTTTTTCAAAACTAAATAGTTTTCCACCACAAAACCCACAAAGGGGAACTTGGATCTGCCATCAGATCTTAAAAAGGAGAGATTTTGAGATTTTGCATCTCTTGATCTTCAAGATCCAGCAAGCAACAGGAGGAAGAAGAAGAACCCTTCCATTAACCCAACAAAAAAAAAACACTCAGGAGTCTAACTCCTCTTTGATTTCTCTTCAGAGAAATCTTTTTAGGCTAAAAGCCTGTTGTGTGCGCAAGTCGCCCGCGTGCCGACACGTGGCGCGCGCGCTTGCGCAACTGCGCAAGTGCGCAAGTCGCCCGCGTGCCGACACGTGGCGCGCGCGCTTGCGCAACTGCGCTTGTGCGCAAGTCGCCCGCGTGCCGACACGTGGCGCGCGTGCTTGCGCAACTGCGCAGTTGCGCAAGGCGCCCGCGTGCCGACACGTGGCGCGCGCGCTTGCGCAACTGCGCAAGTGCGCAAGGCGCCCGCGTGCCGACACGTGGCGCGCGCGCTTGCGCACCTGTGCATCCCTTGGATGTCTTTTCCCCCTCTTTTGTGTACATATATACACATATACATATGTATACAAATTTATACATACACGTACTCCACGACACTGTCCCTGTTAGAAAAAAATTTCTAACGGGGCGCTGCCCCACACCCCGCAAGGGGGCTGCTAGCCCCCTTGACCCCCAGCCCGCTATCCGGGTAGCGGGACCCCCGTAAAAACTCTGCGTGGCTCCCGATATATCCAAAACCCCCCTTTCAAAACACAACACACGTACACTGCACATTGAGTTCGCATGACCAGTTTAACCCGTTAATCGGAGGTTCCCTCGCCCCAAAGGCGAGGGGTAATTAACGGCAGCTTAGTCCGCGGCTGCCGGAGATTCGGATCCCCACAATCAATAAACCCCGGCCTACCCTAGGCCGGGGGAATCTGTAGTGCGCCTGACAAGCGCGCGCGTATTCCCATCTCAATGGGGTGACGAAAAACACCCTACATGGAGTAAGTGAGCTGTAGGTTCTAACCTACGGGTGCTTAGCTCGTTGTTTTGGTTTTTAATATGATATTTACATCGATGTGATTTTAAATACGATTATAGGTGCGATCGCGAAGGATTCCGAGACGGAGTTGACAAACTTGGCAACGTGGATTTCAGCAAGCTCATCAAGTTGGTGAGTAGATTTATATCTATAGGGAAAATCGGGTGGATGACATATAGCACCCCCGCAACCTTATAAATAAAATAGTATGATATCTAGTTAGATGTGAATGTTATTGATATAGTATTACATATAGTATGTCCTTCATTTGCATATAGTTTCATGCATAGTTTTGATGACATACGTACGTGACGTTAGATCTGTATGACATGGATATAGTTTGATGGATTTGTACGAGGGATCATGCCGTATTTAAGATGATACAGATATAGAGATACGATGAGATGCTATACGAGAAATTATACGTATTGGAAATGATGAGATTCGTGTGCCGAATAACGACCAAGTTCCCTTTGACTCGTAGAGTTAGGTTTTATTCCGTTTTAGGATGTAATACTTGTGTGAGCTATATTCTTTTAAAAACTACGATTCGTTTCTCTTTTAAATGATAAAATACAAGGATGCGGTGCCAATTTCCAAAACAAATATCTATTTTAATCTAAGGCAGCTTCCGTATCTTAAAACCAACGTTTCGCTCCCTTTTCAAACATAATGGTATAGCTCATAGTAAGTAATTACAGTTATCAGTTACGCTTAGATTTATTTTACACGTTCGTGTTATATTTATCAATGTTATGCGTTTCCGTGATACGAATACTCTGATAGAACACTGCACAACTACTAATGAGTACTATGCTGCACAAGCGCGTATACTTATGTTACACTATACCTCATTGGTACTGCCATGTCACTGTAGGACCGTTATGATATATTGCAAATGTAGATATCAATATGAGTAGGCTATTACACTTTTAGAATACTTGCACAAATACTAATGATTGCCATGTTGCACGAGCACAGACGCGTATGCTACACTACACATCATTAGTAGTGCCATGACACAGTAGGATTGATATCATTATGCCTATATGATTTAATTAAGCAGTCGTTCCTTATTTCCTGTTGTAAATTACGAATATCAGTACTATAGATGTTGTATTTGATTCTTATGGATTATTTTGGATATTTACTCATGATGATATATATCAGTGGTATGAGACGCTGTTATATATGTATATATATAATATATCATCAGAATGGTCTATGTAAGTATTCTCATTCTTTACTTGATATTTCTGGATATGATGAGTTGGAGTCCACCATGAGTTTATGTTTTCTGAGTTTTATTCCGAATCGATTGGGGGTAGCTATATGGTTTCGGATGTGTGACTTATCTGTACTGAGTGGGGTAGCAATACAGCGGGATACATGGTGGACCCGGTTCAAGACCGAGGGGCAGGATAGCCGCATTATAGGCGGGGAGCCTAACGAGGATACTCGATACCGGAGATAGAGATGAGCACGACAGATATCCAGGGGATACTGACCGGGGTTCGATGGGCACGACGGATATCCAGGGGATACCGACCGAGCCAGGGATATCGGGTGGCGATCATTTGTTGAGATAGTGTCGACGATATCTGTATTTACGTGTCGATGCTGGACACGAGAGATTTCTGATCCGGAGGATAGTACCTATATATGTATTCTACTTGGGATTGCATGACAGTTAGTGTTGCATTATGATACATACGCATATCATATTATATTTGTACAGATTATGGTAGTACTGTACTTATGACCTAGGTATCGTCGTGCATTTCGATTTCTACCTTTAGATGTACTTCTGTTCACTGAGTTGGCAACTCATCCCCGTTGTGCCACAGTTTCTTGCAGGTTTCACCGCTTGGATTATCAGCGGCTTGGGCACACATTATTTTCGGTGATTGATTGGTAAGTAGGTTATTATTGTATCGTACTCACTCTTGATTACTCATATATTCTTGTATCTAGTGGAAACTCCATCAACTTAGAAATGGTATATTGTGGCTTAGAAGCGAGACTTAAAATTGTGAGGTCGCACTCTTTAGAGTCAACTTCTGATATAGATTGTTTGGCTGCTCCGTCGTTTGGACGTGAAAGCTAGCTCCCGTTGGGATGCTATTTTACTGTTGTAGTTGTATCGGGTTTTTATGTAAAATTTTCAAAGGAGATGTTGTGAAATTTCAAAACGTTATAGATGCTTTTCAAACATACTCAGTTAAATTTAAATGTTATTTAGATTGATTCCATCTGATGACTATTTTAACTCACACCCAATAATTTAAAAAGGGTTTAGATTCCGGGTTTCGGCTTACTTGAACCGCGTCGATGTCTTTAGATGTCACATGATTTAAGTGCCGGTCATGTGCCACATTGGGTCGTGACAAAGTTGGTATCAGAGCGTTTGGTTTAATCTTTGTTCGAGTCTAGGTTTGGATATATGGGGTCTAGGCATGCACTTTTGTTACCTGGATTTACCTTATAGGATTTAGACTTGACTTTGGGGGTCTTATACCCAAACTTTTGTTATGTAGGATGACCTTGGCTGATGGAGTAGGTACTAAGTAGAGTGACGTACCGTACATATGTTCTGTGGTATATTTACGATATGATACTCCGCCTAAGTTACCTTAGGATTTATATCTTGAGAACTTCCTTCTATTCATTCCGTTGATCTATCTTCGTCAATGCATGTTGATTTTTTCGGTCACCATGTTTATGGGAGCCGAGAGGGCTGCGGTTAGAGATACGGTCAGAGCAGACTTGTCTGGGACAAGGACTTACCAGGGTGACTTTCCGGTGATATAGAGACATGTCGTTTATTCATAATTGATCGAGTTCTAATGTTGAAGCGAGTTTCTTCGGGATCCGTACCAGATGGCCGAGTCATTGCTGAAAGTCAGCCGGACTTCAGGCATGGTGTTTTCCCCTCTCCGAAGATCGTGGTGTCGTGTACTGTTCAGACAGCGGTACCAATCATTGCTGAGGTTATCGAGATGTTGCTCCCAGAGTTCACGAAGTTAATGGATGACGATGTTTACAAGGGTAGACGGATCAGAAGAATTTGTAGCCATTAAGATGTGGGATGGTTAGGACTTTTAATCCATTGTGGCGCTCCGATAAGAGATCGGTGAAACTGATTAGATTCTTCCGATGGATCTTACTCAGACCTGATGCAAGTCGCTCGAGAAAGAGATCGTGTTCCTCCGACAAATTAGGACGAGTTTTCGAAGGTGAGCATAGCCAGATTCTTCTACAGAGTTTCAGAGGTGCCGAATTCATGTTTTTGGAAGTTTTGGAAGACTCCGGGCAAGGTCATAATCGAGTATGACTTGCAACTCGCATGATTATCGTGATACGTTTTTTAAGTGGTTGATATTAGAAATTATGGAACAAGAGATTGGTGCATGGTTTCAGTGGACAGTCGTTCTTCACCGTTGATATCGAAGATTCAAAGCAAATGCAGAAGCAAGTACGACCACACTTTCAGGGAAAATCTTAAGGAATGACAGTTGTTACTAAGGAGAAAGTGGATTCAGTAATGAGTACTGGTTTCGGGCAGGCTGGATAGCTGAGATCAGCAGGAGTCTTGAAGGGGTTCTTTCTAGAAGTTGATAATAAGTAAGATTGGACCCAGTATCAGTTGTTAGCACACAAGCAGAGGATAGAGATTTCCGTTATCAACATGTTGCATTACAAGAGACGGGACTACCGGTCAAGAAGATGTGATGGGAAGTATCAGCAAAAAGACGAATGATGTCGTTACTCTTCACAGGACGATCGCATAAAGAAGCCATGGTATTAGAGGTCCGCAAGAGGAACCAGAATTCAGAGACAGAGAACGTGGCAGACGGCAAGTAGTAATCCTTACTATGCCAATTCCGGTGGTATAAACACCTTCCGACATTGAAGATGATAGGCTTCAATGTCCTTTGAGTTCGATTTGCGTTTTTGTGATCTAAAATAATTCATTTTCAACATTTAAGAAGGGACAACTTAACGTCCGTTGTTTTGATATATGTATTTTGAGGATTTGAGGGTCAATTTATGTTTTGTGCACACCAGGTGCACTTGATGAGATTTCCATGTACAGTTAATTCATTTTGTCAGGTGCACTACACTGATATTTCCGTGCACATCGGATACACATGGTTAAGAGATTTTATATAGATATACCCTAGGTATACTTGGTATGTTTTCATGCACACCAGTTGCACGTTTTGATTTTTGTGCACTCTGATGCACTTGGTTTTGATTTTGTGCACCCTGATGTACTTGATACTATTTTTACACTTTGTTCCTTACACAGTGGATGAAAATGGATATCGTTTTGTGCACGCCTGATGCACTTAGCGTTGTTTTAGTTTCATGCATACCGTGACGTGTGGTTTGAGATTGCACGCAAACCCATTAGGGTTGATTTTGTTTTCGTGCTTTGCACTTGATATGATATATTATAGATTTGATTTATATAAAAGAATTTTCGCTTGATCGTGCGCATTGATATTGCACTACGATTATGACAATTATTATGTACTTAAGATACACAACGGTTTTCATATTTGGCAAATTGCATCATAACTGGAGTAATTCTCATAACACCAGCTAGAGTTACAGTTATGTGAGTTTTATATATTTTGATGTTTCATGCACACTGTTGCGATATGATGCGTTTTAGCTCGTATGGGACTTTGGAGTTTTGTTATACCGAGCGGGTGTTATGTTTTAAATTTGGACCCCGGAAAATTGTTTTGAAACGAATGGATTGGATTGAGAAAAATATTTTAAGAAAGGGATTGAATTTAAATTCGGGGACCGAATTTCTTTAAGGGGGAGAGACTGTAACATTTTGGAAAATTATAAATACTAATTTATAATTTTAAATATAAAAATAATGAGTTTATAAAAGTGACATCACATACAACTTTTGGTATCGGAATTTTATCCGTAAAAATGTAGTCATTTCAATAAATATAAATAAACGTGTGCGATATCATAAAAATGATGTTTTAATTATTTTAACATGACATTGTAATTGTCATTAAGCTAATGAAAATTTAGTGATAGATTTATCATTTCATATCTTTTATGTCATATGGATTTGGATTTATAATATGAAGAATTTTCTTTATTGTTGTATTTCTTTTAATCATGGATGGCATATGATATTCTATGTTAACCTTCACATAACACCTCATCTTCACCCTTGCTAATAACCGAACACCTCCTCCTTCATAGCTTTACACCTCCTTCTTTAAATTTAACACCTCCTCCTTGCATGAATGTATCATGCTTCATTATAGTGACACATCCTCTTTCCTCCATGCCACCTCCACCTCTCAACCTCCGCATCATGCTTTCTCTACACATATTATTTCTTCTTATCTCAACTGAACACATTAGTTTTCAACTCCAAGCAAAATAATTCCTAAGCGTTCATACCAAAAGAGAGAGAGAAAGAGAGCAATGACTTCTGTTCCCTTCCGAACAGCGGCCAAGACAGGGATGTCTTGCCTGAGATTCGGGGCAGATGCTAGTTGGTTTTACCCGTCCACCTCTCCAAAGATGCCAAGTTTATTTATGGCACCGTGTATTGGAGGTTTAGACGGATGCGGCCGATGTAGCAGACTTCGTCAGATTCCCCCTCGCTTGAGGGGGTTTTGATTGTGGGGACGCTCTTCCCTGCAGGCACAAGCCCCTGCAGTTAATTACGCTACCGTATCGCGGTAACAAGTTTCTCCTTCTCCAAAATTTCACTTCGTGTCGTGTGTGTGAAAGGTTCCTAGGCACCCTATAGAGGTCTCACAAGGCATCGAACATGCCATTTTACAAAAATTATGGTGCCGAGAAACCCTAACACGGATCTTAGACTAGAATTCTAGGCGAAAAACTAAACTAGTTAGCAAATTAACTAAAGGTCGGAAGCTACAACCTTTGTAGATCCGGATTTCCACCTCCTTAGCTCCACGTGGTCATGCCCTCGCTGTCCATCATGAATCCTCGACTCATTCGTCGGCTTCATCGGAAAAACGTGCGGAATAGGTCGTCGGCTTCGTGTCAAAGACGATCTACGTCGAGATTGCACTAGTTCAAGCTCCGACTTCACAAAGTTGTGAAACTTGTGAAGAGAACACCCAAGACAACTTGGCAAGAGGTAGAGGGTGAAGAAATAGGAGATGGGTTCACTTTAGATTTGGAATTCTCTCACTAGAACTCAAGTTGCCATTGATGGCATCTAAGTTTTTCTTTTGAAGATGAAGAAGAAGAAGAGCTAGAATTATGATAAGTTATTTAAAATGAAAAGAAAAATCTATACTTATCATAATTCTAACTAAGGTTAAGTGTAGAGAATCAACCATGGTTATTTGGAGAGTTAGGGTTAAGCTAGTGGACAAGAATGGTTGCATAAAGTCAAGGCTTCATGAAGCTTCAACATAAAACAAGAAATGCCACCATTCTCCACTTAAGCTTTATCCAAATAAATGAATAAACAATTAAATGAATAAATGCATAATTAAAACCCTAATCTCAAGTTAACTATGGTTTAATTCCATACACTTAACCATATGATCAAGTATCATCAAACATGATACTTATATGTGCACAAAAGTATATCACATATACAATGTGTAAATTAAGTGAGAAAAATCCGTTTAAAGTGAACCAATACTAGTTGATGCAAAGTAATATATCAAATATATAATTATACATTAAATCATTAAATCAACACTTGATTCAATGATCCGGTCATGTCGCACATAACCGTCTAGTATTCAATGCATCGATTTATCGAATCAATGATTCGATAACTAGGTCATATCTCATACAACCAATCGAAACATTAATCGCGAGAATCAAATACGGTATCACATACACGCATTATTCTCGGTCCCGCACATATCTCATATCCACTCCTATTTCGTTTCGCTTGAGCTAGGAAACCTCTGTGTAGGACTCTAAAGACTCGTCAATACGCCGGTAGCAGATGATGATCATATCAAGCACCCACAAGCCGCAAGCGGTCTGCTAAACGTAACGGCCACCCGGGTATTGAGCGATCAGAAGATCGACGAGCTAGCCCGCTCACACTCCTGCGAATCCGACCAGTAACACTTACCGTACAGTCCGGTCTCTTCGTCTGATATGTCGCATATCAAGTCTAGGGGTGGTAAACGTCAGACCCCAATAACCCGATAAGTCGTGCCGATGTTAGGCTCGTAACGGGTCGAGAAACTACTGGTAACACTTACCAGCAAATCTCTGATCAGCCCTGGCCAGGGACTTCCCTGTTACGGCCAATCGAGCACAGCGCAACATCAACTCCCAATACCGGGAGAGACGAAACCCCTCCTATCGCTCATTGCCTCCATGTGACTCGGGACTGTACCCAAAGACCACCGTTTTGCACGCCCTCATGGACGTGGTAAGGTGGAGATCAAAGCACAGTGGGAATCACACAAGACTCTATGACGATCTCGGGTCTACAGACTAACATGTACAAGTGTCACCTGAGAACTGCCATCTGACGTGAGGTATAATACCATCTGGGAGTTCTCGGCGAGTCCGTCCAGTGTACTCAGTCTCCACTGAGCACCCGTATACCATCTCTGATGTCAAACACCAATGGATATGGGATCATCCATCGCCCATCACATGGGTCGAGAAGCGTATACGCTAGTCTACACTGGTATATCGATGCCCCGTCTCGATACACCCACGACTAGGGACCTTGAAGGATGTACTTATGGACTACCATGTCCCCACTAGTATGATCTGCATCATAGTCCAGGTAGTCAAGTACAAATCCTAAGGGCTTTACCAACATGTAACTATAAGACAGTATAAAGAGACTAGTGTACATGTTAAGATAAAGAGCAACCAGATAGCATACTATCATGTCGAGCAAGAAAGTCATCTCTATATATGTCCAAGCATCCAATATAATATACATCATCTGTACAGTACTGGCCTCTAGGGCACATATACAACTAACAATCTCCCACTTGCACTAGGGCCAGCTGCTGTAGTATCGCATACCGAGCATCCCGAAGAGTCTCTCAAACTGTATCTGGGGAATGGCCTTCGTGAGTGGATCCGCAGTGTTGTCCTTCGTGTCAACCCTCCTGACCTCGATCTCCCGGCGATCAACTATCTCCCGGATCAGGTGATACCGCCTCAGAATATGCCTGGATCGCTGATGGGACCTGGGTTCCTTGGCCAAAGCCACTGCTCCATTGTTATCGCAATACAAAGGTATTGGATGCTCAATGGATGGAACCACACCAAGTTCAGTAATGAACTTCTTGATCCAGACAGTTTCTTTAGCAGCATCGTTGGCAGCGATGTATTCAGCCTCCATCGTCGAGTCTGCCACGGTTTCCTGCTTGGACTTCCAGCTAACCGCCCCTCCGTAAAGGGTAAAGACAAAACCCGACTGCGACTTAGAGTCGTCCTTATCACTCTGGAAGCTGGAATCGGTAAAGGACTCCACTTGGAGTTCTCCGTTACCATACACCAAGAACATATCTCTAGTCCTTCGTAAGTACTTGAGAATGCTCTTCACAGCTGTCCAGTGACTCTCTCCAGGATCAGCTTGATACCTGCTCACTATACTTAGTGAGTATGCTACATCGGGTCTGGTACATAGCATCGCATACATGATAGAGCCTACTGCCGAAGCATAGGGTATCCCTTGCATGCGAGCTCTCTCCAAATCAGTCTTGGGAGACATCTCTTTGGAGAGAGTGACTCCAGAGATCGTGGGCAAGTTCCCACGCTTGGACTCTTCCATACTAAACCTCTTTAGTATGGTGTCAATGTACCTGGATTGGGACAATCCCAAAATCCGTTTGGATCTATCTCTATAGATCCTAATTCCCAATATGCAGGAGGCATCACCAAGATCTTTCATTGAGAATCTTTGTGATAAGAAGAGCTTGACCGATTGCAGCATAGGAATATCATTTCCTATCAAGAGTATGTCGTCCACGTACAATACGAGGAAGACAACCTTACTCTCTGCCACCTTCTTGTAGATACAAGGTTCATCTGGATTTTTGACGAAATCAAACTCTTTGATAACGACGTCAAAGCAGATGTTCCAACTCCGCGATGCTTGCTTTAATCCATAAATGGATTTAAGCAGCTTGCACACCTTCCCGCTGCTCCCACTGTCTACGAAGCCCTCTGGCTGAGTCATGTACACGCACTCTTCTAAATCACCATTTAGAAAGGCGGTTTTAACATCCATTTGCCAGATTTCGTAGTCATGAAAGGCAGCAATGGCAAGCATGATTCGGATGGATTTAAGCATAGCCACTGGAGAAAAGGTTTCGTCATAGTCCACACCTGGTCTTTGACGAAAACCCTTTGCTACAAGTCTAGCTTTGAAAGTCTCCACTTTCCCATCTACACCAAATTTCTTCTTGAAGATCCACTTGCTCCCAATGGGTTTTACCCCTTCAGGAGCAACTTCCAAAGTCCATACTTTGTTGGTGTACATGGATTCCATCTCGGACCGCATAGCATCCAGCCATTTCACTAAGTCCCTACTCGTGATGGCCTGCTCGAAGCTAGTTGGGTCATCATCCTCCATGATGCAATCCTCGCTTCCACCGTCAATGAGAAAACCGTAGTATCTCTCAGGTGGACGAGAAACCCTACTAGATCGGCGGAGAGGCTGGGGTTCGTCGGGTTCTACTGAATCCTCTGGTTCTACCAAGTCTTCTGTTACAGTTTGTGTTGCTGGAACCTCTTCCAGTTCTACCTCAATGCCACTAATCTGTTTCATAAGAAAACCTTTTTCTAAGAAAGTGGCATGTCGAGAAACAAACACCTTTTGTTCCTCGGGGTGGTAGAAGATATACCCTTGTGAATTTTTGGGATATCCTACAAACTTACATAAGACAGATCTTGCCTCGAGTTTGTCCGGATTTTGTCTTTTGACATAGGCTGGACAACCCCATATCTTAACATACTTAAGAGATGGTCTCTTCCCTTTCCATATCTCATATGGAGTGGTAGGCACTGATTTGGTAGGAACCATATTCAATAGGTGTATGGCTGTCTCAAGCGCATACCCCCAGAAGGAAATAGGTAACTCAGCTCTACTCATCATTGAACGCACCATATCTAATAGGGTGCGATTCCTTCGTTCCGATACACCGTTGTGCTGTGGTGTATAAGGTGGAGTAAGCTGAGAGAGAATCCCATTCTCTTTTAGATAATCTTGGAACTCATTGCTCAAGTATTCTCCTCCTCGATCAGATCGAAGGATCTTAATACTTTTGCCCGTTTGGTTCTCTACTTCGTGCTTATATTCTCTGAATTTCTCAAAAGCTTCAGACTTGTGTTTCAATAGGAACACATGCCCGTATCTAGAGAGATCGTCAGTGAATGTAATGAAGTATGAAGAACCATCCCTGGCATGTGTAGATATGGGACCGCATACATCACTATGTATTAGTCCCAAGAGTTCGGTAACTCTTTCTCCGTGTCCCGTAAACGGAGTTTTGGTCATCTTACCTTTGAGACATGACTGGCAAGTGTCATAAGATGAAAATTCAAACGGATTTAAATACCCATCCTTATGCAACTTAGCTAGTCGTGTCGCATTGATGTGACCAAGTCTACAATGCCACAAGAAGGATTCGTTCATTTCTGAACTCTTCCTCTTGTGTGTGTTTTGTATATTGAGGACTGTATTTTGATTTAGAATGAATATGCCATTATGTAGCGAGCTTGATGCAATCAACTTTTGATCTAGGAATATGTTCATAACATTTTCCTTTACTACAAAATTATATCCTTCTTTACTCAATAAAGAAACTGATATAATGTTGCACATCATGTTTGGTATATAATAGCACTCATTCAGAATTATTGTATCACCACTTGGTAATACAAGGTGATATTCGCCAACTGCTTTGGCTGCAACATTTGCACCGTTCCCTACTTGAACGGAATGATCACCTTTTCCCAGTTCTCTACCTTTTCGCAGCCCATGTAACATCTTACATATGTGGGATCCTGATCCGGTATCTAATACCCAGGACGTAGGGTGAACTGAGAAACAGTTCTCAATGACAAACACACCTGAAGATGATGCATCAACATGCATGTTCTCCGTTTGGGCGGTGTGAGAATCCAGATATTCTCATGTTTCCTGTTCATTCTTATAACACTTATAAGATAGAACGGGTTCAACGTTCCCCTGCACAGTATAACATGCGGGTTCGGTCAATACATCCATATTATTATCTTGATTAAGGCATGAAATGGTCGCTACCTGGAGAGAGACAGAAGAAAACACTTTAGCGTAAGCTCGTGCAAGATCAGATTGGTTATTATCTTATCTAATCAGGATGGCTCCCACTGTTTTTTATCAAATCTTCCTTCAAACCCTAAAAGGAAAGACTAGCCGGGATTAATTACACACTACAAGTTCGCCAATCTTTCAGCCAGGCCAGTGTCGGTACTTTGAGGGAGGTCCCCCGTGCTTTCGCACGAACCTAATTAATGTAAACCTCGTTTTCCCAGAGGCGTAAACTCGTTAACACCTTTCTAGACACCTACTTGATCGGCTAATTGTAATGTGTAAAACTCTCCCAGGAGTAACTCTTACTCGCAGTGGGTATCGGGATCCAACTATCTCATAGAAGGTATGCAATCTCATTGCAAATTTCAACACTTGAAATTCTCGATAATATTTTACCCCTAGTGTTCTATGACCTTGACGAATGCCAAACAACCCATAGTCCACTAGTCAAGTTCAACCCGTACATTTCTTGATTGAATTAAACCCACCCGCACGACCCTTGACGAATGCCAAACAACGCCGTACGAATACCCTAATCCAATCTGCATCATATGCATAAGCAGATAAATACTAGTTAACTACCGTACACTACGCCTTGACGAATGCCAAACTACCGTAGCACGAATACTAAGTAGTACTTATCTGAAATGACGGAGGGCTACGCAGGTTTTCATAAAACCATGAGCGTAAAGAACTTGATATCATTGTAGAATCAAATGAAGTTTTGAAATGGAGTGATTTTGAGGCTTTTCCAGTTTTGCTAAAAGGGTCACTCCCGGTGAAGGGATCGTCGGCCCTTTCCTCGTCGAATGAGGTGCGGGATATATCATATATATCACTGTGCAAAGCAAAAACTCTTAAAAGCAATCAAAGCCAAACCGAGTGTGTAGCATCTGCCAGTTACTGCTAAAGGAGTCACTCCCGGTGAAGGGATCTCGGTCCTTTCCTCATCGAATAAGGTGCAGGGTATATCATATATACCGCTATGCAAAGCAAGAACTGTAGCTACCTGTTTTATTTTAAAATCTGATTCTACAACATCATTTGGTTTCTTTTCTTTCATTAATCACATTAATGAAGTCCCATCATTTAAATACCTAAACATCACAGATAGATATGACGTACACTTATGCCATTCGCATTCGCCTCGATGTCCCCTCATGCACCGTTAGGTTAGGTAACTAACGACAGAGCAGGGCAGGGCTAGCGCAGGTGTAAAACATAAGTAACGTCTATATAATATATCATATATACTATATACTATATCCATCACAGAATCACATCACAGATATCGCAGCAGAATAAACATATGAAATATTGGATACACTAGGACGTCCGTGTTTTCAATACGAGCCAGTATAAAACACGGATTCCACGGTCGTGATGAATAGCCAATCACACACCCCAAGACCCCTACGAGAGCGGCAAGCAACCCTGCCAATTCTAGGGTTAGGAGACCCGGACTCGACTCCTCGAGTTGGTCTCCCACTGGACCCCAGAACCCGGTTACTTGTGCTCCCCTCCTTGGGTCTATCCTAATGCGGAAAAGTAAATAATATACAAAGGGTGACAACTTCCGCTACCTGGAAGTGCCCCAAATAAAAGAATATTACATACAAGTTTTTACATGAATGAAAATGTAAAACACTCATCTCACATAAAAACCCCCCGGCTATTCGAACACGACGATCCAATATAACATATCCAGCAACACATAACATCACATTTCATCAACGTAAGTAAGTATGCATACCCCAATTGTCGTTGACGTATAGCAACGAAACCAGCGATATGAACATACTACACTTACGGTCACAGAAAAGAAAGTGTAAAACTACAACAGTTGGAATCCGCAACCTCTTTAGACATCACATGCCTAACAGTTACAAACCCCGCATTTTAGTCTCATTATCGAAAACTCTTTTCAATATCGTATGGGACTAAACTGCTAGATTTATAACATTCATCCAGTTATCTCATAACTGTTTGTGAATTCCAATTATTGTATCCAATTCCGGATAAATAGAATATATTAAACTTTCCGATCGAACATTCGAACACCCAAGTTTTCCCGACACCGATCAACACATGAAATAGGTTCAAAAACATTCACTTCATGCCTCAGTACCAACGGTCTAGCCGTAGAAGGGTCAAGCCAACGCCTCACATGTGGCACGCCGTACTGCCCCAAACCCGAAGGTTCAAAGGGCAGTTCAAGACGGTCACATAATCGAGTTAAGGTTTGTTGTCTTCTAGAGGGACCATCGCGTTACTTGCACTACTTCGAACGTCTTTTAACCACAGAAAAATCCAACACTTGGAATTTTTTTCGGCAGGGGAAAAGTTGGGTATTTGTATCCGGTCAAACATTTTAACATATTCTACAGTTATCTGGAAATCCACTTAGACAAAAATTTGATAACCCGATTGAATAAACGAATCCCCAAAGCAACCCCAAAATACGCTTCTGTGGAGTCACAATAAAAATACCCAGAAAATATAATATACAAATATATGAATTACTGTGAATTAAAAATTAAACAAGGGAACAGTACGGCCGCGGAACCGCCGCTCATGCATAGCTCGTGCCGCGGTTCCGCGGTGGAAAAGTCGAATCAGGCCCTCGTATTTCACAGTATTTCATATAACACCCTGCATGATTTTCTGCTTATTTTTAATTGACAAAAATCCAAAATTTCGGAAAATTTCCAGAGAGCACCTTGGAAATTAGGGTTTCGGGACAATCGGGTTTCAAACGTCGTCTAGACTTCGCCTAAGGCTCTAGCTAGGCTCTGATACCACTGAAAGGTTCCTAGGCACCCTATAGAGGTCTCACAAGGCATCGAACATGCCATTTTACAAAAATTATGGTGCCGAGAAACCCTAACACGGATCTTAGACTAGAATTCTAGGCGAAAAACTAAACTAGTTAGCAAATTAACTAAAGGTCGGAAGCTACAACCTTTGTAGATCCGGATTTCCACCTCCTTAGCTCCACGTGGTCATGCCCTCGCTGTCCATCATGAATCCTCGACTCATTCGTCGGCTTCATCGGAAAAACGTGCGGAATAGGTCGTCGGCTTCGTGTCAAAGACGATCTACGTCGAGATTGCACTAGTTCAAGCTCCGACTTCACAAAGTTGTGAAACTTGTGAAGAGAACACCCAAGACAACTTGGCAAGAGGTAGAGGGTGAAGAAATAGGAGATGGGTTCACTTTAGATTTGGAATTCTCTCACTAGAACTCAAGTTGCCATTGATGGCATCTAAGTTTTTCTTTTGAAGATGAAGAAGAAGAAGAGCTAGAATTATGATAAGTTATTTAAAATGAAAAGAAAAATCTATACTTATCATAATTCTAACTAAGGTTAAGTGTAGAGAATCAACCATGGTTATTTGGAGAGTTAGGGTTAAGCTAGTGGACAAGAATGGTTGCATAAAGTCAAGGCTTCATGAAGCTTCAACATAAAACAAGAAATGCCACCATTCTCCACTTAAGCTTTATCCAAATAAATGAATAAACAATTAAATGAATAAATGCATAATTAAAACCCTAATCTCAAGTTAACTATGGTTTAATTCCATACACTTAACCATATGATCAAGTATCATCAAACATGATACTTATATGTGCACAAAAGTATATCACATATACAATGTGTAAATTAAGTGAGAAAAATCCGTTTAAAGTGAACCAATACTAGTTGATGCAAAGTAATATATCAAATATATAATTATACATTAAATCATTAAATCAACACTTGATTCAATGATCCGGTCATGTCGCACATAACCGTCTAGTATTCAATGCATCGATTTATCGAATCAATGATTCGATAACTAGGTCATATCTCATACAACCAATCGAAACATTAATCGCGAGAATCAAATACGGTATCACATACACGCATTATTCTCGGTCCCGCACATATCTCATATGCACTCCTATTTCGTTTCGCTTGAGCTAGGAAACCTCTGTGTAGGACTCTAAAGACTCGTCAATACGCCGGTAGCAGATGATGATCATATCAAGCACCCACAAGCCGCAAGCGGTCTGCTAAACGTAACGGCCACCCGGGTATTGAGCGATCAGAAGATCGACGAGCTAGCCCGCTCACACTCCTGCGAATCCGACCAGTAACACTTACCGTACAGTCCGGTCTCTTCGTCTGATATGTCGCATATCAAGTCTAGGGGTGGTAAACGTCAGACCCCAATAACCCGATAAGTCGTGCCGATGTTAGGCTCGTAACGGGTCGAGAAACTACTGGTAACACTTACCAGCAAATCTCTGATCAGCCCTGGCCAGGGACTTCCCTGTTACGGCCAATCGAGCACAGCGCAACATCAACTCCCAATACCGGGAGAGACGAAACCCCTCATATCGCTCATTGCCTCCATGTGACTCGGGACTGTACCCAAAGACCACCGTTTTGCACGCCCTCATGGACGTGGTAAGGTGGAGATCAAAGCACAGTGGGAATCACACAAGACTCTATGACGATCTCGGGTCTACAGACTAACCTGTACAAGTGTCACCTGAGAACTGCCATCTGACGTGAGGTATAATACCATCTGGGAGTTCTCGGCGAGTCCGTCCAGTGTACTCAGTCTCCACTGAGCACCCGTATACCATCTCTGATGTCAAACACCAATGGATATGGGATCATCCATCGCCCATCACATGGGTCGAGAAGCGTATACGCTAGTCTACACTGGTATATCGATGCCCCGTCTCGATACACCCACGACTAGGGACCTTGAAGGATGTACTTATGGACTACCATGTCCCCACTAGTATGATCTGCATCATAGTCCAGGTAGTCAAGTACAAATCCTAAGGGCTTTACCAACATGTAACTATAAGACAGTATAAAGAGACTAGTGTACATGTTAAGATAAAGAGCAACCAGATAGCATACTATCATGTCGAGCAAGAAAGTCATCTCTATATATGTCCAAGCATCCAATATAATATACATCATCTGTACAATACTGGCCTCTAGGGCACATATACAACTAACAGTGTGTTTGTGGTTGCCCGTGGATTGTATACGGAGACTAAGTGATGCCGTCGCCCGTAGGACGTGGATTAGTCCAAATCCGTATTTACTTAGATTTGGATTTGGTGTTTTAGTTTAAGGATACGTTAGCCATATTGAGGCTAAGATTAACTCAAACGTTCGTTAAGGATACGTTAGTCTGATTTGAGACTAAGATCAACTTAACGGAAAGAGCATTTAGGGGGCTCTGTTGTTCCAGTTTAGGGACGTAGTAGTCCATTTAATATATGGCCGTCGGGACCCGTCACCTCTCTGACGACGTTGAAGGATTACAACGACAGGTGTCAGAGGAGTTCGGAGATGTACCCTTGAACCAAAGTTGATTGGGGGTCTTATAGTCCAATTTGGGACTAAAGTCTGTTTGAATGTTTAAGGATGCGTTAGCCATGTTTGAGGCTAAGATCAACTTAAACGGGATCGTTTAGATCCGGCAAAAGAGCATTTAAGGGCTCTATTGTTCCAGTTTAGGGACGTAGTGGTCCATAGGTAGTTTAGGGACATTGCGGTCCATTGTCAGTTTAGGGACATGGTGGTCCATTTCCAGTTTAGGGACATAGGGGTCCATCACCAGTTTAGGGACATGGTGGTCCATCGTTCCCATTTTGGAGACGGATATTAGCTTAAGAACGCATAAGTCCATGAGTTTAAGGACGCTTAAGTCCATGGGCTTAAGGACCCCACAGTCCGTTTCTTGGTTTAAGGACGTATAAGTCCGTGGGTTTAAGGACCCCACAGTCCGTATCTTGGTTTAAGGACGCATAAGTCCATGGGTTTAAGGACCCCACGGTCCGCATCTTGGTTTAAGGACTCATAAGTCCGTGGGTTTAAGGACACCACAGTCCGTATCTTGGTTTAAGGACGCATAAGTCCATGTTGACATGTGGTTGTCGGGACCCATCACCTCTCTGACGACGTTGAAGGATTACAACGATAGGTGTCAGAGGAGTTCGGAGATGTACCCTTGAACCGGATGTAAATTGATTTAAGGGGGCAGCCGTGCTCAGTCAATTTAATTTGAGAACTTACGGCCATGATTGGGCTAAGTCCAGTTGAGAATATTCAACATTTTTATCTTTGGCCTATTAGGCCTGTGCTAGGGCTTTGCCCCTGTTTAATAATGCACTGCATTTTCTTTTGGCCTGCTAAGCCTTTTGATTTGGGCTCTATCCCTTTTAAATGATGCACAGCATCTGTTTTTGTTTAGGCTCTGCCCTTTTTAAAGTAATGCATTGCATTTTATTCGGCCTGTTAGGCCTTTTTTTAATTGGGCTTGGCCCTTCTGTAAATAATGCAGTGCATTAATCAAACTGACAGTGGCCATGTGGCCTGTCAGGCGCTTTGTGCCAATTATTGAGCGCAAG
The DNA here is from genome assembly GCA_030015575.1 of Agapanthus africanus. Taxonomy (NCBI): domain Eukaryota; kingdom Viridiplantae; phylum Streptophyta; class Magnoliopsida; order Asparagales; family Amaryllidaceae; genus Agapanthus; species Agapanthus africanus. Next base: position 561,810,866 of record CM057345.1, read on the forward strand.
CGCATGTGGAGGTGATACGTGTCACGCTCTGGTGAGCGCAAGCGCAGTGTGCTGCGCTGTTGCGCTGCTGACACGTGGCTCGCTCTGGTGAGTTGCGCCAATTTCATAGAGCAATGCGCTATCTTAAAAGCGCATAGCGCAAGTGGTTTTTGGAGCTGACACGTGGCGCTCTTTGGTGGCTTGCGCCAACCCAAGAGCCCAACAGTGCAGATTTTCAAGTGCAAGGCACTGTTTTTAATATCATGATCCAATTTTGGATTCAAGAAAAGAATCTTAAGATTCCAGAACCAATGGTTCCTAAAAAAGACAATGCCTTTGTTATTATTATATTTTTATATTGAAGATCCTTGATCTTGTTTTTTGATCAATGATCTTTTCAGAAGAAATTCTTCTTTTTTATTCAAAGGTTTTACCTTTCTCTATTTTTGAGTTCTTCTCAGAGTTCTTTAGAGGAGTTCTCTTTTTGTTTCTGTGTTTTTCTATCTCTCTCTTCTGTATTTCTCTCCCTGTATGTTTTGGAATTGGGGTCCAGGGGCCTTTATATAGTGCTCATTAATTTGTTAAATTCGTTAAAGAGATCATTCTCTGAGTGATTTGGGGATTTTTCCTCACCGTTGGATCTTTGATCCAAGGGCTTCTGTTTTACAGAAGACAATCTTTTTGTTTTAACAAGAACAGAAAGATCTTACTGGAATTTTAATTCTGTTTGGCGCAAACGCACCTGCGCTTGACACGTGTCGCGCAGCGCAGAGCGCTGCGCAACTGCGCTGACACGTGTCGCGCAGCGCAACTGCGCTGACACGTGTCGCGCAGCGCAGAGCGCAGCGCAACTGAAGCGTTGCTTCCTTTAATTTTGTTTTAAATAGAGCCTTGCTCTGATTGGGTGCGCTGCCTTGGGCGCAGCGCTGGGAATCTGAAGCGCTGCTTCAATTATTTTAACATTTGATTTTCAAAGTAGAGCTTCGCTCTGATTGGGGGAAACAGAAGCGTTGCTTCATTTCCCGCCTTGGAATTTGAACAGAGCTTTGCTCTGATTGGGGTAAACAAATGCCCCCCACCGTTGCGCTTACATGGCTCCAAACGTGAGCGCAGCGGTGGCAGAATTCCAACCGTCGCGCCAACTTTTGGAAGTTGAAACAGCTCTCAAATGCTTATAAATAGGACATTTGGTCCCTTAGATGATTTTGCATCTCTTCATAAGAATTTTCATTCAGAGCCTTGCTATTTTGTTTAAGCATTTTTAAGAGTTCAAACTCTAGAGAATTTTTAGGTAAAAATTAAATTAGATTAAATTAATTTTAAGAGCCTTGCTCTCAATAGATCCCTGATCTAAAGAAAACCCATTTAGGGTTTCACTTAGCAGAGCTTTGCTCTATAGGTCTAAAGGGATCTAAAGAGAACTAAAGAGAACTCTATTAGGGTTCCATTATAAAGCTGTGCTCTTTAAAAGATTTTCCTTGTATTTTCTTAATTCATCAATGGAGCTTTGCTCCTTCCAAATCATACAGAAGAACTCTTAGGAGATTTTTCATGGAAGACGGCATTTTATTCTTCGATGAATTATATCGTCTTGCTTAATCAGTCTGTCTGCTAATGTTGCTGCTTTTCTTTTACAGGAGTAATTGATGCCCACATGTACGATCTCGATGAAATCATCTCTTACGGAGACATCCGCTGACTCGGCCGTTCTCAGAACCGGGAATTTACAAACGCCGAGTGTGCCGAAATTATGAGTCGCTTCGACGCATATAACGGTCAACTGCTTCCCCGGCGTTCCTCTCTCTTGAAGCTCGTCGTGGGAGCCATCTGGGAAGCGCTTCCCTTATTCTGCACTGGTGTGCCGCTTGGAGCATTGGATGCCTCTGAGGATAAGGTGCACTCGGTGTATCTGATGAACTTAATCTCAAAGAGACGGCGAGACAATCTTGTCGATCTCTTGCACAGGCCTTTAAACAGTCCACCATTCTTGCTGCCTATCGGAGGGTGGAGGACATCAGTGGAGATCCCGACGCCCGTGCTCGTGAAAGGAAGCACACTAGGATGGTTCTCCAGGCTTGGAAAGTCTTGGACAAAGTCACTTTCGAGTTCCTCAATCCATGTTCGGGATTTGAGGTTTTACCGTGGTAATCATCTGGATAATGTCTTTGTTTATTTCTTTATAATTGTAAGAACCTTTTGCAATATGAATGGAAAATTTCTCATTTCAGCTTGTCTTGTTTCGCGTACTAAATCTCTTGCACATGCATGAATGGGTATGTCTCAAACGCTTAATCAGATGCAAATCGGACGTTCTTTCTGTCGCTTTCTCCCTTCTTTTATTATCAGCATGTTGTCTTAATAAATATGGTTGACAGATAATAGAGTAAGCATCTTGGTTTCTTCAAGAGATAGCGATGGCTTATGCCGCAGGTTCAGATTTGCTGTCTAAGACTTTTCAACTCTATGAACCGTGAAGGTCTCATAGAGACTTTTCTCCCTACGGATCGAGAGGATCTCGTAAGTGGATTTTCTCCTTAGGAATCGTGAGGATTCCTGAGTGCGTTTTCTCTTATAAGTCGTAAGGATCTTATAAAAGAATTTTTCCTTCTTACGAGTTGAGAGAACTCGAAAGCGGTTGTTTCCCTCTTTGTCGATATCCAACTTTGGAGAGTGAGACCCGTGAATAGTATGCAAGGGACCGTTTTAGACCAACTTGCAGGGTCCCAGTGCTTAGGAAACAAGTTTTTTAATCCCTGTTGCCTAAGACTTTATTTTGCAAGTCGATACGAATCGGGAAGTCCTCGCGAAGACACTAATTTCCTCACGAGTCGAGACGAATCGAGCAGCTCTCGTCAAGGAAACTAATTTCCCTGAGTTGAAGTATTTTGCCGAGGACGCTGGTTTCCTCGAGGTTGAAACGAATCGAAGTATTCCTGCAAAGACACTGGTTTCTCTGCGGGCCGACGCGAATCAGGAAGCTCTCATCAAGGACGCTAGTTTCTCTGAATTGAGGTATTGGCCAAGGATACTGGTTTCCCTGGGGTTGAAACGAGTCGAGGTATTCCTACAAAGACGCTAGTTTCTCTGCGGGTCGACGCGAATCAAGATGTTCTCGTCAAGGACACTGGTTTCCCTGAGTCGAAGTATTTTGCCAAGGACACTGATTTCCTCGAGGTTGAAACAAATCGGAGTATTCCTGCAAAGACACTGGTTTCTCTGCGGGCCGACGCGAATCAGGAAGCTCTCATCAAGGACGCTAGTTTCCCTGAGTTGAGATATTTGCCAAGGACACTAGTTTCCCTGGGGTTGAAACGAGTCGAGGTGCTCCATCAAAGACGCTAGTTTCTCTGCGGGTCGACACGAATCAAGATGTTCTCGTCAAGGATACTGGTTTCCCTGAGTCGAAGTATTTTGCCGAGGACACTGGTTTCCTCGAGGTTGAAACGAATCGGAGTATTCCTGCAAAGACACTGGTTTCTCTGCGGGCCGACGCGAATCAGGAAGCTCTCATCAAGGACGCTAGTTTCCCTAAATTGAGGTATTTGCCAAGGACACTGGTTTCCCTGGGGTTGAAACGAGTCGAGGTGTTCCTGCAAAGACGCTAGTTTCTCTGCAGGTCGACACGAATCAAAATGTTCTCGTCAAGGACACTGGTTTACCCGAGTCGAAGTATTTTGCCGAGGACACTGGTTTCCTCGAGGTTGAAACGAATCGGAGTATTCCTGCAAAGACACTGGTTTCTCTGCGGGCCGACGCGAATCAGGAAGCTCTCATCAAGGACGCTAGTTTCCCTGAATTGAGGTGGTTGCCAAGGACACTGATTTCCCTGGGGGTTGAAATGATCTCCGGTGGTCCTTCAGGTTTTATATAAGTTACCGTCAAAACCGTGAAGTTAGAAATTTGATCTTTGCTTCGTTTGCTGGCACTGCGTCTGCTGTATCGAGACGAATGTTGCGGTTGTCTCTAAGTTGTTGGTGAACCGCCGAGATTTGGCTTCGCTTCCTAGCGGAGCCTGTTGGGAAGGTATGGTTCCCTCTTTGTTTGTGCCCTTGGATTGTATACAGGGATCTATGTGATCTCACCTGCAGGGCAAAAGTTTCATCATTTTTTATACTATTGCTTTATTTCCGCGATGCTCTATCATTTCGGCTTTTATATCGCGAAGGTCACGATTGCCCAATCGTTTCGGCTATTTTCCGCAGTGCCCAATCATTTCGGCTATTTATTTTATTTTTACTCGCTGCTTTTTATTGCGAGTTGCCCAATCATTTCGGCTATTTTGTATGCATACATTTTTACTTGCTACTTTTTATTGCAAGTTACCCCATTATTTTGGCTATTTTGTATGCATGTGCGGCTTGCTGGCTTTTCGCCGTAAGCCTGGAATTAGACACCGATTTCGGCATCAACACCGCTACAACTGGGATGTTTCCAGGAGCGAATCATCATTTGCCTTTGCCGATGTTGAACAAAGGTGGCCTAGCGAACAGGGTTAGGGTCCTGTCAACTAAGGCTTTTGACTTCATGAGCCGTAAGGGTCTCACAAAGGTATTTCTCCCTACAAGTCGTGAGGATCTCGTAGGTGTGTTTTCTCCTTAGGAATCATTAGGATTCCTAAGTGCATGTTCCTCTGTAAGTCGTAAGGATCCTACAAGAGGGTTTTCTCCTTGTAAGTCGAAAGGACTTACAAGGGTCATTCACCATGCGAACATATCCCCAGTCACAGATGGGACTTGGTTAGGGAAATGTTTATTCACGCCCGTGGATTGTATACAAGGGTCAGTATTGAACCACTTGTAGGGCAATATCGAAAGTTGTGGGGGTTGCTTAAGCACAGGTTTAGGTCTCTGTAACATAAGACTTTCAAATCTTATGAGCCGTGAGGGTCCCATAAGAGAGTTCTCCTTACGAGTCGTGAGGATCTCGCAAGTGTATTTTCTCCTTAGGAATCGTGGGGATCCCTAAGTGTGTTTCTCCCTTGTGAATCGTAAGGATATCACGCGGGTGGTTTCTCCTTACAAGGTCGAGAGGACCCTGTAAGTGTCTTTTAACGACGTTGCGCCCTTCCGGGTTTTCACAAACACTCGTCGGTAGCCCTGCTGTTTTTACTCACGGAGCCCTTTCGGGTTTTCATCCGTGCCCTTTTTGTTTATGGACATACCGTTTTTTTATTATTTTTTTATTCTCTTTTTCCTAACGAGGTTGCGCCCTTTCAGGTTTTCACAAACACTCGCCGGTAGCCCTGCTGTTTTTACTCACGGAGCCCTTTCGGGTTTTCATCCGTGCCCATTTTGCTTATGGACATACCGTTTATTTTTATTATTATTATTTTTTATTTTTCTTTTATTTATTTTTTTTATATCGGCTTTGTGATGTTCCAATCCACCGTAGTTTATCGACATCTCGGTCAACAACTAGTTTTAGGACATAGTGGTCCGTCATTAGTTTAAGGACGTTTCGGTCCGTCATTAGTTTAAGGAAGTTTCGGTCCGTTGCTGAAGAAGGCCGATTACTACTTATAGAGTTTGGGCTTAGGAAGATAGCGAGAGGACATAGTCGTCGTCATCTATCATTGACGTAGGCTGTGGCTCATTAAGCGTAGTATTTCTTCAGGAAGCGACCATTTATTGGCCTGAAAGGCCTTTCACCGTGCATATCCATGAGTAGATAGGCTCCACCCTGGTTGACCTTGTCTATGATGTACGGGCCTTCATAGTTCAGCTCGAATTTTCCCCGCTTAGCGCCACCGGGGATCATAGGTCTTTTGACCACTAGCACGAGTTCGCCTTGGCGGAATGTCCTCGGCCGGGTCAATATTTCATATGAGCGCGTCATCTTTGCTTTATAAGCCTCCAGATTTTGTTGCGCTATGAGCCGGGTTTCATCAAGGGCATCAAGCTCCTCAAGCCGAAGGTGACCATTTTCTTTATCCGTCAGCTCGTAGTGGACTGCCACTCGTAAAGAGGGTAACTCTATCTCGAGGGGGAGTACTGCTTCTGTACCGAATACCAACGCGTACGGCGTTGTGCTCGTGGCCGTCTTGAACGTAGTTCGATACGCCTAGAGAGCTTCTTGCAGTCTCTCGTGCCAGTCTTTCTTATTTCGTGACACCGTCTTCTTTATGATCTTCGTCAAGGTCTTGTTGAAAGCCTCAGCTAAACCGTTAGCTCGGGGATTATAAACCGAGGAATACCTCCAGTCTATATTATGCTGTTGCGTGAAGCGACTGATCTTATGGCTTCTGTAGGCTGGCCCGTTATCGGAGATGATCAATCGCGGAGTTCCAAACCAATAAATGACGTGCGTCTTGAAAAAATGGAGGATATTCTCTGTCTTCACTTCCCTTAACGGTACTGCTTCTGCCCATTTGGGGAAGTAGTCAGTCGTCGCCAGGATGAAACGATGTCCCCTGGACGATACTGGTTCGATGGAGCCGACTATGTCAGTTGCCCACATCTCGAACGTCCAGCTAGCCACTGTCGGATGTAGTGGATTTGGATGCTGGTGGATGAAGTCCCCATTGATTTGGCATGAGTGGCATTGCTTCGCATATTCGAGGCAGTCCTGAATCATCGTGGGCCAGTAGTAACCCATCCGTTTTATCTTCAAATTCATCTTCGGGCCTGCTTGGTGAGAACCGCAGAGCCCGTCGTGAACTTCCTGAATGACTCTTCTCGCCTCGTCAGGTCCCAGGCATCTCAGCCACAAAGAATCAAATAACCTCTTGTACAGGGTATCATTGACGAAGACGAAAGACAAAGCTCGTTTCATAAGCTGATGTCTTGAGGACGCATCTTCGGGCGTTCGACGGTATTTGAAGTAGTCTATAAAGACTTCTCTCCAATCCTCAGCCTTTTCCCGGTCTTTTATTTGCAGGGTCGTTTGCCCAGTCATTCCCTTTTCTTCGGATGATTCCGGAGATATTTTTGCGGGGGCAAGCACCCGACGGATTTGTACCACGATTCTGAAGTCATCGAGGTTCTCATCAGCCAGTTCCTTAGCGAGCTTGGCTAACGCGTCCGCCTTGCTATTCTCTGCACGCGGTATGTTTTCTAAAGTGTAGGAAGGAATTTGGGTCAACAGTTGTTGCACCTTTTCGCCGTACTTCACCAGTTCTGGCTTGCATGTCTGGTAGTCGCCATTTACTTGACTAACGACCAGTTGCGAATCTCCATATATGAGGAGGTTTTCAATTCCCATGTCGATGGCGATCTCAAGGCCTGCTATTAAAGCTTCGTATTCGGCTTCATTGTTTGTCCTCGGCTCTGTTAAGGAGAAAGCAAAGCGCATTATCCCTCCTTGTGGAGTTATGAAGATGACGCCTCCCCCCGATTTGATTATAGGGGTGCTTTGTTTGCGCTTCTTCATGGAGGATGCTCCATCGAAATAAAGCTCCCATCGGCTATCACCACCGTAGATCGCGTCAAACGTATGTTCGTCTGGCAGATCGCAATTCAGAGGAGAATCGGCAGGTATCGGATGTTCAGCGAGGAAGTCGGCAATGGCCTGGCCTTTCACTGCCTTGAGAGGCTGATAGGTTATCGAGAACTCCATCAAAAGTAGGGCCCATTTAGCGTGTCGCCCCGTCAATATGGCCTTCGACATCAAATATTTAAGGGGGTCCACCTTCGAAATGAGACGGACTTCATGCACCAACGCATAGTGCCTGAGTTTCGTTATCGCAAAGATCAACGCCAGGCAGTGTTTTTCAATGGGGGGATAGTTGCTTTCTGCCCCCAGTAGAACTCGACTTAAGTAGTAGAGTGCTCTTTCTTTCCCTTGATCGTTCTCTTGCGCCCATAATACACCTAAGGAACCTTCGAGGGCGGTTGTATAAAGAATGAGGGGTTTTCCTTTGACCGGAGCAGCCAACACTGGCGGGTTCTGCAGGTATTGCTTGATCTCGTCTAGCGCGCTTTAGCATTTTTGGTCCCAAGCGAACGGGGTTCCCTTCTTCATCAGGTGGCTGTAAGGACGGCACTTGCCTGAAAGGTTGGCTATAAATCGCCGTATATACGCGAGCTTTCCTTGGAGAGACCGCAGTTGTTTGAGAGTCCTTGGCGGAGGCATTTCCATGATCGCCGTGATCTTTGACGAATCTATTTCGATACATCGGTGTCGGACGATGAATCCTAGGAATTTGCCTGAGGAAACTCCGAATGCGCACTTGAGAGGGTTCATCTTCAAGTTGTATTGTCGAAGGCGTTGAAATACGGTCTTCAGATGCTCGAGATATTCCTCGTATAATCTGCTTTTTACCACGAGGTCGTCGATATAGCACTCGACGATTTCATGTATGAGGTCATCGAAGATCTTCGTCATGGCCCTCTGATAGGTGACACCGGCGTTCTTTAAACCGAAGGGCATCACCTTGTAGCAGAATATACCTAGCGGAGTCCTGAAGGCGGTGTGCTTCTGGTCTTCGGGATGCATCTTTATCTGATTATACCCTGATGAGCCGTCCATGAAGGAGAAAACCTCGTGAGTGGATGTATTGTCTATCATCAATTCGGTGACTGGCACTGGGAAATCGTCCTTCGGGCAAGCTTTATTGAGATCCCGGAAGTCCACGCATATGCGCACCGTCCCATTTTTCTTCATCACCGGGACGATGTTGGCGATCCATTCGGGATACCGAACCTCCTGGATGAAGCCAGAGTCGATCAGCTTCTTAACTTCAGCATTGATACTCATCTCAAGCTCGAGCCGCATTCTTCTTGGCGCCTGTTTGACCGGCTTGACGTCCGGAGATATCGCCAATTTGTGCACAGAAATTTCTGGATCTAGTCCCGGCATTTCAGGAATAGTTCCATGCGAAGCAATCTCTATACTGCATAAGCACATCTTTTAACGCAGCCACCCTTTCTTCGGATAGCAGCTCGCTGACGAATGTCGGTCGCGGGTCATTCGCCGTCCCCAACTCAATTTTCTTGAGGTTATCTGCGGTAGTATGTATTCCATCCTCCAGCTCTTTTGGTGCTGGTGGAAATTCTGAGATCACCTCATCGTTGTTGTTTTCGAAGCACCAGGGAAGGTCATCCATATTCTCGGGCTCTTCTTTTGATATTGTTATCATGTGACAAGCACGAGCTCGCTTCCAAGATCGATGTGTATTTAGTTCTATTCCCGTGGCTTTGGGCTCATGTTTCTGTGGCGGTGTTACCCTCCAACTGTTAGATAGAGCGAACTTGCCAAACTGATACTGATCTTTGACCCAATTCTTGAAGGTGAAGCAATCTTCTAGAGTGTGTCCTATTACCCTGTGATAAGAGCAATAGTTTGGGTGTGAGACTTCGCCTACTTGTTCGGGATGTTTAGACTCCGGCAGTGTAAGCATCTGGTATTTTATAGCTCGGTCAAGTATCTTCCTCGTCTTGTCCCGAGGAAAAGAGTATGCTCGACTCATCTTCTTTACAAGGGACAGATCTGGACCGCTCGATTCCCGCTTGCGTGGCTTCTTAGTCCCGCTTTGTTGCTGTCGAGCGCCTTTTTCGCTTTTCGACCTATTTCTGCCTCTGCGTCGAGCCTTTTTTATAACAGGTTGACAAGGAGCGGCACTTTCATCTTTCGCGGCCTGTTGGAGGAGGCGTTGTGTTTTGGCTTTCTCATAGATGGCCATTTCGCGGTTGTGGTCGTCTCGGACTTTTTGACCAGCTTCCCTTATAAGCCTGTTCATTTGTTTTTCGGACGACGGACTGGGCACTTTTGCATCAGGAACTTTTACTGGTTCAGGATTAGTGTCCTCCCATTGAGCATCCGCTTCTTCATTGAAGTCATACACAACGTAACAGTCGCGGATTAGCTCTCGTTTCTTGGACCGAATGTATCCAAGTCCGATTGTTTCCATCCTCCCACTAGGCAACTTGTGCTGAGTTCCAGGGACGTTCCAGACCCTGTCATAGAATTTGGCTTTTCGAGCGGTCTGTTTGAAGGATATCCCCTGGCGCTTCAGCAGCCTCTTCAAGCCTTCTGTATAATATCTGGGCAGACGGATGGGCTGAAGCCTGTCAAGTGTAGGATCCGCACCGTGCCAGATTTCTTTCTCCACTTTGGTTTCTTCAGAGCGGTAGAATAGAATTGCCTTTTCGCCTTCTCGCCTGGGAGGGACATAGAACGTCCGTAGCTCCTCTATACTGTAGGTATTGAGCGCATCCAGTTCTTTATGATATTTAAGTAGAACCATGGCAACTTGTAGACTTTTCTCTTCGTCAGCAGATGTTTGTATTGAAGGCCGAGCAGAGAATATAGCATGGACTTCATCTTCCGAGTCACTGCCAAAGATCAACGTAGGAGCGGAAAGGTACGACCGAGAGGCTTAACAGAACTACCAGTGATTGTCGCATGGTTAATGCCGGGGGGTCGAAAGTTCTCACGTTCGGGAGCGACTCTGACGAGGAAATGGCTCTTAGCCCCCTCTTAGGAAGGTCCGCAAGAACTGTTCCACCGGGCGTGCCAGAATCTGTTCCCCTCCGAACGGCGGCCAAGACAGGGACGTCTTGCCTGAGATTCAGAGCAGATGCTAGTGGGTTTTACCCGTCCACCTCTTCGAAGATGCCAAGTTGATTTATGGCACCGTGTATCGGAGGTTTAGACGGATGAGGCCGATGTAGCAGACTTCGTCAGATTCCCCCTCGCTTGAGGGGTTTTTGATTGTGGGGACGCTCTTCCCTGCAGGCGCAAGCCCCTGCAGTTAATTACGCTACCGCATCGCGGTAACAACTTTCTCCTTCTCCAAAATTTCACTTCGTGTCATGTGTGTTTGTTTTGTTTGTGGTTGCCCGTGGATTGTATACGGAGACTAAGTGATGCCGTCGTCCGTAGGACGTGGATTAGTCCAAACCCGTATTTACTTAGATTATGATATGGATATAGTTTGATGGATTTGTACGAGGGATCATGCCATATTTAAGATGATATAGATATAGAGATACGATGAGATGCTATACGAGAAATTATACGCATTGGAAATGATGAGATTCATGTGCCGAATAACGGCCAAGTTCCTTTTGACTCGTAGAGTTAGGTTTTATTCCGTTTTAGTATGTAATACTTGTGTGAGCTATATTCTTTTAAAAACTACGATTCGTTTCTCTTTTAAATGATAAAATATAAGGACGCGGTGCCAATTTCCAAAACGAATATCTATTTTAATCTAAGGCAGCTTCCCTATCTTAAAACCAACGTTTTGTTCCCTTTTCAAACATAATGGTATAGCTCATAGTAAGTAATTACAGTTATCAGTTACGCTTAGATTTATTTTACACGTTCGCGTTATATTTATCAATGTTATACGTTACCGTGATACGAACACTCTGATAGAACACTGCACAACTACCAATGAGTACTATATTGCACAAGCACGTATACTTATATTACACTACACCTCATTGGTACTGCCATGTCACTGTAGGACCGTTATGATATATTGCAAATGTAGATATCAATATGAGTAGGCTATTACACTTTTAGAACACTTGCACAAATACTAATGATTGTCATGTTGCACGAGCACAGACGCGTATGCTACACTACACATCATTAGTAGTGCCATGACACAGTAGGATTGATATCATTATACCTATATGATTTAATTAAGAAGTCGTTCCCTATTTCCTGTTGTAATTACGAATATCAGTATTATAGATGTTGTATTTGATTCTTATGGATTATTTTGGATATTTAATCATGATGATATATATCAGTGGTATGGGACGCTGTTATATATGTGTATATATAATATATCATCAGAATGGTCTATGTAAGTATTCTCATTTTTTACTTGATATTTCTGGATATGATGAGTTGGAGTCCACCATGAGTTTTATGTTTTCTGAGTTTTATTCCGAACCGAGTGGGGTAGCTATACGGTTTCGGATGTATGACTTATCCGTACTGAGTGGGATAGCTATACAGCGGGATACATGGTGGATCCGGTTCGAGACCGAGGGGCAGGATAGCCTCATTATAGGCGGGGAGCCTAACGAGGATACTCGATACCGGAGATAGAGATGAACACGGCAGATATCCAGGGGATACTGACCAGGGTTCGATGGGCACGGCGGATATCCAGGGGATACCGACCGGGCCAGGGATATCGGGTGGCGATCATCTGTTGAGATGGTGTCGACGGTATCTGTATTTACGTGTCGATGCCGGACACGAGAGATTTCTGATTTCGATGTCGATGCTAGACATCCATGTATATATTGATATGATTGTTATCATGAGATACACAGTTAGATATCATTTATTGGATTCGACTAGGACTGATCCGGAGGATAGTACCTATATATGTATTCTACTTGGGATTGCATGACAGTTAGTGTTGCATTATGATACATACGCATATCATATTATATTTGTACAGATTTTGGTAGTACTATACTTATGACCAAGGCATCGTCGTGCATTTCGATTTCTACCTTTAGATGTACTTCTATTCACTGAGTTGGCAACTCATCCCCGTTGTGCCACAGTTTCTTGCAGGTTTCACCGCTTGGATTATCAACGGCTTGGGCACACATTCTTTTCGGTGATTGATTGGTAAGTGGGTTATTATTGTATCGTACTCACTTTTGATTACTCATATATTCTTGCATCTAGTGGAAACTCCATCAACTTAGAAATGATATATTGTGAACTTAGAAGCGAGACATAGAATTGTGAGGTCGCACTCTTTAGAGTCGACTTCTGATATAGATTGTTTGGCTGCTCCATCGTTTGGACGTGAAAGCTAGCTCCCGTTGGGATGCTATTTTACTGTTGTAGTTGTATCGGGTTTTTATATAAAATTTCCAAAGGAGGTGTTGTCAAATTTCAAAACGTCATAGATGCTTTTCAAACATACTTAGTTAAATTTAAATGTTATTTAGACTGATTCTATCTGATGACTATTTTTACTCACCTCCAATAATTTAAAAAGGGTTTAGATTCCGGGTTTCGGCTTACTTGAACCACGTCGACGTCTTTAGATGTCGCGTGATTTAAGTGCCGGTCATGTGCCACATTGGGTCGTGACATTTTGCAAGCTTAAGGTTAGAATCAATTTAGTGTTGATGTTGCTAAGTTTTAGATATGGTATTTTGTTATCAAGTTGCTTGACAAACTTCTTGGTTTCTTATACCCTATACTATCACAAGCCACTTAGCAAACTTAACACTAAAACTACTTGCTCTCACATAGTAATTTGTGTATTTGATGTTGTTGTATGCTTGCTAACCCTTGTGCTTAGTGTTGATACTTCAAGCTTGGACATACAAACGGTAAATGAGACAATACGGATTCATTTCGTGTCTTGTGTCGAACTTTGATATTTTGATGATTTGAGCATCACAACCGCATTGACAATCATGCTTCACGTCGGGATCAACATAAGGACGGACAACTCATGATCAAGGGAGCGTCAAAGAAATCGCCGCGATTCAACCATCTGAACCAAAGCCACGTCCACTTTCTTTTAACTTAGTTCTATATTTTGTATTTTCTAATTTTGTGACACAACCCAAATTCTTTTATTCTTGAACCTTAAGCAACAACCCCTAATCATCAATTCCCTGTGGATCGACCCGTACTTGCCGGCTCGCTACAACACGCCGTGCACTTGCGGTTTATAAATTTTAAAACGAGATCGAGCTTGCGTGCGCAATATTTCCAAAACCGATTCTTTTCAAAACCTACACATTGGTGCGCAGATAAGGTCCCAACACTGCCCTATTTATGACTTGGACGGTCGTTGCTGCCCTATTTGTGACTTGGACGGTCGTTGCTTCCATTTTTGCGACTTGGACTGTCGGTGCTGCCCTTTTTGCGACTTGGACGGTCGGTGCTGCCCTTTTTGCGACTTGGACGGTCGGTGCTCCCATTTTCGAGACGTGGATGGTCGGTGATTTGATTTTACTTTCTCCGCTTTCTGCGGTGTCGAGACTTGATTTGACTTGCTCCGCTTTCTGCGGTGTCAGGATTTGATTTGACTTGCTCCGCTTTCTGCGGTGTCGGGATTGAAGTTGACTGGCTCCGCTTTCTACGGTGTCAGGGTTGATTTGTTTGATTTGATTTATTTTGGGAGTTCCCTACCCATCCAGCAGGACTTTTGATCTTGGAAGCACTACCAGGTGGGACATTAATTTGATCTGTTTGATTTCTGCCTTATTTGGCGGGACTTTTGAATTTGAGAGGAACTTGAAATTTGGATTTTGTTTGGCATCAGCATTGCTGCACTGGAATAATGACAGGAGCAACTCATCATTTGCCCGGGAGGACTTGGGATTTGGTTTTTGGGTTGGCATCAGCATTGCTGCACTGGAATAATGCCAGGAGCAACTCATCATTTTCCCTGGGAGGACTTGGGATTTGGTTTTTGGGTCGGTATCAGCACCGCTAACACTGAAGCGCAGTGCCAGGAGCGACTCATCATTTGCCTTTCCCGTTAGGGAATGATGGCTTAGGAGACAAGTTTAGATCCCTATCACCTAATGCTTTTCAATTTTATGAGCCGTAAGGGTCTCATAAAAGCATTTTGTCCCTACGAGTCGAGAGGATCTCGCAGGTGTATTTCTCCCTAGGAATCGTGGGGATTCCTAAGTGTGTTGCTCTTTTGTGAGTCGTAAGGATCTCATGTGGGGATTTTCTCCCCACAAGGTCGAGAGGACTTTGCGGGTGTATTTCATCTCTTTTCACGAGTTTGTGCCCTTTCGGGTTTTCACAAACTCGCCGGCAGTCCTGCTGTTTTTACTCACGGAGCCCTTTCGAGTTTTCATCTGTGTCCGTTTCTCTTGTGGACATACCGTTTTTTTATCATCGCTGGTGGGACTTTAAATGTAGTCTCACCGGTAGGACTTGGAAGAGATAGGGGTCATTTGTACCTGTGGATTGTATACGGTTTTACAGGATGTATGATCCAGACCGTAGGGCCGGTGTGCTCAATTCTCCTACGACTTGGAGTATTCACGCATAATATTTCTTGAGGTATCGGCCATTGATGGGTGGCATGGGCCTTTCTCCCTCGGCATTTATCAGCTAGTAGGATCCTCCATCAAACACTTTCTCGATGACGTATGGTCCTTCCCAGTTTGGCTCGAATTTTCCCTTGGCATGTCGATTGGGGATGATCGGTCTTTTGAGGACCAACACCAATTCGCCTTTCTTAAAAGCATGGAGACGGGTCATCTTATCATAGGCCCGTGGCATTTGGGCTCGGTACAGCTCCAGATTTTGCTGTACTGCGAGCATCTTTTCTTCGAGGGCGTCGAGCTCTTCGAGCCGAAGGAGGACGTTTTCTTCCTCTGTCAACTCGTGTTGGACGACCATTCTTAGGCTTGGAACTTTGACTTCGAGCAGGAGGATTGCTTCCACTCTGAAGAGTAGTGAGTATGGAGTGGACTGAGTTGGAGTGCGGTGCGTGGCACGATATGCCCATAATGTCTCGTGGAGCTTGAGATTCCAGTCTCTCTTGTTAGCTGAGGCATTTTTCCTCAGGAGCTTGTAAAGAGTTTTATTGAAGGTTTCGACTAGACCATTGGCTCTTGGATTATAGATGGAGGAATATCTCCAGTCTATCTTATGCTGAGTAGCGAACTTTAAGACTTTGAAGCTCTTGAAAGAAGGCCCGTTGTCAGATATGATTCTTCTCGGTGTACCGAAGCGATATAGAATATTATGCCGGAAGAACGTCAAAATATCTTCTGTCTTGACTTCTTTTAGCGGGAAAACTTCAGCTCACCTGAAGAAGTAGTCAGTTGCGGCTAATATGAACCGGTGGCCTTTAGATGATGGAGGATCAATTGGACCAACTATGTCGGTGCCCCAAACTTCGAAGGGCCATGACGCCACTGTAGGATGCAGCGGATTGGGATGCTTGTGAACGAAGTCACCGTGAATTTAGCAAAGATGACACTTCTTTGCAGGCTCTTCACAATCCCTTATCATGGTAGGCCGGTAATATCCAAGCCGTTTGATTTGAAACCGCATTTTTGGGCCGGATTGGTGAGCTCCGCAGATGCTGAGTGAACTTCTTTCATGACTTTTTGGGCTTCGGCCGATGACAGATATCCGAGCCAGAGTTGGTCATATGATCTGCGGTATAGCGTATTATTTACAAACACGTATCGAAGAGTTCTCTTCTTCAGCTGAATCCCCGCAGATTTTCCTTCGGGCAGTTTGTCGTATCGGAGGTACTCTATGAAGGGTTCTCTCCAATCAGACTCATCTTGGATGATCAGAGCTTCTTCGGCAGGATTGTTCTCTTGTTCTACGCTTCCCTTTTCACTCAAAGAGACCGGAGGTAGAATTTGCCGGCTTCTGACTGTTATCAGAATTTCATCCACGTCGGGATCAGCCAGCTCCTTTACTAAGCGAGCGAGTACGTCAGCTTTTCCATTCAACGCCCTAGGAACTCTCATCAGTTCAATATGGGTGAACCGTTTCATAAGCTCCACCACCCGGCTTCTGTACCAAGCTACCTCGGGTTTGTATATCTTATAGTCGCCGCTTACTTGGTTGACAACAAGCTGGGAATCACCGTAGACTCGTAGCCGAAAGATTTCCATTTCTATGGCGAGCTCTAGACCAGCTTTCAAAGCCTCGTACTCAGCCTCGTTGTTTGTGCGAGGCTCGGTGAGAGCAAAAGAACGCTGTAGGGTTCCCATCGATGGCATGATGAACACCAATCCTATCCCTGCTTTTATTTGTGGGACGCTTGATTTGCTGGAGGTCCTAAACTAAAGGCCAAACATGCCTCACGTGTTAAACACGTGAGCGCTCATATGCAAACCATATGAGCGCTGAAAATAAACTGGCCAAAACCCTCGCTAAGGGTTGCGTGTTAAACACGTGAGTCCTCCTGCCACATTCTTTGGCAGCGCTCACATGGAAAGCATGTGAGCACTCCAATCTTAAAATACTCGCATCTGATTCTGTGTGATAGAATTAAATTCTATTTGGGAAAAAATTTTCCTGATCTTTCTAATATGAAAAGATTTTTCTCTAACAGGGAATCTTGGATTTAAAATCCAATTGTGATAAAATATCACCAAAAGAACCATCTGATAGAATAAATTTCTATGTGGGAAATATTTTCTTGATTTTTCTCAAACTAGAAAGATCTTCTCTGTTAAACAGAGGACCCTTGGATCAAGGATCCAACAGTGATTATAAAATCACCCACCGATCATCTGATAGAATAAAATTCTATTTTAGGAAAAATATTTCCTAATCTTGTTAAATAAACAAGAACACTTCTCTGTTAAACAGAGAGCCTTTTGATTAAAAATCCAATGGTGAATAAAATTCACCAAGTGATCTAAGAGATCATTTTGGATTGATTATGAAATCAATCATGATCTCTTAATCAAAGATTTTCTTAACAAGTTGATCTTTTCTCTTCTCCTATAAATAGATAGAGAAGAAAGAAGGGGGACAAACGGAGAAAAAAGAGAGAGAATATACAGAGAGAACTTCCTATAAGCTTTTAAAGAATACAGTGAGCCATTGATAGAAAAAAGAATTTAATTCTCAAAGAAGACTCGCCTCGTTGAAACCCTAGGTAAAGAAACACAAAGATCATATTATTTCTCCTTTGCCTCTCTAAGGGTTTAACCCTTCATATAAGAACTCAGTTCTTTCTCTGGTTGAGATTTGCAGCAGCAGATCTCTCAACAAGTTGATAATTTAATTCTCATCAGGAAGATTCTGTTCTGCAGATTCAAAACTTAGGGGAAAAGAACTAAGTTAAAAAGAAAGAACAGGAACATATGGGAATTTAATTCCTCTAAAAATTAGGGTTTAATCCTACATAAAGAACTTGGTTCTTAGAAAAGTGAAAAAGAACTTAGTTCTTCAATACAAACGATAATGATGGTCCAAGATCTTCAAAACTGAAATCTTGATGATCATCAATGACTAAAAAAATGTCATTAACAGAGATCAATATCTCTAAGAAAACACAAGAACAACTTGGTGACTCGATTAGTGCTTAGCACTATTTTGAAGCCTCACGCATTTCCCACGAGAAGCGCTTAAAAAAACAAAAAGAACAGCCAAAACTGCCTCACGTGGGCACCTAAAGAGGAAAAAAAACTTCTTTTTCAATTAGGCAGCCGCTCCAAATAGAAGCAGTCACGTGAAATGCACGTGAGATCTATCCAAGTGTTTAGCACTTCTGTAAAAAAAGGGAAACGAACAAATAAAGCCCAAAACCCAGCACTCACGTGCTTCCCACGTGAGTATCATTTAGAGTGCCATCACTCCATGATTAGTCAAAAATGACTAAAAACGCTCACATCTGAACACCTCACGTGTTTCACACGTGAGTACCATAGGACTCTAGTGCCTAGCACTAATCTATCACCCCACATATTTCACACATGAGCGCTGTATATCCCAGTGCTCAGCGCTGTTGGGTAATTATGGAAACTTAATCTCAGCCCAAAATTGGCTAAGTTTCCTGAGGTCAAACCTTTTTGTTTTTAAATCAATCGAGCCCATATGCTCTTGATTTTCAAGGTCTCAAATATGACCAAATTTTTTTAAGTCCACAACAACCCATTTTCCTCAAATACGGGATTTGGTTTAAGGGTACATCACTTCACACCTCTGATACATGTCGTTGTAATTCCTCAACATCTTCAGAGAGGTGGCTGGTCCAGACGACCAACAACTTCTTTCGTTGATGCGCTTCCAAATTAACGTGCACGCCTCAAATCAGATCGTGCTCCAAATTGGGCACATTCCATATCACTATTGTTCATTTTGTCACGTAACAAATACATGTGCGTGCAAGATGGATAATGGACCGAAATGTATTTAAACTAATATTCACCCCCAAATACGGTATTAAAGGACCGAAACGTCCTTAAACTAACACTTCGTCTCAAATATGGTGATAATGGACCGTGATGTCCTTAAACTAAAATAATTGAGCCCGAACGTTCATACGTTTTGAGTCGATCTTAATCTCAAACCAGATTAACGATCCTTAAATGAACCCAAACCCAAATCTAAAAATATATAGATTTAGACTAATCCATGCCCTACGGGCGACGACATAAACTAGTCTCCATATACAATCCACGGGCTAACAAAAAAAACAAAAACACACACGACATGAAGTGAACTTCCGGAGCAGGAGAAAGTGGTTATCGCGATCCGGTAACGTAATTAACTGCAGGGGTTTGCGCCTGCAGGGAAGAGCGTCCCCACAATCAAAAACCCCTCATAAACGAAGGGGAATCTGATAAAGTCTGCTACAACGGATCCGTCCAAACCTTCGATATACGGTGCCATAAATCAACTTGGCATCTTCGGAGAGGTGGACGAATAAATCCAAATAGCATCCGCCACCAGAATTCAGGCGAGACGTCCCAACGTCCCGGTCCGTCTTCTGGCGGTGAACAGGAGACTATCTGCTCTTTCATTTCCTCTGACATGTAGGTCGGCCTTGGATTATCGGGCGTTCCCAAATCAACCTCGGTTGGCTCATCGAAGGTTGCTTGTCCCCCATCTTCGAACTCTTGAGGGGCTTCTTCTGGCTTGACTAGCTCGTCTTCATCACTTGACTCTTCGCTGGCTTCACCAATATGAATCATGTAACATGCCTTGGCATCAGGTTGAATGAAACTTATGCCCCGTCTATCTGGGATTCGTCCATCGATGAGTGCTCGGACCTGAGGCGGGTGCCATAGCCCCTCATAAAACTTCGTTTCGGAGTCTATTTGATTTAACCGACATCCGCACTTTTTAAAATATTCCCACATCTCAGGCGCATAATATCTGGGGTTTAGGACGGCTCTTATGCCTCTTTCATAGGGAAGGCACGTGACAGACAAATCGTCTAGGTGCACGACAGGACTTGACTCATAAAACAGGATTACCTTCTGCCCACTCTCTCTTCCGGGAACGTAGAAGGTTTTCAGCTGGTCTACGGTGGAGACTGAAAATGCATCGAGCTCTTTACATATCTGCTCCGGCACCCTTGTGATGGCTAGGGACCCTTCCGTAACTTCGAAGGTTTCTTTTAGCTTCGCTTTTTGCACGAGAGCCTGATCTGCACAGCTGTTGCAAGACGGATCCTCCTCTTCTGATTCTTCAGTGTCACTGCCTAAACGAGAGCGAATTTTGCTGTCAGATGGGCCTTCGATATCAGACTCGTCCGTATCGCTACTAAGATGAGGGCGGTTTTTTATGGACGGATGGACTTCCAACGTCGGACTCATCAGTGTCACTGCCGAAATGCGGACGCACTTGGGGGTTTTTGCTTTTGAAAGTGACAGTTGGCTCAGATTTGCTTTTGAGTTTCGGGGCCGTTCTGTCTTTGGTCAGCTGTGGATCAGCACTTTGGAGGTTCACAAAGTACCGAGAATCTTCATATCGGACTTCATGCACACCGAACGGCTGGATGTCTCCGTCAATGCGTCTTTCTTCTCCATTTTTTGTATACTTCATGCACTGATGGAGAGTTGATGGAACGATGCTGTAATCGTGAAGCCATGACCTTCCTAGGAGAATCTTATAGGACGTGTCGGCGTCGATCACGTATATCTTGGCTTCAGTTTGTAGGTCCCCAAACCTGATCGGCAGAGTTATGGATCTCAGAACTTGCTGGCAATTTTGATTGAAGTCTTGAATGAAAATCCTTTCCCTTGACAGATGTCGGAAGTCCATTGACAAACTCTTCAGAGTCCGCAAGTTCATGATGTTCACAGAGGACCCTGGATCAATCAATATGTGATTAATCCGGTCTCCGTCGCTGTACCCTATCACGTAAAGCAGTCGGTTGTGCTCAGCTGTTCCTAGTAACAGGTCTTCATCTTTAAATGTGACCGCGACTGTATACAGAGTGTAATGGGCTTCTTTCATATCAATTTCTGCAAAGCGAGCCTGGTACCGCTCGGGGTTTTGTAGAGCGTGAATGAGAACATCTCTAAGCTCCTTAGATAGTACCAAGGCATTGTAGATGCTCAGGAGAGACAGAAGCTTTTGGAGATGAGCCAAGACATTATAGTCCATCGAGGAAGGACTCAAATTTTCATGAGCCGGCTCTCTACCATCTTCTTCATTAGCGACTTGTTTTTCCTTCCTTTTTGGGGCGTTGTCCTGATTTGGCGGTAGAGCCCTGCCGCTTCTGAGCTGGATTTGGTTGGCCTTTGTGGCGAGCTCCTCATCCTCTTCGGGGAAACAGAGCTCCTCCTCAGAGTCGCTGCAAAGATGGATGGCGTAGTAGGTCACTGTTCCCCTCCGAAAGACGGCGCACAAGACTGTGAGGTCCTGACGCTGGGATTCGGGGCAGATGCAATTTGGTTTTATCCGTCCACCTCTCCGAAGATGCCAAGTTGATTTATGGCACCGTGTATCGGAGATTTAGACAGATGCGGCCGATGTAGCAGACTTCGTCAGAGTCCCCCTCGCTTGAGGGGTTTTTGATTGTGGGGACGCTCTTCCCTGCAGGCGCAAGCCCCTGCAGTTAATTACGCTACCGCATCGCGGTAACAATTTTCTCCTTCTCCAGAATTTCACTTCGTGTCGTGGGTGTTTGTTTTGTTTGTGGTTTCCCGTGGATTGTATACGGAGACTGAGTAATGCCGTCGCCCGTAAGACGTGGATTAGTCCAAATCCGTATTTACTTAGATTTGGGTTTGGTATTTTTAGTTTAAGGATGCATTAGCCGTGTTGGGGCTAAGATCAACTTAAACGTTCGTCAAGAATACGTTAGTCCTTTTTGAGACTAAGATCAACTTAACGTGGTGATCCATTTATTATATGGCCGTCAGGACTCGTCATCTCTCTGACGTCGTTGAAGGATTACAACGATAGGTGTCAGAGGAGTTCAGAGATGTACCTTCGAACCAGAGTTGATTTGGAATTTTATAGTCCATTTGAGTGTTTAAGGATACGTTAGCCATGTTTGGGGCTAAGATCAACTTAAACAGGACCGTTTAGATCCGGCAAGAGAGCATTTGGAGGTTCTATTGTTCCAGTTTAGGGACGTAGTGGTCCATGTTCCAGTTTAGGGACATGATGGTCCGTATTCCAGTTTAGGGACGTGGTGGTCTATATTCCAGTTTGAAGACGTGGTGGTCTATATTCCAGTTTAGGGACGTGGTGGTCTATATTCCAGTTTAGGGACGTGGTGGTCCGACATTAGTTTAAGGACGTTTCGGTCCAATATTAGTTTAAGGACGTTTTGGTCCAACATTCCCATTTTGGGACGAATATTAGTTTAAGGACGTTTCGGTCCAATATTAGTTTAAGGACGTTTTGGTCCACGAGTTTAAGGACCCCGTAGTCCACATTAGTTTAAGGACGCTTCGGTCCAATATTAGTTTAAGAACGTTTCGGTCCAACATTCCTATTTTGGGACGAATATTAGTTTAAGGACGTTTCGGTCCAATATTAGTTTAAGGACGTTTCGGTCCAACATTCCCATTTTGGGATGAATATTAGTTTAAGGACGTTTCGGTCCAATATTGATGTGTGTGGTCGTCGAGACCCGTCACCTATCTGACGTCGTTGAAGGATTACAACGATAGGTGTCAGAGGAGCTCGGAGATGTACCCTCGAACCGGATATAAATTGATTTAAGGGAGCAATCTTGCTCAGTCAATTTAATTTGACGACTTACGGCCAAAATTGGGCTAAGTCCAGTTGAAAAATATTCAACACTTTTATTTGTTTCTGGTCTGTTAGACCTGCACTAGGGCTTAGCCCATTTTTAAATAATGCATTGCATTATTTTCTATTTTTTTGTTTGGGCTCTGCCCATAAAAGATGCAAAGCATCAATTTATTCTGGGCTCTACTCATTTATGAATGATGCAAGGCATCTATTTTACTTGGGCTCTGCCCTTTATAAATGATGCAGAGCATCAATCTTATTTGGGCTCTGCCCTTTTATTGCTTTGCAATTTATTCTGGCCTGCTAGGTCTTTTGATTTGTGCCTGGCCCTTTAAGAAATGCATTGCATTTTTCAGGCGCTTTGCGCCACTCAGAGAGTGCAAGCGCTTGTAGTGCTGGCGCTTGTAGTGCTGACACGTGTCGCGCAAGCGCAGTGCGCTGTGCTAATGCGCTGCGCTAATGCGCCGCGCCTGCGCTGCTGACACGTGGCGCGCTCTGGTGGCTTGCGCCAATCCAAGAGCGCAACAGCGCAGTTTGCAAGTGCAAGGCACCATGATTTAAGAATCTTTTAGATTCAAGAACCCATGGTTCATAAAAGTGCAAAACACTATTTTTATTTTGTTTTTTTTATTAAAGATCTATGATCTGTTCATAAGAGAACTTTCTCTTTTTCTAAAGGTCTTTACCTTTTTTGTTCTTGAGGAGTTCTTCAGAGTTCTCTTTCTCTCTCTTTTTTTTAGAAAATGTTCCTCTCCTTGAATTGAGGTCTGGGGTCTCTTTTATAGTGCCCATAAATTAGTTAAAGTTTGTTAAAGAGATCATTCTCTGAGTGATTTGGGGAATTTTCCCCACCGTTGGATCTTTGATCCAAGGGCTTCTGTTTTACAGAAGAAAATCTTCTTGTTTTAACAAGAACAGAAAAGATTTCTTTAGAATTTTAATTCTGTTTGGCGCAAATGCTCCAGAGCGTGACACATGTCACGCAGCGCATAGCGCAGCGCAACTGCGCTGATACGTGTCGCGCAGCGCACAGCGCAGCGCACCTGCGCTGCCACGTGGCGTGCAGCGCAGAGCGCAGGCCAGCTGAAGCGTTGCTTCTTTAATTAAAGTTTGAATTTTAAACAGAGCCTTGCTCTGATTGGGTGCGCTGCCTTGAGCGTTGCGCTCCCTGCGCCAACGAGTCTGATTTTGACACGTGGCACTCTGCGCGCAGCGCAGGGGATCTGAAGCGTTGCTTCATTTATTTTAACTTTAATTTTCAAGACAGAGCTTTGCTCTGATTGGAGGAAAACAGAAGCATTGCTTCTTTTCCACCTTGGGATTTGAACAGAGCTTTGCTCTGATTGGGGTAAACAAATGCCCCCCCACCGTTGCGCTTACGTGGCCTCCTAACGTGAGCGCAGCGGTGGCAGACTCCGAACCGTCGCGCCATCTCTTGGAAGCTGAAAGGGCATTTGATGCCTATAAATAGGACCTTTGGTCCCTTAGATGATTTTCATCTCTAAAATTTTACTTTCAGAACTCAGAGCCCTGCTCTTTATTTTCAAGAACCTCATGAGTTAAACTCTTAAAACTTTTAGGTGAAAATTTTAATTTGGATTAAATTAAATTAAATTAATTTTCATTGATAGAGCCTCGCTCTCAATAGATCCCTGATCTAAAGGAAACCCATTTAGGGTTTCACTTAGCAGAGCTTTGCTCTACAGGTCTTAAAGGGATCTAAAGAGAACTAAATGGGACCCTACTAGGGTTCCATAGAGCTCTGCTCTCTGAAAGATTTTCCTTGGATTTACTTAATTCATTAATAGAGCTTTGCTCCTTCCAAATCATTCAACAGAACTCCTAGGAGTTTTTCATTGATCTTAGAGTTTAACGGTGGCATTTTATTCCTCGGTGTATTATATCGTTTTGCTTAATCAGTCTTTCTGATAATTCTGTTGATCCTCTTTCACAGGAACAATGGACGCCCACATGTATGCTCTTAACGAGATCATCTCTTACGGGGACATCCACCGACTTGGCCGCTCTCAAAATCGAGAGTTCACAAACGAGGAGTGTGCTGAAATAATGAGCCGCTTCGACGCGTACAATGGTCCCCTGCATCCCCGGCGTTCCTCCCTTCTTAAGCTTATCGTGGGAGCCATCTGGGAAGCGCTTCCCCTGTTCTGTTCCGGTGTGCCGCTTAGGGCGTGTTCAGACCATAATATTGCATTATTATATTCCCTATTCTTATATATTTTACAAATAAACGGGTGCTTTTGACGCATGTCTGCTACATGTTACAGGTTACAGGTTCTTGGACAGAAAACAGTGAAAACAATGAAAAGACAATGCAAAAGTGGACTTTGACCAACAAACAGAAGACTCTTGATAAAGCCTACAAAAATATCAGTTTACAAAGAACAAAGGGCAGCGCAAGGTCCAAGATTACAAAGCGAACGGGTAGGAGTCCACTACAATGTTCACTGGAAATCTGGAAGAGAACCAGAACCTAAACTGAGAAAAGATATATAGAAATAAGAAGCCCAAGCCACCAGAAATAAGTCCAAGAAAATGCAAAGCCCAATTCTACTTTTTGGCCGCGGAACCGCGGCCAAACCAGGCCTTGGGCCGCGGTTCCGCGGCGGGCTTAAGAGAACAGTGAATTAATTTTTACCAAATTGTGAGGCGGCTTTGACTAGGTCTTTTCTTAGGGGTATTTTTGTAATTTCAGACATGCGAAACAAATGTAACCCTAGGGTTTCCTATTCTTTATAAATAGGAACTCTAATCATTGTAATTCCTCATGCCTCCCTTCATTAATAAATTTTAGAATTCTTTTGGAGAGCATCGATGCCTCTTTTCAATAAACAAATTCAGATCTGTTCTGTATTATTGCTTGGAGGGAGCCATCAAATTAGTAAGTTAATTTTATTTCTTCGCTTTTAATTCTCTTTTAATTAGTATATATTTTAATCCCCTAATGAGCGAGTAATCTCCTCGCTTGTTAGGGTTAGCCTTAAGGAAAGGTTTGAGAAATGAGATCTCTCACCCCTTTCATGCCATTTCATACCTAAGAATTAGAACTCCATGCATACACGCACAACCGCTCCCTACGGCACCCTACCCCTCGAGGAAACGGTGACACCGTAGTATAAAGGCCCGGTTGCGCGTGTTTTCCATGGAGGTTAGGGTAAATATCGATAAAGGAAGGATAAGAATCTAGAGGAAGAAACATCTTCCCAAAAGATTCTAATCCGCTTTATTGATAATTACCACAACATCTAATAGATCTAAAATAAGGCATTGAAATCGGTGAGGAAACCTTTAATCTCCCAACTTCCCCTAAGCCTAACCCTAGCAAGACTTTAATTTAGATTAATTTAGTTTAGTGATAGATCTAGGTTTTAGATTTAATTAATCCAAACAACATTTGAAATCAACTCGTAAAAACACATTAAGAAAATTACCCATCTCTGTGAATCGACCCGTACTCACCGGCTAGCTGCAAAATGACGCCGTTTCTGATTACGGTTAACAAGTATTTTTGGATTAATCAGGGCGCTGGATGCCGCTGAGGATAAGGTGCACTCGGTGTACCTGTTGAACTTTATCTCAAAGAGACGGCGAGACAGTCTTATCGATCTCTTGCACGAGGTCTTTCAACAGTCTGCCATACTTGCTGCTTATCGGAGAGTGGAAGACATCAGAGGGGACCCTGACGCTTGTGCTCGCGAAAGAAAGCACACTAGGATGGTCCGCGAGGCCTGGAAAGTCATAGATAGGGTCGCTTTCGAGTTCCTCAATCCATGTCCTGGGTTCGAGGTTATACCTTTGTAATAATATTTCTCATTTATTGCTTTATGATTGTAAGAATTCTTGGCAATATTAATGGAAAAGTTTTATCCCAGCTTGTCTTATTTTTCGTTCTGAGTCTTTTGCCTATGCATGAATGAGTGTGTCTCGAACGCTTGATCAAACGTAAATTGGATGCTCCTTCTGTTGCTTTCTCCTTTCTCTTATTATTGGCATGCTGTCTTGATAAACATAGTTGACAGATAATGGCGTAGGCATCTTAGTTTCTTCAAGAGATAGCGATGGCTTAAGCCGCAGGTTCAGATCTGTCGCCTAAGACTTTTCAACTCTATGAGCCGTGAGGGTCTCATAGAGATTTTTCCCCCTACGGATCGAGAGGATCTCGTAGGTGGATTTTCTCCTTAGGAATCGTGAGGATTCCTAAGTGTGTTTTCTCTTATAGGTCATAAGGATCCTATAAGAGAATTTTTCCCTCTTACGAGTCGAGAGGACCCGTAAGCGGTTGTTTCCCTCCTTGTCGAAGTTCGATGTTGGAGAGTGAGACCCATGGATGGTATGCAAGAGACCGTTTTGGGCCAACTTGCGGGGTCCCAGTGCTTAGGAAACAGGCTTCTTTTATGCCCACTGCCTAAGGCTTTATCTCACGAGTCGAGCCACCTCAACAATTTTTTACAAGTCGAGACGAATCGAGCGTTTCTCGCAAGAACATCTTAACGTCGCATTTAACCTCTGCTCTTTACGACAGAAGCCCGTTAAGGTTGGTAGTACTTAGGGTTTTGGCCATCGTACCGTCGCATAAGCTGATATAGTCCTCGATAAGCAATCGAGCTGTTCGAGTAGCCCTGCGACTACCGTGTCTCTGATCCCTTCGGGGGCTGGATAAGACGTCTTCAAGCAATCTTCCTAGGCAGTTTGACCGTCGGAAGAACAAGTGTTAGGAATTTGCCATGCCGCTTTTAACTTGAGGTTAGGCTCATTTTGGAGAGCCCCGATGAGTCATATCCACTCCGCGCTGGTGTGGGATGATCTCCGATAGTCTTTCAGGTTTTATGTGAGTTGCCGTCAGGACCCTGAAGCTAGGAATTTGGCCTTTGCTTCGTTTGCTGGCATCGCATTTGTTGTATCGAGACGAATGTCGCGGTGGGAACTAGGGATTTCGCCGTGGCTCCATTTGTTTGATGATGTTGCGTCTGCTGTGTCGAGACGAACGTCGAAGTGGTGACCATTCCGCACTGATGTAAGACGATCTCCGGTTGTCTTTCAGGCTTTATATGACTCGCCGTTAAGACCCTGAAGCTAGGAATTTGGCCTTTGCTTCATTTGTTGGCATTGCATCTACTGTATCGAGACGAATGTCGCGGCTGTCTCTAGGTCGCTGGTGAACCGTCGAGGTTTGGAACTAGGGATTTTGCCGTGGTTCCATTCGTTTGATGACGTTGCGTCTGCTGTGTCAAGACGAACATTGGGGTGACATCTCATCTGCTGTATCGAGACGGAAGTCGAGGTTGTCTCTAGGTTGCTGGTGAACCATCGAGGTTTGGAACTAGGGATTTTGCCGTGGCTCCATTCGTTTGATGACGTTGCGTCTGCTGTGTCGAGACGAACGTTGGGGTGACATCTCGTCTGCTGTATCGAGACGGACGTCGAGGTTGTCTCTAGGTTGCTGGTGAACCGTCGAGATTTGGAACTAGGGATTTTGCCGTGGCTCCATTCGTTTGATGACGTTGCGTCTGCTGTGTCGAGACGAACGTTGGGGTGACATCTCGTCTGCTGTATCGAGACGGACGTCGAGGTTGTCTCTAGGTTGCTGGTGAACCGTCGAGGTTTGGAACTGGGGATTTTGCCGTGGCTCCATTCGTTTGATGACGTTGCGTCTGCTGTGTCGAGACGAACGTTGGGGTGACATCTCGTCTGCTATATCGAGATGGACGTCGAGGTGGTGACCATTCTGTGCTGGTGCGAGATGATCTCCGATTGTCTTTCCGGTTTTATATGAGTTACCGTCAAGACGTTGAAGTTAGGAATGTGGCCTTCGCTTCGTTTGCTTTGGTGTGTCCAAATCTTGTTGGAGGAAGAACGCTGGGGTTGACATTGCGTCTACTGTATCGAGACGAACGTCGAAATGAAGCTGGGATTTTGCCGTCGCTTCGCTTTGTTCCGACCGCAGGGTCTTTTTGTTGGCGTTGTATCTGCATCTTGATGGACTACGAAGGAACGCCTTTATTGACACCTCATCTGCTGTAACGAGACGAATGCTCAGATGGTCTCTAGGTTGTCTGTGAATTGTCGAGATTTGGCTTTGCTTTTCTATGGAGCCTGTTGGGAAGGTATGGTTCCCTCTTTGTTTGCGCCCCTGGATTGTATACAGGAATCGATGTGATCTAACCTGTAAGGCCAAAGTTTCATTCATTTTTTTTATTTCCGCGATGCTCTATCATTTCAGCTTTTATATCGCAAAGGTCGCGATTGCCCAATCATTTCGGCTATTTTTCGCGGTGCCCAATCATTTCGGCTGTTTATTTTGTTTTCACTCGCTGCTTTTTATTGCGAGTTGCCCAATCATTTCGGCTATTTTGCATGCATACATTTTTACTTGCCACTTTTTATTGCAAGTTGCCCCATCATTTCGACTATTTTTGCATGCATACATTTTTACTTGCTGCTTTTTATTGCAAGTTGCCCCATCATTTCGGCTATTTCGTATGCATGTGCGGCTTACTAGCTTTCCGCCGTAAAGCTGAAATTAGACACCGATTTCGGCATCAGCACCGCTACAACTGGGATATTACCAGGAGCGAATCATCATCTGCCTCTATCGTCGTCGAACAAGGGTGGCTTAGCAAACAGGGTTAAGGTCCTGTCGACTAAGGCTTTTGACTTCATGAGCCGTGAGGGTCTCGCAAAGTCATTTATCCCTACAAGTCGTGAGGATCTTGTAGGTGTATTTTCTCCTTAGGAATCATGAGGATTCCTAAGTGTTCGTTTCCTCTGTAAGTCGTAAGGATCCTACAGGAGGGTTTTCTCCTCATAAATCGAGAGGATTTACAAGGGTTGTTCACCATACGAACATATCCCCAATCACGGATGAAACTTGGTTAGGGGAATATTTATTCGCGCCCGTGGATTGTATACAAGGGTCAGTATTGAGCCACTTGTAGGGCAATGTCGAAAGTTGTGGGGGTTGCATAAGCACAGGTTTAGGTCTCTGTAACTTAAGACTTTCAAATCTTATGAGCCGTGAAGGTCCCATAAGAGAGTTCTCCTTATGAGTCGTGAGGATCTCGCAAGTGTATTTTCTCCTTATGAATCGTGGGATCCCTAAGTGTGTTGCTCCCTTGTGAGTCGTAAGGATCTCACGCGGGTGGTTTCTCCTTACAAGGTCGAGAGGACCCTATAAGTGTCTTTTAACGAGGTTGCGCCCTTTCGGGTTTTCACAAACACTCGTCGGTAGTCCTGCTGTTTTTACTCACGGAGCCCTTTCGGGTTTTCATCCGTGCCCATTTTGCTTATGGACATACCGTTTTTTTATTCTTTTTATTTTCTTCTTCTCTTTTTTTTTAACGAGGTCGCGCCCTTTCGGGTTTTCACGAACACTCGCCGGTAACCCTGCTGTTTTTACTCACGGAGTCCTTTCGGGTTTTCATCCGTGCCCTTTTTGCTTATGGACATACCGTTTTTATTTATTATATTTTTCTTTATTTATATTTTTTTTATTCACCTCGTCAGCCTAAGGATGCTGCGGTATTAGTTTAAGGACGTTTCGGTCCTTTGCAAGTTTTAGGACATTGCGGTCCATCATTAGTTTTAAGGACGTTTCGGTCCGGGGTCACCCTATTTGAGGCGAATATCTAGTTTATTGACTTTTCGGTCTATGGGTCCTTCCCCATGACTGACCATGATGCCCCCGGTGTGTCTATCTTTCTCGGAGCGTGCGGTTGTGGCGGACTCACCTTCCAGTTTTCAGACAGCGCAAACTCGCCTTGTTGGTATTGGTCTTCAACCCAGTTTTTGAAGACATAGCAGTCCTCGATCAGGTGACCTACTGTTTGGTGGTAAGGGCAATAATTAGGATTATTAACATCGCCTGGCCGCAACGGACGTTTTGGACCCGGCAAATTGATGAGTCTATTGCACACTGCCAACTCAAACAGTCCCCTTGTTTTATCTTGCGGAAACGAGTAAGGACGTTTCAACTTTTCCTGAAGGGGTTGCCGCTTATTGCTTTGGCGAGCAACCGGTCTAGGGTCACTTAATTGTTGTTGAGCGCTGGCGACGAAGGCTGTTTTTCCTTTTCCTTTATCTCTTTTGTTCGCTCCGTTGTTTGCGGGGCCGGGATTTTTTCCGAGTAGCGTGCGATTGCATGGCTGAACGTTCTCGCAGCTCCTCAATTCCTTCATTTTTGAAATAGATTCCCCGAGGGAAGGGTTGGGGGTAGCTTCTTCGTCAGAATCGCTTCCAAAGGTAATAATTTGCGATACTTTAGAGTCGGCTATATGACAATCGTCGGCGGCTCTTTTGCGCTCATCTATCACATTTTTTCAACGTCTACAAGCTTCACATTTTGTCCCGTCGAAGTGTTGCTTTTGAGCGACATACCCTTGCCACCAACAGTCAAAGGATTCGCAGTCTTCGGTAGGATGTATGATCTTCTAATGATATCAACAAAAGTTAGGGTGCATCTCTACCTCAGCGAGAGTATTTTCTTCAGAAGACGGTAGCTTCATTCCCAATGATAGAGCCTTGGCGAACCTTTTCCTCGTCTTGAATTTGTTTTTATCCGCAGTGGATGGCTTTTGATTTGACGGGAACGCCTTGTCTCTTTCCAGTATGGCCATTTCACGCTCTTGATTGGCTTTTGCTTTCAAACGAATTTCATTTAGGAAGACATCGATCAGCTCGTCTGATGGCTGTAGAATTTCTGGTTCGGGGTTCGCCATTGGTTTCTCGGCGCAAGAAGCCTCTTCATCATCTGCCAGTGAGTGAGAAATCACATGACAAGTCGCTACGTAGTCTTCGGATTCATCTGATGAGTTTTCTCCATCGTTTTCATCCTTGACTAAAGAACAAGCTGCCCCCGGCGTGTCCGTCTTCTTTGGAGAGTGCGGCTGTGGTGGGTTCACCTTCCAGTTTTCCGACAGTGCGAACTTGCCTTGTAGGTACTGATCCTCGATCCATCCCTTAAAGACGAAACAATCCTCAATCGAGTGACTTACCGTTTGGTGGTAAGGGCAATAATTGGGATTATTAAGATCGCCTGGCTGCGACAGACGCTTTGGAATCGGCAGATTAATGAGTCTGTTGCGCACTGCCAGCTCGAACAGTCTTCTCGTTTTATTCTGAGGAAACGAGTAAGGACGTCCTAGCCTCTCTTCGAGGGATGGGCGCGGACGCGCATTGTTTTGGCGAACGACCGGCTTTGAGTTGTTCGACTTTTGCTGAGCATTGGCGACGATGATCGTTTTCCCTTTTCCTTTCTTATTTCGGGGATCGGGTCTTGGAGGAGACGGTCCATGGCCCATCTGGTCCATTTGGGCTAATTTGTCGATCAAGGCCTGGAAGGTGGTCGGCCTGAAGAACATCATGAATTGCGAGATGGTTGCCTGCGGATCGAGAGTGCCCACAAACATGCCTACCGCAGGTGCCTCTTCTATGCGTTGTTCGCATTTCGACCATAGGTTTCGCCATCGTATTGTGTATTGGACCCACGTTTCGCCAGGCGTTATTCTGGCATTTATTAGTGCTATTATCGGGGTGCGTTCACAAGCACTCGCGAATCTCTGTGTAAACAGCAGCTCCATCTCCGCAAATGTTTTGACAGAGTCGTTAGGTAGTTCTGAATACCATTCAAAGGCTGTTTCTGCTAAGCTGCCGACGAATTGGCGTAGCAACAACTTGTCATCGCCTCCAGTATTGCCGCATAAGGCCCTGAATTGAGCGACATGCTGATGCGGATTCCCTGTCCCTTTATATACGTGGAATTTAGGGATCGTATATCCCGGCGGGTAACTGATTTGGTCGTACCAGCTCGGATACGGTCGTCCGGTTCTAGCAATTTGCCCAGCCGCTTCATTCGCCTGATGAACCCGGATCTGCTGAGCTATATAATCGTCTAGCGCGGCCTTGGAAATGGTTTCATCTTTGGCTGCTGAAAGAGCCGGCGGAGGATTAGATGTCTCCCCTCCATCATCTTCAACAATGATTGGAGGGTCTTCAGCTGGAGGGTCCGGCTGTGACATCATCCCTACCATATCTTGAAAGAGGAGGGCCATTTTCTTTATGCTGGCTGCTTGTTCCGCAGCCTCTTTATCCTTTTTCTCTAATATCCGGTGAAGAAACTCAGCGTCAGTTTCTTGTTCTTGACGCTCATCCGAGAACGTTTCAGAGCTTTCTTTTGGCCCAGTGAGTGCAGCCATTGTAGTCATCATTTCCTGAAGCTTTTGTTGTTGCTCCTGGGCTTTCGTCACGGATCGGGTAAGCGGTCGGTGGCTCGTAGAAGTGCGGCTTTCCTCCTTTCCAGAAGCCATATAAACAGTGTGCACCACCATGCCCCCAGATTTGGGGCGTTTGTGTTCAGCGCTTTTATGCTTCGCCATGTTCACAGGGGCTTTTTGCGGCCTCCTTTTCTTCTGAGTGATTGGAGTTAAGGGGGCCGTTGTAATGGGCACCCGGGTAACTATTGGTTTTTGTGGCTTGACGGAGTAATCCTTCTCTTGCCGAACCTTCATCTTTTTCCGTTGGCGGAGATAGTTTTCATCAATCACTGACTCCTGGACCTGTCGCTAAACTCTGTAAATTTTAGAGGACAGCCGTTGAGGGGGCTGTTCTAGCTTTTTATCTGGAGTACTCTTCGCAGCTGAAGGAGTTCGTTTCAACATTGCAGTAGAAGAGTTTCTGCGTACCGTGTTCAGCAATTCAAAACTGTTCCCGATTGGAACAGCAGTATCGATCCCCACCGTTGGAGCTGGAGGAGTAAATCCAGAGGGGAAGTTGCCCCCAGCCTTCTTTACTCGGCGCCAGTGGCGACGTCGAGCATGTCGTGCTAATGGAGTTGTTTCGGCTATAGTGGTGACCTCCTCATGCCCCCTATGTTGGTCAGAATATGCTGGTACCAGCCTTTTAAAGATCGACGTCCGTTGAACGGGGACGGCCAACCTGTCAGAAGCGGACTTCCGAACATGGGAAGCAACCTTGGTGACTTCGCCAAGAACGGGAGCTGGGATGGCTATCCGCTTCGGGATAACGCCTTCTGGTATGGCAGGCTTCTTCATGGGCCCGATGGAGCTCTGGCCTAATCCATTAAAACCTGAAGCAGTGGAGTTGGGCGACCTGTTGAGAGGGGTCGCGGCAGTGGTAAGTCGATCGAAGATCGACTTCTTTGGAGCTTCTTGCAATGTCATTGGGGCGTTGAAGCTCATTGGTGGGAGCATGGTCCCAAAAAATAGTCCAGTGGTGGCTTGAGCCACCTGCTCCACCGGCATTTTGAAAAGGGAGGCCACTTGGGGCCCATAAATCACTCCTCCAGTAATGACGGAGCGAGAGTTGTTGTTGCAGGCGATGCAGTTCGAAGCCATCGATCTTTTGTTTTCTGCACGGAGGAAGACACCAAATCTTAGTACCTTGAATCCACAGGCAACCATAGTAAACCGCGATTAGTTCGCGAACACGACACACGAAGTGTGGAGTGGAAAGAGGAAAAGGTCCCACCGGGCGTGCCAGAATCTGTTCCCCTCCGAAAGACGGCGCACAAGACTGCGAGGTCCTGACGCTGGGATTCGGGGCAGATGCTATTTGGTTTTATCCGTCCACCTCTCCGAAGATGCCAAGTTGATTTATGGCACCGTGTATCAGAGATTTAGACGGATGCGGCCGATGTAGCAGACTTCGTCAGATTCCCCCTCGCTTGAGGGGTTTTTGATTGTGGGGACGCTCTTTCCTGCAGGCGCAAGCCCCTGCAGTTAATTACGCTACCGCATCGCGGTAACAACTTTCTCCTTCTCCAGAATTTCATTTCGTGTCGTGGGTGTTTGTTTTGTTTGTGGTTGCCCGTGGATTGTATACGGAGACTAAGTAATGCCGTCGTCCGTAGGACGTGGATTAGTCCAAATCCGTATTTACTTAAATTTGGGTTTGGTGTTTTTAGTTTAAGGATGCATTAGCCGTGTTGGGGCTAAGATCAACTTAAACGTTCGTCAAGGATACGTTAGTCCTTTTTGAGACTAAGATCAACTTAACGTGGTGATCCGTTTATTATATGGCCGTCAGGACTCGTCACCTCTCTGACGTCGTTGAAGGATTACAACGATAGGTGTCAGAGGAGTTCAGAGATGTACCTTCGAACCAGAGTTGATTTGGAATTTTATAGTCCATTTGAGTGTTTAAGGATACGTTAGCCGTGTTTGGGGATAAGATCAACTTAAACAGGACCGTTTAGATCCGGCAAGAGAGCATTTGGAGGCTCTATTGTTCCAGTTTAGGGACGCAGTGGTCCATGTTCCAGTTTAGGGACGTGATGATCTGTATTCCAGTTTAGGGACGTGGTGGTCTATATTCCAGTTTGAAGACGTGGTGGTCTATATTCCAGTTTAGGGACGTGGTGGTCTATATTCCAGTTTAGGGACGTGGTGGTCCGACATTAGTTTAAGGACGTTTCGGTCCAATATTAGTTTAAGGACGTTTCGGTCCAACATTCCCATTTTGGGACGAATATTAGTTTAAGGACGTTTCGGTCCAATATTAGTTTAAGGACGTTTCGGTCCACAAGTTTAAGGACCCCGCAGTCCACATTAGTTTAAGGACGCTTCGGTCCAATATTAGTTTAAGAACGTTTCGGTCCAACATTCCCATTTTGGGACGAATATTAGTTTAAAGACGTTTCGGTCCAATATTAGTTTAAGGACGTTTCGGTCCAATATTAGTTTAAGGACGTTTCGGTCCAACATTCCCATTTTGGGACGAATATTAGTTTAAGGACGTTTCGGTCCAATATTGATGTGTGTGGTCGTCGGGACCCGTCACCTCTCTGACGTTGTTGAAGGATTACAACGATAGGTGTCAGAGGAGCTCGGAGATGTACCCTCGAACCGGATATAAATTGATTTAAGGGAGCAATCTTTCTCAGTCAATTTAAGTTGAGGACTTACGGCCAAAATTGGGCTAAGTCCAGTTGAAAAATATTCAACACCTTTATTTGTTTCTGGTCTGTTAGACCTATACTAGGGCTTAGCCCATTTTTAAATAATGCATTGCATTATTTTCTATTTTTTTGTTTGGGCTCTTCCCATAAAAGATGCAGAGCATCAATTTATTCTGGGCTCTGCTCATTTATGAATGATGCAAGGCATCTATTTTACTTGGGCTCTGCCCTTTATAAATGATGCAGAGCATCAATCTTATTTGGGCTCTGCCCTTTTATTGCTTTGCAATTTATTCTGGCCTGCTAGGTCTTTTGATTTGGGCCTGGCCCTTTAAGAAATGCATTGCATTTATCAGGCGCTTTGCGCCAATCAGAGAGCGCAAGCGCTTGTAGTGCTGACACGTGTCGTGCAAGCGCAGTGCGCTGCGCTAATACGCTGCGCCTGCGCTGCTGACACGTGGCGCGCTCTGGTGGCTTGCGCCAATCCAAGAGCGCAACAGCGCAGTTTGCAAGTGCAAGGCACTATAATTTAAGAATCTTTTAGATTCAAGAACCCATGGTTCATAAAAGTGCAAAGCACTATTTTTATTTTGTTTTTTTTTTATTAAAGATTTATGATCTGTTCATAAGAGAACTTTCTCTTTTTCTAAAGGTCTTTACCTTTTTTGTTCTTGAGGAGTTCTTCAGAGTTCTCTTTCTCTCTTTTTTTTAGAAAATGTTCCTCTCCTTGAATTGAGGTCTGGGGTCTCTTTTATAGTGCCCATAAATTAGTTAAAGTTTGTTAAAGAGATCATTCTCTGAGTGATTTGGGGAATTTTCCCCACCGTTGGATTTTTGATCCAAGAGCTTCTGTTTTACAGAAGAAAATCTTCTTGTTTTAACAAGAACAGAAAATATTTTTTTAGAATTTTAATTCTGTTTGGCGCAAATGCTCCAGAGCGTGACACGTGTCGCGCAGCGCACAGCGCAGCGCAACTGCGCTGACACGTGTCGCGCAGCGCACAGCGCAGCGCACCTGCGCTAGCGCAACTGCGCTGCCACGTGGCGTACAGTGCAGAGCGCAGGCCAGCTGAAGCGTTGCTTCTTTAATTAAAGTTCGAATTTTAAACAGAGCCTTGCTCTGATTGGGTGCGCTGCCTTGGGCGTTGCGCTCCCTGCGCCAACGAGTCTGATTTTGACACGTGGCGCTCTGCGCGCAGCGCAGGGGATCTGAAGCGTTGCTTCATTTATTTTAACTTTAATTTTCAAGACAGAGCTTTGCTCTGATTGGAGGAAAACAGAAGCATTGCTTCTTTTCCACCTTGGAATTTGAACAGAGCTTTGCTCTGATTGGGGTAAACAGTCACTATAGGGATCTCTTCACTGGAGTCTTCTTCTAGCTCCTCCAGAATCTCAGCTGCTTCTTCAGGGAAGAACTCCTTCAATTGAATTAGAGTTCTTTCCTTTTGTTCATAGTCTTCGAGAGAATCGATATATTTTTGAATGATCGATCTCCCTGCAGACACTTTCTCGCGTCGAGCTGCACTTTTCTTCTTCTTCTTGAGCTTTTTGGATTTTGAGCCCGATTGAGCCGAATTGGCAGCTGGAATGGTGGGCTTATTCTGCCCTTCCCATTCTGTTCTGGGCTCTTTCCGAAGTAGCTTTAGTATCTTCTTCGTCTTATTAGTTACGTGCGTACTCCATGGGGGCTGCGGTAAGTCAGTTTCATTTCTCAAGGCAGCGGGTTCAGCTGTCTGCTCTCAGAAGACTTCAGCTTCTGTCTGTATAAAGTTGGTGGTTGCAACTTGATTGTTCACCAACGCACTCTTGGACAGCTCGATCTCTCCAGTCTTGTACTGCTTCTCGACCCAGTCTTTGAAGATATAGCAATCCTCTATCACATGGCTCACTACTCGATGGTACGAGCATATAGAGGATTGTCGGTCATTTTTGCTTCGTGAGGTCTTTTCGATTCCAGCAATTGTAGACCATTGTTTAAGGCATCTTTAAATATCTTGCGGACCTTGTCCCTTATGAAAGAGTAACCTTGTTTTTTTCACCTCTAGGGAAGGCCCTTCTCCTCCCAGCACTGGCTTTCGAGACCAGTTGGTTTTGGATTCGCCTGCCTTTCGCTTATCTTCATTATCGGACGCATTGAAGACATTGGTATTGTTGGAATTCCTGCTTCTACGGTTGTCGTCCCTCTTGCTTTTCCAAGTCTTGTCTTTCTGAGAGTCCGGGGCAGACTCTTGCTTCGAGCGTTCTAACATTTGAACCCTCTTGGTCAGCTCCTGAAACGTCTTGAGGCCTACTGTATACAAGAATGGGACCATCCAATTGCTGAGGTTCCCAATAAGGAGGCTGACGGACTGGTCCTGCTGTCACGCCCCGCTTCCCAGTGTACGGTAAGAAGGCGCGATGAGGTCCGCTACGTATTTACTCAGAAGTAAACACGCTAAGCGTATCTAAGCAATATAAAGTAAATGTACACAAGAAAAATGACAATAGATGTAATTGAACAACAACTTTTATTTATTAACATTTCTTTACAAGTACAACTAGAATGTAAATACATGAATGGAAAGCAATGCCTAAACAATGGCATGAACTGAAATGAAAAGTATGTACAAGTATCTAAAGCTCGGGGTCAAATGCTAACTGCTCCAAGTCTTCAGTACTGGGCTCAATCTCCAGTAAGTCCAATCCACCTAACAACATTCCAAAGAAAGAAGAAAAGGAATGTCATCAGCGAACAATCGCTCGGTAAGTCCAAAAGATGGGTAGAGATAGAATAGACAGAAAGAGAGTATAACTAGTAATGTTTGATTATAATGTTAACGCGGTTGTTTGTAGCTTGGTACAGAATATGCCAGTGTATACGAGAGGAGTCCCAATATCTGGAGACTAAGGTATACGGAGCATAAGGAACCGTTCAGCCACGGTACAACGGCAATAGATATTCAGGTTAGGTGTATTATGGTTACAGTCTCGTGCCACTTCTAACACATTCCGTACCAATCTACCCCTTTAAAACCCCGTAATGTCTTTTGTATTGATTGTATTGTTTGTTATATAGATGGATGACTTGCCGAAACCATGATATCAGTAACCAAAATGGATATAAATGGATAGTCATGTAAACAGAGTATATCCATGGTTCGGTTTGGTCAAAATAGATTGATATAGATTGAATAGATGGATTCATGTTGAATTATAGTTTATACTTGAATCATATTCAAGTCAGATTGATTAGATTGAGACTCAGTCTGAGTCAGCCACTTTGAATAGAAATTGAAGTCCTGAATTAGTTTTGATGTTATCGGTAACTGCTGCACATGGACGACAGGATTTGTGTCTTTTTCCAAGACAATTACCGTGTTGATAACACCATTGTTAGATTGTCTACCTTAGATAGGCAAGCACCCACTTTCTCCGGCTCCCCGAGGCTCAAGAGAACTGGTCCCGCTTAAACCTATATTTACTAGGGTCCTTATTGTAATTTAATATAACTTGAGGCAGTTTTATGTAAAAATAGTTTTGATATATTTTCAAATACACCTCAAGTATTTAATTATCGTCTTTAGGGTTTTTATATATGTATATTTTATAAAAGTGAAAATTCTAGTGAGTAGAACCTAGTTTTCATTGTATATGGTACTTTAATGAAAAATTGGAGTTTGTACTGTATTGAAATGGTAGTTTCATGTAAGGGTGATTCCTTTGATTTAGAAAACATGGAATATTTGTATAATAAAAATAGATCTTTTGATAATATTCATATATATATTTATATATTTAATAAAAATAAATTTTATTTATTTTGTAGAAATCTCATTTTCTTAAAAATTGCATTAAAAATTCCATCGAGATCGAATGCTCCCTGCGGAGGTCTGCATCTCGCTCTACTAGGCCCGATGATGTGCGATAACCCGCACCATCCCGATCGGGGTTCCCCAAAATGGGTTGTAGATGCGTAATTACAAGGAATTAATTAACACTCTTTTTAAAGAAAACGGTTTTGTAAGTTTAGCGTATTTATTCGTAAAAGCGTTTTATCCCATAATCTGGAATCCCAAAACTCATCGTGCTATATCAAAAATATGTGTTGTGAAGAGCTAGGTCATTACCTCGTGAGCTATCTAAAGGTAATACGGTTAAAAGTGGATAACAATATCGTTTGTAAATATGATGGTATTTTACTGTAAAAGTGAAATAGAAATTGCATCATGAATTATTTTGAGATGAAACTTGTTCTAATATTTTTATTTATGTTTGTTAAACATTATATGAGAGTATGGTATTTTATGGTTTAAGAAAAATAGAATTTTTAAAGAAAAACGAATCGGAAGTCGGAATAACTCCGCTTCAAACGAGTTTTGAAAGAGAGAAGTTTTAGTATAGCAAAGGAGAAGGGGAGAAGGGACTTACAGGCTATTAAGAAGGAGGAGAGGTAGGGGAAGATTAGGAAAGCATCGGGGCATCGTTTCGTCGCCGGAATCTCCTCGAAACGTCATCGGAATCTTGCCCTTTACTAACTCCACTTGCACAACTTGGGACTTGGAAATTTTATAGAGTTTTTGTAATGAAATTCTGAGTGAGGAGGTGTAAAATGGAGGGTATTTATAGGGAAAAATTAGGGTTTAGGGCGATGAAGAATGAATTAAAAGTGCATTAAAAATTTGGTTTAATGCGACTTTTAAATTCTATGTTTATTTTTAATAAAAACAAACAGTACAGGAGTTAAGGGGGGAGGCCAAGGGGTGTGGAGTTGAAGTTTGGGGACCATCCCCTATGAGGGGCCCGGCGGTGCCGGCCGCAGGGCAAAAGTCGCCGGTCGATCCCGGTGATGGGTGCTAGATCTTTGGCCACGTGTCCCTATCACTTGGTATACCCCAGTGCACATGTTTGATTTCTCTGTGACTCTTCATTTTACGTGTAGTGCATGTGTAAACACTTGGGCTTCTAAAAGTTTAAAAGAAAAATTAATAAAAAGATAATGTGGCTGGGGGGATTCGAACACAGGGGCTGCGTCACAGCAGTGCAAGGCTTTACCAATGAGCTACAAGTGTTTTCTTGCTGTTCAAAAGCAATTTAAATACTTAAAGTGTACACAGGATTGCAAATACTCCATTTGTACATTAACTTTTAAATAAATTTTCTGTTCATTGAAATTGGAGTTGTTACACCTGCTCTAGCGACGGTTCACACTTGACAGTGAGGTTGTGCCATCGGGCAATAAAGTCCGTGTTGCTTTCATTGTTTCCCGGTTTGGTTCTCACAAGGTCAGTAATGGAGATTTTATCACTGACGCTCATGAACTTTTGTCGAAACAAAGACTCCATTTGGGCAAAAGTAGCGACGGATCCATCTGGTATACTCGCGTATTAGTCGAAAGCGACACCAGTCAGGCTGTTGACAAACTGACGAAGAAGGAGCGCATCATTGCCCCCCGTATTGCCGCACGATACTTTAAAATGGGCGACGTGCTGATTTGCGTTTTCCGTCCCGTCAAATCTTCCAAACTTAGGAATGACGTAGCCGTTCGGGAACTCGATCAGATCGTACTGTGCAGGATATGGTCGCCCACTACTGCCGATTTCTTTCTGGGCTTCGGCTTCAGCTACCAATGTTTTAACCTTGCTAGTGACCAAATCCATTATCTGATCTTGTGTTAGCAGGATGGTGCTATATGGGGCCAAGGCATCCCCAGAAGCGGAGTGTGGCCGGCTTTCATGCGGCTCGCCCAATCTTGGACCCAAGAGGACAGGCATCGGTTGCTTCGGGTTGTCATCACCCGGCTCATAAGTAGAGACATGTGCTTGATTGGAAGGCACTCGAGCAATTTGATCCGTGAGCTACATCGTAACATTCGTCAGGTCGTCGATTTTGGAGTAAAGCTTGGCCATCTCTTTATCTTTGCTCCTGAGCTGTTTTCGAAGCTCTTGAAGCAGCTCTTACTCTGCGGTCCTGGGGCGGAAAGTCGGCACTTCTTCGTTGTCCGAGCTTGATTCCACATGGACTGAGGGGTCCTTCTGCCTATCGACCTCATCGAGAGGGTTTTCATCATCCAGCGGAGGCGGATGATCTTGGGAAGCGGCAACCACATTCAGCAATTCCTTTGAACCACATTCAAGCGGCAACCAGGTATGATTCT
The DNA here is from genome assembly GCA_030015575.1 of Agapanthus africanus. NCBI lineage: Eukaryota > Viridiplantae > Streptophyta > Magnoliopsida > Asparagales > Amaryllidaceae > Agapanthus > Agapanthus africanus. The sequence goes on from CM057345.1 coordinate 561,852,511, forward strand.
CACATCTGTATGGTTTTACAGATGATGAGTGGGAGTAAGTTATTGGGAATTAGGTGATTGTCCTCAATATATCGGAATTCGTTGTAATTGGTGATATTTGAGGAAATCACCTGGGCTGTTTGCCGGTCGGCAAATATTTGGTTTTGAATATCCGCTGTTATGCACCAATTTCAAATTGATATATCTGTACGTCTATTTTTATAGAGTGAGATATACCTTTTTGAAATTATGTCCATGACATTTACCTATATCAGTGGATGGTTAGGTAAGGAGTATTAAACAGCGGTGTAATTCTTCATAACCATAGTACAGTTTTCAACCTACGACACACAGGAAATGAGTTATTAGACTCAAAGGACTTGTACAGAGTATTATATGTTGTTCAGCGTCCATTAGGACAGAGAGGTTGGTCCTTGTACTATATTCGGTTTACTTATGACTTCTTTAGTTTTTAGACAGGTGTTTCGTGGAAACACAGGGTCCGAATTTTGAGAAGTTATAGGTATATGAATAGAGTAGAGAACCAGGTGTTGCAAGTATCGGTATTCTTCAAGGTGATCGAAGATGTAGATACTTGTGTATGGTGTTCAGTTGATAGTAATGGTTAAGAGAACTTGCTTCTCTTTCAGGTTACTCATAATTGGAAGCATTCCTAAGTTGAGTAACGCTGATAGGCCTCCTTCCATTTAGTTGACATGCACTAGAGACAGCTGCATGATTTGAATCTGGTTCAATTAAATCAGTGTCTCTGGTTCTATATTGGATATAGAACAGTTCATATCTTAACGATGTTAAGGTACGGGGAGTTGTCTGGCTTATGCTTAAAACCAGACTCTGGATAACTCAAGGCGCGTTTCTGTAATGGCTGTTTGTGGGTTGACCCAGGCTATGACGAGGGTTGACTTTCTACCATCTGGAAGATCAATAGTGATATTGTTCTAGACTCGCCACAGTTTTAATAAAAATGGATTTTTTCATAAAACAGTAGTGGGAGTATGGTAGAACTGGAAGTGATTCCAGAACCACAAACGATTACTGAATATTTGATAGAAACCTAAAGATTCAATCTGGTTTGACATTCCATTGGCCACTCCGCAGATAAGGTGGGTAACCTCAGGCACCCGAGAGGTACTCCGGTAGCCTCAAGGACGGTGACATGGAGGTTTTTGTTTACCCACACTTGCCATTGCTGTTGTTCCAGGCTGCGAGACCCGGCAGGAGGATGAGTATAGCGTCGTTCTAAACTAGCTTTAGAAGTGTACATGTATATGACTCTGCCAGAGGGTTATCGTAGTCAGTGGGAGCAACGGAAGCATTTGTGGACTGGTGGCTTATGTCTATTTATAGACTAAAAGCAGATGTAGCGGAGATAGATCATCTATTTCTGACGTGACAGTCATAGGTTTGACTTCATCAGAATAGGGGATGGATCTGTTGAGAAGGTAGTAGGGTGTGATGTCATGGTATTTGGATGACATACACAGAGTAGGAAGTGATATTCCTATACTACGATCGGTTATACTTTAGTCGTCACACAGTAGTTTCTCCACATGGGACTTGGACATTATATCAGACATACTGGTTACTAGATCTATGGTTTTAGATCTAGATTTGGGTGGTTTCCCAATTAAGGGTACTTAGACAGCATTCTAAGAGTATTTAGAATGGACGACTCCTGGCACGGTAGTGTACCTGCAGGTGATGGAGTCACCCTCTCTAAAGGTGTCTTACAGACTAAAGGGGAGAGGGATGTGCATGATTGGCAGATCACTTGCTTAGGCAATTGAGTCAATCATGAGATGTCAAGTACCACACCAGATGTTGTTTTTGCAGTAGAAGCAATAAGTTGATATTGATTCAATCATGGAGAAACAGTCAGAAGCAGTTTTAGAACAAAAGTGGATGTTCTAGGGATATGATTACGACAGCCTCATTCGGGAGACAGTTATCATTCCAGGCTTCCAAGGTGACCTGGACGACAAGGAGGTTGTCAGAGTTATAGTTTTCCTTCTGACGAAGGGTAGTATTTTGGACAGGTGGTCCAAGACAATATTGAGGGAGGCATGGCGCAGGATACTGATTAAGTTCAGTTGACGATACAGTCTAAGAAGTTTGGATTTGGAGTTCATTTATGAGCTATGTCCCATCAGACATCCAGACACATTCTAAGACAGGTATTGCTCATTTCGGGAGATGGCTTTCTCCGCGAACTTGAGATATGGAGAGACAAAGAAAGAAACATCAAAGCGGATCCACTCGCTGAGGCTATTCCTCGAATGCAATAGTTTCGCAAACGGGATTTGTGAGACTGACTACTAGAGGAGTTGGGTGTTCGATATCACACGGGCTGTGAGTATGCGACATCGCAATAATTAGCCTTGAGTGCAAGTGGGAGATTGTTGGAGATAGTGCCCTCAGAGTCAATTATTGGATCATAGGCACATGATTGCAATGATTGAGGGAGGACCTATCCCGGTAGGACAGTCTTACTCAAGATGATAGTATGCTATCTGGTTTACCTTTATCATCGTGTACTGCTTTAGGTGACCTTACAGGTCACTATTGCACGTTGATAGAGCCCCTAGGATTCATGCTTGACTGCCAGCAGTATGAGGGCGATCATATACGTGGGAGCTGGTAGTCTATAAGCACATCCTTAAAAGGTCCCTAGTCGTAGGAGTTTCGAGACAGGGCATCGATACTCCAGAGTAGACTAGTGTATACAGTCGAGACCCCGATGAGGGACGGTGGCCGGTCTCACAAGCCACTGGTGTCAGTTGGTTCACCTAAGATGTATACAGATGCTCATTGGGTTATGAGTACACCGGACAGAACTCGCCGGGAACATGCTTGTTGGTCTTATACCTGACGTCAGATAGCAGTTTCCTGGTGACATGTGTACAGGTTAGTTCATCGACCAGAGGATCGTCATTTGTCTCGTGTGAGTTCCCACTGTACTTTGATTACTACCCTACCACGCTCAAAGGAGACGTGCAAACAGGTTTTAGTTGGGTACAGTCCCAAGCCATATGGAGGCAATGAGCGGATCTTCAGGGGTTCGTCTCTCCCGGTATTGGGGGTGAGGTCGTGCTGTGTCTAGGAGAGCCCTTACACGAAGTCCTTGGCCAGGCAGAAGATTTACTGGTTGGTATTCCAGTAGTATCTCAGGGTGTTCTGGGCTACACTCCGACACGACTTGTACCGCTTTTGGGGGTCTGACTTTTACCAACCCCCTAGGCCCGCCATGCGATGCTCATAGACGAACGGACCGGACTGTACGGATATTATCACTGACAGGCTCAGTAGGGTGTCAGGATGAGTTCGTTCATCGACGTCCCTTTTGGTCAATAGCTAGTAGCCCGTCACGTATGGCTAATACCTCTGACGTGTTAGTGGTTAAATCCACAGCCAGAGTATTGACGAGTCTTTAGAGTCCCCCACATTCAGTTACTCAAGTTTCGGGCGAAACGCTGTAGAGGCCGTATGGAGATATGGCAGGGTTCGATCAGATACGTGCGGTATTGCACGGATCAGGATCGGACGGTTAGTACTAGAGGCTGTATGGATATATGGCAGGGTTCGATCAGATACGTGCGGTATTGCACGGATCAGGATCGGACGGATAATACCGGCAGGCTTTGGTTTAAGCCGGATGCTAGTATTGTACAGTGTAGATTTTGTCTCATTGCATTTGTATTTCGGTCGGAATACAAATACGGGTATGCATATACAATAGCGGGGTTTTCCTGTAATTTATTACGGGATTAGTTTTTTGGAGTTGCCAGTTTGTTTTCCGTTTCAGCCATATTTCTTTGTATCTTTCATTGGCTGAAGATTGGTGGAGGAGGGCTTATTTGCATTTGTGCAAATAAGTATTTTGGAGGGTTGTCTTTGCATATCTTTGTATCATGATAATTCCTCCACCATTTGACTTCTTCTTCTTTTCATCATGGTTGTTGATGATTAGTTGATGGAGTATTGGTTTTGGTTGTTGATCATTGCTTGACTTTGGAGTAATGATGATGGTTGGTTGAGTATGGGTTTGAGTGTGTGATCATTTCCTTTCATGATAACATTTTTGATCTCTCTCTCTTGCATTATTCTTGTGAGACTCTCCCTCATTCTCCCACTCTCTTCTCCTCACCTTGTCATGGCCGGCCAAGCCATGTAGGGGCTGTCCAAAAATTGTGGTGGTGTTTTCTTGATCTCTTTGGCTTTGTAAAATCCCATAAGTTCCATCTCCATAAGCTCATATCATTCCTCCACCAAATGGCAACTTCTACAAACCCCAAATGAGACATAGAGCACTACACGTATTCTACAGTAAATCTTGGGCACGTCGGCTCGCCAATTTCGTGCCCGAGTTGCCTCGGTCCAGAGGTGGGAGCCCGTAAAAGAAGCCGGCGACGTGGTGCCCTTCCGGCGACTTGGTGGAGACCGGAGATTCCGCGGGGAGATCGGGACGACGACGAGAAGATCGAAAGACACGGATCGCTCGGTATATCTCTCTATCCTTTCTCTAGATAGCTAGGACTAGATTAATGGCACGATCCGGGTTTATAGTGCGCGATGGTGCCGGTTTGAAAAGTTAAAGTAAATCCTCGCTTCCGCATTCCGGCGTCGGATTGACGGACGGGGCGCCGCCGTGCACTTACAGAGTGAAGCATTTGGGTTGTGTCTACGAGGACAAGACCCAATGTCATGAGTAGCTGAGCCGCAGACTAAGCAAAGGTGATTTGCCCGCCGGCAGTCTTTCGTCAAATGTCCATCCCTCCTGCAGTAGGTACAAAAGGCTGGGTTGGTCCGGTTGTTCGGTACTCCCGGTCTCCTGGACACAAATGGTGGCTTTGAAGAGGCTCCTCCTGCCATCTGAGTGGCAGGGCGCTTTATCCCGGCAGATTGAGGTATGCCCCTCATCTTTACCACTGCCCCATATCGACGGGCAGCTTTCAGGGCCAATTCGTGGGTCGAGAAATCCCCTGTAGCTAATGCAGCTTGGATCTCCGGATCTAACCCTTGTTGAAATCGTCAGGCTCTGATTTCATCCGTCGGTATCAAGTGTGCCGCAAATCTGTTAAGGTATTGTGTTAGCTGTGTGGTATGCGATATTTGAAAATTTAAATATTGAGACATATCTTGCCGACTGAGCATGGTAAACTCAGCGTCATACTCATCTACTGACTTGGTCCACATCAAACCCTGTTGTAGATGGATGAATTGTTGTTCCATGTCGAATCTGGCAGTCTTAGGGAAGTACTTCACATCGAACATATCGCGAAAGGTCTTCAATTCGATAGGTTGGTCAATACGGCTTTCTTCCGCCTTCCACCAAACCCATGCATTGTCAGTGAGCTGCAGCTTTGCAACTCGAACCCAAGCGATCTTTGGCACTTGTGCCGCTGCCAGATCATCTTCAATGCTCTGAGCCCACTCCTCAGCTTTCAGAGGGCTCTCTTTTCTTAAGAATTGCTTTGGGTGCAAGGCCCGAAATTGCTTTACCCCCGGGGCTTCCGCTTCTGGGCGGTTCATCAAAATAGCAGTCTGCTGCTGCTGTCCCTCCAGGAGGCTGCGGATCACCTGAAGCAGTACCGTCTGCTCGTTGATCGGAGCAACGATGGTAGGTGTAAGCAGTAGAGGTGGTGGAGTGTTGTTGAAGTTGGTGCTGGTATTGTTTGGGGAATTCATAACATTGAAAGAAAATTTGGGTTAGGACAGATTCAAAATATATGGAATTGGAAGATTCAAGAATTATGTAAATAATGTTTTTAGTTGCTGGTTCTTGTGTTATATTGCTTAGAACTTCATGCAGAATTAACCCGCATGTCCATACAGAACAGACCTGCATGGGCCACCAACAAAACCTGTCACGCCCCGCTTCCCGGTGTATGGCAAGAGGTCGCGACGAGGCCGCTGTGTATTTACTCAGAAGTAAACACACTAAGCGTATCTAAGCAATATAAAGTAAAGTACACAAGAGACATGAATGTAAATGAACATCAACTTTATTTATTAAACATTCTTTTACAAGTACAACTGAAATGAAAGTACATGAATAGAAAGCAATGCCTAAACAATGGCATAACTGAAATGAAATAAATGTGTACAAGTGTCTAAAGCTCTGGGTCAAAAGGTTTCTGATCCAAATCTTCAGTGCTGGGCTCGACCTTCAATGAGTCTGAATCACCTGACAACATTTCAAAGAAAGAAGAAAGGAATGTCGTCAGCGAACAATCGCTCGGTAAGTCCCAAATGTAAGTAGAGATAGAATAGACAGAAAAAGGATATATCTTATAATATTTGATTATATTGTTAACGTTGTTGTTTGTAGCTTGGTACAGAAAATGCCAGTGTATACGAGAGGAGTCCCACTATTCCAAAGACTAAGATATACCGAGCATAAGGAACCGTTCAGCCACGGTACAACGGCAATGGATATTCAGGTTAGGTGTATTATGGTTACAGTCTCGTGCCACTTTTAACACCTTCCGTACCAATCTACCCCTTATAAACCCCGCGATGTCTTTTGTATTGATTGTATTGTTTTTTTATATAGATGGATGACTTGCCGAAACCATGATATCAGTAAATGGAATGGATATAAATGGAGAGTCATGTAGACGGAGTATATCCATGGTTCGGTTCAGTCAATATAGATTGTATAGACGGATTCATGGATTCATGTTGTATTGTAGTTTATACTTGAATCACATTCAAATCAGATTGATTAGATTGAGACTCAATCTGAGTCAGACACTTTAAAGAGAACTTGAAATTCTGAATTAGTTTGACGTTATCGGTAACTGCTGTAAATGGACGGCAGGATTTGTGTCTTTTTTCAAGACAATTACCGTGTTGATAACACCGTTTGTTAGATTGTCTACCTTAAATAGGCAAGCACGCATATCTCCGGCTCCCTGAGGCTCAAGAGACCGGTCCCGCTTAAACCTATGTTTACTAGGGTCCTTATTGTAATTTAGTATAACTTGAGGGGGTTTTATGTAAAAATAGTTTGATATAATTTTCAAAATACACCTCAAGCATTTAATTATCGTCTTTAGGGTTTTCATAGATGTATATTTTATAAAAGTGAAATTTCTAGTGAGTAAAACTTAATTTTCATAGTATAGGGTATTTTATTGAAATATCGGTGTTGTTTTATATTTGGATTGTATTTTCATGTAATGGTGATTCTTTTGATTTGGAAAACTTTATATAATATAATTAAAATAGATATTTTGATGATATATATATATATATATATATATATATTTAAAAAATAAATTTTATTTATTTTCTTGTAGAAATCTCATTTTCTATTGAAAAATACATAAAAATTCCATCGAGATCGAATGCTCCTTTCGGAGGTCTGCATCTCGCTCTACTAGGCCCGAGGATGTGCGATAATCCACACCATCCCGAACGGGGTCCCCAAAAGTGGGTTGTAGAGGCGCAATTGCAAGGAATTGTTTAATACATCTTTTTAAAGAAATGATTTTATAAGTTAATGGTATTTATTTGAAACATCGTATTATCTCATAACTATGTTCCCAAATTTCTATCGTGCTATGTCAAGAAATGTGTGTTGTGATGACGTAGGTCATTACCTCGTGAGTTTTCTAAGGTAAAAGGGTCAAAAACAATAAGCAATGTCAAATATAAACATAAGGGTATTTTAATGTAAAAATGAAATAGAACTTGCTATGATTATTATTTTGATGTCAAACTTATTCTATTATCTTTGTTAATGATTACTAAACAATATATTAACATTTTGGAGGTTTGTTATTAAGAAAAAGTTTTATTTTTGAAGATAAAGAAATCGGAAGTCGGATTAACTCCGTTTCCGACGAGTTTTGAAATAGAAAAGTTTTAGAATAGAAAAAGAGAGGGGAAGAAGGGACTTACTGTCTTTTAGGAAAGAATAGGGGTAGGAGAATACTAGGGAAGCGTCGGGACGTCGTTTCTTCGCCGGAATCTCCTTGGATCGTCGCCGGAACTTCACCTTTGTTAACTCCACTTGTACCCAAAAGAGACTTGAAAGTTTTTGAGAGTTTTGGCAGAGAATTCTGAGTGAGGATGTGTGAAATGGGGTATGGTATTTATAGGAAAAATTAGGGTTTGGTGTGTTAAAGAATGCATTTAAAATTTTCATTAAAATTTGGATTTATTGGTGTTTTATTGTTCTCTGGATAATTTCAGAGAATACAAACAGCCTAGGGGAAGTGGGGTAGTCCAAAGGGTGCAGGGGGCAAAAGTTCATGGCATTACCGACGGTTTTGAACGGCGGTACCGGGGATTTTTTGCATTTCGCCGGGTCTTTACCGACGGGGGGTGTTGGGGTTGGGTGCCACATGTTGGTGTCGCCTCGTATACCCTCGTGCACATGTTTAAATAATCTGTGACTTTTCATTCTACATGTTGTGCACGTGCAAACCTTTGGGCTTCTAAAATATTAAAAGAAAATAAAATAAAAGGATAATGTGGCTGATGGGATTTGAACACAGGTGCTATATCTTAACAGTGCAATGCCTTTACCAGTGAGCTATAAGCTCTTGATTGCTATTCAAAAGTAAAACAAATACTTATAGCATACACAGGTTTGCAAATACCCCAATTGTACATTAACTTTTAAAAAAAATTCTGTACATTGAAATTGGAGTTGTTACAGTAGCCGAAATATGTATGTAAAAGCTCTTCTTATAATAGCCGCGGGATACGTATGTCACGGCATAAAAGCATACGTAATAGTATGAAATATTATATGTATTTTATTTTAGACAACGTCTTGCTGTTTAGTAAAGAGTTTTAAGAGGTTTACAGTTTAAAGATTCTTGTGTCGTTCTAGACATGTCAAAATAATAAGACTATAGCTCGTTTAGAAACACTTTTTATATCTATCAACCGGTAAAATAGTATTCAGGTACTGTCTCCCGGATCAGTCCTGGTCGGCTACTATAACGCATAAACTATAATAGCGTATCTCGAATGATCGCAAAACATCAAAATATGGGTGTCCAGAATCGACACCCTAAATCATCAAATCTCTCGTGTCCATCACCGACACGTAAATCCAGATATGGTCGACACCGTTTCAACAGATCGGTCGCCCCTTGATATCCCTAGCCCTGGTCAGTATCCTCTGGATATTCACCGTGCTTACATATATCTCCGGTATCGAGTGTCCTCGCTAGGCTCCCCGCCTCTATCGCGGCTTTCCTGCCCCTCGGTCTCGACAGAGAAGGGGTTTAAACTCGGAAATTGGAATCGGAAAATTGTCGATCGAAACTAAAATGTCGTCTAAGATAGTCCTAGTGCTTGGTTGGATTTGATACCACTGTAAGGACGGGCGCGCCCCTCGCGTACGCGCAGCAGAAGCGGGGACGGACGGAGAACAAAAATTCCATGGGGCGCGATCGACCATACGCCAAAATCGTCCAAACACTAGTTTCTAGCTAAAATAAAGTGCATAAAGAAAGAGTTCAGATGTGCTACAACCTTTGCAGCGTGTCCGACTCATCCCGGAAGACCCCGTCTAAACTCCGTGAGCTCCTGAATGCGTCTGCACGCCGACTGCCTCGCCGTAGATAATCCGCGTTGAAAGCGGACTGCCCGAACTCCAACTGCGTCACCGGTCGGAGGAACTTCCTCCAGAGACTTGCTGGACGTAGAGGAAGGCGATGCGAGCGATAGGTACTCTCTACTTTTTGCAAAAACTCACCATGGCAACACTTTCCATTAACTAGTGAGCTCAAGCTCTTCATGAGAGGAAGAAGAAGTTTTTCTCTTTTGTGATGGCTTGGAACAGAAATCAATTATGTTGCATTATCCTTTTCCATCCATGTCATGTAACATGACACATACCACACACCCCACTCTCTCTCATGTGTGTGTCAACACATAAGAGAGGGGGTGGGCCCCACCACCTAATTAAATATATTAAATAAATAATAATTTATATATACATTAATATATATATAAAGATATATATACATTTACATATATATAATTATTAGTATATTTATTTATACTTAATTTATAATGGTGGGAATTAATATATATATCAAATATATATATATATATATTAAATAAGTATCAGTACATGTATCCTATACACGTACACATCATGTATCACATACACGAAATGCCATCAATATCTTCCCAGTATCATATACTGTAGAGAGTGTGTGTATCATATACACTATACTAGAAACCATATCATTAATAGGGTTGTCAAGTCAACACTTGACTTGGTATTTCGGCTGTGAAACCGGCTAGTATAACAGTCGTCCGATTGAACACGTATATCCAATATACATATTTTATCGAACTCATGTAAGTATCCCTATACGTACGTCGCATCGCGTTTTGCCCGGGCAGGCACTTTCGTTGCGGGACTCTAAAGACCTGTCAATACGCTGGCAATAGCTTATACAGGATCGTATCCGATTGAATCTGAAACACTTTCATATTCAACCCCCTTTCGGGTTAACCCACAAGCTCGTTAGTGGCACTAGCTGTACGTAACGGCTACCCAGGTATGAGCAAGATAAAAGCAGGTCGACAAGCGAACTCATCCGGACCCAACAAAGTCTATAAGTGACAGTCACCGTACAGTCTGGTCTCTTCATCAAAAAATATCGCATACCGGGTCTGGGGAGTGGAATCTGTCAGACCCCCAATAACTCGATAAGTCGTGCTGACAGAGGACTCATAACCAAAGAGATACAACTGGTAACATTTACCAGTTTATCTCTACTGCCGTGGCCACGGACTTCTGGCTATAGTCGTGTCCCAATACCGGGAGTGACGAATTCCCTCAACCGCTCACTGCCTCCATGTGCTTCGGAACTGTACCTAATTAAAACCTATTTGCACGACTCAGTAGAGTCGTGGTAGAGTAGTAATCAAAGTACAGTGGGAACACACACGAGACACTGTGGCAATTTCAGGTCTAGGGACTACCCTGTACTCATGTCACCAGAGAACTGCTATCTGACATTGGTATAATACCAACTAGGAGTTCTCGGCGAGTCCGTCTAGTGTAACCCATCCGATGAGCACCTGTATACAATCATCAGTGTCAAACATCAATGGCTATGGGATCAGCCATTGCCCCGTACAGGGTCATGAAACGTATACACTAGTCTAAACTGGAGTATCGATTCCCTGTCTCGATACTCCTACGACTAGGGACATTTGAGGATGTGCTTATAAACTACCAGGCCCCACTAGTATGATCCTTATCATAATCCTGGTAGTCAAGCAAAGATCCTATAGGCTTTATCTCATGTGTTTGCGGTACATGATAACTAGTATCTCGCATTCACATGACAGATAAAGTCAAACCAGATAGCTCACTATCATCTCAAGTAAGACTGTTCTTAGTATAGGCCCTCCTCGAATTCAGTAATTGCATTCCCGCAATTACGATAATTGCCTTGAGGGCACTAATATCCAACAAACTCCTACTTGCATTCAAGGCCAATAATTGCGGTATTGCATGCACACATCTCATGTGCTACTGTATACCCAACTTCTGTACTAACAGTTTCGCAAACTGTGTTCGAGAAATATCCTCAGTGAGTGGATCCGCTAATATGTTTCTAACTATATCTCTCTGAATCTCAACTTCATGGAGATCAACTATCTCCCGAAATGAGCGATACTTGCCCTAGAATATTGTTTGGATAGCCGATGGGACCTAGTTCATAAATGAACGTATTTATCCAAACAAATTCTTAGGATGTATCCTCTGCTGATTCACAATCAGTATCTAACGCCTTGACTACCCCAGTATCTCGATTGGAACGTTTCCAATACACTGCTTCTCATAAGAGGGTAAACTAATGACTCATGACAGATACTCTATCACCCTTGTCACTACGGAAGCTAGAATCGGTAATTGCCTCTTGGAAGGGGAAGCGGTCATTACCATACACCAAGAACATCTCATATGCTCTTCACTTCTTCCTATATTTCTCCAAGATTGGATTAATGTCTGCTTACTACATCAAGTGTAAAAGCAATATTTGGTCCGGTATATAATATCGCATGATTGACCTCACTGCCGAAGCATGTCGGATGTCATTTATGCGAGTCTCTCTCTTCATCAATCCCGAAATACTTCATTTAGAGAGAGTGGCCCCATTACCTATGGGTACATTACCTCACTAGGAATCCTCCATTCTAAACCATTTTAGAATGATGTCATTATACCTAAATTGGGATAATCCCAAAACCCCTACCAGGTCTAACTCTATAGACCTAGTCACCAGAATCATTGACATATGTACAATCCACAAAAAGAGAAACAAAAGTGACTACCAACGTTTGACCGAATCGTAGTATAGGAATATCACTTCCCATCAAGAGTATGTTATCCACATCAGTATGCAGAATCAGACAGTACTCGCTACAGCTTTCTTACAAATGCCTGGTTCATCTCTTATTTTGATGAAGTCAAACACTTTGACCGTTGCATCAAAAAACAGATGATCCACCTCTGCTATGCCTGCTTTTGTCTACAAATAGACTTAAGCAATTTGCACACTTTCCGCTGCTCCCACTGACTAAGACAATTCTCTGGTAGAGTCATATACATGTATACTTCTAAATCTAATTTAGAAAGACGTTATAATCATACTCATGCCAGATATCATAGTCAAGAAAACAACAGTGACTAATTTTATCCGTATGGACTTCAGCACACATCGGGTATTTGATGAATACATATTAACAACAAGTTATTAGATTAATACCTTTCTATTTGCACTGATCTTGAAAGATCTACTTGCTCCTTATGGGTTTTACCCCTTTCAGGAGCACACAACAAAGTCTATAATTTTTTGTAGTGCATGGAGTTCTACTAGGATAACTTGGCATTCAGCCATCAGTCGGAAGTCACCACTTCCTATGGCATGCTGATAACTAATAGGGTCATCATCGCATAATGCAAGCCTCCTAGTCACTGTCTATGAGAAAACCGAAGTATCTCTCGGGTGGCTGAGGTCACCTACTAGATCTGTGGAGTAGCTATGGTGTGTCAGGGTCAATTGGATCATCAAGTTCTACTAAACTTTCGGTAACTGTTTTTGGTTCTGGAACCATTTCCAGTTCTACCATACTCCCACTAATTTCTTTTGCAAGAAATTCCTTAACCAAGGATGTGTCGAGTCAAGAACAAAACACTTCTGAACTTGAAAAATGGTAGAAGCTATCCCTCGCGATATCTTGGGATAACCCATAGACTGTTATTTCTGAAACATGCCTCGAGTTTATCCGGATTATGGTTTTAAACACAAACCGGATAACCCCACATCTTAACAACTTTAAGATGAACACCATTCTATATCACATATAGAAACAGAGGTACTTGTTTAGGTGGAACCCATATCCATTTATATGCATCTATATCTAGTGCATCCCCAAAATTAAAGAAGGCAACTCAACATTACTCATCATGGAGGGCACCCGCGGATGAGCAATCTGAGAAAGAATCACATTCTCAATATTGAATACCTAAGACCAACCCCGTGTCCCTATGGACATTGGACAACATATATCAATATGTATTAGTCCCCAGAGTTCACTAACTCATTTTTCTGTGTGCTGTTAATTGAAAAACATTCTTTTGGTTAAAAGAAACCAAAAGTTTGCTGTTTAGGCAAAACTTGATGGTTTTCCTCAATAGCAACAATTGCTCCGAAAACCGATATTGAGAATAAAATCATCCATTCTCAATTCTCTGCTCCTTCTCAGCATCTGTAACGCCCTACAAATATGGGATTCTAATCCGATATCTATATACCCAGGAGTTAAATTTTATTGAAAAATAGTTTCTCAAAACACAGACATACGGGAAATCTGAAACATCAAAAATGTTTCAGTGGGGCTAGTCGGGTATTCACAGTATTGCCTTTTTCATTGCCCAGGCTCATGACAGTAGTCACTATTTCCTTTTCTCACTTCAACCCCTTTTGATGTCTTTTCATCTTACCTTCTTGTATACCGAACTTATGCTAGTTAGTTTTCTCCTCTCCATTCCTTTAGCACCAGCTTCGGGATTGGAAGAAAACTATCCAATAAGCGTAACTGGTATATGCTCCTTATATGTAAGGAGCTCACGAGCTCGAGATAAGGTAGGAGGGATAGACAAACGAACAATTCATCTAATCTAGAACTAGTGGCCATCCTCAGACTGAAACAATTTCATCGAGTTCGTATCTAACTATACGATGACCTTCCAAACAATATGGATCTCTGTACCGAATACAGAGGGTTCTGGAGTTAGCAGAAGGGAAAGCGGGATATGTGAGGACATATGTGACTATGCCATGGATTAGGGCAATCCAGACATTCCAAAGCTGTCGATTTGGAAGAAAGGTCGGTCAACTTGGTAAATGAGTCTTAGTTAAAGGTCGGTCTAGGGTCGCTGCCAGAGAGAAAGAAAAGAAACACTCTGTGTGCACTCTAACCTAGATTAGATTAGTGTATTTATCTAATCAGGATGGCTCCCACTGTTTTGTCAAATTCTCCTTCAAACCCTAAAAGGAGAACTAGCCGGGATTTTGTATAGAAAATCTCCTGGGAGTAACTATTATTACTCACAGTAGGATTCGGGACCCAAAATATCATGGCGTGGTAACTTTGACGAAGGTCAACAAGTCACCCACTCCATAGAAGGTATGCAATCTCATTGCAAGTTTCAACACTTGAAACTCCCAATATCGGTTTTTACCCCTAACACTTTATGACCTTGACGAAGGTCAAGAAATCATAAGCCACTAGTCAAGTTCTAACCATCATTTCGTGATCAATTTAGACCCACCCGCACTAGCCCTTGACGAAGGTCAACAAGGCTATGCGACTGTCCTAACTAATCGCATCATATGCAAACAGGAAGACATCACTTAGCTACAGTACACTACACCTTGACGAAGGTCAACAAACGTAGCACGAATACTAAGTACTCTACTTCCTGAAATGACAGAAGGCTACGGCTAGTTTTGAAGAAAACCATCAACGTAATGAACTTGATCTCATCGTAGGAACTGAGTGGTTTTGAAAGTTTATAGTCGCGTAGACCTTTACCTAAGAGTGAACTCCCCGTGAAAGGATCTAGACTCTTTTCCTCATCGAATGTGGTGCGGGATATTCATAATCGAATAGCACCACACAAAGAAAAAGAATACGGCTACAAAAAAAATTTTAGTGGCACAAAATTTTGCCCAAGAGCGAACTCCCAGTAACGGGATCAAGGCTCTTTCCTCATCGAATGAGGCGCAGGACATTCCTAACCGAATGCCTCAATGCAAAGCAAAAGAATCGACTAAAATTTTCTCTTTTATAAAAAGTTGGTTCTTACAACGTATAGGTTTATTTTACTTTGTATTAATGCAATTAATACAATCCCATCATTTAGATAATCTCATTATCTAGCATTATACTTCTCACACAAACATTACAAAAAAGCATGAAAAGGAAAAATATAATGCACATATACGCCATCCGCATTCGCCACGGGGTCCCGTCATGCACCGTTAGGTTACTTAACTAATGACAGAGCGGGGGCAGGGCTAGCGCGGATGAAAAACGTATATAGCATTAATAAATATATATATATATATACACTATATATCACATATAAGTATATCATCACACGCAAATAATCATATTACAGCATGAGGAAAAACAGCATCACAGAGTTGGAATAGTCGGATCATCTAGGAATCCCGTGTTTCGTTCGAGCCACAAAAGAAGCACGAAATACCCCGGTCATGTGAACAGCCCGTGCGTAACCAAAAGCAGACCCCTACGAGTGTGGCAAGTCATCCGCTAACCCGAGAAACGAGGCAACCCGGCATCATCACCATGATGGGGCCACCCAGCACTTTCTCGAGTCCGATGACAAGTGCACTCCACCGTGGGTCTATCCTAACCCCCTACAAGCGCGGCAAGCAACCCACCAATTCTAGAATCGAGCAGCCCGATCTCAACTCCTTGAGATGGCCACCCGCTGCAATCTAGAATCCGGCTGCCAGTGCGCTTCTCCTTGGGGTAAACCTAATACCTGTATTAATACAACGGTGGCATCGATCGCAGCCTGATCGAGCCCCGACAAATAATAATACAATAAGCGGAAACGACGACCACATGTCGACCGCTCGCCGTGAAAGAAAGAATATACATTTTGGCTACAACATGAATGAAAAGAAACATATAACATCGCAATATCCAAAAACGCACAGGGCTATTCATATCGCGACGATCCAATCTACACCAAACAAACTTAACATAGAACATCACAGACTCATAAATACATATCAACAAATATGTATCAACGTATGAACTGGGTTAAACACTTTAACATCATGAATACGGAAACACTACAATGTTACAGTTCTGATCGATAACTTTCCAGTGCAATACGAGATCAAATCTCAAATCTCAATTTTAAATAACTAAGTTCTCGACTTGAAAGAACTGAGTTCCTGGAGCATCATGGACTCCGTTTAAAATTTGTTCTTCCCTAAATCTCTGATTCTCAAGAACGAGATCTTCCCGATGAGAATTAAATTCTCAACTTATGGGAGATTTGTCTTGTGGATCTCAGATCCAGAGAAAGAACTAAGTTCTTTTAAAAGGGTTAAACCCTTAGATGTGATAGAGATATTTTGATCTCTTTTCTTTACCTAGGGTTTTGAGGAGGAAAGACTTCTTCCTTTGAGAATTAAATTCTCTGTTCTCTCAAGAGCTCGCTGTATTTTGCAGAAGCTTCTCGGGGGTTCGTTCTCTCTCCTTCTCTCTGTGTGTCTCCCCCTGAGACTTGAAGTCTCAGGTCCTTTATATAAGTAAGGCAAATTGTTGATTAGTTTTTAGAAAATCTATCATTGAGAGATTCCAATTGATTTAATTGGTCTCAAAATTGATTTGGGGAATTTTACCCACCATTGGATCTTTGATCCAAGGACTTCTGTTTTTACAGAATATGATTTTTGGTTTTTAACAAGATTGGAGAAATATTTTTCCTATACAGAATTTATTCAGTAAAACAGTGATTTTTAACCACCATTGGATTTTTTAATCCAACGGTTCTCTGTTTTACAGAGAGCCGACTTTCTTATTTAGAAAAATTGAGGGAATATATTCTAGAATAGAATTTTATTCTACAATTGGATCTTTGATCCAACCAAGAGTATCTTTCTTATTTAGAAAGATATGGGAGATATTTTCTCCTAATAGAATTTGATTTTATGTCTTGATGATTTATCATCTCCGTTGGATCTTTGATCCAACGGCTCTGTTTAACAGAGAGTATCGTAGAATTTAATTCTACCTGGGCACTGGCGCTCACATGTTGTGCACGTGGGCGCCATTTAAGAATTTAATTCTTAAGATGGATATTCCCATTTTTGCACATTGGCGTCCGCGTGAGGAGTACTTGCGGCGCCATCTAAGAGCTTAACTCTTATATAATGAACCCTTCTATGCTTTGCACATTGGCGCCCGCATGGGAAGCACGTACGGCGCTATCTAAGAGTTTAACTCTTCTGAACTCATCTGTGCTTTGCACATTAGCGCCCGCGTGAGAAGCACGTGAGGCGCTACCATAAGACTTAATCCTATGAAATTGGCTCTGGCGCCGGCGCCCTTGTGGAGAGCACGTGAGGCGCTGCCTCATTGAATTCAACAGAGCTTTGCTCTTTTATTAGGTTAAATATATTGGGGAAATAAATGCCCCCCACCGTTGTTTTCACGTGGCTTACACGTGGGTGCAACGGTGTCACCTTTTCCACTGTTCAATCTCCTAGGGAGTTGAACCGTCCCTTCATGTCCTATAAATAGGGAATTTGGCCTTTGAGATGACTGCTGTTTCATCATTCTTTTGCTTCTTCTTTCTTGAGAATTTAATTCTCTTTTTAGAGCTTAGATCTCTATTCAAAGAAACTCTCTCAAAATTAAACTCTGTCAAAAATTTGGTAAGAAACTCTTAAAAGGATCTATTCTTGTTTTGGGTTTTTAACCCATTAACAGAGTTTTGCTTTTCTCTTGGAACGATCTCTTAGAGATCTAAAAACTTTTGTTTGGGTAGACCATGGGTCTTGGGAATCTTAGGGTTTTACCCTGTTAGTGACTTTGATCTTTTAAAGTTGTTTGGAATTTAATTCCATTTCCCGTGGGGATTTCTGGGACTTTATCCCATTGTTAAAGGAATTTAATTCTGGGTTGTTCGACAGAGCTTAGCTCTGAGAAAATTTCTTTTTTAAGAAATTCTTTTGGGAATTTTATTCCCTTTCTTATTTTCTTTTTTGGGGTTCTTTTTGCAGATTTGAAATCTGTTGTAGAACACAGTTTTCGTGAGGTTTGACTCCACAGTTCAATGAGATTTTTCATTAAATGAGAATTCTTTTTTATTCTTACAATGAGTGCCTTCTTCATCATTGATGGGGGCGTTACCTTGATTTTTTTAGGTCCATTATAATGATTTTGGTATTTTGATTGCTAACCCTTTGCTGGTTTTTCTTTTCAGATACTATGGTTTCTCAATTGTATGATCTTGAAGAGATCATCTCATATGAGGACATTCGCGTCCAAGGCCGCTGTCAGGGCCAGGAGTTTACTGACGCTCAATGCGCTGAGGTGATGCGTCGCTTCGACAATTGCAACGATAAATTGCTCCTCCGCCGTTCTGCCCTTTTGAAGATTATCGTGAGGTCAATTTGGGAAGCACTTCCTACGCTTGATGAGGCCATGCCGCTCGAGGTACTTGATGATGTTGAAGACAATGTGCATTCAGTATATCTGATGAGCCTGATCTCAAAGAAACAGAGAGATGATCTTGTCGATGTTTTGCATCGTGTCTTCCAACAGAAGGCGATAATATCCGTGTACCAGAGGACGGACGACCTTAGCGGGGATCCCGACACTTGCATTCATGAGAAAATGCATAAGAAAATGGCCAAAGAAGCCAGAAGCACTTTGCTCAAACTTGCTTCTAAGTTCATGAATCCGTGTCTGGAATTCAGCGTCTTGCCATTGTAAACATTTTGATGATGTTTTTTTTTATCACCAATGTATAAATTTCTTCAAGATATGAATGACAAAACTCCCCCTTCCCTTTATGCCGGTGCTCATATGTGTCTTACATAAAGTGTTGTTATACATATATAGAAACCGTTGCTGGCGCTCATGTGTCATGCGTGTGAGGCGCTGCTGAAGATTTTAATCCTGAACTAGCGCCGGCGCTCACACGTTATACACGTGAGGCGCCGCTCTAGTCCCAGAAAGAATAAATGCGGCTGCTCACGTGTCATGCACGTGAGGTACTGTTGATGGAGTCGTTTCACCTCCTTGCTCTGATTCCCATGAGTCAACTCTTTCTTTTCCCCTTTTTGCCAGGCCTTAGAAATAGCTCCACCATGCACAACATTTTTTGTGCCTAGACTTGAATACTTCTCTCTAAAATCTGAAGCTCTGCTTCCCTCTATAATCTGAAGCTCTGCTTCCCTCTTCTTTCACAAGGAGAGAACCGCCTTTTAACAAACCAAGAGTTATGGCTTGCAATCGTCCGCATGCTCGTTAGAAACCGTGGGAGGTACCTATCGAGGGAATTGTCCCTCGTTTTGTTGTGCGTTTAGCGGATCCCGTTCTCACTGATGACCAGTGTGACACGGTGATGTACGAACTTCTGGCTCGTACGGGCTCTCCTCTTCCTGTTGGCTCCATTTGGCTTCAGACGATCTTCTCGTCTGTACTTGCTGACATCCTTCCTCATCCAGCGGAGATGACTCTGGTGATGCTCGACGCGGCGGGGGACAAGATTGAGTGCTTCCATGAGGCTTGTTTGATTACCCTGCCTCTGAGGGATTGTTTGGTTCGTCTGCTAAGCCAGATACGGGCTCAGCGGGCCATCATGTCTGCCTTTGCTGATGAGCACGGCGCTGACCGATGGGGAGCGACTCCTCGCGAAGATCGCCGCTTCGACATGGTGGAGAAGGCAGAGAGGGAATTAGAGAATCATGTATATCGTCTTGTTAATCCTTGTATCTCCGATCCCATATTTGGCGATCTTTTCTCCGTGTGATAAATAATAATGTTGACCACTGAACGTTTCATCCCCAGCGCATACGGGCATCTTGCCTCTGTACATGTAATTTGTAGTTTAATATTTAGAAGTTTCTGATGCATGCATTTAGACATAGGTGAACAATGGACTGAAGTGATGCATAGCATCTGGTCGGTTTCGAGCTGGCATACATGACTTTTATTAGAATTTTGATCCAAGAAGATAGCGAGCGGATACAAGCGTCTTCTCAAATCTCGATCCTGTAGTTCTGAACCCCGAGGCCTATGAATTGCGCATTTCTGTTTCTTGATGTCTTAATTTAGCGCCCTTCATTCGTTTCGGAGTCTTTAGTTTATTCATTCGTTTCGGAGTCTCTAGTTTATTCACTCATTTCGGATTCTCTAGTTTATTCACTCATTTCGGAGTCACTAGTTTATTCACTCGTTTCAGAGTTTTTAGTTTACCTTCCTTGGGTTTACAGGTAAATTTGTCCTAACGTTGTATATAGATAACCCCTATTCTTTACGACGGAGGTCCGTTAGGTTTGTGGTACTAAGGTTTTAGTCCGTGGTACCGTCGCATTGGCTGATGTATTCCTCGATATGCAGTCCTTCAGCTATTGTTCGAGTAGCCCCGTGACTGTCGTGTCTCTGATCCCTTCGGGGGCTGGACAAGATGTCTTCAAGTAATTTTCTTAGGTCATATTACCGTCGGAAGAGCAAACGTTAGGAATTTGCCATGACGCTTTTTACTTGAGGTCAGGCTCAGTTTGGAGCCCCGATGAGTCATAACCACTCCACACTGGTGTGAGGTGATCTCCGATAATCTTTTAGGCTTTATATGAGTTGCCTTCAAGACCCGAAGCAGGGAATATGCTGTTGCTTCATTTTTGTTTTGACGATGTCACGCCGATTCTTTGCTGAAGTAGGGCAGACATCTGTAAGACTTCTATGCTGTATGTATCGCAGTTGAAGTCCGGAGCTGTGAATATGTCATTGCTCCAATTTCATTTGATAACCGCATTTGCATCCTGCTCAAATGAGGGGGAACGTCGGGATGGTCTCTAGGTTGTATATACACCGTCAAGACTTTGTCGTTACTCCATTTTTGGTTTCAACCCTTGGGTCTTTTCTTGACGTTGCGTCTGCATCCTGTTGGCATGAGAAGCACGTCGGGCTGGAGTTAGGATTTTTCCGTCACTCCTTCTTGATTTGGCTCCTTGGAGCTTTTGTTAACGTCGCATTTTCACCCTGTTGGAATGAGAAGAACGTCGAGATGGTCTTTAGGTTGTATATGCTCCGTCGAGACTTGGAGTTAGGATTTTTCCGTTACTCCATTTTTGGTTTCGATCCTTGGGTCTTTTGTTGACGTTGCGTTTGCATCTTGTTGGCATGAGAAGCACGTCGGGGTGGAGTTAGGATTTTGCCGTCACACCTTTTTTATTTGGCTCCTTGGAGCTTTTGTTAACGTCACATCCGCACCCTGTTGGAATGAGAAGAACGTCGAGTTGATCTCTAGGCTGTAGATATTGCCGTCCAGATCTGGCTCTCTCTTTGACGGAGCCTAGTGGGAAAATATGGTTCCTTTTCTTTCATTGTGCCCATGGATCGTATACAAGAGTCAATATGGACATACCTGCAGGGCGGAGGAGATTTTATTTTATTTTATTTTATTTTATTGCCGCAATGCTCTATCGCGAAAGTCGTGATTGCCCAATCATTTCGGCTTTTTATCCGCGGTGCCCAATCATTTCGGCTATTTTTTTTATTTTTACTCGCTGCTTTTTATTGCGAGTTGCCCAAACATTTCGGCTATTTTTATATCCATATTTTTTTACTTATTGCGAGTTGCCCCATCATTTCAGCTGTTTTTATTTGCATTTTTTTTGCTACTCGCTGCTGATTCTATTGCGAGTTTGGAATCTGATACCAACCCTGGCATCAGCATCGCTACGACTGGAATATTGCCAGGAGCGAATCATCATTTGCCGTGAAAGGACTTGGAGTTTGACACCTATTTAAGCTTCAGCATCGCTGCAACTGGGATATTGCAGGAGCGAATAATCATTTGCCTTTGTTGATTTGAACAAAGGTGGCTTAGCAAATAGGGTTAGGATCCTGTAGACTAAGACTTTTTGACTTTATGAGCCGTAAGGGTCTTATAAAGGTATTTCTCCCTACGAGTCGTGAGGATCTCGTAGGTGTATTTTCTCCTTAGGAATCGTAGGGATTCCCAAGTCGAGAGGACTTCCAAGTGGCGTTCACCATATGGGGACATTTCTCACCATTGATGGAACTTGATGGGTAAATGCTTATTTGTGCCCATGGATTGTATACAAATGTCAATATTGGATTGCCTGTAGGGCAACGAGGATATGACGACTTAAGAACAGGTTTAGATCCCTGTAGCTTAAGGCTTTTGAATCTTATGAGCCGTGAGGGTCTCATAAGGGGAATTCTCCTTACGAGTCGTGAGGATCCCGTAAGTGTAATTTCTCATTAGGAATCGTGAGGACTTCTAAGTGCGTTCTTCCTTTGTGAATCGTAAGGATCTCACGCGGGTGTTTTATCCTCACAAGGTCGAGAGGACCTTACGAGTGCACATGAATTTTTTTTATTTTACGAGTTTGCGCCATTTCCGGGTTTTCACAAACTCTCCGGCAGTCCTGCTGTTTTTACTCACAGCGCCCTTTCTGGTTTTTATCTGTGCCCATTTTGCTTATAGACATACCCCCCCTTTTTTAACGAGATCGCGCCCTTCCGGGTTTTCACAAACTCGCCGGTAGCCCTGCTATTTTTACTCACGGCGCCCTTTCGGATTTTCATCCGTGCCCATTTCGCTTGTGGACATACCTTTTTTTTTGAACGATGGAACTCTCGAAAGTAGTTTCACCACAGGTGACCCATCTGTTTACCGGTGGGACTTGGGGATGGCTTCATCGCTGGAGTAGCCGTGTTGCCAGTGGGACATGAGTTGCAACCCTCGCCATTGAGAGTTCGATTGAAATATAGATCTTAAGGGGGGTGTCGCCGTATTTGGGGCTACGCGCTAGTTTAGGGACGTTCCGGTCCATTATCGCCATATTTGAGGCGACGCACTAGTTTAGGGACGTTTCGGTCCAGTATCGCCATGTTTGAGGCGATTAATTAGTTTAAGGACTTTTTGGTCCAGTATCGCCATTTTTTAGACGAAGTTTTGGTTTAAGAACATTTAGGTCCGTTGTTAGTTTAGGGACTTCTCGGTCCGTACGGCCATGTTTGAGGCGAATTTCTAGTTTAAGGACATCTCGGTCCTTTATCGCCGTGTTTGAGGCAAATTTTTAGTTTAAGGACATTCGGTCCGTTGTCGCCATTTTTTAGGCGAATTTTTAGTTTAAGAACATCTCGGTCCGTCATCGCCATGTTTGAGGCGAATTTTTAGTTTAAGGACATCTCGGTCTGTCATCTCCATGTTTGAGGCGAATTTTTAGTTTAAGAACATTTCGGTCCGTCATCGCCATGTTTGAGGCGACGGAGCTTCTTTGCATACTACTCTCAGAGTTTTTGACTCAGGAAGATAGCGAGCGGACACAAGCGTCGTCATCTATCATTGACCTAGGTCATGACTCGTTAGGCGTGGTATTTTTTAAGAAATCGGCCATTTATTGGCCGGAAGGGTCTTTCGCCATTCATATCCATGAGCAAGTAGGATCCACCTTAGTATACTTTGTCTATGATGTACGGGCCTTCATAGTTCGGCTCGAATTTTCCCCGTTTTGCATGATTGGGGATCATCGGTCTTTTGACGACTAGCACTAGCTCGCCTTGGCGAAACGTTCTCGGCCTGGTCAGTTTTTCATATGACCATGTCATCCTTGCCTTATAAGTCTCCAGGTTTTGCTGTGCTATACGGCGAGTTTCATCGAGGGCGTCGAGCTCCTCAAGCCAAAGTTGAGCATTTTCTTCATCTATCGGCTCGTATCGAACCGCTACTCGTAGAGAAGGGATTTCTATTTCCAAGGGAAGCACTGCTTCCATGCCGAATACCAACGCGTATGGTGTTGTATCCGTCGCTGTTTTGAACGTTGTTCGGTACGCCCAGAGAGCTTCATGCAACCTTTCGTGCCAGTCTCTCTTGTTTCTGAACACCGTTTTCTTTATAATCTTTGTCAAGGTCTTGTTGAAAGCTTCAGCTAGACTGTTGACACGAGAATTATAGACTGAAGAGTATCTCTAATCTATCTTATGCTATTGTGTGAAGCGGCTGATTTTATGGCTTCTATAAGCTGGACCATTATCCGAGATAATTCGTCGCGGAGTGTCGAACCAATAGATGATATGTGTCCTGAAGAAATGGAGGATATTCTCCGTCTTCACCTCCCTTAGTGGTACCGTTTCTGCCCACTTAGAGAAGTAGTCGGTCGTTGCCAGTATGAACCGATGTCCTTTGGACGATACTGGTTCAATGGAGCCAATTATATCGGTTCCCCATATTTCGAACGGCTAGCTAGCTACTGTTGGGTGTAGTGGATTTGGATGTTAGTGGATGAAGTCCCCATGGATTTGGCACGAGTGGCATTGCTTCGCATATTCGAGGCAGTTTTGAATCATTGTGGGCCAATAGTAAGCCATTCTTTTGATCTTCAGCTTCATCTTTGGCCCAGCTTGGTGAGAACCACAGAGGCCGTCGTGAATTTCTTGGATGACTTTCTTTGCTTCATATGGCCTTAGGCATCTTAGCCATAGACAGTCGAACGATCTCTTATATAGAGTATCATTAACGAAGGCGAAAGACAAAGCTCGTTTCATAAGCTGATGTCAAGATGACGCGTTTTTGGGCGTTCGTTGGGATTTGAAGTAGTCTATGAAGACTTCCCTCCAATCCTTGACCTTTTCTTCGTCCTTTATTTGAAGGGATACTTGTTCGGTCATTTCTTTTCCTTCGGATGACTCTGTTAACACTCCCGAAGATATTTCTATCGACGCGAGGATCCTGCAGCGTTGCACGATGATCTTTACGTCATGAGGTCTTCGTCGGCCAATTCCTTAGCCAATTTGGCCAACACATCTGTCTTGCTGTTTTTCGTACGCGGTATACTCTCCAGGATGTAGGAGGGGATTTGTGTCAACAGTTGTTGCACCCTTTCGCCATACTTTATCAGCTCCGGCTTGCATGTCTGATAGTCGCCATTTACTTGGCTAACGATCACCTGGGAGTCTCCATATATGAGGAGGTCTTTGATTCCCATGGCGACAGTGATCTCGAGGCCTGCTATCAAAGCTTCATATTCAGCTTCGTTATTAGTCCTTGGCTCTGTTAAGGAGAGGGCGTAATGCAATATCCCTCCTTATGGAGTCATGAAGATAAGGCCCACCCCGGCTTTGATTATGGAGGTGTTTTGCTTTCGCCTCTTTATGAAAGATGCTCCATCGAAGTAGAGTTCCCATCGGGGATCATTTTCTTCCTTCTCTCCTTCGATTGTTTCGAACGCATGTTCATCGGGAAACTCGCAATTTAAGGGGGAGTCGGCTGGTATTTGATGCTCGGCGAGAAAATCGGTGATGGCATGGCCTTTCACTGCTTTGAGAGGTCGATACGTTATCGAGAACTCCATCAAGAGGAGGGCCCATTTGGCAAGCCTTCCTGTTAATATGGCCCTTGACATCAGATATTTGAGAGGATCCACTTTTGATATGAGATGGACCTCATGTGTCAAGGCGTAATGTTTGAGCTTCGTTATCGTGAAGATCGGCGCCAGGCAATGTTTTTCGATAGGGGGAGTAGTTGTTTTCTGCCCCCAGGAGAACTCGGCTCAAATAGTAAAAAGCTCTCTCTTTTCCTTGATCGTTCTCTTATGCCCATAGCGCGCCTAGAGAACCCTCAAGGGCTGTTGTATATAGGATGAGAGGTTTTCCCTTAACCGGAGCGGTCAATACCGGCGGATTTTGCAGATATTGCTTGATTTCGTCTAGTGCATTTTGGCACTTTTGATCCCAGACGAACGGGGTCCCCTTCTTCATCAGATGACCGTAGGGACAGCATTTTTTGGAGAGGTTGGCTATGAACCGCCGGATATATGCGAGCTTTCCTTAAAGGGATCGCAACTGTTTAAGGGTCCTTGGCATGGGCATTTCCGTAATGGCCTTGATCTTTGAGCGATCAATTTCGATACCCCGGTGCCGTATGATGAATCCTAGGAATTTGCCTGAGGAGACTCCAAACGCGCATTTCAAAGGGTTCATCTTCAGATTGTACTTCCGAAGACGTTGGAACACTATGTTTAAATGTTCCCAATGTTCCTCGACTTGCTCTTCACCACCAGGTCGTCGATGTACCATTCGACAATCTCATGGATGGGGCCATCGAAGATCTTCTTCATATCCCTCTGGTAGGTAGCGCCAGCGTTCTTTAAATCGAAAGGCATCACCTTGTAGCAGAATATGCCCACCGAAATCCGGAAGGCGGTATGTTTTTGGTCTTCAGGATGCATTTTTATTTGGTTGTATCCTGAAAATCCATCCATGAAGGAGAAGACCTCATGGGTAGACGCGTTATCAATCATCAGCTCAGTAACAAGCACTAGGAAGTCATCCTTCGGGCAAGCTTTGTTGAGATCCCGAAAGTCCACACAAATGCGCACCGTCCCATTTTTCTCCATCACCGGAACGATGTCAGCGATCCAGTCGGGATATTGAACTTCTTGGATGAAGCCGAAGTCGATTAGTTTCTTGACCTCAGCATTTATACTCATTTCAGGTTCGAGCCGCATTCTTCCTGGCGCCTGTTTGACTGGCTTTTTGTCCGGCGATATGGCCAGTTTATGTACTACTACCTTTGAGTCTAAACCCGGCATTTCGGAATAGTTCCATGCGAAGCAGTGTTTATACTGCATGAGCACGTCTTTTAATGTTGCTACCTAATTTTTAGATAACAGCTCACTGACGAACGTTGGCCTCGGATCGTTTTCCGTCCCTAAGTCAATTTTCCTTAGGTTGTCCGCCGTAGTGTGTATCCCGTCTTCAAGCTCTTTTGGTGCTGGTGGACACTCTGAGATTACCTCGTCCTTGTCTTCATTTGTGAAGCACTTGAAGGGGGTCATCTATAGTCTCGTGCCCTCCCTCTTTTGAGAGTGTTATCACATAGCAGGTACGGGTTCGCTTCCAACCTTGATATTGAGCTGGTCCTATCATGGCGGTATAGGTCCTCTTTGGCTCATGCTTTTGCGGTGGGGTTACCCTCCAACTGTCGGATAAAGCGAACATGCCTTGTTGATATTGGTCTTCGACCCAGTTGTTTCCCCCAATCAGAGCAAAGCTCTGCTGGAAATTCAAAATTCAAATTTTGAAACAACGTTTCAAATCCCGGGCGCAACGCGCCACGTGTCAGGCGCAGACACATCAGCGCAGCGCCCAAGACAGCGCACCCAATCAGAGCAAAGCGCTATTTTAAGTAAAATTAAAAGGAAGCAAAGCTTCAGTTGCGCAAGCGTTGTGCTGCGCGACACGTGTCAGCGCAGACGCGCTAGCGCAGTTGCGCTGCGCTTTGCGCTGCGCGACGCGTGTCAGCACAGACGCGCTAGCGCAGTTGCGCTGCGCGACGTGTGTCACGCGCTGGGGCGTTTACGCCAAACAGAATTAAGATTTCAAAGAAATCTTTCTGTTCTTGTCAAAACAATAAGATTTTCTTCTGTAAAACAGAAGCCCTTGGATCAAAGATCCAACGGTGGGGAAAATTCCCCAAATCACTCAGAGAAAGATCTCTTTAACTAATTTATGGGCATTATAAAAAAAACCCTAGACCTCAATTCAAAGGCATCAACATTTCTTGAAAAATCAAGAGCTTCAAACAGAGAGAACTCTGAGAAAAATTTCAAGAAAAAGGTAAAAACCTTCACAAGAGAGAAGAAATTTCTTCTAATAGATCATTGATCTAAAAACTAGATCAATGATCTTCATAAAATAAACAGTGCTTTGCACTTCTTATGAACCACTGGTTCTTTAAAACAAAAAAAACAAAAAAAAATAGTGCTTTGCACTTTTATGAACCTTTAGTTCTTGAAATAAAAAGAAAAACTTGTTTTTCTTTGATCTAAATTAGATCAAGGAAACGAATAGTGCTTTGCACTTCTTCTTATGAACCATTGGTTCCTGAATCTGAAAGATTCTTAAATCATAGTGCCTTGCACTTGCAAACTGCGCTGTTGCGCTCTTGGATTGGCACAAGCCACCAGAGCGCGCCACGTGTTAGCAGTGCAAGCGCAGCGCATTAGCGCAGCGCATTAGCGCAGCGCACTGCGCTTGCGCGACACGTGTCAGCACTACAAGCGCTTGCGCTCTCTAATTAGCGCAAAATGCCTGATAAATGCAATACATTTCCTAAAGGGCCAGGCCCAAGTCAAAAGTCTAAACAGACCAAAAATAATGCTATGCATTATTTAAAGGGGCAGAGCCCAATTGAGAGGTCCAATGGACCAAAACAAATGCTCTGCATTATAATAAAAAGGGCAGAGCCCAGTCAAAATAGGCATAAATTCTATGCATCATTCTAAAAAGGGGAAAGCCCAAACAAAGGTCTAACAGGCCAAATGCAAACAAAATGTGGACATTTTCAACTGGACTTAGCCCAATTTTGGCCGTAAGTCCTTAAATTAAATTGACCGAGCACGGCTGCTCTTTAAATCAATTTACGACCGGTTCGAAGGTACATCTCCGAACTCCTCTGACACCCATCGTTGTAATCCTTCAACGACGTCGGAGAGGTGACGGGTCCCGATGACCACACATCAATACGGACTGCGGGGTCCATAAACTCGTGGACCGAAACGTCCTTAAACTAATGTTGGACCGAAACGTTCTTAAACTAATGTTGGACCGAAACGTCCTTAAACTAATATCGGACCGAAACATCCTTAAACTAATAATGGACCACCACGTCCCTAAACTGGAACACGGACCACCACGTCCCTAAACTGGAATTAATACGGACCACCACGTCCCTAAACTGGAACAAAGACCACCACGTCCCTAAACTGGAAACGGACCGCAACGTCCTTAAACTACCTATGGACCACTACGTCCCTAAACTGGAACAATAGAGCCCCCAAATGCTCTTTTTCCGGATCTAAACGATCCCGTTTAAGCCGATCTTAGCCCCAAACACGGCTAACGTATCCTTAAACATTCAAATGGACTATAAAACTCCAAATCAACTTTGGTTCAAGGGTACATCTCTGAACTCCTATGACACCTGTCGTTGTAATCCTTCAACGACATCAGAGAGGTGACGAGTCCCGATGGCCATGTATTAAATGGATCCAGACGATCCCGTTAAGTAGATCTTAGTCTCAAACAGGACTAACGTATCCTTAACGAACGTTTAAGTTGATCTTAGCCTCAACACGGCTAACGTATCCTTAAACTAAAACACCAAACCCAAATCTAAGTAAATACGGATTTGGACTAATCCACGTCCTACGGGCGACGGCATAACCTAGTCTCCGTATACAATCCACGGACAACCACAAACAAAACAAACACACACGACACGAAGTGAAATTCTGGAGAAGGAGAAAGTGGCTACCGCGATGCGGTAGCGTAATTAACTGCAGGGGCTTGCGCCTGCAGGGAAGAGCGTCTCCACAATCAAAAACCCCTCTAGCGAGGGGGAATCTGACGAAGTCTGCTACATCGGCTGCATCCGTCTAAACCTCCGATACATGGTGCCATAAATCAACTTGGCATCTTCAGAGAGGTGGACGGATAAAACCAAATAACATCTGCCCCGAATCTCAGCGTCAGGATCTCGCAGTCTTGTGCGCCGCCATTCGGAGGGGAACACCAGTCTTTGAAGGTGAATAAGTCTTCAAGGGGATGACCTATTGCTCGGTGATAGGAGCAATAATCCGGGTGATGGACCTGGTTTATTTGTTCGGGGGGTCGAGACTCCAGGAGCGCCACCATTTGGTGCTTCATGACAAGGTTGAATATTTTCCCTGTCTTGTCTTGGGGAAAGTAGTATTCCTGACCTATCTTCTTTATAAAGGACGGGTTTTAACCAAGTTTTTCTTGATAGCGCGGCTTCTTAGATCTGCCTTGTTGTTTGCGAACGTTGTTTGCGCTCGTTGTCCTGTTTTTGCCTATATTTCGGGATTTTTCCTTTTTTCGAGGACATACAACGAGCTGGGGATGGGGGACGTTTTAGTCTTCCTTTTCCGCAGACTGCTGATTGAGGTGTTGCATCCTGGCTTTTTCATAGTTAGCCATTTCGCGGCTGTGATCGTCTCGGCTCCTTTGACAAGCTTCTTTTATTTGCTTGTCTATTTGTTCTTCGAGCGACGGACTTAACGTTCTTAGAGCGGGATTTCTCTTTGTTTCAACGTCACGGCCATTTGAAAGAGCATTTTCCTCTTCTCTGGCGCTGTTTATGACGCGGCAGCTGTAGAACTGCTCCCGTTTTCTAGACTGAACATATCCGAGCCTGGTTGTCTCCATCTTCCCATTGGGCATCTTTCGCTGAGTCTCAGGGATATCCCAAATATTTTTGAAGAATTGGGGTTGCCCAACAGTTTGTTCAAGGGGTACACCTTGGCATCTTAACAGCCTTTTCAATCCCTCCGCATAGTATCTTGGCAGACAGATTGGTTGAAGCCTGTCGAGTGCAAAATCGGCACCATGCTAGACTTCTTTCTCTGCTCTGGTCTCCGTAGATTGGTAAAAGAGGATCGCCTTTTCACCTCTTCGCCTGGGAGGCACGTATAAATTCTGTAGTTCCTGTACGATGTATGTATCGAGCGCATCAAGTTCCTTGTAATGCCGAGGTGGAACCATTGTGATTTGCAGGCTCTGATCTGCTTCGTCGAGGGTTTGCACTGGCGGGCGGATAGAGAACACTGCGTTGGCCTCATCCTCAGAGTCGCTGCCAAAGACAAAAATGGGAGTAGATGGTTCGGGCTTGTTTTCTTAGGGTTGCCCCGAATAGACTATTTCTTCATCTTCCTCGGTATCGCTCCCAAAGATCGGGATGGTGGCGACGGACTTCTGTTTATCCTCCGGCTTATGACACCTTTCCGTATCATCGAAGTCTGGTAGGAAGTACTTTGCGTCTTCACATTTCCGGACTTCATTTATCGAGAACATGTTTAGCTCTCCCGTGACGGTGTACTCCAATCCGTCCTTGAAATACTTCATATACTGATGTTGTGTAGAAGGGATGACGTTGTACTCGTGTAACCAGGGCCTGCCGAGCAAAGCGTTATAGCAAGTCTTGGCGTCAATGACGTGAAATTTGATGTCAGTGACGAGCAACCCGAAGCGTAACGTCAGTATTACGGACCCAAGCGTCCGTGACGACTGTGAGTCGAACCCGGAGATAGTAATTTTGTCTCGGGCTAAGTGCTGAACATTCATGCAAATCTCCTTCGGCACTTTCATGTTGAGAAGGTTGACGGAGGATCCGTTGTCGACAGGGATTTTCCCTATCTTGATGTCATGGCAGTACCCGGTGACGTATAACGGGCGATTATGTTCACACGTACCGAGAAGGAGGTCTTCATCGCTGAATGTAATGTCGGCTATGTGAACTTCTGCCGACTCATCCTTCATCTTCTCCTCTGCGAGGAAAGCTTGGAACTGATCGTGCTCTTGTAATGTCAGAGAATCTCGTGCCTCTTTGGACAGGAGGAGAGCATCCAATATGCTCAGGTATGAGGGTATTTTCCTTAGATGTGCCAGGACATTGTAATCCACCTTGTTTTTCTTAGACGGGTCCCTTGCTGTGAGTTCTTTGACAACTCCACCGTCGAGGGCAATCTCCTCAGGGATTTTTTCTTTCCCTTTGTATTTTTTGCTAGAACCCTTATTTGTAGGTCCGGGATTCTTTTCAGACAGCGTGCGGATCTGCAGCTGAATATACTCGCAGTTCTTCCCCTCCTCTTCTTTTTCGGAGGTGGAGCCCTTGAAGAGAGGGCTGAGAGTTATTTCATCCTTAGAATCTCTCTCGAAAGTAAGAACTTGGGGATTTTCCCCTTCTGGACTGGTATCAACCATATGACAGTTGCCAGTCGTTTTTTCACGCGCATATGTCGCACTCTTTTGCTGTCGACGAGCTTCGCGCTTCATCCTCTTGAAGTGTTTTTATGGGCAACATATCCTTGCCACCACTTCTTGAAGGCACCGCATTCTTCGGTGGGGTGGGTAACCCTCCGATGATATAGACAGTAGTTTGGATGTGAATCCTCTCCGTCGAGGCATATGACTCGGGGAGTGTTTCCTACGAGAGGTGGCAGCTTCATTCCCATGGACAGGGCTTTGGCGAACCGCTTCTCTGCCTTGATCCTACTCTTATTTGTGGCAGGTGTGCTTCGGTTTGGTTGGAGTACTTTACGACTCATCCTTGCCGCAGCTTCTTCATCCTGACGCTGACGCTTAGACTTTTCATATATGGCTGTTTCGCGTTCTGGGTCAGCTTTGCTTTTTCGAAAGGCTTCGTTTAACAGCCTATCGATCGGGTCTTCTAGCAGTTCCGAGGATTTTAGCGCCGATCCTGCCCCCAGTTCCTCTGCGCTGTTTTCTGACGCTGAGGGAGCTTCTTCTCCATTTAACGACGAATGGAAGACCATATGGCAACTTGCTACATAGTCTTCGGTTTCTTCTGATGA
This sequence comes from Agapanthus africanus, assembly GCA_030015575.1. Classification (NCBI taxonomy): domain Eukaryota; kingdom Viridiplantae; phylum Streptophyta; class Magnoliopsida; order Asparagales; family Amaryllidaceae; genus Agapanthus; species Agapanthus africanus. Next base: position 561,885,210 of record CM057345.1, read on the forward strand.
GTCATTTTCCTTTTCGTTGTCACTATCTTCATTCTCAAGAATATACTTAAGGAACTCTTCGAGGGTGACCGGTGTTCGTGCCTTCTGGTTGTACTCCTCCAACGCGTCAATGTACTTTTGTAGGTTTGTGCGCTTGTCGTCATACTCGGCAGGCTGCACAGGCTTCTTGGTCTTCTTCTTTTTCTTTGAAGACTTTGAAGGCTTGACTTGGGGATTTTGCCCTTTGTCAACAACTTTCGGTATGGGACGTGGCTTCAGCATCCCTTCGATGATTTCAGGTTTAAGTGGGCTTTTCCACTGACTGCCGGACATGCTTGTAGATCCTTCAGCATTCTTTTGGTTTTAGCTGAAGGAACGACTTTCCATGGAGTTTCTTCCACGAGCGAGCATGATGCCCCCGGCGCATCCACCTTTTTGGGAGTGTGCTTCTGTAGTGGGTTCACCATCCAGTTCTCAGACAGCGCGAACTTTCCCTATTGATACTGGTCCTCAACCCAGTTCTTGAAGAGGTAGCAATCCTCAATTCGGTGGCTCGCCATTCTGTGATAGGAGCAGTATTTGGGGTTGTTGACGTCGTCGGGTTGCGGTGGACGCCGTGGATCTGGCAATATGATGAGTTTGTTACGCATTGCCAATTCAAATAGTCTCCTCGTCTTATCGCGGGGAAACGAGTAAGCGCGTCCTAACCTTTCTTCCAGGGATAGGCGTGGACGTGCATTTTTTTGGCGAACCGCCGGTTTTGGGTCGCTCGGTTATTGTTGAGTATTAGCGACGAAGGCCTCTTTCCTTTTACCCTTGGCGTTTCGAGGGTCCTTGTTTGAGGAGGAAGGCCCATGGCCCATCTGGTCTTGGGCCGGCTTATCGATCAGAGCCTGGAAGGTCGTCGGCTTAAAGAACGTCATAAACTGGGACACAGTCGTTTGCGGATCTAGGGTCCCGATGAACATGCCCACGGCGGGGGATTCTTCGATGTGTTGTTCACACTTTGACCACAGGATCCGCCACCGGATCGCATATTGGACCCAGGTTTCTCTCAGCCTTACCCTGACATTGATCGGGGTGCGCTCGCTTGCGCTGGCAAAACGCTGTGTGAACAGCAGCTCCATCTCTGTGAATGTCTTTACGGAGTCATTTAGGAGCTCTGAGTACCATTCAAAGGCCGTCTCTGACAGGCTACCAACGAACTGGCGAAGTAACAGTTTTTCGTCACCTCCAGTGTTGTCGCACGGAGCTCTGAACTGCGCGACGTGCTGGTGTGGGTTGCCTGTCCCCTTGTACACATGGAACTTAGGGATCTTATATCCCGGCGGATGCTTGATTTGGTCATACCAGCCTGGATACGGTTGCCCGGTTCTGACGATTTGGCCAGCAGCTTCACTAGATTAATAAGCTCGTATTTGTTGAGCTATATAATCATGAAGAGCAGCCTTGGAAATCGTTTCCTCCTTGGCTGCCGATAAAGTCGGAAGAGGGTTTGATGTTTCCCCTCTATCATCCTCGATGATTATCGGCGGATCTTCGGCTGGGGGTTCTGGCTGGATTATCATTCCAACCATATCCCGGAACAAGAGAGCCATCTGCTTTATGTTAGCATCATGCTCAGCAGCTTCCTTGTCCTTTCTTTCAAGCACCTTTCGTAGGAACTTTGTATCGGTCTCCTGCTCCTGGCGCTGTTCGGCCGTTGGATCCGGACTTTCTTTTTGCCCAGTGAGTGCTGCCATTTTGGTCAGCATCTCCTGGAGATTTTTTTGTTGCTCCTGAGCTTTTGTCAGCGACCGAGTTTGCGGCTGATGACCTACGAAAGCACGGCTTTCTTCTTTTCCAGAAGCCATGTAAACTATGTGTACGATCATGCCCCCAGACTTAGGGCGTTTGGTTCTAGCGCCTTTGGAATTTGCTGTCGGCGATGGGATTTTCTCCGGCCTCCTCCTTTTATGGGAGGTCAAAGTTGAAGGAGCTGTTGTAATAAGCACCCGTATAGAAGAAGTCCCTCGCTGTATGGTGGAGGGATGGTCTTTCTCTTGCCGAGACTTCGATTTCTTCGGTCGACGAGAGTAGTCTTTGTTGATCACAGAGTCCTGGACTTTCCGCCAGCCCCTGTGAATTTTGGAGGAGAGCCATTGATAGGGATGCTCCATCTTTTCCTGCACTATGGCTTCTGCAAGTGGGGGTGATTTCTTTAGCACCGCCGTTGGAGAGTTCTTGCGTACCCTCCTGAGCAGCTCAAAGTTGTTCCCGATTGGAACAGCGGCATCAACTTCCACCATTAGAGCTGGCGAAGTAAGTCCAGAGGGGGAGTTGCCCCGAGCTTTTCTCACTCGGCGCCAGTGACGACGTCGAGTATGTCTTGCAAAAGGGACAGCCTCAGTTTTGAAAGCGACTTTGTTGTACCCCCAGCTTTGGTGAGGGGCTGTTGTTGGTGCCAGCCTGTTGAAGACCGATGTCCTTGGCAGAGTTTGAGGAGGAGCAGCCAATCTTGAAGCACCTTTTACGACTTCACCTGTAGGAGGAGTTGGGAGAGCTATCCGTTTCGGGGCAGCCCCTACGAAAGATTGGCCGCCTCAGTTTTGAAAGCGGCTTCGTTGTGCCCCCGGCTTTGGTGAGGGGCTGTTGTTGGTGCCAGCCTGTTGAAGACTGATGTCCTTGGCAGAGTTTGAGGAGGACCGGCCAATCTTTCGAAGACCGACTTTTCGGTAGGGGAAGCACCTTTGACGACTTCACCTGCAGGAGGAGTTGGGAGGGCTATCCGTTTCGGGGCAGCCCCTTCAGATATCACGAGCCTCTTTACGGGCCCGTTTTGGTTCTTGCTCAGTCTGTTGAAGATTGAGACGTCTGAGCTTCGGTTCAGCCTGTCAAAAACTGAGACATCGGATTTGGACGACCCGTTGAGAGGGGCCGTTGTGGTTGCAAGTCGATCGAAGACCGACCTCTTGTGAGCTTCTTCCTGCGGTGCTGAGGCACCGACACCCACTGGTGGGAACATGGTCCCGAAGAATAGTCTAGTAGTGGCTAGCGTTACTTGCCCTACCGGCATCAAAAAGATGGAGGCCGCATTGGGCCCATAAGTCACTCCTCCAGTTGGGGCGGAGCGGGAGTTGTTGTTGCAAGTTGTGCAGTTGGAAGCCATTGATTTTTTCTTCTTCTGCACAGGAGCAAGACACCGAATCTTAGTACGTCGAATCCAAAGGCAACCATAGAGAACCGTGATTTTGTTCGCGAAACACAACACATGATGTGTGAAGTAGAAAGAAGAAGAGGTCCCACTGGGCGTGGCAGAATCTGTTCACCGTCGGAAACAGAGACGAATTGGGGTAGATCGTCTTGCCTGAATCTGGAGGCAGATGCTATTTGGATTTATCCGTCCACCTCTCCGAAGATACCAAGTTAATTTATAGAACCATATATCGGAGGTTTGGACGGATGCGGCCGTTGTAGCAGATTTTATCAGATTCCCCCTCATTTTATGAGGGGTTTTTTATTGTGGGGATGCTCTTCCCTGCAGGCGCAAGCCTCTGCAGTTAATTACGTTACCGCATTGCGATAACCACTTTCTCCTGCTCCGGAAGTTCACTTCGCATCATGTGTGTTTTTGTTTGTTTTGGTTGCCCGTGGATTGTATACGGAGGCTAGTTTATGTCGTCGCCCGTAGGGCGCGGGTTAGTCCAAATCCATATATTTTAGATTTGGGCTTAGTTTCATTTAAGGATCGTTAATCTAGATTGAGATTAAGATCAACTTAAATATATATGAGCATTTGGGGCTCAATTTGTTTTTTTACTAAGGATATGTTAGTCCAATTTGAGACTAAGATCAACTTAGCGGAATTTCAAGGATCATTTTTATCTCGGATCCAACAACAGAGCATTTGGGCTCAGCTGCAGGAAAAACTTCAGAGACCTAGCCAATTTGGGGGCTTTGTCTGCTTAGTCTTTTCTTTTATTCAGAAGTGCTAGGTACTTATTTGGGCTCTGTTTGTTCAACCCCTTTCTTTTATGCCAAAGTGCTGAGCACTTATTTGACTTCTGACGCTCACATATATAACATGTGAAACATTCAGTCATGGGCGCCGCTCAATGAGCGTTGAGCACTCATCCATTTTTGCTGTTTGTAGAGTGCTATGCACTTTTGTTCAGCGCCCACGTTATGAGCACGTGCGGCACTAGCCTTCTGTTTTGGGCGTCTGCGTGTCTTCCACGTGAGGCACTAGGATATGTTAAAAGGAGCGCCCATGTGGGAAGCACGTGAGGCGCTAGTCTTTTTTCTTTTATCATTTTTAGAGATTTAAATCTCTGTTAATATTTTCCGAGAGGTTAAACCTCCATCAATGGCGCTTTGACCATTAACGCTCGCTAAAATCACTATATTTGAGAATTTTAGGTTGAGTTTTTAAAGAACTAAGTTCTCGACTTGAAAGAACTGAGTTCCTGGAGCATCATGGACTCCGTTTAAAATTTGTTCTTCCCTGAATCTCTGATTCTCAAGAACGAGATCTTCCCGATGAGAATTAAATTCTCAACTTATAGGAGATTTGCCTTGTAGATCTTAGAACCAGAGAAAGAACTAAGTTCTTTTAAAAGGGTTAAACCCTTAGATGTGATAGAGATATTTTGATCTCTTTTCTTTACCTAGGGTTTTGAGGAGGAAAGTCTTCTTCCTTTGAGAATTAAATTCTCTATTTTCTCAAGAGCTCGCTGTATTTTGCAGAAGCTTCTCGGGGGTTCGTTCTCTCTCCTTCTCTCTGTGTGTCTCCCCCTGAGACTTGAAGTCTCGGGTCCTTTATATAGGTCAGGCAAATTGTTGAATAGTTTTGAGAAAATCTTTCATTGAGAGATTCTAATTGATTTAATTGGTCTCAAAATTGATTTGGGGAATTTTATCCACCATTGGATCTTTGATTCAAGTACTTCTATTTTTACAGAATATGATTTTTGGTTTTTAACGAGATTGGGGAAATATTTTCCCTATACATAATTTATTCTGTAAAACGGTGATTTTTAACCACCATTAGATTTTTTAATCCAACAGTTCTCTATTTTACAGAGATCAATCTTTCTTATTTAGAAAGATTAAGAGAATATATTCTAGAATAGAATTTTATTCTACAATTGGATATTTGATCCAACCGAAAGTATCTTTCTTATTTAGAAAGATATGGGAGATATTTTCTCCTAATAGAATTTGATTCTATGTCTTGATGATTTATCATCTCCGTTCGATCTTTGATCCAACGGCTCTGTTTAACAGAGAGTATCGTAGAATTTAATCCTATCTAGACGCTGGCACTCACATGTTGCGCACGTGGACGCCACTTAAGAATTTAATTCTTAAGAGGGGTATTCTCGTTTTTGCATATTGGCGCCCGCGTGAGGAGCACATGCAGCGCCATCTAAGAGCTTAACTTTTATATAATGAACCCTTCAGTGCTTTGCATATTAGCGTTCGCATGAGGAGCATGTGCGGCGCTATCTAAGAGTTGAACCCTTATGAACTCTTCTGTGCTTTGCACATTGGCGACCACATGAGGAGCACGTGAGGCGCCACCATAGGACTTAATCCTATGAAGTTGGCTCTGGCGATGGCGCCCTCGTAGAGAGCACGTGAGGCGCTGCCTCATTGAATTCAACAGAACTTTGCTCTTTTATTAGGTTAAATATATTGGAGAAACACCACTGTAAGGACGGGCGCGCCCCGCGCGTGCTCGCAGCGGGAGCAGGGACGGACGGAGAACAAAAATTCCGTGTGGGCGCGATTGACCATACGCCAAAATCATCCAAACATTAGTTTCTAGCTAAAATAAAGAGCATAAAGAAAGAGTTCAGATGTGCTACAACCTTTGCAGCGTGTCCGGCTCATCCCGGAAGACCCCGTCTAAACTCCGTGAGCTCCTGAATGCATCTGCATGCCGACTGCCTCGCCGTAAATGATCCGCATTGAAAGCGGGCTACCCAAGCTCCAACTCCGTCACCGGTCTAAGGAAATTCCTCTAGAGACTTGCTGGGCGTAGAGGAAGGCGATGCGAGCGATAGGTACTCTCTACTTTTTGCAAAAACTCACCATGGCAACACTTGCCATTAAGTAGTGAGGTTGTTTACCCCAATCAGAGCAAAACTCTGTTCAAATCCCAAGGTGGAAAAGAAGCAATGCTTCTGTTTTCCTCCAATCAGAGCAAAACTCTGTCTTGAAAATTAAAGTTAAAATAAATGAAGCAACGCTTCAGATACCCTGCGCTGTGCGCAGAGCGCCACGTGTCAAAATCAGACTCGTTGGCGCAGGGAGCGCAACGCCCAAGGCAGCGCACCCAATCAGAGCAAGGCTCTGTTTAAAATTCAAACTTTAATTAAAGAAGCAACGCTTCAGCTGGCCTGCGCTCTGCGCTGCACGCCACGTGGCAGCGCAGTTGCGCTGCGCTGTGCGCCGCTGTGCGCTGCGCGACACGTGTCAGCGCAGTGGCGCTGCGCTATGCGCTGCGTGACACGTGTCACGCTCTGGAGCATTTGTGCCAAACAGAATTAAAATTCTAAAGAAATCTTTTCTGTTCTTGTTAAAAACAGAAGATTTTCTTCTGTAAAACAGAAGCCCTTGGATCAAAGATCCAACGGTGGGGAAAATTCTCCAAATCACTCAGAGAATGATCTCTTTAACAAACTTTAACTAATTTATGGGCACTATAAAAGAGACCCCAGACCTCAATTCAAGGAGAGGAACATTTTCTAAAAAAAGAGAGAGAAAGAGAACTCTGAAGAACTCTTCAAGAACAAAAAAGGTAAAGACCTTTAGAAAAAGAGAAAGTTCTCTTATGAACAGATCATACATCTTTAATAAAATAAAACAAAATAAAAATAGTTCTTTGCACTTTTATGAACCATGGGTTCTTGAATCTAAAAGATTCTTAGTGCTCTGCACTTGCAAACTGCGCTGTTGCGCTCTTGGGAGAGCACCGCGTGTCAGCATCTGAACCACTTGCGCTATGCGCTTTGAGATAGAGCTTTGCTCTCTGTAATTGGCGCAACTCACCAGAGTGTGCCACGTGTCAGCAGCGCAAGCGCAGCGCACTAGCGCAGCGCACTACGCTTGCGCAATACGTGTCAACACTACAAGCGCTTGCGCTCTCTGATTGGCGCAAAGCCCTTTAGAAAATGCAATGCATTTTCTAAAGGGCCAGGCCCAAATCAAAAAGACCAAGCAGGACAAAATAAATTCCAAAGCAATAAAAGGGCAGAGCCCAAATAAAATTGATGCTCTGCATCATTTATAAAGGGCAGAGCCCAAAACAAATTGATGCTCTGCATCCTCTCTGGGCAAAGCCCAAATAAAAACAAAAAGAAATGCAATGCAAAAGCAAATAAAATGTTGAACATTTTCAACTGGACTTAGCCCAATTTTGGCCGTAAGTCCTTAAATTAAATTGACTGAGCAAGATTGCTCTCTTAAATCAATTTATATCCTGTTCGAGGGTACATCTCCGAGCTCCTCTGGCACCTATCGTTGTAATCCTTCAACGACGTCAGAGAGGTGACGGGTCCCGACGACCACACACATCAATATTGGACCGAAACGTCCTTAAACTAATATTCGTCCCAAAATGGGAATGCTGGACCGAAACGTCCTTAAACTAATATTGGACCGAAACGTCCTTAAACTAATATTCGTCCCAAAATGGGAATGTTGGACCGAAACGTCCTTAAACTAATATTGGACCGAAACGTCCTTAAACTAATATTCGTCCCAAAATGGGAATGTTGGACCGAAATGTCCTTAAACTAATATTGGACCGAAACGTCCTTAAATAAATGTCGGACCACCACGTCCCTAAACTGGAATATAGACCACCACGTCCCTAAACTGGAATATAGACCACCACGTCTTCAAACTGGAATATAGACCACCACGTCCCTAAACTGGAATATAGACCACCACGTCCCTAAACTGGAATATAGACCACCACGTCTTCAAACTGGAATATAGACCACCACGTCCCTAAACTGGAATACGGACCATCATGTCCCTAAACTGGAACATGGACCACTACGTCCCTAAACTGGAACAATAGAGCCTCCAAATGCTCTCTTGCCGGATCTAAACGGTCCTGTTTAAGTTGATCTTAGCCCCAAACACGGCTAACGTATCCTTAAACACTCAAATGGACTATAAAATTCCAAATCAACTCTGGTTCGAAGGTACATCTCTGAACTCCTCTGACACCTATCGTTGTAATCCTTCAACGACGTCAGAGAGGTGACGAGTCCTGACGGCCATATAATAAACGGATCACCACGTTAAGTTGATCTTAGTCTCAAAAAGGACTAACGTATCCTTAACGAACGTTTAAGTTGATCTTAGCCCCAACACGGCTAATGCATCCTTAAACTAAAAACACCAAACCCAAATCTAAGTAAATACGGATTTGGACTAATCCACGTCCTACAGGCGACGGCATTACTCGGTCTCCGTATACAATCCACGGGTAACCACAAACAAAACAAACACCCACGACACGAAGTGAAATTCTGGAGAAGGAGAAAGTTGTTACCGCGATACGGTAGTGTAATTAACTGCAGGGGCTTGCGCCTGCAGGGAAGAGCGTCCCCACAATCAAAAACCCCTCAAGCGAGGGGGAATCTGACGAAGTCTGCTACATCGGCCGCATCCGTCTAAATCTCCGATACACGGTGCCATAAATCAACTTGGCATCTTCGGAGAGGTGGACGGATAAAACCAAATAGTATCTGCCCCGAATCCCAGCATCAGGACCTCGCAGTCTTGTGCGCCGTCTTTCCGAGGGGAACAGAGGTCAAGCTCTTCATGAGAGGAAGAAGAAGAAGTTTCTCTTTTGTGATGGCTTGAAAAAGAAATCGATTGTGTCGCATTATCCTTTTCCACCCATGTCATGTAACATGACACATACCCACACACCCCACTCTTTCATGTGTGTGTCAACACATAAGAGAGAGGGTGGGCCCCACCACTTAATTAAATATATTAAATAAATAATAATTTATATATACATTAATATATATATATAAAGATATATATACATTTACATATATATAATTATTAGTATATTTATTTATACGTAATTTATAATGGTGGGAATTAGTATATATATATATCAAATATATATATTAAATAAGTATTGGTACATGTATCCTATACACGTACATATCATGTATCACATACACGAAATGCCATCAATATCTTCCCAGTATCATATACTGCAGAGAGTGTGTGTATCATATACACTATACTAGAAACTGTATTATTAATACGGTTATCAAGTCAACACTTGACTTGGTATTCCGGCTGTGAAACCGGCTAGTATAACAGTCGTCCGATTGAACACGTATATCCGATATACATGTTTTATCGAACTCATGTACGTATCCCTATACGTACGCCACATCGCGTTTTGCTCGGGCAGGCACTTTCGTTGCGGGACTCTAAAGACCTGGCAATACGCTGGCAATAGCTTATACAGGATCGTATCCGATTGAATCTGAAACACTTTTAGATTCAACCCCCTTTCGGGTTAACCCACAAGCTCGTCAGTGGCACTAGCTGTATGTAACGGCTACCTAGGTATGAGAAAGATAAAAGCAGGTTGACGAGCGAACTCATCTGGACCCAACAAAGTCTATAAGTGACAGTCACTGTACAGTCTGGTCTCTTCGTCAAAAAGTATCACATACCGGGTCTGGGGAGTGGAATCTGTCAGACCCTTAATAACCTGATAAATCGTGCTGACAGAGGACTCATAACCAAAGAGATACAACTGGTAACACTTACCAGTTTATGTAATACCTAGTCCTTTTGAATACCAATATCCGTATTTTTGTCACTCCCAAAATTTATTTATTTTATAATTATTATTTGTATTATTCTAAAAACCCAAATCCTAATCTAATCTCATATCTTTTAATTTTTCCTAACCCAAACCCTCATTCCCTTCCTCTTTTATTATCCCCTTTCTTTTTCATTTTTAGCCTAGCCGTTACTTTTCCCAAGCCCAGAGCCGGCCCACTCCTCTAATCCTTTTCTCATTCACTTAAAATCCCAAGCCCGGCCCCTTTCTTTTCCCTACTATCTTATCTCTTGGCCCGAGCCTATTTTCCCTCCCCAGCCCATTAAAATAACAATTATCCCACCTCATTTCTTTTAAATCCCTTCAAATCCAAACCCAAATCTCCTCTATAAATTCCTATTAAACCACCAAGTTAATGCCTCTTTAATCCCAATTAATTTCCCCCATTAATCCCTTTTAAAATCCTATTAATCACCACTTAATTCTCATTCATTCTATTCCCCCTCTCTCATCTCACCCACATTCTTTCTCTCTAATTCCTTCCCTCTCTCAATTTCTCTAATTCTCTCTCTCTCTCTAATTCTCTCTTCCTCTCTCTCTAAATTTCTCTTCCTTTATCAGTGTCTCACCATCCCTCACATCAAATCAAGGAACGGCGTGAAGCAGTGAAGAAAAGGAGGGCACGAAGAGCAGCTAGATCGAGTGAAATTGTCGGATTCCAAAGGACTGAGCCGGTGCTGCGTTCGTAGCGCGATCGTGCTGATACCACTGCAGTATTATTGTCGACACGTCCCCAAGCAAGTATTTTACTTGCTTACATGCTATATACTCAAGTTACAATCTTTAATTACATAGATCATGAAGTTACAATTTTAGATCAATTATGTGTCATACCTGTTCGATGTGTGTTCCCAATGAAAATACTTGTCTATTTTGACGGAATTAGATTGTCTGTATTGTCCCTTGTTGTGATGAATACCTTGTGCAAATTTTGCTGGAAAATATGACCGTTAACGACTAAAACAACTACCCTCAAGTTTACTCGTAAAACTGGAATTTTCTTGTACCTGAAAACCGTTAAAATCACCATAAATTATATACACACTGGAACGATGTGCTCAAGGGCTTAAATCGAAGACGACTCGACGAAATATAATCCTATACAAGTTTCTATTAGTTTATGTACTTAAATGGTGACAATATTTGGATCGGAGTGCGACTCTGGACTGCAGTCCAGAGCGACTCTATTTACTGTGTGCTGTCCCGTAATGGATACCACACTATTTCCTTAACTAGTAGGTTGCGGAACTCTGCTGTTTATTATAGGTGAATGTGTTAGCTAGACAACACAAGTGGTTTCATCCTGTTTCGTTATCGTTTGTTATTTAATCTGTAATTTAATAGATGTCGACGCATAACAGTCCAGAACAGATTCTGAGATGACATATTAATATTAAACTGTGTATAACTCCTGACGTGAAGATGCGATTGAAGATCCGTCTATTGAGTTGAAAACCTTACTGAAAACCCTAGAATTCATCCAACTGTAGCATCGCTAAAATCTGATCCCAACTGGGATTAAAATGCGTTGCGAAACAGATTTCTGATTCTGAAACCAGATTTCCAGCCGTGAACGCTTAAAATGAAATGACTATAATTAGTGATCCTGGAACCTGATTGGCATGAAACTAAATTCGATGGATAGATAACTGAACATACTAATTATTACCTGTTCACTGTTTCACTAAATTGTAACCGTATGATTTATGATAAATTATGCAAATGGTAGATTAATGATTCAGGACATCCTAAACATGCTTTATATACTGTTTACGCATCATATCATACGCATGTCATTGCATTGATAACATAGTGATAACGTGCATTTACCCAGTGTTAGGTTTTAGTGATGATTGTGGCAAGTACATTAGTGTTCGTGTATCAGTGAATAAGTGAAAGTGATACGTACTTGTACACAATCAGTGACCCTATTATTCTATTGCATTGTCGACGTCTGTGGGATGCGTGTACGTGTGACTATAAGTGGTATGGGACACTTATGGAAGCGCCTGCACGGGTGTCACAGATAAGACACCAGACACTGCCATTTATCTTAGGTATTAGTTGGGACGTGCTTGATGGAGGTCATGCCTCCAGTTCTCGCGCAGACTTGTCACGGATCGATTAGTATTTAGGGTTATGGTTAGCGTTTGATGTAGACCACGGGGTGTGGGGTAGTTTAAGTGTGAATTCAACAGAATCTCGGGAGTCCCATGCCGGCTTATATATTTAGGGAGATATATGGAGATTTACAGGGTATGTGATTATTACCGTGATATACATGTTGGGCTCGTGGTCCCTTGCCCTTGGGTTCTACCCTTGGGTGGAGGACACTCGCGAGTGGTTGACTCTCACACTTGGACTGACGTTAGGCTTAGTGACCTATACAGTGAGACTTAGAGACTGATAGGGATACTAGCATGGATATATCTTACTTACTGTGTTGACATACGTGGCATATCGTTCTACTGCTTTTACTGTTCCGCTGCATTGATTACTGCATGTTCATGCCCATACTGCCATTGATCTACTGTCATATATATCTAATATCACCGTTAGAATTGTCACATGATTTTATATATATTATATTGCTATTGTGTCGCTCTGACGACCTGAGTATGCATGCTCAGTGTGAGGAGAAGATTTAGCCTGGACCAGGACTAGACGCACATCACGGACATCTTGATTTACCATCCAGGGTTATACCCTTTTGTTTCCCATCAGGTCAGTTCTTTACATTGTTTTATTTCAGTTACTGCATTTCTCATTACCTGCGTGTTATTTACTGATTACCAGTTAAAACTAGAAGCCGAAGTGTAACTACGGCAGGACATTTCCTTGACCGTAGGAGCATGGCTGGCCTTGTCAACCCTTCGTATTCCGTATTTTGGGAAGCGGGGCGTGACATGGTTTAGTTGGTATCAGAGACCAGGTTTTGCTTCGATTGGGATTGCAGTTTTCCGTGTATAGCTTGGCAATCTATGACATCTATCGGTCTAGGTTGTAAACTTGTTATTCTTGATCCATATTCACATCGAGTATTCTGCTATCCACACGCTAGGGTTTCTGGTGACTTGGCAAAGTTTCGTGGTTGTAATTGTGAACTACTTCACGATTACACTACCATACTCTGTTTAAGTGACTTAGAGTCATACAGTTGATTTTTCCGCTTGTAATGAATTTCATCACATCTGATATTCTTGAATCTTTGTCCAATCCATATTATATCTTGATTCTTATAGCTTGTGCCTTATATCATCTTCAAAATCATTGTTTCACGATCATGTCTTCCAACGACTTTTCCTCTATCTCCACTCCCCAGAATCAGACTGTTGAGATCATGAGTGTACTGCAAGATTTGAAGGAAACCCAGGAGCGAACAAACGACTTGTTAGCTGAAGGACTGTGAAGGCAGGTGAATCAGGCACCAGCGGGAGTCTCCAATCATAAAGGAATCCCCGTTAGACGAGGAAAAGAGAAGAAGATGAAGTGCCAATTTGTTTCCCCACGACAGAAGCAGCAGAAGACCCCATGTTGTGGATACTGCAGGAGGCCAGGACACCTTCAGAGGGATTGTCGCCGCGCCCGAGGGAAATGTCTGATTTACGGATCTAGCGAACATCTTATCAACGGTTGCCCAAAAAGGAAGGAGCTGCAAGGAGGAGACTCGTCCACTCTCCACACTTCTGACAAGTGATGATTATCGCGTAGTTCGAACTTTGAGAATAAGGCGGACCCGACCCAGGATTCAACTCGCATGACGAGAATGCAGCAGTCTAGCAATCAAAGAAGAATTTTTCATGTTTTCTACTTTCGGTTGTAATGTTGTCATTATCTTATAAACATTTCTTTCCGTTTGAAACCTTGTATCCGTCGAACTTTTTAGTTGAACGCAATAAAACTTGAATCGTAATATATGTATCATTCTTTTGCTTTCTCCTTATTTATACTATTCGTTATCACAGTATCTTAATCCTGATTTTTCAGTTCCTGCCACCGCATATTTTCCTATACTTCGTACCCAGAGCTATTCTCTTGAGGTATTCCACTGTCTAATCATGATTCTTTCTTTTCAAGCCATGGCCCACACTAGAGCAACGCCGCATCTAGATAAGGATGCACAGTCATGCGTTTCCTTAGACCACACGCTGATGAGTTCTGATGATGAGATCAACGATCCCCAGGCCATTTTCGGGAACAGCGATTCAGAGGACGAAGGAGCAGTCGCCCCAGAGTTTAACATGATAGACGATTCCGACGAAGAGGAAGGAAGACCCCAAGGAAGAACCGATAGAAGAAAATCCAGTGGAGGAAAATCCCATGGAAGAGAATCCAGGAGGAGAGAATCACATGGAATTAGATCTCGATGAAGAAGCTTCAGCAGAGGAAGGAGGACCAGAAGAACAAGACCCTGCTGTGGAAGAACTCCCAATGGCAATACCTGCGAGACGCTATGGAAATGGACGCCCCTACCTGAGTGCACGAGCCTACCGCAACCTGCTGAATCTCCACAACCGCGACTGACGGGATTTTTTTTTTTTGATGTTATCTTTTCTGGCCAAATAAAACTGTGTATAGTTTAGGGCCACCTTTCATCTTTGAGAATGCTTTGTTTAAAATTTCCTGGAATGAAATAAATTGCTGAGTTCGCTAATCTTTCGATCTTCTTAATTCACTTACTACTTGATTATTTCTTCTATACAATTATCCTCCTACTGAGATCTGTCCACCCCTATTCCTTACATTGTCTAAACCCTCACTAAGATTAACCAGTACCATACCCGATCTTTTGAGGTCCACCCTCCATCCTTCGTCTGTGCCTCGTTTGAAATCCTTCTGGGAGGAGACAATTTTAGGGAAATTTCCGAGTTCGCTAACCCTTCAAATTATTTTGATTCATATGATGTACCGACCGTTATCCTCCCCATACTTTCCCCTGTAGTCTTTTGTTGCTCACCCTTACTCCTGTGTTGACCCGATCCCGATCTTCTTGATCTGCAGCTTAAAGCCGCCACGCTCCGACCTTCTGAATGAGCCACACTTCCTTGTAATCATTACCTTAGCTAGCCTTATACCTCCTTGTGTTTTTCTTATTACCCTACATATATATTTGGACATTATTATTCGAAATTTGGTTTTCAGTATTTTGTATTTATCGAAAAGTGCGTGTTATTGACTAAATAGTTTTATGTATTTTAAGAGCACTATTATTATCCTTATTTTCAGTAGCGCGGCCTTACATCGCGTAGATTTCCGTTACATGTTTCTTATTTTCACTATATGAGTTTCCTAAGTTATTTTAAAACTATTTGATCGATACATTATCTCAAAATGTTTTAACCTACCGACAAATCTTTCACCACTTTAATATCGTTACCTTATTTCGAGTATTATGCATATGCTTACTATTATAAGTGGTTGAGCCTTATACTTATTATTTCTGCTTGCTATTTTTGATATACTTAGATGTGCACACATTTGGGTTTCGATTTTATTGAATACGCCTTGATTATTTCCGTTCGTTATTGTTATCTATATTCTCGTGTACTTATAGTTCGTCCTTATAGTTGTTCCTGCCGTATACTTATTTAAATCCTTTCTGTTGTATATTGTTCTTGCATATATATATATATATATATATATATATATATATATATATATATATATATACTTCACAAATTTCATCCACCCGTTTTAAGTAAACCATTATGAGTTAGTTTATGATATAGTAGCTTTCGCTTTTGATTTTACAACTTATCGTTTAGTTTTAAATTTCGAGGACGAAATTTTTTTGTAAGGATGGTATGATGTAATACCTAGTCCTTTTGAATACCAATATACGATTTCGAAAATGGAAGTCAGTGTACGTAGTGGCGGAGGTCGAGCTGGTAAGCTAGCTCATAGGGCTGGCTGCCGGATGCGCTAAGGCTGCTTATTCTTTCGCGCGTTGAGCCCTTCGTATTTTTGTCACTCCCAAAATTTATTTATTTTATAATTATTATTTGTATTATTCTAAAAACCCAAATCCTAATCTAATCTCATATCTTTTAATTTTCCCTAACCCAAACCCTCATTCCCTTCCTCTTTTATTATCCACTTTCTTTTTCATTTTTAGCCTAGCCGTTACTTTCCCCAAGCCCAGAGCCGGCCCACTCCTCTAATCCTTATCTCATTCGCTTAAAATCCCAAGTCCGGACCCTTTATTTTCCCTACTATCTTATCCCTTGGCCCGAGCCCATTTTCCCTCCACAGCCCATTAAAATAACAATTATCCCACCTCATTTCTTTAAATCCCTTCAAATCCAAACCCAAATTTCCTCTATAAATTCCTATTAAACCACCAAGTTAATGCCTCTTTAATCCCAATTAATTTCCCCCATTAATCCCTTTTAAAATCCTATTAATCACCACTTAATTCTCATTCATTCTATTCCCCCTCTCTCATCTCACCCACATTCTTTCTCTCTAATTCCCTCCCTCCCTCAATTTCTCTAATTCTCTCTCTCTCTCTAATTCTCTCTTCCCCTCTCTCTAAATTTCTCTCCCTTTATCAGCGTCTCACCTTCCCTCATATCAAATCAAGGAACGGCGTGAAGCAGTGAAGAAAAGGAGGGCACGAAGAGCAGCTAGATCGAGTGAAATTGTCGGATTCCAAATGACTGAGCCGGTGCTGCGTTCGTGGCGCGATCGTGCTGATACCACTGCAGTATTATTGTCGACACGTCCCCAAGCAAGTATTTTACTTGCTTACATGCTATATACTCAAGTTACAATCTTTAATTACATAGATCATGAAGTTACAATTTTAGATCAATTATGTGTCATACCTGTTCGATGTGTGTTCCCAATGAAAATACTTGTCTATTTTGACGGAATTAGATTGTCTGTATTGGACCTTGTTGTGATGAATACCTTGTGCAAATTTCGCTGGAAAATATGACCGTTAACGACTAAAACAACTACCCTCAAGTTTACTCGTAAAACTGGAATTTTCTTGTACCTGAAAACCGTTAAAATCACCATAAATTATATACACACTGGAACGATGTGCTCAAGGGCTTAAATCGAAGCCGACTCGACGAAATATAATCCTATACAAGTTTCTATTAGTTTCTGTACTTAAATGGTGACAATATTTGGATCGGAGTGCGACTCTGGACTGCAGTCCAGAGCGACTCTATTTACTGTATGCTGTCCCGTAATGGATACCACACTATTTCCTTAACTTGTAGGTTGCGTAACTCTGCTTTTTATTATAGGTGAATTGTTATCTAGACAACACAAGTGGTTTCATCCTGTTTCGTTATCGTTTGTTATTTAATCTGTAATTTAATAGATGTCGACGCATAACAGTCCAGAACAGATTCTGAGATGACATATTAATATTAAACTGTGTATAACTCCTGACGTGCAGATGCGATTGAAGATCCGTCTATTGCGTTGAAAACCTTACTGAAAACCCTAGAATTCATCCAACTTTAGCGTCGCTAAAATCTGATCTCAACTGGATTAAAATGCGTTGCGAAACAGATTTCTGATTCTGAAACCAGATTTCCAGCCGTGAACGCTTAAAATGAAATGACTATAATTAGTGGTCCTGGAACCTGATTGGCATGAAACTAAATTTGATGGATAGATAACTGAACATACTAATTATTACCTGTTCACTGTTTCACTAAATTGTAACTGTATGATTTATGATAAATTATACAAATGGTAGATTAATGATTCAGGACATCCTAAACATGCTTTATATACTGTTTACGCATCATATCATACACACATCATTGCATTGATAACATAGTGATAACGTGCATTTACCCAGTGTTAGGTTTTAGTGATGATTGTGGCAAGTACGTTAGTGTTCGTGTATCAGTGAATAAGTGAAAGTGATACGTACTTGTACACAATCAGTGACCCTATTATTCTATTGCATTGTCGACGTCTGTGGGATGCGTGTACGTGTGACTATAAGTGGTATGGGACACTTATGGAAGCGGTTGCACGGGTGTCACAGATAAGGCACCAGACACTGCCATTTATCTTAGGTATTAGTTGGGACGTGCTTGATGGAGGTCCTGCCTCCAGTTCTCGCGCAGACTTGTTACGGATCGATTAGTATTTAGGGTTATGGTTAGCGTTTGATGTAGACCACGGGGTGTGGGGTAGTTTAAGTGTGAGTTCAACAGAATCTCGGGAGTCCCATGCCGGCTTATATATTTAGGGAGATATATGGAGATTTACAGGGTATGTGATTATTACCGTGATATACATGTTGGGCTCGTGGTCCCTTGCCCTTGGGTTCTACCCTTAGGTGGAGGACACTCGCGAGTGATTGACTCTCACACTTGGACTGACGTTAGGCTTAGTGACCTATACAGTGAGACTTAGAGACTGATAGGGATACTAGCATGGATATATCTTACTTACTGTGTTGACATACGTGGCATATCGTTCTACTGCTTTTACTGTTCCGCTGCATTGATTACTGCATGTTCATGCCCATACTGCCATTGATCTACTGTCATATATATCTAATATCACCGTTCGAATTGTCACATGATTTTATATATATTATATTGCTATTGTGTCGCTCTGACGACCTGAGTATGCATGCTCAGTGTGAGGAGAAGATTTAGCCTGGACCAGGACTAGACGCACATCACGGACATCTTGATTTACCATCCAGGGTTATACCCTTTTGTTTCCCATCAGGTCAGTTCTTTACATTGTTTTGTTTCAGTTACTGCATTTCTCATTACCTGCGTGTTATTTACTGATTACCAGTTAAAACTAGAAGCCGAAGTGTGACTACGGCAGGACATTTTCTTGACCGTAGGAGCATGGTTGGCCTTGTCAACCCTTCGTATTCCGTATTTTGGGAAGCGCGGCGTGACAGTTTATCTCTACTGCCGTGGCCACGGACTTCTGGCTATAGTCGTGTCCTACACAGTGCGATATCGGCTCCCAATACCGGGAGTAACGAATTCCCTCAACCGCTCACTGCCTCCATGTGCTTCGGGATTGTACCCAATTAAAATATGTTTGCACAACTCAGCAGAGCCGTGGTAGGGTAGTAATCAAAGTACAGTGGGAACACACACGAGACACTGTGGTGATTTCAGGTCTAGGGATTACCCTGTACTCATGTCACCAGAGAACTGCTATCTGACATTGGTATAATACCAACTAGGAATTCTCGGTGAGTCCGTCCAGTGTAACTCATCCAATGAGCACCTGTATACAATCATCCGTGTCAAACACCAATGGCTATGGGATCGGCCATTGCCCCGTACAGAGTCATGAAACGTATACACTAGTCTAAACTGGAGTATCGATGCCCTGTCTCGATACTCCTACGACTAGGGACATTTGAGTATGTGCTAATAAACTACCAGGCCCCACTAGTATGATCATTATCATAATCCTAGTAGTCAAGCAAAGATTCTATGGGCTTTATCTCATGTATTTGCGGTACGTGATAACTAGTATCTCGCATTCACATGATAGATAAAGACAAACCAGATAGCTCACTATCATCTCGAGTAAGACTGTTCTTGGTATAAGCCCTCATCAAATTCAATAATTGCATTCTCGCAATTACGATAATTGCCTTGAGGGCACTAATATCCAACAATGGCAATACTAATGATGTGTAGTGTGGCATACGCGTTTGTGCTCGTACGGCATGGTAATCATTAGTATTTATGTAAGTGTTTTATAAGTGTTTAAAGCAAAAAGTAATTCTACCCATATCCGTAGCATATAATTACAATCCAATTTCCCGGATATAGGGAATTCATAACGCCTCGTATCGGCATTTACATACACATCGCGTGGTATAGCGGTCCTACAGGGTCATAGCAGTACCAATGAAGTGTAGTGTAATATATGCGTCTGTGCTCGTGCAACATAGTACTCATTGGTAGTTGTGCAGTATTCTATCAGTGTGTTCGTATAAAAGAGAACGTATATAATCGATAAGCACATCGCAAACATGTAAAGGAAATCTAAGCGTATCGCGTAATTATTAAACGTAACTAATTGCTATGAGCTATACCATTATCTTTGAAAATGGAACGAAACGTTATTTTGAAATAAGGAAGCTGCATTAAGTTAAAATAGATATTCGTTTTGGAAAATAGTATCGCATCCTTGTCATTTATCATTTAAAATGGAAAACGAATCGTTGGTTTTTAAAAGAGTATAGCTCACTCAAACGTAACGTCCCAAGTCAGGATAACTCATGACTCCACGAGTCCAAATGAAACTTGGCCCTATTCGGCACACTATCCTCATTATCACAAGTACGGTATGATTTCCTCGTACACTGTCCATCCAATATCATATCCATATCGTACGGATCTATCGTCACGTACGTATGTCACCATAACCATATATCAAATATAACCACATGTATAACCTACTAGATGCGAAATAACATCAATACAATTAGCTAAGTTATCAAACATATTATAAAAATCTAACTAGATAGCATAGCTATCCTAGTTAATTGGTTGCGGGGGTGCTATACGCCATCCACCCGACTTCCCCCGTAGATATAAATCTACTCACTCTTGTCAAGACAGTCGAAATCTACGCTTGCTTTGTCCGTCCTTGCCATCTCGGAAACCTCCGCAATCGTATCTACAATCGTAGTTATAACACATTGGCGTAAATATCATATCAAAACCCAAAATAATGAGCAATCCCAGATACGACCAAATACCCCTGACATTAACGTACGAACGTCAATATTTCAGTCAAGGTAAAGAAATACAAAAAACCGTATCAAAAATGTCGGAAACATTGTTAAAACAATACTAGAACACTCCCAGATTTCTTTATATAAAATCTGGGACAAATCAGACAATACAGTAGCCCTAAAAAATACCCAAAAAAGCTACAGAACAAAAATCACCACTCAATTCCAAAATTCACCCATCGGTAGCGGGAAAAAGAAGAGAACCGACGGTTTTACTGTAGAGTTAGGGGCTCGGGCTTTAAGTGTGGTCTCTTAGTGGTCTCACCATATCCTAGTATTGTTAGTTTTTCTAATGGGTAAACCTAGTAGTTCTAGATTCAAGTTTAGCATCATAAAATTTCCATTTTTCTAATATTTGCACACTAAAACTGATACCGAACAAAATAGAACTTGTAAGAAGAAAAGAGATGTATCTATAGAGATGGTGCACAAGGAATTCCAGCTCATGAATTGGTTGCTTGAGGTTGTAGTGGCTCAAACTTGATGATATGCTCAAATTTGATGAAGGATTCATGGTTTTCTTCTTTTGGTTTGATGAACACTTGAAAACTTTAGTGTTGGAGTTTGAAGGAAGTATTGGTTCAGTTTGGAAAAAAAAGAGAATGAATATGTGTAATTAGATGAAGTAGGTAGGTATAAAAAGAATGGGGTGGAGGGTTGTAAGGTAGTGTTGTAAGGGTTGAAGCATGAGGTGAAGGGAGGTGAGGGTGTGTGTGGTGTATGGAGGTTGTGAGGGTTTAATCTAACCCTAACATATACCCACCCTCATTACAAACATAAAAACCTTTTTAAATAAACACTCTCATGTTACACTAACTCTAAATTCATATTTTTAAAAGAAATAAAACACTTATCATAATACGTAAATACCATAACCCTTTAATAAAATCTAATATCATATTAAAATAATTTAAATATCATTTTTTTGATATCACACATTTTCTTCATTTTTACCAAAATAATTACATTTTTGCGAATATCAATCCGTTACTAAAATTCATATGCGATATCATTTTTGTAAACTCATTATATTCATATTTAAAATAATAAATTAATATTTATAATTTTCCAAAATGTTACAATATCCCCTCCTTAAAGAAATTCGGTCTCCGAATTTAAATTTAACCCCCATCTTAAAACATTTTTCCATTCAGATCAAATCAAATCAAGTCAATTCAAGTCAAATCACCGGGGTCCAAATTTTAAAAACATATAGTCCGCTCAAATTAACGAAACTCCGAAGTCCCGCCCGAGCTAAGACGTATAATAACGCAACCCGTGCGCGTGGAAACTCAAAAATATAAAACTCGCATAACTGTAACTCTAGCGGCTGCTATGAGAATTACACCAATTATGATGCAAAATTCCAAATACGAAATCAACTGTGTACATCAAGTACACGATCATTGCTATAGCCGTAGTGCAATATCTATAGCACACGACCAAGCAAAAATATAAAATCAATTCTATAGTATACCTCATCAAGTGCAATACACGAAGACGAAATCAACCCTAACGGGTTTGCACGAAATCCCAAATCACATGCCACGGGCGTGCATGAAAACAAAAACAGCGCCAAGTGCAACAGGCGTGCACGATAACAATATCCACTGCATCAAATGTGCATGGAACCAATATCAAGTGCATCTAGAGTGCACAAGATCAATATCAAGTGTATCGGGGTGCACAAAATCAACATCAAGTGCATCGGGGTGCACAAAATCAACATGTCTAGAGCGTATAAAAATCTCAATCAAGTGCAGTTAATGTGCACGGAAATCTCAAAAAAATGCACCTGGTGTGCACAAATCATATATGTGACCCTCAAATCCTCAAAACACATAAGTCAAAATAACGGACATCGAGTTATCCTTTCTTCAACGTCGAAAACGCGATATTCGGATCATCAAAACGCAAATCAAAAATAAATGACATCGAAGTACACCTCCTTCAATGTTGAAAGGTGTCTATACACCCGGAATTGGCAAAGCAAGGATTATTACTTGCCTTCTGCCCATGGTCTAGCGTTCTTTGTCTCTGGATTCTTGTTCACTCTGCGGATCACTAAAACCACGGTCTCTTTATACAATCTTCTGGTGAGGAGCAGCGACGCAAACAGTCCTATGTTGATACTTCTCAAGACACTTCCTTGCCAAATAGTCTAGTCTTTCGCAATGTAACATGTCGGCGACGGCGATCTCTAACCACTACGTGCGCGTCATGCAACTGACCCTAGGTCCAATCTCAATCATTATAGAATCCTGGAAAGAACCAGTCATGGCTCCTGCCGATCTCATCTATCCAATCTGCCCGGAACTAGCACTCCTTAATGAATCCATTTCCGTTTCGAAACAACTGCAATCTCATCAAGATTTTCCCCTGAAAGTGTGGTCGTACACAATGACTCTGTATACATATCGAATCTCCAGTATCGACGGGGAAGAACAACTGCGCATTGAGACTTCGTACAAATCTCTCATTCCATTGCTTTTCAGCATTGATCAAATGAGGAGCACATCGCGATAGTTACGCGAATTGCAAGTCATACTCGGCTATGATCAAGCCTATAGGCTTACACAAAAACTCGAATATACGAATTCTGCATCTCTGACATTCTGTGGAAGAATCTGGCTAAGCCCACCTTCGAGAACTCATCCCAATTCGTCGGAGGAAAACACACTACACGGTCTCTCTTGAGCGACTCATATCGGGTCTGAGCAAGACCCATCAAAAGAAGCTAGTCAACTTCACTGATCTCGCATCGAAGTGTCATCCTAAATTAAATATCCTAGCCATCACACCCCTGAATGACTAAGAATCCTTTGGTTCGTCTATACTCGTAAATATCGGCGACTTTTAGTTTCATGAATTCTGGAAGCGACACCTCGATAATCTCAGCAACGGTTGGTATAATTATCTGAACAGTAGGCAACACAACGATCTCCGGAGTAGGGTAAACATCATGCCTCCAAGTTCGGCTGGTCTTCAGCAATGACCCGACCCTCTGGTACGGATCCCAAAGAAACTCGCTTCAAAATTAGAAATCCGATCATATAAAGATAAACAACATGTTCCTGCATCGCTGGAATATTACCCTGGTCAGTCCTCGTCTCAGACAAGTCTGTCCTGACCGTGTCTCTAACCGCAGCTCTCTCGGCTTGCGTAGACTGGTGACCGGAACAACCAACATATATCGATGAGGATAGATCAACCAGCTCTGTAGGTGCTAGGCTCTAAGGTCCGGTCTCCGCTTTTGAAGTAGAACAAAGGGTGATCTGGTATTTCAAACACTACCCTCTTTTGGCGACAATCGATGGTAGCGAAGAAAGTTCCCAGCCAGTCCATACCCAAGACTACGTCGAATTTCGGTATATCCAGCACCTTAAAGTCCACATAGAATTCTCGACTGCAGACAACCACTGGATACAGATCGTATCCCATGGTTGCTTTTAGAACGCCGTTCCCCGAACTAACGTTCCAGCTGGATACGGGTGGTTTAACTAAGATCACATGAGTTCGTACGAACCGTTGCGACATAAAGCAATGTGATGCCCCAGTGTCGAATAGTGCGAGTGCAGGTAAAGAGGCTTCTAAGATTGTACCTAAGTTGCGTGGGATATTGTAATGATCATAAAATTCCTATATTTTCGCTTATAATTTGTTTAATAAAATATTGCAATTATTTATTTTTGGTATATTTTGTTTTCTAATAAATATATTATTTTATCACTTCATCTATTTTATCCATTTTATAATTTTTCAAAGTCCAAACCCAAACCAAAACAAATCCATTTGATTTCTTTCTTTTCTTTTTCTAAGTCCACTTTCTTTTCAAGGTACGACATATATTTAATTCTTGTTAAATATGTACATGAACAATCTTGTAGTTTATTGATTAAGTCTTTACATTGTTATTCCATAGGTCACATGTTCAAATCCTCATTCTTGCAATTATTTTTTTTTATCAATTTTTATCTTTCTCATAACCTACAAATGAGACCTTTCATTTCATCTTTCTTTTAACTTCCAACATAATTAGGATGGTTATAGATTATATTTAAGTAAAATTATTATGAAGAGTTTCAATTTTCTTTTAATACAAATATCTCTTCATGGAATCCTAAGCAATATATATCACAAGAATTAAAAGAATCAGCAACTATACATTCTTTACATTTCAAATTCCTTGAATCTATCATAACCTTTCTTTTCTATCAAGATTATGGATTCTCCCAACAACACGAGTACCAACGTCAACGGCAACACCCCACCACCTCCTCTACCACCATCACCTACCGTTACAGCTCCTATCAACGAGCAGACGACATTGTTTGAGACGATAAAGAGCCTCTTGGAGGGTCAGCAACAGCAGACTGCTATCCTCTTGCACCGCCCAGAAGCTAAGGCACCCGGAGTCAAGCAATTCCGGGCACTGCATCCAAAACATTTCTCTGGGAAAGAGAGCCTACTAGTGGCAGAGGAATGGACTCAGTCTATAGAAGATGACCTGGCAGTAGCACAAGTGCCGGAGATTGCTTGGGTGAGAGTTGTGAAGCTGCAACTCACAGACAACGCCAGAGTATGGTGGAAGGCTGAAGAAAGCCGACTCGCCCAACCGATTGAATGGAGGAATTTTCGCTATATGTTCGACGCGAAATATTTCCCCGAGACTTCCCGTTTTGACATGGAACAGCAGTTCATCCACTTACAGCAAGATTCAATGTGGAACAAATCTGTGGATGAATACGATGCTGAGTTTACCATGCTTAGCAGGTTCGCGGCACACCTTATCCCGACTGCTGAGATTAGGGCACAGAGATTCCAGCAAGGGTTAGACTCGGAGATCTAAACTGCACTAGCTACAGGGGATTTCCCAATCTATGATCTTGCGCTGAAGGCTGCCCGACGATATAAGGCAGTACTGAAGAAGAAGGGCAGATCTCAGACTGCCGGTGTGAAACGCCCTGCCACTCAGATGGCAGGAGGAGCCTTTTTCAGGCCTACTTTTGTATCCAGGAGACCGGGAGTACTATTTAACCAGCCCGGTCCAGATTTTTGCTTCTACTGCAAGAAGAATGGATACCTTGTAAAGGACTGCAGGCGTGCAAACGGCCTGTGCTTAGTTTGTGGCGCATCCACTCACGACATTGTAGCATGTCCTCATAGACTCAATCCAAATCTAGCCCCCATACCAGCTATCACCTTTCCGCAGTGACCAGCTATTCAGGCTCCTGCACCTCGCTTAGCCCTACCTACTCCACCTCCTCGTGGACCCCCTGCACAACCTCCTTGTCAGTTCCATCAGGCACAGAGGAACATACCTCAAGGACAGAGAAACGAACAGAGGAATATGCCTCCGGTAAGGAAGGATGTACCCCGGCGTCAGGCTTTCACGATGACTGCGGAAGAAGCTGAAGCCACCGGCCAAGTCATCACTGGTAACTCTCCATATTTCAAACCTTATACATCAATATATTCTTTTCCTATACCTAAACATATCCCACACAACTTAGGTACAATCTTAGTAGCCTCCCTACCTGCTTTAGCACTCTTCAATACTTGTTTTATGTCGCAACGGTTCGTTCGAACTCATGCGGTTCCAGTTAAACCGCTCGTATCCAGCTGGAATGTCAGTTCAGGGAACGGCGTTCTAAAGGCAACTATAGGATATGATCTGTGTCCAGTGGTCGTCTGCAGCAGAGAATTTAATGCGGACTTCAAGGTGCTGGACATACCGAACTTCGACGTAGTCTTGGGAATGGACTGGCTGGTAACTTTCTTCGCTACCATCGACTGTTGTCAAAGGAGGGTAGTGTTCGAGATACCAGATCATCCGGTATTTTATTTCAAGAGTGGAGACCATACCCTCGAACCTAGCACCTACAAGGCTACGTATTCCCTGAATTCAAGACAGTGATTGCAACATTACAGGCGGAAGAAGACAAGGCAGAGGTAGTTCGAGAGTCCGAGGACGTATTCCCTGAAGACATCTCAGGTTTGCCTCCCGATCGAGCTCTTAAATTCAGCATTGACTTAATACCTAGTGCACAACCGGTGATCAAAGCTCCATACCGGTTAAGTCCAGAAAGATTGAAGGAGATCCGTACTCAGTTGGATGAACTTTTGAAGAAAGGTTGGATTCGTCCCAATAATTCAAGTTAGGGATCTCCAGTTTTGCTCGTGAAGAAGAAAGAAGGTTCATACAGAATGTGTATAGATTACCGAGCTCTGAATGAAGTAACGATAAAGAACAAGTATCCACTACCGCGGATCGACGATCTGTTCGATCAGCTAAGTGGGTCTTGTGTTTTCTCAAAACTAGATCTTCGTTCGGGTTATCATCAAGTGAAGGTCAAAGAGTCTGATATTCCGAAGACGGCATTCAGGACTCGCTATGGTCATTATTAGTTTCTCGTGATGCTTTTTGGAGTGACCAATGCACCTGGTATATTTATGAATCTGATGAACTAAGTTTTCCGCGAGTACCTAGACAGGTTTGTTGTTATTTTCATCGACGACATCCTGGTGTATTCAAAGAATCGGAAAGAACACGCTGAGCATTTGCGGATTGTCCTGGAGACATTGCAACAGCATCAACTCTATGCCAAATACAGCAAGTGTGGATTTTGGCTAAATCAAGTCAGATTTCTCGGACACATCGAAGGAATCTCAGTAGATCCAGCGAAGGTGTCAGGTGTCAGCTGTCAGCGAATGGCCGACACCAAAGATGGTGAAGGATATTCAAAGTTTCTTGGGATTAGCAGGATACTACCGAAGATTCATAGAAGGATTTTCGAAAATTGCAGCACCCCTGACCAAGCTCACACGTAAAGATGAAGCATTCGTGTAGTCAGAAGAATGTGAACAAGCTTTTGTAGAACTCAAATCAAGATTGACATCAGCTCCTATTCTCGTAATACTGGACCAATCTGGAGGATTTGTTGTGCATTGCGATGCATCCGGTAAGGGATTAGGATGCGTTCTACACCAACATGGAAAAGTTGTAGCCTTTGCATCAAGACAGCTGAATGTTCATGAGCGCAACTATCCAACACATGACTTGGAGTTGGCAGCGTTATCTTTGGACTTAAGATTTGGCACCATTATCTTCTGGGAGAACGAGTAGATATATATACTTACCACAAGAGTCTGAAGTATGTATTTACTTAGAAGGAATTGAATATGCGGCAGAAAAGATGGCTAGAACTTATGGCGGACTTCGACATCAACCTACAATATCATCTAGGGAAGGTGAATGTAGTTTGTTCCCCTCCGAAAGACACGGCGGAGACGTGGCGGATGTCTTGCCTGAAATTCGGGGCAGATGCTAATTGGTGCTATCCGTCCACCTCTTCGAAGATGCCAAGTTGATTTATGGCACCATGTATCGAAGGTTTAAACGGATACGGCCGATGTAGCAAACTTCGTCAGATTCCCTCTCGTTTGAAGGGTTTTTGATTGTGAGGATGCTTTTCCCTGCAGGCGCAAGCCCCTGCAGTTAATTACGCTACCGCATCGCGGTAACAACTTTCTCCTTCTCCAGATGGTCGCTTCGTGTCGTGGGTGTTTGTTTTTGGTTGCCCGTGGATTGTATACGGAGACTAATTTATGTTGTCACCCGTAGGACGTGGATTAGTCCAAATCCGTATCTTCTTAGATTTGGGTTTTGGTTTAGGTTTAAGAATACGTTAGTCTTATTTGAGACTAAGATCAACTTAAACGTACGTTGAGGATACGTTGGTCTAATTTTTAGACTAAGATCAACTTAACGGGATCGTTTAGATCCAACAAGAGAGCATTTATGCTCTATTGTTTAGTTTAGGGACATTGCGGTCGATTACCAGTTTAAGGACATGGTGGTCCATCATAATCCGTGGAATGTATGGCTGTCAGGACCCATCACCTCTCTAAAGACGTTGAAGGATTACAACGACAAATATCAGAGGAGTTCAGAGATGTACCCTTAAACCAATGTTGGTTGGGAGATCTATAGTCCAATTTGGGACTAAAGTCTGTTTAAAGGTTTATGAGCATATGGGCTCAGTTGATATGAGTTGAACATTTTATTGTTCTGGCTATTGAGCATTTATTTGGGCTCGGCCCTTTTAATAATGCATAGCATTTATCAGAACAAAGTATGTTCTGACAGTGCGCCACGTGGCGCGTCAGGCGCTTTGCGCCAAGGAAAGAGCGCATTGCGCTTCTGTTGGATAGCGCACACGAGGAGGACATGTGTCGCGCTTAGCGCTGAGCGCTAGTTTATTGGCGCATTGCGCTTTTAGTGTATGAGCGCGTTACGCTAGTCTGTTGGCGCACCAGTGAGCGACACGTGGTGCGCTTGGTGCTGAGCGCCAGCCCATGAGGGCAGTGCTCTGTTTTAGAAGCGCAAAGCACAGATTGTGTCTCTGGTTGACACGTGGCGGGTTTTGGCGTTGAACGCCGTTTTAATGAGCGCAAGGGCGCATTTGATCAAATTTATGATCAGAGAACAAGTCTATGTTCTTCTTAAAGGAGGCCTTGCCTCAAGATCCAAGAACAAAAGTTCTTGTTTATAAAAGGGCTCTGCCTTTATAGATCAAAGATCTGTGAATGAAGTAAAAATACTTCTTTTATTATTTTATGATTAGATCTTTTGATCTTTTCCTTTTTATTAAAGACTTTGGTCTTTTTATATATCTAAGATCTTTTAAGAAGATAATTCTTCTGTTTTAATGAGATGATTTCATCTCTTTGTTCAAGAATTAATTCTTTACCTTGAAGAAATGATCTTCTTTCAAGAGCTTGCTCTCTTTCTTTTGAGTTTTCTCAAAGTTTTTAGGGGTTTTTTTCTATATGAGACTTGAAGTCTTGGGGCCTTTATATAGGGCCAGCTGATTTGTTAAATCAGTTAAAGAGATCTTTCTCTGATTGATTTGGGGATGTTTCCCCACCATTGGATCTTTGATCGTAGGGCTTCTGTTTTACAGAAGGCAATCTTTTTGTTTATAACAAAATTGAGAAAATCTTTCCATAATAGAAATTATTCTGTCTTTTGGTAATTTTTATTTACCATTGGATCATTGATCCAACGGTGCTCTGATTTACAGAGCACAATCTTGTTATTTGGAAAGATTTTGAGGAATCTTTTCTTAACAGAATTTAGTTTCTGATTAATTAATAATTTATCATTATTATTAGATCTTTGATCTGACGGTTGGGGAGTTTTTAGGTTCCAGCGCTGGCGCACCCGTGCTTTGCGCGTGGTGCGCTGCTTAAAAGGCAGCGCACATTGCGCTAGCGCACACGAGTATGACACGTGGTGCGCTGCTTGGAACGCAGCGCACCTAGCGCTAGCGCACACGTGTATGACACGTGGTGCGCTGCTTGGAGCGCAGCGTACCTAGCGCTAGCGCACACGTGCTTTGCACGTGGTGCGCTGTTTAGGGTGCAGCGCACTTGGCGCTGCATCTGAAGCGTTGCTTCACAATATTTTAACTCTTGGTTTTGAGGCATTTATTACATTCTTTGCATGTGGAGTTTTCCCCTTTATTATTATTATTTTTTTTTATTTATTTATTTATTTTTATTTTATTGTTATTATTTTATAAGGGAACGGGCTTTGAGCCAAAATTTTGGCGGGAATATAGTTCCTGATGCACTTAGTCGCCAGTCGTTATCAATGAATCCTACCGCACAATGGAAGCTACAGCAGGAATTGCACAGGATCGATATAGAAGTGGTTATGCCAGGTAACGCTTCATACTTGATGAACTTACAAGTTCAGTCTACTATTGTCAATCAGATCAAGGCAGCTAAAGCAAGTGATGCCAAGCTGCAAAAGATCCGAGAACAAGTAGAAAGTGGACTGCGAACAGACTTCAACATCCACGAATACGGGTCTTTGAGATATGGAAACAGGTTGTGTGTACCACAAGGTTCAGTTCGGGAAGAGTTGATGAAAGAAGTTCACAGCTCTCCTTACTCAGTACACCCTGATAGTACAAAGATATACGGCAACATTACTGGTGGTATGGATGAAGCGCGAAGTAGCCAAAAGTGTAGCCAAGTGCTTGATGTGTCAGCAAGTGAAGGATGAACATCACAGAACTACCGATTTACTTCAACCATTATCTATCTCAGAATGGAAATGGCAACACATCACCATGGACTTCGTGACTGCCTTTCCTCGCAGCACGAAGGGTAATGATGCAGTATGGGTTATTGTAGATCGACTCACTAAGTCGGCTCACTTCATCCCATTTCGAGTTGGTCAATCTACCGAGACACTGGTAAAGAAGTACATGGAGATAAGCATGAATCTAATGTAAAATTTAACCTCAAGATGCACTATTTCGGATACCTATGAACTCATGCAGGAGATCGTAAGATTACATGAAGTATCAGTTTGCATCGTCTTCGATCGTGATATCACATTCCGATCGCAGTTTTGGCAGAGTCTGCAAGCTAGCCTGGGAACGAATCTGAACTTCAACACAGCTTACCATCCACAAACAGATGGACAGTCTGAGCAAACAATTAAGATTCTAGAAAACATATTAAGAGCTTGTATGTTAAACTTCGGAGGATCGTGGGAAGATCGCCTATATCTTGTGGAGTTTTCATATAACAACAGCTACCAGGCGAGTATTGGAATGACACCATTTGCAGCTCTCTATGGAAGGAAGTGTCGTTCACCACTAAGTTGGGTCGACATCAAAGATCGGAGACTCCTTGGACCAGAGATGATTATGGCAACTGTGGATGTAGTTCGCACGATCAGAGAAAGAATGCGCATAGCCCAAGACAGGCAGAAGCACTGGGCTAATGCAAATCGCCGTCATCTGGAGTTCCAACCTGGAGATCATGTCTTCTTCAAGATCTCTCCAAATATAGGAGTAATCTGTTTTGGCAAGAGGGGTAAGCCCAGTCCGAGATATATAGGACCGTTCGACATTCTCGAACGAGTTGGAGAAGTGGCATATCGTTTAGCACTACCACCCTCATTGGAAGGAGTGTACAACGTGTTCCACATATCCCAGCTTTGAAGATATGTGAGCGACCCCAGCCACATCCTTGATCACTCCGAGCTCACTGTACAGATAGATCTATCTTGTGAGCAACAACCCGTTGAAATTCTGGACCGAAAGGTAAAGTCACTAAGGAACAAGGAAGTAAACTTGGTCCGAGTGATGTGGAGAAAAGATTCACCAGGAGAATCAACGTGGGAACGAGAAGATGACATGCGTGCAAGATACCCTTACTTGTTTGTAAATTAGTCCTTATGTAATTATAAATTTCGAGAACAAAATTTTTATAAGGAGGGTAGAATGTAACAACTCTGATTTTACTGTACGAAAATTTTTAAGTTAATGTACAGAAAGGAGTTCCTTAGCCTGAGTACAAGTTATAAATTGAATTTGTTTAAGAACGGTAAGAAAGCACTTGTATCTTATTGGTAAAGCCTTGCACTGCTATGTCATAGCCCTTGTGTTCGAATCCCATCAGCCACATATTTTTTTCTGATTTTTCTTTTAAACTTTTTGGAAGCCCAAAATTTTACACGTGCACTGCACACAAAAATTAAAAGTCGAAGAAAGCTAACATGTGAAAAATTATATTAACAGCGAGTAGAACACGTGGCAAGCATCCGACGGCTCTCCTACATTGTTTGGCCGGCGAGATGTTGTTTTGGGCCGGCGGCATCGAACCCCCCGTAGCCAATAACCCCCGTGCTCTACACACAAGACCCTTGGCCTACCCCTATTACCCCTGCACTATTTGTTTTCTCTGCAATTTAACAGAGAATTCAATTTCTTAATTAATCCAATTTTAAATGCATTTTAATTCATTTTTTCAATTCCAAAACCCTAATTCCACACTATAAATACAACCCCATACCCTAGCCCCTCCTCATTCTGAAATTCCTAGCCAAAATTATCAAATTTTTCTAAGTACAAGTGGAGTAGAAATGGAGTTAGCCCAAGATCAACTTCCAGCGAGGATCAACGTAAGTTCCGGTGACTCCACGACACCACGAAGGCAACCACCTTTTCTTCTACCTCTCCTCCCTCTTTCTAGCTAGTAAGTCCCACCCGCTTCTTCTCTTGCTACATAAAAAGTCTTTTTTTATAAAACATGTCGGAAGTGGAGTTAACACCGACATCTTCTTTAAAAACCTTATAAATTCCACTTTTCTTACATTTTCTTCATGTATATTCCTACACCATACTTATTAATCATGAAAACTAATAATTAAAAACAATTTTCACCTTAAAACATCATGTTATATAACTTTAACCTAGCTTCTACATGAAAATACCATGAACTTCATATATTCATCTTTTAGTTCTTTTGATAACTATTACCTTTAGAAAACTTCACGGGGTAATGACCTACCCCTCACATACACACATATTGACATAGCACAATACTCTTAGAAACCTATTTTTGTGGCGATTACAGCATTTCATCAAAATACCATAAACTATAAAAACTCGGTTTTCTTTGAATGGTATTATCAAAAGTCTTTGCGATTATGGCTCTACAGCCCATTTTTAGGAACCCACTATTGGATGGTGCGGATTATCGCACATCCTCAGGCTACTAGAGCGATATGTAGACCTCCTCACGGAGCATTCGGTCTCGAAAGATTTTTAATACGATTTTTAAGAAAAATAAGATTTTCTAATTAATAATAAAATTAATTTTTATAACTATATAAATATTATCAGACTGTATATTTTCAAGATATAATAAAATTTCTTGTTTTCTAAAAATAAAAAAGAATGACAAGTTTTACCAAAATACCATAAAGTATCAATACAAGACAAGTATTTCACTAAAATACCATGAACTATTCAAGCTAAGTTAATATTCATTATAATACTTCACATTCTTAAAATTCATAAATTATGGAAACCCTAAATATAATAAATAAATACTCGAGGTTTATTTTGAAAGTATATAAAATATTTTTCATAAAACCCCTTGAGTAATATAAAATTACATTTAAGGACTTTAGTAAATATAGGTTTAAGCGGGATCAATTCTCTCGAGCCTCACGGAACCGGAGAAAGTGAGTACTTGCCTAATTAAGGTAGAAAAACTTAACGGAGTTATCAATGGTAATTGTCTTGGAAAAAGACACAAATCCTGCCGTCCATGTGCAGCAGTTACCGATAACACCCAAACCTAATTCAGGATCAAAATTCTGTTTAAAGTGTCTGGCTCAAGTCTGAGTCTAAGTCTAATATGAATCCAATCCAAACATGAATCCAAATCTAACATGAATCCAATATGTATACTTGAACCTGAACCTGAATACCAGAACAATATTAACATGCAAACATAACTTGACTTGACCGAACCATGGTTATGACTTGAGTTGACTACATGACTACTTGATACATCCTGAAACTGTTTACATGAACAACTTATATCCATGGTCTCGGCAAGTCTGATAACTACAATTTATACAATATACATTACGGGGTTTAACTGGGTAGATCGGTACGGAATGTATTAGAAGTGGAACGAGATGGTCACTAAAAGACACCTACCTGAACATCCGTGCCGTTGTCCCGTGGGTTTTGACGGGGCCTTGTACTACCAATTACCATAGTCCACGAAGCAAGTTGGACTCCTCTCGTATACACTGATACATTCTGTACCAGGCTACAAACAACTACGTTAGCATAACAAACATATACTTTTCCCAATTTCCAGTTCTGTTCCCTTTATTTGAATTATTCCCATCTCTCTTTTGGGACTTATCGAGTGCCAATTCGCTGACGGCATTCCTGTTTCTTTCTTTTTTTGGAATGTTCGTAAGGAGGACCCGATTTTCAGGAGACCGAGCCCAGCCAGGAAGACTTGGATCAGTTCACAGAGGAGCCAGACTTTTAGCTTTTACTTGTACTTACCTTTTTATTTGTATGCCACTGTTTAGGCATTTCTTTTATCATTGTACATTTCCTTTTCAAATCAGTTGTAATGTAAACAAAGAATGTTAATAAAAGTTGTTTAATTATTACATCTCTTGTTATTCTTGTGTATTAATTTATATTGCTTATTTATGCTTAACGTATTTATTTCTGAGTAAATACGTTGCGGCCCGTCACATCTACTTTCCCGTACACTGGGAAGCGGGGCGTGACAGGCATACTCGTCAGGAGGAAGTATCTCCTCATAGTGCTCTCTTTTGACGGGTAACCCAGATATTTCCGTGAATTCCTCCAGCGAAATTGATACCTCCCGATCCGATAAAAGAAATGTGTGGGTCGTAATATTCCACTGCTCCAGGAAGGATTTAACCAACCACACATGAGAAGTGTGGTAATAAAAGAGAGACGCGTAATTGCTGGGTATAACCCGGTTTTCAGCAGCAGCGACTTCTTGGCCGACAAAATGTAACGGGCCCACTGCAGATAACCAACCGATGTCGGGGGGGTCACTCCTATCATATAAACCTGACCCTAAGGACGCGCTTCTCCTTGACATATGCGGCACCCCAGAATGTCTAGGGCCATCGGCGGCTGGACTGGTATCGACGCCATGGAAGGTTGGTGACGACCTTCCGAGGTCCAGTTGACCTCTTCCACAGCATAAGCGACCTGCGGAGGGTCAGCGTAATGAATCGACGGGATCGGTTCTGATGGCACCGCACAAGTAAAGCTGCGCCGACCCTGGATAATATAACTGTATCACGATCCCCACAGATGAAGAGACTTCTGCTCTGGGTCGTAGTACCGGATTAGCGCAAAGACTTCACGATCTATAAGCGCATCGGTAAAAGCACTCTCCGAACGAACGTAAGGGAAAAAGGAATCGGAAGCCATAGTACCTGAAAATAAAAACCCGTAAAGAGTTAGTTATCGGAATAATATAATTAACTACAACTAAGGGCCTTAGCATCTGTACTCTACTATGGCATATTAAAATCAATACAGTCCAAGAAAAAAAAGGGGACAATGGGCCCCACAAAATCAAGGTGATGCCTCATCAATGATGAGACATGCACCCATTGTGAGAATCTAAAAGGATTCTCTTTAAATGAATGATCTCACCGAGCAGTGGAGTTCAAAACTCCCAATATTCTCGAAAAACGTGTTCTGCAACAGATCCAAAACCGTAAGAATGGCGGAACCCTAAAAAAGAAAGAGGAATAAAATTCACAAAAAATTTCAAAATTTCTCAAAGCTAAGTTATGTAATACAAACTGGAATTAAATTCCTTCGATGATGGGATTAAATCCCAGAAATCCCCATGGGAAATAAAATGGAATTAAATTCCAGAGAACTCTCAAAGATCAGAGCCAATAACAGGGTAAAACCCTAAGATCTCTAAGACCCACGGTCTACCCAAATAAAAAGTTTTTTTAAGATCTCTAAGAGATCATTTCAAGAAAAGAGCTAAGCTCTGTAAATGGGTTAAAAATCCAAAACAAAAAAGGAGATCCTTTTAAGAGTTAAATTTTGGTCATAATCCATACCAATTTTTTTAACAGAGTTCAACTCTAAGAGGCTCTGTGGACAGAGATCTAAGCTCCGAGAAGAGAATTAAATTTTCAAGGAAGAAGAAAGAAGATAATGAAACGACGGTCATCTCAAGAGTCAAATGCCCTATTTATAAGACGTGAAGGGACGGGTCAACTCCCTAGGAGATCAAACGGTGGAAAAAATGACATCGTTGCACCCACGTGTGAGCCATGTGAGAACAACGGCGGGGGGCATTTGTTCCCTTAAAATTTAAACAATATAAAAAGAGCTAAGCTCTGTTGAATTTTAATGAGGCAGTCCTCACGTGCTCTTCAAGGAGGCGCCAGCGCCAATCTTGTAGGATTAAATCCTATGATGCCACCGCATGTGCTCCTCACGTGGGCGCCAATGTGCAAAACACAAGAGCGCTTATTATATAAGAATTAGATTCTTATATGGCGCCACACTTTCTCCTCACGAGAGCGCCAATGTGCAAAGCACAGGAGCGCTTATTATATAACAATTGGATTCTTATATGGCGCCGCACGTGCTCCTCACATGGACGCCAATGTGCAAAGCACAGGAGTGCTTATTATACAAGAATTAGATTCTTATATAGCGCCGCACGTGCTCCTCACGTGGGCGCCAATGTGCAAAGCACATAAACACCTATCATAAATAAGAATTTAATTCTTAAGTGGCGCCCACGTGTACAACACGTGAGCGCCGGCGCCCAAGTTTACACCATTAGAATTAAATTCTACATTTCTCTAACAAAAGTTTGGGATATTCTCTGTTAAACAGAGCCGTTGGATCAAAAATCCAATAGTGATGATAAATTATCAAACAATAGAATTAAATTCTATTCTGAGGAATAGTTGTCCTCAATCTTTACAAACAAAGAAGATTGCTCTTTGTAAAACAGAGAACTCTTGGATCAAAAATCCAATGGTGATTAAAAAATCACCGCTTGACAGAATAAAATTCCGTATATGGGGAAATATTTTCCCAATCTTGTTAAAAATAAGAAAACATATTCTGTAAAACAGAAATACTTGGATCAAAGATCCAACGGTGGGTAAAATGCCCCAAACCAATTTTGAGACCAATTAAATCAATTGGAATCTCTCAATAAGATATTTTCTCAAAATTAATTAACAAACTTGCCTCCACTATATAAAAAACTCGGGACTTCAAGTCTCAGATAGAGGGAACCCCATAAGCTTCTGAAAAATACAGAAAGCTTCCAATACAACAGAGAATTCAATTCTCAAGAAAGAAGAAGACTTTCCTCCTTAAAACCCTAGGTAAAGAAATCACAGAGATCAAAATATCTCTTTTTACCTATCTAAGGGTTTAACCCTTCTAAAAGAACATAATCCTTCTTCTGGATCATAGATCCACAAGACAAGTCTTCCATAAGTTGAGAATTTAATTCTCATCGGAAAGATCTTGTTCTTGAGAATCAAAGATTCAGAAAAGAATTAGGTTAAAAAGAAAAAAAGAGAAGAAAAGAACACATGTTTTGGGAATTTAATTCCTTCGAAATTAGGGTTTAACCCTACATAAGAAACCTAGTTCTTATAAAAAGAAGAACTTAGTTCTCCAATGAAGAAAAAATGATCCAAGGTCCTCAAAATAGAGATCTTGATAATCATTAATGGCCAAAATGGCATTAACAGAAATTTAATCTCTAAAAAAGAAAAGAGATTAGCGCCTTACGTGTTCCCCACGTAAGCGCCCTCCCAATTGCGCCCAGATCCTCACGTGAAAAACACGCGGGCGCCCAAAGAAGAAGGCCAGCGCTTCACGTGAAACTCACGTGGGCGCTGAATAAAAGTGCTTAGCACTCTATATACAGCCAAAACGGCCGAGTGCTTAGCACTGATTGGGTAGCGCCTAGCGCCTCACGTGCTCCTCACGTGGGGCGCCATACAAAAAGTTCTTAGCACTTCATATACAACCAAAACGGCTGAGTGCTTAGCACTAATTGGACAGCGCCCAGCGCCACACGTGCTCCTCACGTGGACGCCACACAAAAAGTGCTTAGCACTTCATATACAGCCAAAACGGCTGAGTGCTTAGCACTGATTGGGCAGCGCTCATAACTGAAGGCTTCACATGATACCCATGTGAGCGCCAGAGCGTCAAACAAGTGCTTAGCACTTTTGCATAAAAAAAAAGGGCTAAACAAACAGAGCCCAAATAAGTGCATAGCACTTTTGAACAAAAAGAAAGACTGAGCAGACTAAACCCAAATTGGCTAAGTCTCTTGCAGCTGAGCCCAAATGCTCTGTTGATTGGAT
Source organism: Agapanthus africanus (assembly GCA_030015575.1). Classification (NCBI taxonomy): domain Eukaryota; kingdom Viridiplantae; phylum Streptophyta; class Magnoliopsida; order Asparagales; family Amaryllidaceae; genus Agapanthus; species Agapanthus africanus. The sequence continues at coordinate 561,923,595 of CM057345.1, forward strand.
TTTATTAAAATTTAAGGACCCTAAAAATATTGCTAAGTTGATATTAGTCTCAAATAAGACTAATGTATCCTTAGTTAAAATAAATTGGGCCTAAACGCTCATATATTTAAGTTGATCTTAATCTCAAACTAGATTAACGGTCCTTAAACCAAACAAAATATTTTGAACTAAAGGAAAAATATAACTTAAGTTCGAAATCCCAAATCTAAAATATACGGATTTGGACTAATCCGCGCCCTACGGGCGACGACATAAACTAATCTCCATATACAATCCACGGGCAACCAAAATAAACAAAAATACGCACGGCACGAAGTGAACTGCTGGAGAAGGAGAAAGTGTTTATCGCAACGCGATAACGTAATTAACTGCAAGGGCTTGCGCCTACAGGGAAGAGCGTCCCCACAATCAAAAACCCCACACAAATGAGTGGGAATCTGATAAAGTCTGCTACAACGGTCGCATCTATCCAAACCTCCGATATATGGTTCCATAAATCAACTTTGTATTTTCGGAGAGGTGGATGGAGAAGTCGAAATAGCGTCTGCCCCCAAATTCAAGCAGGACGTCCCAACGTCTTGATCCGGTCTTTCGGCGGTGAACAGGTATTTTGCAATCCTTGGCAAATATGCATCTGCAACCCTCATTAAGGGACCCGCTAATAGATGGTGCGGATTATCGCATATCCTTGGGATAGTAGAGCGAAATGCAGAACTCCTCACGGAGTATTCGATCTCGAAAGGAAATAAAATACGGTTTTTAAGAAATACGACTTTTCTAAATAAAACTAATTTTTGAAAATTATATGAAAATTATAAATCCGCATTTTCAATATATTATGAAACTATATTTTCTAAAATGAAAGATTAAACTTTTAATAAAATATCATCAAGTTACCAAAAGGGGTAGTTTTCAATAAAATACCATAAACTTTTAAAAGCTAAGTTTTTATCATTAAAATACCCAATAATTAAAATACATGCCCATGAAGACCCTAAAGCTTGTAAATCACCCTCGAGGTTATTTTTAAAACAATATTAATATATATTTTTCATAAAACCCCCTCGAGATATACAAACAATAATTAAGGACTCTAGATTAATAATAGGTTTAAGCGGGATCAATTCTCTTGAGCCCCAGAGAGCCGGAGAAAGTGAGTGCTTACTATTCAGGTTAGACAAATTAACGGAGTTATCAATGGCAATTGTCTTGGAAAAAGACAAAAATCCTGTCGTCCATATGCAGTAGTTGCCGATTACTCCCGAACCTAAGAAAGTCAAGAGTTAAATCCGTTCACAAGTGTCTGACTCAATCTGAGTCCAAACTCAAACCAAAATCCAAAATCAAACACGAACTTGAATACTTGATCATGAACCTGAATACTCGAATTCAAACATCAAACTCAAACTTGTATACTTGACTCGACTTGACCGATCCATAATTATAACGTGACATGAACTCGACATGACAAGCTGAACACATGATTACATCCTGAACATAAACCTGACATTTTATATCCATGGATTCAGTCAAGACCTGTAATCTTAATCTGTATAATACAATACGCGGAGATAAAGGGGTAGATTGGTACGGAACGTATATCATGGCACGAGAAGACACTTTAAAAGACACCTATATGAATTCACGTGCCGTTGTCCCGTGGGTTATGACGGGGCCTTGTACTACATGTTACCATTGTCCATGGGGTAAGATGGACTTCTCTCGTATACATGAATACCTTCATTATCAAACTACAAATAACCACGTTAGAATAACTATCTTATACCAGTGAATGATCATATACAACTTTATCTGTTCATTTCACATTACATATTATCTTCTCTTACTTCTTTTGGGACTTACCGAGCGCTAGTTCGCTGACGACATTCCTTTCTGTTTCATTTTTTGGAATGTTCGTCAGGAGGACTAGACTCTGAGGAGATAGAGCTCAGCCCGGAGGACTTGGACCAGCCTGCTGCTCAGCCAGACTACTAGCTCTTTCCAGCCTGCACTTACTTTTTGTATACCATTGTTTAGGCATTTGCTTTTATTATTGTATCTTTTATCTCAGACAGTTGTATGTAAAGTTGAATGTAAATAAAGTTGCTGTTTCATTTTATTACTCTTGTCATTCTTGTTCATTGTTATATTGCTTAATTACGCTTAACGTATTTATTTTCATAGTAAATACGTTGCGGGCTTGCCACGTCACCGTTTCCGTCTACTGGGAAGCGGGGCGTGACAGTACAGTGGGAACTCACACGGGATAAATGACAATTTCAGGTCAAAGGACTAACATGTACTCATGCCACCTGAGAACTTCCATCTGACGATAGATATAATACCATCTAGAAGTTTTCGGCGAGTTCGTCCAATGTACTCACCTTCAGTGAGCACCTGTATACTATCATAGGTGACACAACATCAATGGCTTATGAGACCGGCCACCGCCGCTCGTCGGGGTCTAGAAACGTATACACTAGTCTACTCCGGAATATCGATGCACAGTCTCGATACTCCCACGACTAAGGACATTTAAGGATATTCTTACGGACAACCCAGCTCCCACATATATGATCGCCATCATAATGCTGGTTGTCAAGCAAAAATCCTATGGGTTTCATCTATGATGAAGACAAACCAGATAGCATACTATCATCTCGAGTAAGACATGTATAAGTCCTCGTTCAATTATCATAATTGGCTACTTGCAATCACAATAATCGCCTTGAGGGCATTATATCCAACAATCTCCTATTTGCACTTAAAGCTAATTATTGCGGTATCGCGTACCTACAGCTCGTGTGCTACCGAATACCCAACTTCTCTACTAATCAGTTTCGCAAACTATGTTTGTGAAACTTAATGTGTTCGAGAAATAGCCTCGGTGAGTGGATCCGCTACAATGTTCCAACTTCATCTCTCTATATCTCAAATTTGCGGAGATCAACAATCTCCCAAACTGAGTGATACCCCGCCTCAAGAATTTGTCTGGATACTTGATAGGACCAAGTTCATAAATAAATAACTGCAACCAACAAATTTCTTGGGCTGTATCCTCTTTTGAGTTATAACCAGTATCCTGCACTATGATTACCTCAATATTCCTATTGGAACACTATCCAATATACTGATCCTCAGAAGAGGCTAAACACAAAACTCTGACAGCATCTCTGTTATCCAGGTCACCTTGGAAGCCTGAACCGATAACCGCCTCCCAGAGGAGGCTGCCATTATCTTATACCAAGAACATCCTCTTATGTTCTTTACTGCTTCCCAATGTTTCTCCAGGATTGGATTAATATCTGCTTACTACAACAATTGTATAAGCAATGTTTGGTGTTATGCAAGACATTGCATGATTGACTCAATTGCCTAAGCAAATGATATGTCATTCATGCCAGTCCTTCTCCTCATATGTCTAGAAGACATCCCTTTTAGAGCGGATGACTCCATCACCTGCGGGTACACCACCACGCCAGGAGTCATTCATTTTAAAATACTTTTAGAATGTTGTCCAAGTACCCGATTGGGAAACTTCCCAAATCTAGATCTAAAACCAGAATTCCTGATACATTATCTATTTGGTTTTGTACAAGATATTGCATGATTGAATCAATTTCCTAAGCAATTGTAAGTGAGATAAGAAAATTGAATTTGAGACTATATATCACCTGCCGAGTATGGTAAACTCAGCATCATATTCATCCACCGACTTGACCCACATCGAGCCTTGCTGTAAATAGATGAATTGTTGCTCCATGTCAAAACGGACAGTCTCTGGGAAGTATTTGGCATCGAAGAGGTTTCAGAATGTTCTCCATTTTATCGGGTGCGCGAGACGGCTCTCCTTAACCTTCCACCAAACTCTGGCATTATCGGTCAGTTGCAACTTAGTAACTCTTACCCAAGCTATATCTGGCACTTGAGCCGCTGCGAGATCATCCTCAATCGCTTGAGCCCATTCTTCTGCTTCAAGCGGTCTCTCCTTACCCGAGAAGTTCTTTGGGTGCAGTGCTCGAAACTGCTTAACTCCGGGTGCTTCGGTTTCGGAGTGGTTCATGAGGATAACAGTATGTTGCTGCTGACCCTCCAATAGGCTCTTGATAGACTCAAGAAATACCGTTTGCTCATTGATAGGAGCTGCAACGATAGGTGATGGTGGTAGCGTAAGCGGCGGAGTATTGTCGTTGACGTTTGTGCTGGTATTGTTTGGAGAGTACATCACCTTGATATAAAAGATAGGTTAGGACAGATTCAAGAAATTGGAAATGCAAGAAATGTAAATGTTTGTTGATTTCATTAATTCTTATGGTATATTGTTTACGACTTCATGCAGAATTGACCTGCATAGGCCACCAATAAAACCTGTCACGCCCCACTTCCCAGTAGACGGAAACGATGACGTGGCAAGCCCGCGACATATTTATTCAGAGAGGGTCATTCTCTAAAAAAATATACTAAACGTATTGAAACAATAATACACAATGTAAGAATAAATAGAGACCGTAAAGTTTTCAACAAACATCTTTATTTACATTCAACTTCAAATATTTACAAGTACATGAGTTTCGGCTGGAAAGTAAATACAATAAAAGAAAATGCCTAAACATGTGGCATACATAAGCTGAAATAAAAGTGAAGCTGAGCTAATCCTGAGTAGCAATCCGGTTGTGGTCTTCCTCTATGGCCTCCACTTCCTCCGTCTCGACCATATCTGATGAACATTTCAAGAAAATAAGAGTGGGTGGAATGCCCGTCAGCGAACTAGCACTCGGTAAGTCCCAAGGATAAAGTGAGAGTAAAAGAATGACAAGTGTAGAATATATATATGACGAGTAAAAGTATGTGTTCATGGGTAAATATATACTATAGGTCTCTATATGGTCACTATGTTAACGCTAAGTTTCAAGAATGAATGTCGACGCAGCCGTAAAAGTATTCACGAGCTCAATAGTGGGGCCCCATGAGTAAGAAAACACGGGCTCATTTCATGTGTTAGCATCGGGACTCCTGAAACTCCGTTGGATTTACACAAGAAACTATCCCAGACATCTCGAGTATAAATAGTTTATAACTATATAATATACTTAATTAATTTGATTGATTGATCATAACATGTCTTGATCGAAACCATAGATTACAAAAGGTGTAGAATGAAGTCGGGTGAAATGCGAGTCATGTCAATCGCAATCTTGGTTCGAATCAAATTAGTTCGAGTAGATTGGGTTCGAGTTCATATTCAAGTTTAGATTCGGGTTTTGGATTTGAGTTCAGATCTTTTTCTAATGAATTGATTTAACTGTTAAAGATCTTATGTTCGGGAGAAATCGGCAACTGCTGCACATGGACGACAGGATTTGTGTTTTTTTCCAAGACAATTGTCATTGATAACTCCGTTAAGTTGTCTGACATGAATAGACAAGCACTCGCTTTCTCCGGCTCTCCGGGACTCAAGAGAAATGATACCGCTTAAAGTTATATTAATCTAGAGTCCTTAAAATATTATTTGCATATTTCGAGGGGTTTTTATGAAAATATGTTAATATTGTTTAAAAATAAGTCTCGAGAGTGATTTATAATATTTAGGATTTTAATGAAGATATTTTTTAGTTTTAGTGGTATTTTAGTGATAAAACCTAGCTTTTAAAAGTTTATGGTATTTTAATGAAAACTATTTCTTTTTGTAGATTTGGTGGTATTTTATTAAAATTCTAATTTTTCATTTTAAAAATAAAGTTTCATAATTTGTTTTTATTGAAAATACGGATTCATAACTTTATATAATTTTTTCAAAGTTTGTTTTGTTTAGAAAAGTCGTATTTCATAAAAAACAAATTTTTATTTCTTTTCGAGACCGAATATTCCGTGAGAAGTTCTGCATCTCGCTCTACTATCCTAAGGATGTGCGATAATCTGCACCATGCATTAGCAGGTCCCCTAACGAGGGTTGTAGAGGCGCAATTGCTAAGAATTTAAAAATATCGATTAAAAGAAACCTGTTTTGAAAAATGTGGTCTTTTAATGTAAAACATTTTCTTTAAATAAACCATATATTTAGAATCTTGTGCTATGAAACTATAGTGTGCGTGTGGGGTAGATTGTTACCCAGTGAATGATCTAAAAGTATATACTCTAATTATTGAAAATACGGTTATATTAAAGTTCATGGTATATTTATGAAAACTTCGTTTTATGATTATTTCACATGGAAATTTTTATTAAGCTAAAAGCTAAATGATATAAATAAGATTAAGAGTGGTGTGAGAATGTTAGTTTGCCTATTTTGCTTATAAAGTGGAGTACAATTGTTAAAAATAATATTATATCGGAGCTAACTCCATTTTGTCGATGTATTTTTAGAAGGCGATTTGAGATGAAAGAAATAGAGAGAGAAGGGAAACTTACGGGTTTAACTTATTAAAAAAGGAGAAGGGAAGCCTTCAGGGGTCGTGGTCTCGTCGGAGATGATCTGGTCATAGAGCTTAGCTTACTACTTCTCTTGGGTGCTTAACTCTACTTGGTACTTAGAGAGTTTGAGAGAATTTTTGATAGAAATTTCAGAATGGGGGAGAGCCAGAGGATAGGGTGGTATTTACAGTGAAGAATTTAGGGTTTGGGAATTAAAAATTGAATGAAAAGAATTAAAATTGATGTTAAATGGTGAATTGAATAGTTTATGTTTAATTGTAGGGAAATCAAATGGTGCAGGAGAGTCGAAAGGGCGCGTATGCAAAGCACAGAGGCAAACGGAGCATTTTGGACCGTCGGTAGCGGCCAAAGCGATGAAACGACCGGTCGGATTTTCACCAATTGCCTCGAGACTCATGCCACGTGTTTTAATCGATGTTTACTTCTCATTGCGCCTATTTGATTTTTCTTAAACCTTTCGATTCTCCGTGAATTGCATGTGCAACTCTTGGGCTTCCGAAAAATTAAAAAGAAAAATCTTAAAAATAATTGGGACTAATGGGAATCGAACACACAGGCTATGTCACAGCAGTGTAGAGGCTTTACCAATGAGTTACAAGTTATTTCTTATTTTTGTTAAACAAATTTAACTTATAACTCCTCAACAGGCTGAAATGCCCCTTTCTATACAATAAACAAATAGTACAGGGATTTCAGAGTCGTTATATTAGATCTCTCTAGTTTGCTAGTTTCGATATTTGGTTAGAATCTAGGATGTGTTTTCTAGCGCCAAAGTTTTTAAAATTGAAAGTTTTTCGTTCGGCAACGGCTGCGGTGGGCGACCAGGACGCTAGAAATCCCAACAGTTGGAGGGCGATAGCTGATCTTACAGTTATTGGTGTTTGACATTGAGAATTGTATACAGATACTCATTAGACGAGTTACACTGGACGGACTCACCGAGAACTCCTAGTTGGTAATATACCAATGTCAGGTAGCAGTTCTCAGGTGACATGAGTACAGGGTAATCCCTACGACCTGAGATCACCATAGTGTCTCATGTATGTTCCCACTATACTTAGAATTCTACCCTACCACGGCCTAAAGGAGTCGTGCAAATAGGTTTTTGTTGGGTATAGTCCCGAAGCACGTGGAGGCAGTGAGCGGTCAAGGGGATTTGTCTCTTCCGGTATAAGGAGTTGATGTCGCGCTGTGCAGGACATGACTACAACCATAAGTCGGTGGCCATCGCAGTGGAGATAAATTGATAAGTGTTATAAGTTGTATCTCCGGTTGGTTACGAGTCCTCTGGCACACGACTTATCGAGTTATTGGAGCCTGACAGATTTCAAACTCTAGACCTGATATGCGATACTCTTAGATGAAGAGACCAGACAATACGGTGATGTCACTGATAGACTCTGCAAGATTCGGATGAGCTTGCCCGTTGACCTTCTTTCGATCAATACCTAAGTAGCCATTACGTGCAGCTGGTACCGCTGACGTGCTTGTGGGCTATGGATATGATCATAATCTACTACCAGCGTTTTGTCGAGTCTTTAAAGTCATACACAGAGATTTCTCAGCACATGCGAAACGATGTAGGGCACGTATAGGGATACGCGCGGGGATTCAATTAAACACGTGTATTTGATACACATATTTTAATCCGGTGTCTATTGATATTAGCTGGTATATATATGATATAGCCGGATTATTAAATTAAGTGTTGATTTAATAATTAAATATATATATATATATTGATATATTTGTATATTAAGTAATATCATGCTCACTTTATTATTTCCTCTCTTTATTAATATTTATATTTGATATAAATATTGTATTATGTATGATGATACATAAGAGATGGAAGTATGAGAATTATATGGAAGAAAAGAGAACGAGTCATGCTTTTTTAGATGCCTGTAGACTTGATGACTCATTCGTTATGACTCGTTCTTGATTTTGTTCATATATTCATTCTTATCTTCTTCAGACGCTTAATTCCACCATGGTTTCCTCTCTTGATTTTCTTCAAGCGAGGAATGGAAAAAGAAAAGAGAAAAATTAAGTGAGCTAATTATTCCACGTCTTCTGCTGATCATCCTTAACAAGTTTAATTAGTGGGTTGCTTTATTTTGATGAGAGAAATTTGAAGCTAAAACTTGTGTTAGGGTTATTTCAAGGTGGATCATCTTCGGCGAGGAGATCATCGAGCAAGCATGTTCCGGGCTTCGTGGAAACTGGCCGGAGTCCATGGAGAGGTGGCTAACACGCTGCAAAGGTTGTAGTCCGCCAAACTCTTGATTTTAGCTTACTAGTTTAACTGCAAGTTTAGTATTTTGGTTTGATTCTTGGTTTGGGTTTGCTATTGCTCTTTAGATTTTTAAAATTACCGCTTCCGCCGCGCTTTAAACCATACTAGAGGAGCCTAGCATCCCAACAGAAACAATCATACGAAATTCAAGTCTCTTTCTAGTTTGGAGCCCAAAGACTCTGTTAAACCAGCTGGGCATAAGCTCGTGCAATATAACTAACCTTCTCTCCAAAGTGAGAGATTGTTGGTTCGGTCCCGAAAGGGTCACATAAAAAAAGAACTCGTATTAAGACTTAAACTTGATAAATATCAAGGATGACCCTGTAAGCGCACACCACAAACATTCGTAAGAGAGCATCAATGACTAACTGGATCAGGATGTTCTCTTGAAATGATGTTGGTATACTTGTTCCAACCCGTTGAGTCTGTGTGGACGAGCAGACGAACTCTTTCTGATTTAAGGATAAATCCAATTTATCAAATGCATGTGAACCAGAAGACTAATATCTCCATACACGCACCATTGTTTGTTATTTATAACGCATATTGGTTGATGGATTTAAACAGCAAGACACAGAAAATAAAAAAATCGCCTTTTAATCATAAAACATATACGGAACAAGAGACATTAACGCAAGCAGATTGAAACCATACAAATATCACATATAATGGGGAAAATCATCTCTACAAGGGCATGTGGAGAAATTTCTCTTCGGCCTCTTGTAAGTCTTTGGATGGATTTTGAGATTCGTGCAAGGAAAGAGAGAGAGAGTGTGTGCACAAATCTCAAAGCCCATCCAAGGACTTGCTAGGGGCCCGTAGAGAAATTTTCTCTACAAGTCCTTGCAAATAAGTTCTTTTCCATACAACGACCTTCCATGAAACGCTGAAAATCGATCCGACTCACCCTTTCTTATCAACAATCACAAACAAAAAAAAAATCCTTATCAATAACCAACAATTGGTTCTAGCCAGATCAATCCTCACACGCCCAAAAACACAAACCGCAGCGGCTGAATAAATTATTTCACTATTTCATCAACAAGTCAGGGGAAAAAAATGAATAATTTATTTTTCCGTTTTATGAGCTAATATTCGTTTAAAATGCATCAGCTGAGCTTCCGGATTTCAAATTAACCATCAAACCTCCAAAACAAATCACATTCCTGGGGCTCTTGTGTAAAAATTCCCAAAGACGAAATGAGAAAAACAAATATTAAAAAAATCTAAAAAAGAAAATTTCACATCCCTAATATCATCCAAAGCACAAATTTTGAAGCAATCTTTATAATATAATAAACCAATTTGGTATGCAAAAATGGAAATTTCAATAATTTCACTTTTGCTCGCTTTTAACTCAACATTTTTATTATAAAATTTGGATTATATAGGTAAATTTTAGATTCTTACGAAGTTATGAGCGCAGTAATGGAAAATTTTAAAAATGGTAAAACTTTAATATTTTTGCTTTTGCCCTCACTGTCGCTTAACATTTTTAGCATAAAATTTATATTTTATAAGCAATTTTGAGTTTTTGATGAAGCAATAATGAAAAATAATTAGAATGACAAAATTTCAATTTAATGACACTTTTACCATCTCTCAAGAATTATAGTATTGACATCAGGTCAGGTTTCCACTAAAATACCACGAATTCTCAATGTTTATATAGATAAATGCCATGGTTTTTTTACAAATAAATACCATGAACTTTGAATAGATACCATATAATTTTTTCAAATAAATACCATGGACTTCTCAACGCCTTTTAAATAGATACCATGAACTTTTTAATTTCAAATCAATGCCATGAATTTCCGACATTTTTCACAAAATTACCACAGGCTTTGCTTATTATAAATATATAGAAAAAACTTTTGATGTTTTTCAGATAAGTATCATAGATTGTTTTTTTAATTAAAAATCACAATCTTTTAGTATTTTGATAGATACGTTTTCTTTACTATAAATAAATATCACGAGATTTGTTTATTATAGAAAAAACGATGAATTTTAGATAAATACTAAGAAATTTGTTTTCTTTTAACTAACAACTCAAAATCTCAAGTAAATTTCCACTAAAATACCATGAACTCTTAATGTACTTAAGATAAATGCCAAGAGACATTTTATTACAAATAGATGCAATTACTTCAAATAGATACCATGGATTTTTTTTTAAAAACACCATGAACTTTCCAAAGTTTTTTAAATAGATATCATGGATTTTTTTAAAATTCAAATAAATGCCATCAAATTCCGCTATTTCTTACATAAATACCATGAGATTTTCCTAATAAAAAATAGCAAAAGCTTTTAGTGTTTTTCATAGAAGTACCGTTAGATTTTTCAACAGATTAAAAAATCACAAACTTTCAATATTTTCCAGAGAAATACTATGGTCCTTCCTTATTAGAAAAAAATATCGCAAATTTTGTTTATTACAGAAAATACGACGAGTTTCAAATAAACGCTATGGAGATTTTTTTTGGTAACTAAATACAATGTTTTAACCAATATTGAGATAAATATCATGGCCTTTGTTTTTAGTTGCTAAACACCAAGTACTTTGTTTCTTGCTAATAAAAAAATAACATAGACTTCTAAGTCAATAATCTAGAACAATATATAAATAATTGCTTTACATGATCAATTTTACATTGTATAAAATATTGATCGATATTCGCAGATTCTGCGCATTGCGAGCAGGTCAGATACCAGTCACTCATAAAACAACAGTAAAAAGAACATAAACAAAAGCTTAGTAATATATGTGTCAAAACAACAATACAATTTACAGAACCCTTTCGTGTGTCTCATCACACCCCCACGCTTCTCTCTCCTCTCCTGTCTCTAAAAATTTCATCAAAAATCACGCACAAAACTCAATCCCCCAACCCCCCAAAAAATGAAATCCCTAACAACATCATCATCTTCATCATCATCGTCACAAGACACAGCGTCGTCGTCGTCGACCCTAACCGCGGTCCCCTCCGCCGCCCCCTCCGGCGCCTCTGCGGCCGCCGACGAGCCTTCCACCGCCGGCGGCCAGGAGTCCATCTCCCTCGACCGCCGCAACCGCCACTCCGCCGTCTGCCGCTGGACCGTCGCCGGCTTCCCCCGCGTCAAGGCCCGCGCCCTCTGGTCCCGCTACTTCGACATCGGCGGCTACGATTGCCGCCTCCTCATCTACCCCAAGGGCGATTCCCAAGCTCTCCCCGGCTACTTCTCCATCTACCTCCAGATCGTCGATCCCCGCGGCTCCTCGTCGTCGAAATGGGACTGCTTTGCCAGCTACCGCCTCTCGATCGTCAACCAGCTCGACGAATCCAAATCGATTTCGAGGGATTCATGGCATCGGTTCTCGTCGAAGAAGAAATCGCACGGGTGGTGTGATTTCACTCCAAGCTCCACTATCCTCGACCCTAAAGCTGGGTTTTTGTCAAGCAACGAATCGGTTGTCATCACCGCGGATATCTTGGTGCTGAACGAATCCGTTTCGTGGAGTGAGTCGGTGCCGACGGATGTCTTGAGTGGGAAGTTTACATGGAAGGTGCAAAATTTTAGCCTTTTTAGGGAGATGATCAAGACCCAGAAGATTATGAGCCCGGTTTTCCCCGCCGGGGAGTGTAATTTGAGGATCAGCGTGTATCAGAGCTCGGTCGGGTGTGTCGATCACTTGTCGATGTGTTTGGAGAGCAAGGACACAGAGAAAACCCTAGTCCCGGATAGGAGTTCTTGGTGCTTGTTTCGGATGTCGGTGTTGAATCAGAAACCCGGGTTGAATCACGTGCATCGAGATTCTTATGGAAGGTTTGCAGCGGATAACAAGGGCGGGGATAATACTAGCCTTGGTTGGAATGATTATATGAGGATGTCGGATTTTGTTGGGGCGGAGTCGGGGTATTTGGTGGATGATACGGCGGTGTTTACGACATCGTTCCATGTGATTAAGGAGTCGAACAGCTTTACGAAGAATGCTGGGGTTATTCTCGGGGGAAGAGGGGCGGCGAGGAAGTCGGATGGGCATTTTGGGAAGTTCACTTGGAGGATTGAGAATTTCACACGGCTAAAGGATTTGCTCAAGAAGAGGAAGATCACGGGTCTCTGTGTCAAGAGCCGGAGGTTTCAGATTGGTAATCGGGATTGTCGCCTTATTGTTTATCCGAGGGGTAAGATTATCTTTGCGCATTTAGACTTTGAGTAGCTTTTGCTAATGCTGATGACAATGAGAATGTGCATTTTGGTTGTTTGGTTTAATAGGGTATCATAATAAATAAACGCTAATTAGAACACAAAGATATGAAACTTCATTTCTTTATTTTATGCAACAAGCAAAGAACAATTTCAATTGCCTAGTAGAAAAAATATTTAATTTATTATGTTTGTCACCATATCAGTAAGTGTATAATGGACATTTCCTCCCATTTCCCACTGAATTACACTAAGCACAGTCTACTAGAATAAGGATGTAGCTTGAAGTCGAGAACATGTAGTACTTAAACTTGAATTGTGATACAACTAATAGACCAATTTAGTAATGCAGGGACTGGCGATGATGAGATCACCTAGGAGCCTCATTTCTATAACATATTTCTTATAGCCTATATTCAGCTGCATAAGAAGCAAAGGGAAAGAGAGAAGCTTAAGTAAAAAAATAGTGTAAAAAAGTTAAAGAAATGCAGTCCTTATCATTTATTTTCACCCATAGTAGTAAGGAAAGAAATACTTAGTGACCTATAATAAGAAGCAGCACTTTTCCTATTACATAATGCCGTTTTCTAAACAAGGAAATTAATTATTCTTATTTTTCGTTCTATCCTTATAACTAAATGTGAGCTACTGCTCAGCAATACACTATGATGGCGAACATATAAATTTCTTCTAAAACATTAGTTATATTGGATGTTTCATATGGTTTAACACTTCAGAGAGACTAAAAGCTGGCATTTGGGGACTTTTTTATGTAATAAAAAAGGCTCCTGTTGATTGAAGCTGCATCTCTTTAGCATTCCTTCATTACACACCGATCAGCTTCGATAATTTATGGTTTATAGCAACTTACATTCAAAGGAGAAAAGAAAGGAAAGATAGGGTGATTAATCGCCTTCTCTTGTTTGGTTACTTTGAAAAATATCCACAGCTGTAAGGCAGCTGAAAAGGGGAAAAAATGTATTACATTTCTTGTTTTCCCTTTATTTCTCTTTCTATCTACTATGCATGGCTTGACTTTTGCCAATTTATGAACCTATTATTTAATTAAGGGCTCTATTTAAGTGTAGTACACTGGTTAACTCCACGATACATGTATTTCATTGTTGATGGGCATCAGGGCAGTCTCAACCACCGTGCCACCTATCTGTGTTTCTTGAAGTCACTGATTCCCGAAATACGACCAATGATTGGAGTTGCTTCGTGAGCCATCGTCTGTCAGTAGTAAATCAGAGAATGGAGGAGAAGTCAGTTACAAAGGAGTCACAGAACCGTTACTCTAAGGCTGCAAAGGATTGGGGTTGGCGTGAGTTTGTGACTCTGACGAGCCTCTTCGATCAGGACTCTGGGTTTCTTGTTCAGGACACTGTTGTGTTCTCCGCAGAGGTTCTTATATTGAAGGAAACTTCAATAATGCAAGAATTTGGTGACCAGGATTCTGATCTATCTGTTGCCAATTCAAGTTCTCAGATAGAGGCTATTTGCAAGAGAGGTTCATTTACTTGGAGGGTGGAAAACTTTTTGTCCTTCAAGGAGATTATGGAAACTCGAAAAATCTTTAGCAAATTCTTTCAAGCTGGTGGCTGTGAACTGCGAATAGGTATGAAGAGGTTTTGCACCGCAATTTATGTCTAATATTTACCCGTTTGTGTTCTTTTCTCTATGCTAGAAGTTTATTCTTTCAATAATGCAGGTGTCTACGAGTCATTTGACACTATATGTATATACTTGGAGAGTGATCAGTCATCTGGTAGTGACCCCGATAAGAATTTTTGGGTCAGGTACAGAATGGCCGTGGTTAACCAAAAGAATCCTGCAAAAACTGTATGGAAAGAGTCTTCCATCTGTACCAAAACATGGAATAATTCAGTTCTCCAGTTTATGAAGGTCTCAGATATGCTGGAGACAGATGCAGGGTTCCTTGTTCGTGATACGGTGGTGTTCATTTGTGAGATCATAGATTGCTGCCCCTGGTTTGAATTTTCTGATTTAGAGGTGAGGCTCAATACATGCATATTATCTGGATTTTTTAATCGATTAAGATCAATTATGATTAATTCTTTTGCGATTAGCAATCTTGTTGGTGATGACACCACGTGCGGGTTATTAGAACCATGACCATTACCTTCTGTCCTCTCAGCGTTCACTCCATGCAAATACAACTATGAGATAACATCCGACGGTTTCTTAAGATCCTTGGATGCTCAAACACATTTCTATCAAATCTTTACTTCATCCACGATATTTTTGATTTATAAGTTGTCAATGGCCCACTCATGTACTAAAAGAGTACATACAAACAAGATGATAGGATTAATCTACTGTGAATTCTCATCCAGAGGACTACTCAAAATGATGATTCTGAACTATGCTGACAGACATGGGTTTGAAAAACATGCCTCCGCTTTATGCACCAGTGAAATTGGTTCTTAATATCTGCTAATTGGGAATCCATTGAAAACAGGAGCTTCTATAAGCTCCCCCACCTTCAGATGCATATTCGTCAGACATGCGGGATTTCTTTTCCCCAAAGAGGAAACCCTCCCTTGTCCATAAGTTCTCCAGCCAGGAATATCACAGTAACAGAGAGGGTTGACGGCCGGTAAAAACTTTATCAAAATTTCATGGAGCCTTACTTGATAACCGACTTCTCTGTGATTAAAAAAAGGAATTGGTGACAGTGATGATGATACACATATTTATCAGCATTTAGGACCAGTTTGGCAGAAAGAAAATAGACAGTCAAGTAAAAGCACTTGCTAAAAAAAGTACTTCCTTTTAACTTTCCATACGAAAATATGTGTCTGGTTAGAGGTAAAGTGAAAAAGAGAAAGCAAGATTTGGATAATGATGTTGAAGAGAGAAAATTAGAGTGCATTTAAAAAAAAATTAAAATGTCTACTTTCCTTCCACTTTCTACCCATTTGGATGGTAAAAAATATTTGGTTAGTCACTTGCCAAATTCTAGGTAAAGGTTAGTTAATCCACTTTCCAATTGTTACTGTCCTCTTGCCAAACAAATTAATTAGTAGAATTTTCCCACTTTCTCTTAGCTTTCGCCTCTTTCCATATGCTTTCTGTTTGTCAAACAGGACCTTAGGTTGCTTTGTGTAGGAATTTCAAATGGCAACATGATATATGGTGATAAATATGAGTTTCCTGGCATTTAAGATGCTTAGAGATCTCTTTTGATCTTCTTTAGGCTTAGGACTCTTGTTTTGTCGGTTGCACCGTGTTCCTTATGTGTATGGTTTAAAAAAAGCGGTCTAGGCGTCCGCCTAGGTGGAACCGGCCTTAGACCGCTTTACTTTGGGGGCTAGGCGCTTGAATTGAGCGTTTAAAACGCCTAGCTTAAATTTTAAGCGGATTTGCCTGCCTAGCAGGAATTAATTGACTTGTTGGTTTTTTTATTGTTATTTGTTAATATGATTGTTTCTAATATTATCCAAGTACTTATATACATATTAAGTTGTTTCTTTGTTTCTAATATTATCCAAGTACTGTTATACATATTAAGTTGTTTCTTTCACTTTTACATGTATATTTGCTATACATCTTTATAATATTTTTCACGTTTTGCATGTTTTTATTTTAATTTCAGGGAATTATGCATGTCTTTCTTTACCATTTGCATCTATGCAGATAGATATCTACTTAATAGAGGTAAAAACTGCCTAGACAGTGAGGCGATGCCTCAGCACCGAGGCGCTAGGCGGTACCCCCATGCCCAGCACCTCTTAGGCTCTTTACGCTTCTTACAACCTAGACTATCCTGGATGCTAGCTGACCGAATAGAAGTGTACCAAGGACGGGGTGGGTACACATGTTTAGCTTTAGTTTTTTCAAGGTTCTCGACTTTAAGTTAGTAGGACACTTCTTTTCCTTAGGCTGTGTGTTCAACATCTTGCAACAAAGGAATTTTAAACCAAATCTTAGGGTGTGCTTTTGCAAGCTCATTATGCAACGATTTGGGTTCACTGCGAACAAATGATCTGACGTCTTTGTGGATGCTTGGTATGAGCCATGTGCATACTAGGACCATATAGCATTGCAAAAGTATTAAATCTCCTAATTCTGGGAACTTCTTTCATGGTGCTTTTTTCCTGCAATGTATAACTTCCCTTTCCTCTTATCGGGTGCTTAACTTCTTTTTAGTCGTCTTTTTCCCTCATGATGTTAAGCCTAAGGACCCATTTTTCCCGAAGAAAACAGGAGGAAGAAGAAAAAAGTAAACTGAGTAAACTATCTTAATTTTGAGCCAAAATCCAATTTCTTCAGTACAAACGCTGTAACTCACGCAATCTTTAAGTTATCCGTTGTGTAAATTGTATTTCTAGCAAATTATGCATATACAGTATCTCTTAATCTTCACTAGAATGTCGAAATTTTGTGTCAGTATTGTTTGTAGTCCCTGCACCCCGTTTTGTTTCTTCTCAGCGGTTTGCTTCTTTTTTTATATTTCTGGGAAGTGCTGTTACTTGCATCATTTGCCACTACTTTTTGATTACCACATAATTTGCTACTGTGAACAATCTCGAAATATGTAAATTTTGGTCACATCTAATAATCCTCATTGATCTTGGAGTTCTTATGATAGGATCTTACAGTGGGAATATTGTGGATTTCAGAAAAGTAATAAGCTTTTTTTTAGCTATGCTGCGTGTATGATGGAGTTTTACTAGATTAAATAATCAGATTTAGAGAATCAGAGACAATGCCATTTTTTTACGAGCATTGGCTACTCCAAGGGTCAATATTAAGTCCTTATCCTTTGCTCTAGTAATATATGAACTCACTGGGCATATGCAACAGGATCTATGATGTGTTGACGAGTCTAAAGAAGTGATTACTTTCTAAGTAACAAAGTGGAGGGAAGCTTTAATATGGAATAACAGATGGAAAGACATTATATGGTAAATCGTTTTAGGAAAAATGGGACATGAAAATATATTATCGTGCAAATTATGGCCAATAAATATCTAGGAGTGGACATTTTCATTATTTAACCATTACAGTGAGATCAAGGATATCTTCATAGAATTAAGTGCAGCAACAACAACGTTGACGACAACAAGCCTTCATCCTAAGTTTTTGGGGTCGGCTATATAAATCCTTCTCTTCTATTCCGCTCTATTTAAGACTGTCTCCTTGGTCAAATTATTAATTAACATACGGTCTTAATTGCCTTTATCTATATTTGTTTGGGTTTATTCCTATCCCTAGTTGTGTCAAGAACTATAATTTGTTTTGTCTAACCGACATATTGATTGGTCTCCGTAGCACATTCCAAACTATGTCAATCGGTTCTTTTGCATCTCATCTTCTTTAGGAGCTACATCTGCCTTGTTACAAACACTTATTTTTTATCCTATTTATATTTTAAAACTTGAGGATGTAGTTGAGATAAAAATCGTAATGGGGTAGGCATAATCATAGATAGACGGTTGCTTGAGAATGTAGTTGAGATTAGGAGAAAAGGTGATAGAATTTTACTGGTTAAGCTTATTCTAGGTGGAGAGATTCTTAATGTTATTAGTGTTTATGCACCATAGATAGGTCTTGATGACGCTAGTAAGCGTTTATTCTGGGAGGATTTAGACGAGATGGTGCAAATTATACCTAGTGGAGAGAAGTTATTTATTGGTGGTGATCTTAATGGACATGTAGGTACTAGTCGTAGTGGGTTTGATACTATCCATGGAGATTTTGGTTTTGGACAAAGGAATGAAGTAGGTGACTTGATTCTAGATTTTGCCTTATCTTATGATTTGATCTTAGCAAACACTTGGTTTAGGAAAAGAGAGTCTCACCTTATCACTTTTAGGAGCGGATCAAGTGCATGTCAAATAGACTTTTTTCTGACGAGAAGAATAGATAGAGCTTGTTGTATCGACTGTAAGGTAGTGCCAGATGAGTGTAACCACTCAACATAGACTTTTAGTTCTAGATTTTCGATTTAGAAGAGAACCTAGGAAGATTAGACGTAAGACAGAGCCTAGAATTAAATGGTGGCGATTGAAAGAAGGTAACCAAAAGGCTTTTATAGATCGTGTAGTTCAAGAAGCGGATTGACAGTCGGAAGACGATTCAGACAGAACATGGAACAAAATGGCTAGTTGTATCAAGAAAGTAGCTAGAGATCTACTTGGTGAGTCGAGAGGTGGTGCTTCACCATCTAAGGACACATCATGGTGGAATGAAGAAGTAAAGGCTGCTATTAAAATTAAAAGGGATTCTTATAAAAATTTGAAGAAAAGTAGAGATGTGGAGAGATTTGAGAAGTATAAAATGGCTAAAAAGGAAGTTAAGAAAGCTGTTCGGAAAGCCAAATCTAAGGTCTACAAGGAGGTATACGAGAAATTAGACACTAAAGAGGCTGAAAATGATATATACCGGATTGCTCGGATGCGGGAAAGGAAGACTAGAGACTTATGTGCGGTGAAGTGTATCAAAAATGAAAATCAGAAGGTTTTAGTTCGAGATGAGGATATCAAGGAAAGATGGAGAGATTATTTTGACAAATTGTTTAATGAGAGCTTTACTAAGAATTTGGATGGACTTGTCATTCAATCTCAAGATATAAACCGTGATTTCATGCGTAAAATAAGACTACCTGAGGTTAAAGAAACTTTGAACAGAATGAGCTAAAAAAAACGGTTGGTCCTGACGGGATTCCTATCGAGATTTTGAGATGCTTAGGAGAAATAGGCGTTAAATGGCTGACAGATCTGTTTAATAAGATTTGGCAGACAAAAAAGATGCCAAATGAATGGAGGAAAAGTATCCTTGTATCTATCTACAAGAACAAGGGTGACATTTAAAGTTGCTCAAACTATCGTGGAATAAAACTTATGTG
Organism: Agapanthus africanus; assembly: GCA_030015575.1. NCBI lineage: Eukaryota > Viridiplantae > Streptophyta > Magnoliopsida > Asparagales > Amaryllidaceae > Agapanthus > Agapanthus africanus. Next base: position 561,943,394 of record CM057345.1, read on the forward strand.
TCACACCATGAAACTTTGGGAGAGTGATTGAACACAGGCTAAGGAAGGATATTAAGATAACAGAGAACCAGTTTGGGTTCATGCCTGGACGATCAACGACAGAGGCTATTCATTTGCTTCGTTAACTTGTCGAGCGTTTTCGAGAGAGGAGAAGAGATTTGCATATGATATTTATTGATTTAGAAAAAGCGTACGACAAGGTACCTAGAGAGGTATTATGGGGGACAATGATGAAGAAGAGGGTCCCCGTCAAGTATATTGAAATAACCAAGGATATGTACGATGGAGTAGTGGCAAATGTCACAACTTGCGGCGGCTTAACGAGTGATTTTCCGATTACAATTGGTTTACATCAAGGATTTGCATTAAAGCCATTCCTGTTTACCATCATGATGGATGAGCTTACTAGAACTATCCAAGATGAGCTACTTTGGTGTATGCTATTCGCTGATGATATTGTTCTAGTAAATGAGACGAAAGCAGGGGTTAATGCCAAATTGGAATTATGGAGGCAAACATTGAAATCTCGGGGATTCAGATTGAGCAGGTCCAAGACAACATATATGCATTGCAAATTTAGTAATCAGAGAAGTCAAAACCATATTGGTATAACATTGAAAGGGTAAGAGATATCACCGAATGACCAATTTAGATATCTAGGTTCTATCATCCAAAAGAATCTATCATCCAAAAGAATAGGGAGATCGCTAGTGATGTTAATCAAAGGATCCAAAACTGGTTGGTTGAAATGGAGGAGTGCAACATGGATTTTGTGTGATCGTAACTTTCCGTTAAAATTGAAAGGGAAGTTTTATCGAAGCGCTATTCGGCATGCCTTATTATATGGTACAGAATGCTGGGTTCCTAAGAAGCATCATACACAGAAGATGCACGTAGCGGAGATGCGCATACTTCGTTGGATGTGCGTTAACATTAGAAAAGATAAGGTGCGAAATGAAGATATTCGTGCAAAAGTTGGTGTAGCACCTGTGGAGGAGAAGATGCGGGAAAACCGGCTAAGATGGTTTGGTCATGTGCGACGCAAATCTATGGAAGCACCAGTTCGACGAATAGATACTTTCGATATGGGCAATGGCAAAATGGCAAAAGGGAGACCGAAGAAAACATGGATGGAGGTGATACGAAACGATATGGTTGCCAAAGGACTCAATGAAAGTATATTGTTCGATTGGAGTGAGTGGAGGCGGAGAATTCATGTGCTGGACCCGGCGTGATTCTCATGTTGGTTCATGTAGCCTACCCCATATGCTTGGGATAAAAGGCTCAATTGTTATATTTTAAAACCCATCTCCATTTTTCTAGTTTAGTAATTATTTATTCTTTGGATTCATCAATTAAAACGATATCATCAGCAAACAATATACACCATGGCATGCCATCCTGAATGTCTTGTAAGTTCATTTATAACTAGCACAAAGAGATAGACTTAACGCCGATCCTTGATGTAAACCTATGGTGATAGAAAATGACCGACTCTTCTCCAACTATCCTCACTCTAGTAATTGCTCTACCCTATATATCTTTAGTTACGTCAATATACTTACGAGACACTAGTTTGTTTTCAAAAACTACTATAGTATCTTTCGAGGGATCCTATTATAAGCTTTTTCTAAATCAATAAAAACCATATATAGTTCTTGCTTCTCTCTATATTTCTCAATTAATCATGTTAATAAATATATTGCTTTTATAGTAGACCTTCATGACATAAAATCAAATAGATTTTCAGATATGGACGTGTCTTTCCTCAATCTATATTCGATCACTCTCCCATAGTTTCATTGTATGACTCATGAGCTTTATTCCCGATAGTTAGAATATACATCTATTTTATTCTTATATATAAGTATCAAGATGCTTGTTCTTTATTCATTGAGCATTTTCTCTGTATCCATAATTTTATTAAATAACTTAGTTAGCCATGTTAGACTTGTGGCTGTATCTCCTAAAGATTTCCAAACTTCTATATGAATATCATTAGGTCCTATTGTTTTCCTTTTTTCAATTTTTATAAAGTGTTATTTACTTCATTAAGCCTAATCTTACGACAATAAGAGTGTCCATATTATGACCTAAATTACTTGTTTTTACCTTAAATTCATGATTTTTTTAATTTAACAATTTATAAAAGTAACCTTCCCATCTTTCTTTAATTTCATAGAATTAAGTGCAACAATCAAAATGGAGAACTGCTTTTTATGTATTAGGTGCTCATAAATATACCCTAAAATGGAAGAGAAATTTTGTAGACATATATAAGACCAATTTTGCTTTACGACTCTAAATGCCGGGCAATTTATAAACAATATTTGAATGCTGAGATGGATGAGGGCAATATTCTAAGAGAGATGATACTAAAGGAGTGCGTCCATAAGCCACACATAATTCCAATAGAGGCAACCTCGGTGGAGGATAAAATAAGGAAGAACCAAATTAGACGGTTTGGGCATGTGACTGTTAAGCCCCCCTGTTAAGACTGCAAAAATGTAGTCGATAAAGCAATAAGGAATATAGTGCAACTTACCAAACATGGATGGATACAATTTTAAGAGTAATTTTAATCTAGTGAGCATATGCATGTCGAATTCTGAATGTTGTACCTACCGGGTGAGGAACCGCACAACTCACAACTAATAAAAACTGCATGCATGATTTGCTATAAGTACCCGAAAGAAAATCACAGCTTATTCGGATCTTAAACAGCTAAAGGGTATCTTGTGTATGCCAGGCTAAAGCTGATGTACATCTTGTGCATGCATACCCAAATTATCATGCTGAATGTATTTTTTCTGGTAAGAAACGGTGCTAAGGCACCAAAATTCATTAATAGAGAGTTAATGAACCATAAAAGTTATGCAAGCATCCTACACAATAATACAACATACCAGAAGCATGACCCATTAAAGCAAAGTACAAATATTCAAGCATCACCACAGAGCCCCAAAGCTGTACAACATAAACCAAAAAGATACAACCAACGACGTGAAAAACCGATCCTCAAATCCACGACATCAGCAATTAATGCTACAGTCTCGAGCTAGCTACGACCACTCTCTCTCTCATCTTTGAATAATGCTCTTGTTCTGTTAATGCGCACCTTGTGAAAGTCTATATTAATATATTGTACCCTTAATTCTGCATCAAGAATTTTATGATGAGGTGATCTCGATCAAGAGAAGTTTTGCGCGTGCCATGCTCTATTTCTTCATGCCACGCCAGAAAAAAAAGACATCTCTTTGATTTTCTCGCGAAATTTGCTTTCTGAAAGCTCAATCACACAAAAACAAAACTCATTCCTATGCAACCAAATCGCCCAAATGGTCGCCACCACCATCGTATCCCATCTAGCTCGACGATTCGATCCTTAGAGACTATTCCGTACTTCTCCTTACCAACATGAGATGAGCAATGTTTTAAATGTCAGACATTGGTGTCGTGTCGGTTCAAACATTTTGATATCGGATATTGGAGAAATTTGGTGATATTTGCTAAATATCGGTTGTACAGTTTTGTATTACAAATGCTATTGATATAACTTATGTTTTTGAAAAAAAATGTCATCATTATAACTTAATATAAATTGTTAGTTCTATTAAATAAATTTATTCCTCAACAGCTCAATGGTAGAGCGGTCGCTTATTAAGCGAATGGTCGTAGATCCGCATTTGTTGACGAGGATCACCTTGAGACGAGAGGAAGAGGATGAGGACGAAATCAAGATTGAGTCGACGACGATCGCTTTCGCCGAGGAGTCAAGCTGCCTCCTTTGAAGAATCGATTTGTGCCTCAAAGTTGATCTGATTGGAGAAATAAGGCTAATCATAAAATTGGTCCGCTAAGTTGTAATGGCTTATAACCTTGAGGCCTAGAAAAAAATCATAATAAAAGGTTTCGGAAAGCAAACTGAAATTTCGCTCGATATCTCAAAATTTCGGCGACACAGAAATATCGGCCGATATGCAGAAATTTCGACTATTTTCAATTTCAGAAAAAGAAATAATTTTGTAATTTTGTATCGATTATTCGCCAAAACCAAAATTTCGAAGATATATGTCGGATTTCGGCCGACATTTAAAACATTGGAGATGAAAACTTGCATCCTTGCAAGTTGACTTCGACATTTAGATTTCTCACCAACTCCAAATCCTACTTGTCTTTGGGCATTCAAAAAATAAATGTCCCGCGGTTTCACTACCAATACCGCAAAATACACACTCTGTAGGCACAACAATATTCCTTTTAAGGATATTATCTCTTGTTATTATGTGGTTATTGGCACATAACCAAAGAAAACTCATTACTTTGAGCGGTGCTAATGTGCTCCAGATGATATGTGCACAACCCAGCTAAGTCCAAAGTTCAATCTAGCATATGCTGATCTCATAGAAAATGTCTATGATGCCTCGGGCTTCCAAATTCTAGAATCCTCGTTCCCAACGGTTGGGACCGGTACATCGTGTAAGCTCAATCAAAATTCGTTGACCTCTACATTTCCAACCTCCAATTCAGTAAATTCTATGACATTTCCATCCCGCAGATCCCCAAAATCTACTAACCACCCATCCTTTGATCTAGACACATCAAACAGGGTGGGGTGCAAGTATCGGGAAGGGATATCTGTGCACCATGCATCAAACCAAAACCTAGTATGCGTCTCATCACCCAATGTAGCTATGGAATTGGTAAAAGAGAAATCACTCACCTCAGCCACTCTTCTCCAAAACTATATGTATTACCCTTTTCTTTTTGAGATTCAGATTGATTCTGAAATTTCGAGTTTTGATGACCAAAAATATGGACCTTTGACCAAAAGAGCATCCTGTGGTAAAACATTACTCTGCAAAGCAAGAGGTCATCGGTTCTATTCCTATGTGAGGATCGATTCCACAAAAGAGAAAAAAGTCCTTTGAGCTCAATGTACATTTTCTCTTATATTTGTCTATCCACATGGTTTACTTTTAGTTTTTGCTACACTATAATATTGTTAGACACATGTTTTTCCCCCTACACTAATGGCATGAAGATCAAGGAGAAAATAATATATGGCGTGTTTAGTACTTGGGTACCTCTTTTTGGAAAAAATACAAGCTAGTCAAGGCTTCAACTGTTTAATGGCAGGTCTTCCCTCATTGCCGTATAACTTTTTTTAAATCAATTGTGGCCACCCAATTACCTCTTTGGATAAAGGGTTACAACTTTTCGCCTACAAAAATCAGAAGGCAAAACCCACTTGAACTATACCTCCAAATATAAGAGCAAATTAAAATTTCCATCTGAATTAATGCCTAGATCTCAGAAGAGCTTTTTCCTTCAAACTTGGGTCAGCTATGAAAACAGGAAGCCTAGGCTCCATGAATTATTGGACAGAGTTTTATGCCTGTGTCAACCCACTCTTATGAGAGATAATAATATAACAAAAAGAAATTAAACACATGGTTATTATCTTGTATCTAATTGTTTGTAGCCATTGCCAGTGTCCTCTTGCCTGACATTGATATGCATTATGTACTGCCATCATGAGATGGACAAATACAACAACAACAACAACTGAGCCTTTTATCCCAAGCATATGGGGTAGGCTACATGAACCAACATGAGAATCACGCCGGGTCCAGCACATGAATCCTCTGCCTCCACTCACTCCTATCGAACAATATACTTTCATTGAGTCCTTTGGCAACCATATCGTTTCGTATCACCTCCATCCATGGACAAATGCATCTTTTTATTTCTTTTGTGCTTCAAATAAATCAGGTTCTTTGCTGTACATTCCCATTCTTGATGGAGACAATCTTTCCTGCTTCCCATATTTGTTACTTCTTTCTATGATCCATACTCCATATGTAGTTCTGCTTGCTTTAAATGATTTATAAATATATTTTCTTTTAGTTCTGTTGTCAGGAACTTCCGTTGCTATCTGCTTCTGTTAAAAATGTATATTTTACTCGTCAACTTACATAGCTTTTGGCAGATGATCCTTATAGGGAATGGTTTTGACATATTTGGGTTTCTGGATTTTTGTTAGGTTTGGGCTTCAGATGATGACCGGGATGCATTGTCAACAGACCCTGATGACCTTGTTGATTCTGAATACAGTGAAGGCATTAGCGGAGATGAGGAGGACATGTTCCGTAATCTTCTGTCCCGGGCAGGCTTTCATCTTACATATGGAGATAATCCTTCTCAGCCCCAGGTTACTTTAAGGGAAAAACTTCTGATGGATGCTGGAGCCATTGCTGGATTTCTTACTGGTTTGCGTGTCTATCTTGATGACCCTGCTAAAGTAAAACGTTTGCTTCTTCCCACTAAACTATCTGGGAATAATGGGAGCAAAAAAGATCCCACAAGGGGTGATGCAAACTCTCCAAGTCTAATGAATTTGTTGATGGGAGTAAAAGTTTTACAACAAGCTATCATTGATTTACTCTTGGATATAATGGTGGAATGTTGCCAACCTTCAGAAGCAAGAAATGGTTATGAATCTTCTGATACAAGTTCAAAGCCTTTTCCTGGTTCTAATGGAGCTAGCACTCCGTCAGAACGCAGTGGAGATAGTGAGGTAACAACAGATTATGCACAATATCGTGTTAATCGGAGATTGGAATCTGAAGCCGATGAAATTTCTCAATCTCAAGCAGTTCAGAGCTCAGACCTGAATACAAATGGAATACTTGGCAAGACCAATCCTGAACAACCCATTTGCCCTCCAGAGACATCTGCCGCGGATCTTCCTGCAGACGATGGTTTCATTCGAGCTCCCAAGGTAGCTGATTTATTTAAAACTTGAGATAAGATTTCTTACTGTATAATTTCTGTGTGTATTAACTTCTGGTATAATATTTCCCCATTAGATGAAATGGCCAGAACAGTCTGAGGAGCTTTTAGGATTAATAGTTAATTCACTGAGAGCCCTAGATAGTGCTGTGCCTCAAGGATGCCCTGAGCCAAGAAGAAGGCCTCAATCTGTTCAAAAGATTTCGCTTGTACTGGACAAAGCCCCCAGACATCTTCAACCAGATTTAATCGCCCTGGTGCCTAAATTAGTTGACCATTCAGAGCATCCACTTGCTGCTTTGGCACTGCTAGATCGCCTTCAGAAGCCAGATGCTGAACCATCATTACGGTTACCGGTATGGTACATATAAATTTGTTTACATGTTTTATATGCATGCATTTGGCCAAAATGGTCTGGTTTAAAATTATGAAGTAGCTGTTGTAGGCTTGTAGCTTTCTAAACTTTAAAATATAAATTTAGCAATATTTTGTCTTCTAACATACAACTGGTTATGCGATATTTTATCTCCGTGCAGGTTTTTGTTGCTTTAAGTCATCTTGAATTTGGCAGTGAGGTGTGGGAACGTGTATTATTAAAAGCTTTTGAACTTTTGTCAGAATCTAATGATGAACCCCTTGTTGCGGCCATGAATTTTGTTTTCAAAGCTGCATCACAGTGCCATCACGTTCCTCAAGCTGTATGCTTGCATGCTTCTCATATATATGATTCTTTTCTTTTTATCTTTAAGTTGGTTCCTCTGTTCTTCCAGTCTTTCCCTTCTCTTATACATTCTTTATTTTTTTCTTCTATAGGTGAGAGCTGTCCGTTTTAAGTTGAAAAGTCTGGGTGCTGAAGTACCACAATGTGTGCTGGATGTTCTGACAAAAACCGTACATACTTTGGGAGATGTAGCTAAAGCTATATTAAGGGATATTGATTCTGACTGTGAGTTAGATGGAGATTGCATGACAGCACCTTGTGGTATCTTTTCCTATGGTGTAAATGGGTTATCTGCAGATGAAATGCATATGGGGCAAGAGCAGGTTGTAGATAGTTGCAATCATTTTTCTGATGTATACATTTTGATAGAGATGCTATCCATACCGAGCGTATTTGTTGATGTATCACAAGTTTTTGAGAGAGCTATAATGCGAGGATCCATAGGGCTAAGATCAGTAGCCATGGTCTTAGAAAGGCGCCATTCTAGAAGGTTAGCTGGTAAATCCAGACCTGCCATGAACGATTCACAAGAAAAACAAGAAAATGATTCATTACCCATTCAAGAGGATGATTTTATGTCAGTTCTCTCTCTTGGTGAAGTATTATCTCTCTCCAGGGACACCAGAGTCCAAGACATTGTTAGGCTGCTCTATGCTATTATGTTTAAAATTTACTCTGAGGAGCAATATCGAGCTAGGATGTTGAAGGTTCTTGTTGACCGTGCAACAAGTTCTTCAGATAACCGTCGAGTAGCTGATATAGATATGGATGTTTTGGTATTTTTGGTAAGGGAGGAAGATGGAATTGCGAGGCCAGTTCTAAACATGATGCGGGAAGTTGTTGAGCTTGCTCAAGTTGATCGTGCTACTCTTTGGCATCAATTATGTGCCATCGAAAATGAAAATATTCGTTCTCGAGAGGAAAGGCAAGCAGAACTTTCCAATTTTGCCTCTGAAAAAGCAGCTTTGGCCCGAAGGCTGAGTGAGTCGGAGGCAACTACAAGCCGTCTTAAGGTAGGTTTGCTGTTGTTTAGGTTGTCATTTTTTAGCCAGTATATATGATACGTTGATTTAAATCTCAACTCAAGTGTCACTTAATAATTTTGTTCGGAATGACAGACTGAACTAAAGGCAGAAGTGGAACGTTCTGCCAGAGAAAAGAAAGATCTTTGTGACCAAATACTTGAGGTGGAAAACCAACTTGAATGGGTGAAGTCAGAAAAGGACGAGGAAACGAGAAAGTTTTCTGCCGACAGGAAAGCTCTTCATGACCGCCTTCATGATGCTGAAACACAGCTAGCTCAATTGAAATCTCGGAAGCGAGATGAGTTGAAGGTGATTACAGCAAACTCTGATAAGAACAATTAAAGCATTTATCTTTTATATGTTTCATTCCGAATGCAAAAAAAATTTGGGCTATTTGCATTAGTAATCAATAATTGTTATCCATAATAACAAGTAAAGATTATCTATTTGGATTGCTCATGAAAGTAAAAATGTAAAATCAGCTACTGCTTTTTCTCATCTGTAAAATTTAGTCTATGATCGAGATATTTGTACAGCGTGCAGCCAATTGTTACTTTATGTAGGATACTCAAATATCCGTTCATGACATATCAATAACTAAACAGACATGTCGAGCTAAGATAGACAGTTCTTGGAGACTCGTTGATTATGTTTTACAAACTTCTTGAATGTGCTTTAATTATTCCAAATTCATTCTTGACAGTAGAACATGTTGAAACTTTTAGTTTCTTTTATATGCAGTGCACGTTTGAATTCGTTTTTCTCCTTCTAATTGCGAGGTTTAAAATTATAATAGCTATGCCCACACTCATACTCACACTATAATATACAGAACATGCAATTTGCATCAGAATGTTCATTATCGTATTCACGATAAAAAAAATATTGAAAAAGTATTTTCTATTGGTTGAGGGCTTCATACATATTACATTTTACTGTAGAAGCATGCCCATGACCATACAGTAAATCTGTATACCATTTTTATGATTAACAACTGACACAACTCAATACAACTTCTAATTGTTTTCATACCCAATTCAAATATTTTTTTGGAGTTGACATATCTGTTCACTTATTTGCGTCTGCATCATTTCTTTAAATAACATTTGTCATTATGATCATCTTGGGGTTGCTGTATTAGGCCACCTTTTTTATGTCATTGCTTCAGATAAGTTCTCTCATTATGGTAAATCTTGAAGATCCGTATTTGTTAACACGTAAAATGCTTCATTGCTTTGAATGATTTCTCTCATTACTATATTATTATATTTCTACTGCGTGAATTTCATTATACTTTATCTACAGAAGATCTAATAATTCTATATTGATAAGAGTTTGTGTTAGTATTGGCATGAGCTTACATATTTTAAATTAATTTCACATATAAATTTACGCCATTTTGTTTTGTTGATCTTCTTACAATTGATCTGAAAACTGGTACAGTTACCATAAATAATTTTTAAAAAAAAAATCAACATTCTTTATTCAAAAGTTTTCTGTCCAGTACATTTGCATGTGCCCATATTTTTAATTTAATTTAAAATTGTGTACAATGTGACTAATGGTTACAAGAGGCCCATGGTGATGGTGGTGGACTGACTAGTTCTTGTCTTATTCAGAGAGTAATGAAGGAAAAAAATGCTTTAGCTGAAAGGCTGAAGAGTACTGAAGCTGCAAGAAAAAGATTTGATGATGAACTAAAACGGTATGCCACTGAGACTGTGAGTCGAGAAGAAGTCAGACAGGCACTTGAAGATGAAGTCAAAAGATTGAGAGAAACTGTTGGCCAAACTGAAGGAGAAAAAAGGGAGAAGGAAGAGCAGATTGCTCACTGTGAAGCCTACATTGATGGAATGGAAGCAAAAGTGCAAGCGCACCAGGTATTGTATTACATCTTTGTTAAGCTAACCTAAATTTGAAGTCTCCTTTGCTAATTCACGACTCATATTATGTTGGAGCTGGGAAGTAATGTTTTGGCCTCAGTTTTCTGTGGCCGGTACAAAGAATTTTCTAGCGAAACGTGTAGAAAAAGGTTATCTACTCTTCACTTCAAATTTCAAGCCATGCCACACTTGGCTTTCATGCTGGAGTTTAGGTAACCGAAAGTCATCTTACCCTCTGTTGAGATGTGTGGATTAAAATAGTTCCACATTGGAAAAATTATGAGAAGTACATGGGTATAAAATATAAGATGTGCCAAACCTCAACAAGACTTGAGTCTTATTGTTGGAACTCATTTATATCAAAAACCCGTGTACACTCATAAATAATATATATAATCACTCTCTCATTCTTGAAAATATATTTAAAAAAAATATAATATGGTATCAGAGCACAAAAAGTGCATTGGACCTCAACAATACCTATGAAAGAAGCAGGCTACAAGTACAAAAAATGCCTCTGAGAGACCTAGCTCAACAAGTGTTGTGCAATCCACGTGACAACCATACCAAGAAAAAGTGATGGTTGCACGTGAGAGGGAGTGTTGTGAGATGTGAGACAAAAATAGTCCCACGTTGGAAAAACTATGAGAGGTACATGGGTATAAGATATAAGTTAAATAAAGCTTAAGTCTTATTGTTGGAACCCACTTATATCAAAAGCCCGTGTACATTCATAAAGAAAATATATAATTGCCCCCCTCAACTTTAAATAATCAAAATTATAATATGGTATTAGAGCCAATGGTTCGATCCAAAATCTCGACAATACCTCTGAGAAAAGAAGGCTATAAGCACAAAAAAATGCCTTGAGAAACCTAACTCTACAAGTGTTGTGCAATTCATGTGACAACCACACCAAGAAAAAGTGATGGTTGCACGTGAGGGAGAGTATTAAGATGCGTGGATTAAAATAGTTCCACATTAGAAAAACTATGAGAGGACATGGGTATAAAATATAAGATGGGTCAAACCTCAATAAGGCTTAAGTCTTATTGTTGTATCCCATTTATATCAAAAGTACACTCATAAAAAATATATATAATCGCCCCCTCATTCTTGAATATATATATATAACTCTAATAACTTCATAGTCTAGATAAACAAAGTTATCTAAACTCCAACCCAATCTTTTCTGTTTGAACTTCGAAAAATGAAAAGAAAACATCCTTTTTGGAGTTTAGATAACTATAAAACTAAACAACACGCCAAAGTTAAAATTTAAGTGAAAGTAGGGCCTTCAAAACCAAAGTTTGCTCAACTTTTAGACTTCACTTTAAAAATTAACTCTGATTTTCCTAACTCCAAAGTCAAACAGGCTCTGAAAATTTTATCAGCGATGCGAAGTCTGTGATTTATCAAACAGTAAACTTTAGATCTATTTGCTGAAATTGTATACCATTTACTCTAGACGGGCGGAGCCGGAATTGAATTATTAGGGGGGCCAAAATAAAGTTTATATCTAAAAATGGAAAAAGCTTTTATATTTACATATTAAATTTGAATACTTGTATATTTCATTTTACTAGAATTATAGATATCAGGAAAAAAAAGAATTTTAACGAATTGATCGCGATTTCAATTAGAGAGAAATATTTAGATCAAATATAACTTTTATGTTAAAGACTTGATTGTAAGATAAAAATATACAAAAATATACAACGATTTAAAGAAGAGAGTTTGTTATATACAACAATTTAAAGAAGAGAGTTTGTTTTACTTTTTGTATTAATATTAAATATTTTACAACTCAACATTTTTCATAAAGGAAAACAATGAAAGTGATTATTTCAAATGAATTAAATATTTTCAATAGACTAAAAACTAAAATAAATATATCAAGTGGTTAAATACAAATATGAAAATCATAAGGTTTTTATTGGATTTTCCTTGTTAAAACATGTGGTAAAGAAAAAATAAATAATGATAGCAGGGCTTGAACTCATGATCTATATAAGGTCACAAAACCAAGTGCTAACCACTAGACTAACTCAAACTTTATGTATAAGCAGTAGACTTAGTCCTTTACATCTATATTGAAAACACTATATATATATATATATATATATATATATATATATATAGCAAAACCCCAAAATCTTTGCCAGGGCCCGGGTCCCAGTCCGCCCCCCTTTGGCTCCGCCCCTAACTCTAGATAATGAAATTTCACTGTCACTAAGATGCACCCAGCCCAGAAGGCTGATAAAGTCTGCTTTAAGCATCTTATATTGCTAGTAAGTTTCTGCCCACCTTAAATTCGTCTTGTTTAATTGCTCTCAAAACATGTGCAACCTGTGGAGGAAGGCTCAAAGCTGAGAAAGCTCTAGGATACAAGCCATCAACTTTTATGAGCAGAGTCAATCTAACATTTACCTTTTCTGCAAAAGCTATACGGAAAGAACCTGTGCCCCTCCCTCCCGGCTCGCGCGGAGGAAAAGGGAAAGTCCATATTTAACACTTATTGTCCCCTGGTTTTTTAGCCACTATTCCTTGATACTAGTTCTTCACCTCTAATGGTCTTAACCCATTTTATTCCATTATTGGTATGTATTTTAAATTGTACAAATACTGCACTTTAGTGGACCTGTCTTCAGACTCTTCACATCAGCCCCTATATTTTAACCCCATTCGATGCCTCTGACATAAGTCAGTATTGTCTATTTATAGTTCAAAATTCAAAACTGTCTACATGCAAACTATTTATAGATAGCTCAAAACTACCTATGTGAAAATTAAATTAATCATGTAGATAATAATTAAGTATTAACAAACTACTAGTCGTCTGTTGACACTTCAGCTAATAAGCATAGATATTTTTAGTTTAAGTAGAGACCATTCTGTATAAGTATAGATAGTTTATACCAAATATAGACAGTTTTGTGTGAAGTATAGATTTCTAGTTAAGTGTAATCAGTTTTCATCTAAGTATAAATATGTTTGAGTTATATAGACCTTTTTGAGTCAACTATAGGAAGCTTATAGCTAATTGTAGATGGTTTTTAGCTATAATTGTAGATGGTTTCTAGCTGATTATAGAATAAAATCATTTCTTAATAGGTTCATTTAGCGCTTCTATCTTCTGCTACATTTCTATTGTCATCAGTCCATATGGAAAACGAGCACACATAATCAGCACACACAAAACGGGTAGCAGCAAATGCCCTCTCTTTCCCAGGAACTAATGTGAGAAGAAACTGTATGAAATTGCTGCTTTTACATTTATTTTCACCAGGAACAACATTAAAATGCCAAAAACTCAAAATTTGCACGAAAATAAAATTGATGAAACGAGTTCTTCTTGCTCCATGGAGAGGGCATAAACCAATATCTAGATTGTAGATGGATAGTTTGTCTCAATTACTTCTTGCGCGCCTTCTTTGGTGGAGCAGGTGCAAGGCCATCATCCAATTCTTCTTGTCGGATCTCAGATCCCTGCTGCTCGTTTGGATCTCCCTTATGTGATGTGTTTTCTATATGCTTCGTTGTGTTTTGGTTCTCTACTTTCTCAGGGAGCGGCACTGTTATCTCAATAATGGCTAGCTTTCGCTTCTTCGGATTGCTAGTGGATCCTTCTTCATCACTTGATGATTCAGTTAAGTCGGGGTCTTCGAAAAAGATTCGAATTTTTCGAATATTTGTTGTCGGTGGCTCTGGTTTCTTCTCTCTTCCATTTTCAGTTTGATTGGACATTGTTCTTCTACTCTTCTTGTTCATTTCTTAGAATCTTGGTACTGAAAGAACAATGCTTTGTTGATGAAAGATCTGTAAGTGCCTGAAATCCAAAATATTTTAAAACCCAACCCTGCTAATGCAGCCAAGTAACAATAAGTTAAGGCTAAATTTAAAGAATAAGTGTATACCTTATAGCAATTGTATTGAATCAGATAGAGGCCATAGGAATAAACAACCCTCTCTCTTACTAGGGCTTTTAGAGATGGAGAAAAAGGGGTGGGGGCAGGGAGGGGAACAAAAACTTATTTGTTCTAGGGTTTGTATCTTCTCACAAGAACTCTAAGGGTTATATATGGAATAGACTAAGAAATTAATAAGTGTATACTTATAATATATGGCGTGGAGCAAAAGGATGAAGAATTTGTATTAGGGGGTAGTTTGTTCAATTAAAGGTCAGAGAGAGGCATAAACATCCCCCCCACCCACCCCAACCCCAACCCCCAAAAAACAAAAAAACAAAAAACAATGATAAAATACAATTTTTTTTAAAAATACGTATGTAGTCTATGAGAGAGCCTCCAAGTCCACCCTTAGGCACGGAATTTTTATAGATGAACTGCTAAGAAGATGAGTTTTGCCTCTAGGATTTCAAATTCATCGCTAAGGCATAGTATAGGCTAAGAGCCAAATGGAATAACGCTTCAAGTAATTTGATAATGAACCCAAAATTATCCAATTGAAATTTAAAATAAGCAAAATTATCTACTTGTGCACTATGAATCCCCATTCATACAATGCACCTATCATGCGTTTCATTTATAGTTACCGAATAACCAAAAATGTCTAGGGAGGATGTACTCGTAGAACGTCTGTAATTCAATTGCCTCAGGTTTGGTATGGGTATGTAGCCTAATATGATTGCATCTGTTTATAAAAATGAGATATTGGTGGAAATTTCTGCTGATTCAGTATGATACTATAAGTGGTTAACTCGACTTCTAGGTTGAGTGCCTAGTTCTTGAACATCTTTTGCTTAATTGAGAGATAATGGTTAGCATCTCAAAAAAGAGTTTGATCCTTATATTAGCGAAGTTTCATTAAAATACAATTTTCTATCTACATTTGTCTTCTTAACAAGCTGACCTTTGTTTCTTGAAAGAGTGACCCAAAATGGAAGTTAGCTTTATATTATTACAAATTCCTATTTCAGATATATCACTTCTATATAAAAAAAAATTAGCTTGATAAATCAGTGGCAATATTGTAGTCGAAAGATGCTTATTATCTTTTTGCAAGAACAAATACCTCACCGAAGTTATTCATCTTCTCGGTATAATTGAGATAGGCCTTGTTTAACACTTAATTAAACTACGTAGCTGAATAACTTCCAGTTTGCCATTTTAAGTGTATTTGTATGCCTGATAATATATGCCAGTATAGGGCTAAAATTTTCTCTCATGGTCACATTAAGTAAAGAAACAAAAAAAGGCAAGCAGTAATGTATTATGTTTCGCTCGTCTTTTTTGTCTGTGCCATAAAGCTGTCATCCTTAATCTTCTAGACTTTTCTAGTATAAGAGTATTTGAAGGACACCATATGCTCGCTTAGGTTTATGGCAAGCCCCTCTTGTCCATTATTTTCCTTACGCAGGAATTTGGCATTAATTTGACAACTGGTCATTAAACTGTCAAATCTTTTAAGAAATCTTGATCTGTAGGCGATCCTATTTTGATGCTTAGGCTTAGATGATAGTGATGATGAAGATAACAATTCTCACAGTTCTTTTTTAGGCGAAACTATACTAAACTACCCTTATCAATCATTGTTTTTCACAAGAATACCTTACAGTATTTTATTGCAGTAAACTACTTTAAGCTTTGGTTTTAAGGGAGTTTTTCTCCGCTAAATAGCTTTATATGTAGAACTATAAAAGAGCTTACTATAATTTTTTTATATAAAAAACTTAAGTTATTCTAGTGAAAACAGTGATAATTATATGTATTTTAGTGTAATTTAGCCTCTCTCTTTTTATATTCCCTCTCCCTCATATTCTAATACTGTCCACCTCTTTCTAAAGGGACACAAGAATAATTTTTTTCCTTGTCTGATATTTAATATCTTCTTGTTGCAGCAATACATTCAACACCTTGAAAATTCGATCCGAGACGAAGTAGCACGCCACGCCCCACTCTATAGTTTCGGCTTGGAGTCTTTATCAAACGACGAGCTCGAAACAATCAGCAAAATCCACGATGAAGGACTCCAACATATCCGTGCAATTCAACAGAGGAGAAGTAGCAACAGCCCCTCTCTTGTTCGAAGCCACGCCTCTTTGTACCCTACAACCCTTCCGATGACTGTTGGATTGCCACAGGGCGTTATTTCAAACAATGGAGGAATTCAAGGCAATGGGCATGTGAATGATGCAGCTGCCCCATGGTTTAATCCCACATAAAATTAGATACGAAAGCTTGGCTTGATTTTAGGAGACGCCAAGTGATTTTTACGATTGTTCCTCATTTGAAACTGGTAGAACTATCGGATGATTGTAAACCTGGTATTATGAAATTTCCGGTATTATGAAAATGTTGCTTTATAAAATAACAGAGAGGAAAGGAAAAGGATTTAGACTCGGAGAGAGCAAGTTTTTTGTAATAATTATATGTTAAAAGGAGAATCCGATGGAGCTAGCAGTTGCAAATGAAAAAATTTGGAATGATGATAGGAGATCTTTACTAGCTGTTGAAATTAATATACCTTTTCGTCTTGCGAATCACTTTACTTTGAAAGCATAAGATGCTTTTAAGTTCTTTTCAATTATAATGTAAATATTTTTTGAAGAGTATGCCCCGCCACGATTAGCTGTATACTTTGTTTTGATAAGATTCTCTTAACTTTTTCCACTGGCAGCTATATTTTGATTCGGTTCAAGCATTGCATTCAGCTTATTTGCATCAGTATTTTTGCATGTGCAATGCATGTGAGTATTAAAATAAAGTAAGACATGGATATGTTCGTTATCTTAACTAAGATAACTAAAAATATTTAAAGAGATCTATTATCTTAACAAGAAGTCTATAAGATTCTAATCAAATTTTCTATGCTAAAATATTTTCATGTGTATGGAATGTCTAAAAGTTGATGAGGTGGACATATTAGAATCAAGAATTTTTCTCAATACCTAATTTCAATTAAATACACGAGCATCATATGTCAACCTTCTCTTCTAGTTATAATTGTAGAGATATCAAGCTAATTTAACACATGTTTTGCATATAGACTTTTTGCCTATGCCCCAAAAATCATAACATAAACAAACGAACTTTCTGCTTGAAAAATTAAAAACATAATAACAGTAACTAATAAATAAGTTTTAACTTGAACTTGATGAAATTTGAATATAGCCATAGGACATCCTCCAAACCATTTTACGGCATTTTCAGAATTTCAGCTTGATGGATTATGAGCTCACAATATATATATATATATATATATATATATATATATATATATATATATATATATCACGTAATATATACGAAAACTCAGGGACAGCCATCATGGAATAAAAAGAAAAGCACAGCAGCTTTTGATTCGAAAAGGCAATCCCGTGAAATGGATGGCCAATGTTTCGAAAGGCATCAATTTACAGATCAATAAGATCCAAATATTAATAAGATTCGACAAGCATTTCATTTACAACTTATGTGATAAACAAAAAGGCAAAAGAAAAAGAGAGATCTTTTTCATCTCAAGATCTCTCGACCATTTCGAAGTCAGAACTATCTTCACCTGCATGCCAGTCGCTTTTCTCGCTATCGTCGCTAGAGCCCAGCTTTCTTCTGGCCTGTAACTTCTCTTTAGACGAAACAAGAGAATAACCCTCGTCAAGAGACTCCAGGGAGGGAGAAATCCTGTTCTTCTTTCGCAAGATGATGTTGTCATCATCCTCTGTTTCGCTGTAAGAATCATCTTCTTTGGTGCTAACTTGTTCTCTTTCTCGGATTATAGCAGGTGAATCGAGCCACCTATTGATGTATTCCAGGGGTTTTGCCTCAGTGCTTGCTGCACGCACCTGAGATTGATTAGCCTCTATTATGGTATCACTAGTAATTGAGGAAGGGTCCTCGGATATTTTTACACTCTTGGACTCGGGGTCGTCCCTATTTTGCAAGTCTCTTTCTATGGTATCATGTTGAGTTTCAATGTTTCTCTCATTCACTATCGAGGAAGAAGTCTCAGCCACCGGATTTTGGGACTCAAAGTTCACCCTGCTCTGCATTTTCTTCTTCAGATTTAGGCGCATCTCTTCCACGATCTGAAAAGCAATAGCTTGTTTAGAGGATATGACTAACCAGTCAAATTCCTATTATTGACTAATACATATGGTACAATTTAAATCTTCTTCATCTGGGTTAACTGGCCATGAACATGGTATCAGCGCACCAGGAATAAATGATCCTTGGTTAAAATCCCACAAAAGAAGAATGTAACAAGTAGTTCCCTAATTCAAATCACACCATAAATACTAAGATTTTAGGTGGCACTGCACTCCCTTGCTTAAGATTTAGGTAAAGGGAAGTAGATGGCACCAAGATTAAATAATTCAAGGTTTAGATCACACAAAATGTAAGAACAGATAAATCCCCTTCATGTCTCTTGTTTTTACCATGAGCTGTCTTTCACATATGGTATACTCCCTCCGTTGCATAATTATTGTCTTTTTTTGCTCTTTATTTTTTCCTCAAACTATCTGCCCCTTTACACTATCAAGAAACATGCTTCAGTTGCCCATACACTCAAAATATACAGTTCCTAATCTAACCCACATTATATTTAATAGGCAAGTATTTTCTTCATGTCTTTTCATGTCTCAAGAAATTAATGAAAAGTATCCCAAGGTTAATTAAGAAATTTAACATCCATAAAATTTTGAAGTATAGAACAGTTGTTCTCTTCTTAATAGGCGTGCAAAAGCAAAAAATAAAATGAAACGGATGGAGCACTATCTAAAGTACTCCCTCCGTTTCACAATATAAGACTTTTTTGCTTTTGCACACCTAGTAAGAAAAGACCGACTTCTCTTAAATCTATAATGCTATACACGTAAATTTCTCACTTTATCCCTATTAAGTGTTTATTAATTTATTGATATTTGAACAAGTATGGGATTTATTGAGGACTAGCTTAAGAAATTTAGTATTAATTATGTATTGATAATCGAAGTTTCTTCTTGATATTGTAAAGGGACTAATATTTTGATGATAAGAGAGCAAAAAAAGACTTATTTGTGAAACGAAGGGAGTATAAAACAATAGCTAGTCCACCCGCCAGTTTAAACTTCTCGGTAAAGTGGCTACCCATATTCCTGACCCTCCTTGATTGAATCTTTCTAATCAACTGGGGAAAAAATGACATGATATATACAAGTATATATGGCTTTACGTCTATCGAGATACAGTAAAAGAAAATGGCCACCATATTCAGCATGTCGTAACCAAACAAATTACCCATGTGTTGGGTTTGTTCTTGTCGTATTAGGAATATCAGCTGCTTCTACAAACTTCAACGTTTTATTCTGGTAATAGAATGTAATTTTCGTTTAGTTTACTGCAAATAAAAACTTTAAAGAGAATAAAAGGATGCTTCAATAATGGAGAGTCACCGTGACAGTTATTTAGCAACCATGTTATTCATAGACATGTTCAGATGCCTTATAAATTTTCAGAAGATAGAAAATATAAGAATAATTGCGTGCAAGTTCAAAGTCATAAAGTATTTTAAAGAGAATAAAGGAATGCTTCTAGAATGAAATGTCAACTCCAGAGAGATTGAATACTTTGAACTCAAGCACAATTACTCCTATATTTTTTTATCACAAAATGAGGCATCTTAGTATATCTTTCTGAGCAGGGCCTAGTTGGTTAAATTAGAAGACAGGGCAGAACTTCAAAGCTAACTTTTGGTGATATGTGCAGAAGTGAAAGTAAAGTCTGGCCTGCTGGGTTGATAAGAATTCGGATTCAAGCTTGTTCAACTTGGGATGCAAAAGTGCAAAGTATATCTTCCAAAAGCTTTCTTCAGTCATGAAATTTGGGCAAAGGCTTATTCTGAGCGTGGCAAAACTTGGAGCCAGGCGTTCAACAGTAGCTATATGGTCTCTTTGGTGACGAGACATATCAAAATCTACAGAAGAGTTATAAATGCAGATTAGATTTTGATGCTTCAATTTCAGTAACTACAAATTGAAATCCAACAACAACTAGAAATAACTGGACATGCAATCATTAGTCCTTAATCCTATCCCAATTAAAATATTTCTCTCCGAGTCCCCTCCACAATAATAGATTGCTGTTCTAATAATATTTCCTGGAAGCAATCTAGCTCCACCTCAACTGAATTTACGCTGGCATCTTTCTTTTAGTAATATAAATTAAACACACACTTTAATATGCCTGCATCATTCTGTAGTAAAGAATGAACTTTCTCAGCTGGCAATTATGAAAAAATTATTCAACGGACTACTTAGACAAGAAATATCATGCATACATCGGGAATAATATATCTTCTCAGGCTAAAAGAACACCGGAATGTCAGTTGAAGCAGCTGTAGAGAAAATGGAAGGGAAGGATTCCCGCACCCCCCCCCCCCTTAAGTGGTCTGTCTGACAACCTCAAGCCATCCCAGCTGCTTGAGACCAACTGGGAATGCTCTTCTACAGGTGTGGATCTCAGAAGAGATCTCGACCGTCAATCATGCTCTGCGCACGAGGCCACATATCATCCATCAGACAGCATTGCATTTGAGCTTAAGGATATAGTTGTACGAGCCTATAGAACAGATCATGTTCAACTGTTCAAGGTCGTGAAGGGAAGTTAATCTTGTACATTAGATCAATCGAATTCAGTGCTTATTTCTTATGTGAAAAGAAGGCTTATATAACCAATGCAAGTAAGCTCAGCTGCTCAAATAAATAGGACTGGCTAGTTAGAACTAACGGCTTCAAGGGAAGAATCGCCAAAGCAAAAGAGAACCGAACTCTAGAGCAAATGTTGATCCATGATATCCTATTTGAAGCAAGTCAAAAGATGAACTCCCAGGACTAAATCCTGGGACTTTTTCAAAGAAACAGCCCTCCAAAGAAAAAGAAGGAAAAAAACGAAAAAACAACATAAGAACAAGTCCGTAATAAAAGACAACTGAACGGGGCTAACCAGATTAAGTTGAACTTCTTGGTGTTTTTTTCTGAATCATTAAAATGAAGTCACAGAGATCAATTACAGAGGTAAAAGGCCCGTAGGTGTCAAGTTGTCAACATAATCTGAAGCAGATATCTCATAAGTGACCGCAGGAAGTTCTTGGTTTACTGCTCAAAATGAATATTTCACATCTTAACACTGCCCACAAAATTATCATATAAGGCAGCACTAAATTATTCACCAAACAGAGAAATCGCCTGTATCACACTCTTAGAACCAAGGTTATGGAATATAAGGCAGCACTACATTATTCACCAAAGAGAGAAATCGCTTGTATATTTCACACTCTAGGACCAAGGTTATGGAATGCAGTATGCGTCACCGCCACCATGCGGTTGAGTGGTGCATACCACTTCTATTGCACATGCGCCGCATATGTGGCTGCATATGCGATATGACTTTGCAAAGATAAATGAGGGAAGAGGAAAAAGAAAGGGAAAAAAGAAAGAAATTGATGCGAAGTCGAGAAGTAATTAAGAAAGACTTTAAATTTTATTGACTATACTTATAAAAATTGATATACATTGATAACACGTTTCTTTTCAAGAATAGAAGTAAACCGTAGAAGAGGAGAATAAAAAGAAAGAGAACATAAATGAAGGATCATGTAAGTTTAATTGGTTGTATGGTAGGCATGATATAATACTCATGTTTGCATATGCATTTTACCTTTGAAAATGAATTCCGTCTGCATAGAGAGCCATCCGAATTATATGAGCTATCAGGACGTATAACGCATATGCGCCGCATAAAATGCATTTTGCAACAGTACCTAGAACATCCTTGATTTCATAAATAAAGACAGTCTGGTCATCCAAGTTTTAGCAGAGCTTTACGGATCCTTTTAGAATTACTTGCATGGTGAGAAACTGAAGGTAAGAAGAACTCAGACGAGAACAGGCAACTTGAAACTACCACAAAGTTGAAAGTTTCTTGAACGAATATTATCCAAGAAGAGGGGCTATAACTATCATTTTTGCCCGCTTGTTAGCAATAATGTGTCCATGCCAATATTTTTAGAAACAAGCAGAGGTAACAAAACATTTAAAAATGAAATAGGTGGACTCATTCCTCAGAGCACTCTTCACTTCTGAAATGTGCATCACAAGTGGCATAACATTTACATTTAAATCCTCAGAGGTGCAACCATTCATTTTTCTAAAGCTTAAGGAACTTCATTGTACAATTGGAAAGCAGCTAGGGTTAACAAGCTAGAGCTACCACACTACCTAGCACACCTACGGAGCATAGCTCTTGCGTTAGAACTTTCCTCTCCAAAGTGAGGTCACCGGTTCCATTCCAAATGGGCCGCAACCAAAAAAGATATAAGAAATACCACAGTACCCAGCACACTTAAATCCTATCACAATACTCATAAAGTATGCAACGGTTAATTTTATGTTCAGCCAGTCCCATCAGCTTAAGAGTTGAAATGTTAATATTCGATCAACAGGTATCAAAAAATTATAATTAACCAAAGCACAACATTATCATGAAATTAAGGAGATAAGACTTTGGAGAAATTTAATCTAAATATTCTCTTCTCTATGTTCAGCTAGTCCTCCACATGCTTTCCACTTCAAATCTACAAACATCATAAAAACATCACCAAATTCCAACATCTCATGCTAGATACAATTATTAGTAAACATAATCGATCAGAATGTACGGAATCTCTAAAGTGAGTAGATAATGGTTAGGGTTCTGTTTTTCTTGTCGAATAGAACAATATTTTGTACCAGCAGTCTGTATTCAGGCTTGCTGCCTGCTTGTATATAATGATGTACTCAGTTTTCAGATATGAATAAAGTTTGGGCCCTTTTGGATCTGTACCCAAAAAGGAAAAAAACAGAATGTGCGGAATCCTTCCTGTTTTTCACCACATTCAGCTTCTACACACTGGAGTGCGACAGTTCAAAACTGAAGGTTCAGAAACCAAGTCAGCATATACTACAAAAGGGTGTGAACACTATTATGGCAGTTTCAGACCTCAAAACCTTGTTGTGGAAATTCACCTTAAATATGTGTTAGCAAAGTGTAACGTTTAGATGTTTGTCCAGAAAATCAAGGAAAAGAGGCATGGTTTGTAGATTATAGTATTGGAAGAAAATTGTAGTGATTCAATGTTTGTCTATAAACACGACATGACGTATAGATACATCTTGAGAATTATGTAAGTAAAGCATAGTGTTTGGGCAGTTGTCTATAAAACCGCAATGGTTTGTAGCAAAGTAAACGTGTTGATGCAAGGTATGATAACACCAAACGTCGTCTCTGATATTTCAGATTGCTATAACAACTCATAATAGAAAATCCATCCAAATATTCACATATTTCCAAATTTGGGCCTATTAGTTAGCCTACAAATCAAGACACTGACTGGAATCTTCTTTAAAGGCCAACAGAACACCCAAGTAAACCATACGTTACCAGAACTTCCCATCACGACAAATTTAGTAACTTAAAATTAATAATGAAAAAAGCTTTTATTACATTTAATGAGCTCATATAAGATATAAGGATCAGTCAACATGAATCTCATTACTCGGTATATAGACTAAATAATATATTGGCACGACCAGCCACACAGGGAAACAAAATACATAGGTGGGTATGAAACATGACAAGGCCTATGTATCAGATGCCGCATAAAGGACATCTATGCCCAGTAGGATATCTCCTAGGTTTTTTCATAATTTGCCAGATATAGACGAAACCCATGCAACCGTGTCATCTACATAATATCTTAATGTCTCCACCTCTGCACCAAAACCTTGAAGTTATGGTTGAAAGAAATTTTCATATTCCAACACTCCCTCACATGTTGAGAGCCATTGGGCGACTCTGATACCATATTAAAGTACATGCCACTACACAAAAACTTTGTAGTTGAGATATAATTTCCCTATACTCGCACCATACCACAATTTTAGATAGAGATAACACCACTCATGACAAATCACAAAATTAGCAAATAGCAATTAACACTCGAATCAAATCAAGTAAAAAAGGCAACTTACGATCATCGACGGGCACTGGAAACTCAAGCCAAGATTCAGGACAACGGACCAAATCCCTAACGAACCGCAGCAGCTCTTCCCTCATCCCACCACTGTTCCTCCTCTTCAAAACCCCAGAAACCCTAGCAATCCCGCTCCTCAACCCCGCCCCAAACTCCGCGAAATCGTTCAGCGCACCCGCAACCAACCTCACCTCCTGCTGCTGCTCTTGGCTCTGGTTGCTGGAATTAGGGTTAGGGTTTGCACCGTGAGGCGACGAAGGCGGCGAATCAGCGTAACTCGCCGAGGCAGCGATGAGAGGAGCGAGAAAGCAAGCGACGTCGAGGAGATGGCGGCCGATCTCGGAGAGATCATCCTTGACGCCTCGGAATCCGCGAGCCATCGATCGATCGATGATCGAAGATGATGATCAAAGCTCGTAACTTTTTTTTGGGGACTATCGAAGCAGGGGGTTTCGATTAGGGTTTTATTAAAAGGGAGAGCTTTTTGGGGAGAGTTAGGGGATTTTGCGGGATTTTTCTTCGCAACGATCGAGTTTTGACGAAGGTGTGAGTCATCATAGCATCGTTTTTTTTGTTCGTTTTTGTTAACAAGTAAAGATTTGATTTTTACTTGACTCATGTCTACTCCTGCTGTGAAATTTATCTGCGGTATTTAGCATATTAGACCTCCGTAATTTCTTGTCTGACCAAGGGACAAAATATTGACTTGCTAAAGTGAAACCACATGTGGTTGGAGCTCCGTTTTGCTATTTTGGAATCAAATCTTTAGGTTGGCAAAGGATTAAAATTGTTAATTAAACTTATTTTCTAATAACTCTTTCTTAATTTTTGTGTAAGCACTTGTTCTTTTTGTTGTTAGTGGCATAATAAAATATCTAATCTAAATCCCAAATCACACTTTCAATTTACTGTAAACTTCAAACCCTAACTTTTTTGTTCCTAAATCATCTAGCTAAAATGAAATCCCAAACGATTCACAACTTAACATACATGCCGCCCCAATCAATTCTTAATTGTATTTCAAATTTAGACACCACGACACTAATCTATAATCCTGACTAAATTTCAAATCTTAGTGCAATGAGCCTCACGCTCCTGCCGCAAAATAAATGCATTAGCTTTCACAAAATGAAGCATCAGATAACTCCAAACCAGCCACCATTGTTATTAGTGTCTGCCATTTTCTCTGCTATTATTGCATCTCAGCAGCTCATAACTCAATAGATCAAACAACACAAACCTAGTACCCACATGTTTTACCCCTATATCCATTGTTGGATCTAGTAGTTACAATAGCAGAGACTCCGAATCCTAATTGCCCAACCAAATTCCTTGCTACAAAATAAGTTAGTCGATTAAATCCCGTCAACTTCCATATAGTATGTACTTTGCATGTAAAACTACAGAAGAAGAGACAAACAAGAAATCCACAGCCTGGAATCAATCTCAATTGCAAATTATTAACAGCCTATTCCACAAAAATAATCAAACTCTGATGGTCCCATGCATCTCCCTCTTACAAAAACAAACAAATCAATTGCTCAACTACAAATGAACCCAACCCCCATCAATCAATACACCCCCTCACCACCACCACCACCCCCTCACAAATTTGTTACATGATGCATTTTCCTCCCTTATATAAGTCCTGTGTATGTATTAGGAGCATGCCCATGCACGCCCACGCCCATAGCGGACCCATACGGGTACGAGTTCCCAAAAGGGTTCATACCCGGTTGCTGCATCTGCTGTGCGCCTCCCATCATCATCATCTGCTGCTGCAGCATGAATGCTTGCTGCTGCTGTGCCATCGTGGCCATCTGAACCGGATGAGGAGCGGCAACAACTGACGAGGCGTAGAACAGGTCAGTGGGACCCATCATCATCGGTTGTTGCATTGTTGGTGGTGCCTCCCATGGGTTGTAGCTTGTGGGTTGGTTTGCTCGTCGGATTGCGTCATCGTATAAGCTGTCTAGGGTTAGCTTGTCTAGACCACCAGCCTGCAGTTAACATGTTAGGTTGAGTTACATATTTTCGTCACATTCCAGGAGCTTTAAGATTTTGGGTAAAATGATTCTTGACATGAAATCTGAGTACCAAGTTCCAAGAGAGCCTAGGTTCAAATTGCATCGGGTATCATTAAAATATATTTATTTACATCTACTTTTTTATATTTCCAAAGGACTATTTTCGTTGAATGCTTTTCCACGAGGTCCAAAGACGAAGGTGAGACTGAGTGTTAAGAGTTATTATATAGACAGATGCATGTTATTAGTCCACAACATAAATAGCTTAAGCTTTTGGGTAAAATCGTTCTTCATTGAGTTGAACAATCATGTAAATGAGTCTAAAGTTTGAGATAAATTCTTGCCGTGGTTGTTATCTAAAAAATTTATCTCGAATACTAGGCATTGCATTGAAATGATACTTACATCAAACACCATAAAAAATATCGATGCAATTTATCTTTTATCGAGTAAAAATGGACAATTTCCAAACCCTTGAAGAAAAATATTTGTAAAAAGAATATTCATTTTGTACTCATAACATATGAACTTAAAATAAAAAACTAATAATAAAACTCAAATATTAACCGCTGCGCACTTGAGCATGACACCTGCTTGTGTCAATATTCATGAGATATTTTGTATTATATTCTATACAGTAGATATTTCCTCATTATGATAATATGTAGATTTAGATATTTTCTTTATCTGAGAATTATATAACATGTTGAAAAATCTTTCTGCATATATTTAACCCATCTCTTAAATGTGATTCCAGCTTTCAGCTAGCAACAGATAATTAGAATTCTTATGATTGATTGCAATTTAATAAGATCAGAGATAAAAATCCCCCGTACCAGTTTACTCGTAGTTACAGCAGTTTCATTCAAGCTTGGAGCCGTCACAAGCGCCAATTCCCAGCCAGTGGTTCCATTCTCTGGAAAATTAGCAGAAGGAGCAGTGTTTGATACATTATCTGCAACAATTTAAACCAAATTAAAATTAGTGCACTCATTCACAGTGAAATACAATTAAAAAAAGGCTTATTTCACATAAACCACCCTGTGGTTTACTCGAGTTTTCCAAAACCACGTTGCACTTAAAACTCATTAACCCTGAACTTTTGATTCCTTGTGTACCAAAACACCTGTGGTTATTTATTATAAAATTTGACTAAATTAACATCTTATTTTAATAAAAATATGGATTCTTTAGATGCATTGATGGTAAACCATACTCCTAATGCCGTTTACTGAGCAATTTGCCCTAATTTGGAGAACACGACTTTAGGTTTGAGTATTTGGTGAAGAAGCCTCAATTTGAAATTAAATCAAAATTTAGAGAAAAATGCAGACTAGGATGGATAATTTAGGATAAAACTACAAGAATCGGTCAATGTGGGGTCATATGACCCATTAATCGCCAATAAACTTTAAAAATCAAACCAAGGGGGGTTTTTGTACATGGAATTAAAAGTTCAAGGGGGCTTTGTAATGAGTTTGAACTAAATGGTGATTTTGGAATGCTCGAGTAAACCACATGGAGGTTTCCGTGAAATAAGCCTTAAAAAAAGGCTTTGAGCAAATAATTTACCAACTGGGACAATGGCGAGCGCCAAAGCATTTTTGTTTTCTAATTCCAATGCATCCGGATTGGTTTCATTTAATCCCTGTCAAATTAAGTTAGAAAATCAGCATACAGTAAACAATTGGTTAAGGGAGGATCTAACAGTAATTACGAATCGAATATTATACCAAAAGATCGGTTTCTTGAGATATCAGAGCTTCCTCTTTCACTGGCTCTGCAGGTGGCGTCGGTGGCTTAGGTGTCTCCTCTTCTGCTTCAGGAGCTTTTGTATATTCTATTGCAAGAACTTTTGGGGCTTCTATTTCTTCTTTTACCTGATTAAAAAATATATATTTGGATATGAATCAGGTACATACGTAGATAAAATGAAATACAGATGAAACAGAATTAGGATATATCTGTAATAGCAGACGACTTAGATTAAAAAAACGGATATAGTGACGCCAAGCTCAATTCAACTTCCATTCTGCTGACAAGGCATTCACTCGCTTACTAATTAGGTTTAATTTTGTTCTCGTTGATAGGACTCTTTTATAGGTGAAGAATTAGACACCTGATTACGGTATAGATTAAAAATTATTTATTTATTTACTTATTTGCATTGACCCTCACCCCAAATAAAGTACAGGTAATAAATTACAGGCCGATTGCACAAAACACCTCAAACTTCATTACATTACACCAAGTACCATGAACTTGGCTTCATTCATGGCCTTAAAAGTTGTTTTACTTTTACTGCAAAATTCCTGCCAGAAAAATGCTTGAAACAATTTCCAAGCTGGTATAATTCATAGAAATTATGCTGTAACAGAAAGACAACCATTATTGCGCTTATAAAATAAAGTGAAGTTCATGGTATTAAAATGAAATGGTCTAACCACCAAAGGTCATGGTATATTGGCTTAATTTATGAAGTTCAAGATATCAATCTAAAAAATATTGAAAGCCATGGTGGTTCAGTGCACAGTTTTATACTGGACAAGCCAATTGTCAATGTCATGTACATAATTCAGGCAACGATACATGGAAGAAAAAGAGAGAAGTTGTCTCCAAGTTTTTACATTTTTTATAATGAAAATTCAAGCAATAGTTTTGATTTCTAGTATGTTTTTATCATTGAATGTTGTATTCAGTGCACAGTTTTATACTGGACAAGCCAATTGTCAATGTCATGTACATAATTCAGGCAACGATACATGGAAGAAAAAGAGATAAGTTGTCTCCAAGTTTTTACTTTTTTTATAATGAAAATTCAAGCAATAGTTTTGATTTCTAGTATGTTTTTATCATTGAATGTTGTATCATAAGCAGATTATTTAGTTATTACTCTATCAATATTAAGATGCGTTTTTAAAACCAACTACAAATATGCACAAAAAATGCAGTTATTAGTATACAAAACATGTCTCGGGCCCATGACTCCAAAGCTTTAAAAATAAAAATAAAAAAGTGAGCTTGCAAACCTGATTTTTGCGGACAGTTGAAGCTCTTGGAGCATCTTTCACATATTCCTCCATGGTTGTGAGGAATGATGCAGGGAGCTGCCATAAAATTCAATTAGATAAAATCAAATGCTATAAACCCATAATTGAACTTTATGATTCACATCACACAATGTTAAGATAAAGGCATGAAGAAGGAAACATAAATGAATCATATTAAACGGACTGTACCTGTTCTATCTTAATAAACCTTTCTCCACGCCCAAAATCAATACTCTTACATACTTCGTAAAATTCTGACAGTCTCTCTGCCTGCGAATCAAATCAGTCGATTCTAACATAAAAGCAGACAGATGCAAAGTTATTCTGCGCTTAAACTCAAAATTATTCCTTTAAATTCTGGGTGAGAGCTATGTGGATCCAATTCAATATTGCAACTTAAACCCCAAGTCGGGCACTAAATTGACCAACAATACAACAAGAAAATTATATTTACTGCTTTAATGGAACAAGTGACTTACAAAAATGAGAAAAGTGTTAAAATTTGTATATCATAAGCCAAGTTAAGAAGTTCAATAATTACCTGTTGACCTGCTTTCCTATATATCTCAAGAGCTCTAACTGCATCAGGGCGTTTCATCTCAAAGAACTGAAAACAATCACAGCTAGCCATTAGACCTGAATGGTAGCAAGTTTTGATGCTATAAACAGTAAAAATAATAATACCTTGTCAACCAAATTTATTGTACCATCACTAATTGCATTATAAAGCATTACGCTCTCACCAGCAACCTAGAAAGATAAATGCCAAATAGTCAAGAATAGAAACACTGGAAGAAAGTACTTTACAATATTCAAATATATAAAACAACACAATCAAGTAAGTCTCCTCACCATCATAAGAGCCAGCTGAATTACAAAGTTATAGGAAGCTGCACCTAGTGGCTGCACATAATTTTCAAGATTATTGATCCTATGTTAAATTGTATCATTGCCTATTGAGATAACTAAGAGACAATGAGATATCAATCGCCGCAAATTTTCAACTTTGTGTAGCTCACCTGGCAATTAAGTAGACGAAATAGAAGTTGTTGTAGTGCTGGCAGTTGATCAAGCAACAGAGCAGTGTCTAGATCTCGAGTTCTCTGCACCAATTACATCTTGAGCTTGTAATAAATTCTAGCCGTGCTAAAGAAATTTGAATGAAATTGTTCATGAAAAATTTAAGTTTGGCTAGATTGTAGTTAGGCCTTCCAACTTACTTGTTTAAACAGACAAAACAGACAATTAAATTTACAAACATAAGAAAAGGTATCCTATTTTTGTTGCATTTAAGTCAGTTTTTATAGGCACAGACAATGAGGGCTCACGAAACAAGCGGAAACAAAATAAACAAAAAAAGGTAAATGAAATTTAAACGAAATTACTTAAATTCTAGACATTCTTAAGAGAGTTAAATGGAAATATTTCTAATTTCTTTTTCGCCACGTGCTATACACATGAATATATAGTAATATTGTATAGTTAAAATCAATCTTATGTGATTTAAATATTGTAATTTCCGAATGAAATTTTAGAGAAGACTCCTGAGATAGGAAGGGATGACTTAAATATTTGGGGGGGGGGGGGTTTGAATTTAAGAGGGCCTTGAAATATTTAATAGGAGGAGGATGTGGGCATCTTGAAAAGAGAAATAGATTGGATAATTTTTCTCATTACTTCAATTCTTTTATTGAAAAAGATGAACCATCAATTGATGGCATTATCGACACCTTGGGAGTTTGCATCATAAGAGTTGAGATAAACTTAATGCAGGCTAGATTGTACGAAGGACCTGTGACGAAATAGACAGATATATATTAAAAAATAAGTAAAGAAATGGTTATTATAGTTGCAGTCAAGTGACTTAAGTCATAAATTAATTGGCACAACCGCACAGACAATTAGGTCTCATTGAACAAGGAAAGCAAGGAATCATAAGATAAGATGCCTACCGGGGGATCGGTTTCAACATCATACTTGAGCACACGAAAACACTCGAGCCTTTCCTCTAGATACAAAGCATATGTGCGCACCCATGCCGAATAGTCCCATGCTGAACACAGAACAAATACCAAAAGCCATAATCAGACGAATGTTTCTTTTATCAATTGAAATTTGGCCAAAATTATTACCATTTGCACTGGAATCATCCTTAAAATGTGACATGTTAAGCATATGGTTTCTGCTACTTCCATAATTTATGAGCTCTTCACGAAAAGTGGGATCAACCTCCCTCAAAGCACGATGTATGACAATTAACGTCTTTAATGCAACCTAGAGAGAACCGCATTGATCAGAGACATTTAGATTTCAAGTCTTTATATGCAATGCAAAAAAGGAGGGGGGGGGAATTTATAGATGTACATATCATAATATTTTGAAGAGTTTTTTTTGAGACAGCGGAGTATTTTTTGAGACCGGTGATCAAAAAGAGGGAAGAGTTTCTTGTCTTATATTTTATCAGTCCCAAATCGCCTATTCAATCTGATGAAAGCTTGAATTGTCAAATTCAGAGTACCCTATATCTAAATATTATAATCGAGAGAGAATTAATATGACTTAGATAGCATATAACTTGAATCTGTTATGTTTTAAAGATATATTTGCACAAATGATACGAAAATATGATTTGAGAGCTGAGACATACTGCCCAGTTGTGTGTCTTCGCAAGACGCTTAGCAAGAGCATGAATGCAATAAGCCACATCTGCCCGAGGTCTTGAAGCTGAGATAGCGTAGAAAATAGCTGCAAGCCAATATAACTTCTGAGTCGATACCAGGTAATTTATTAAAGCACAAAAAATTTGTTAACACTTTCATGGCGTAGGAGCATGGAATAGAGATCCATACAAGTCAACAGTTTTACGAGCACAGTAATAACCAAAATTTTAGCAACAATTATGATATTGAGAGAGTCAAATCTCAGCTCTTGAGATTTTAAAATTTGAAATTTAAAATCTTTTCATATTTGGAGTCAAATCATGAATTTGCAGCGGTAACTAATTAATTTTGATGCCTTGATTAGCAAATACCACCGTTGCCGGTCCCAAGTCCGGATGAGAAAGGGTGAGGGTTGTGGTAGGCTTGTGACAGCCAACGTAAAACTTTGTCACATTCTATGACATGAACCATAATAAGAATATCGTTGGGGCGTCCCCTACTCAGCGACGCGCTACATCGGATCCCGGGTGTAGTGTTAAATATGCAAGGGCTTGGTCGTCGTCCAGATGCGGCGCGCTACATCGGACCCCGGGTGTAGTGACAAATAAGCAAGGGTCGTCGTCCAGAGACGGCGCGCTACATCGGACCCCGGGTGTAGTGACAAATAAGCAAGGGTCGTCGTCTACAGACGGCGCGCTACATCGGACCCCGGGTGTAGTGACAAATAAGCAAGGGTCGTCGTCCAGAGACGGCGCGCTACATCGGACCCCGGGTGTAACACCCGAGCCCAATAATGCTATGTATATTACTAGTTGAGGGTTATTTATTGCTCATTCCAATTTTCCTGATTTTCTGGTGTTTATTGCTAAATTTTACCCGGTTAAGTCATTTTAGCACATAACAAATTTTAACTCCGAAAATGAAATTTAAGATGTCCATGTTAGCCTACTCGTCGCCACTAGTCGCGTGGTAGCGTCCGCGTGTCGAGATTCCGTTCCGTTTGGCTAAACGGGCAAGTTTGGGCGACTACGCGCGCGTACAAGTGTCCGACTTGGGGGCATGCATTTTAATCATTAAACACCTCTTTTCAAAATTTGGAACCCGCTTAAAATCATATAATTTGGATTTGGAACATTTGGGCGCAACCCGGGCGCGATTTGGAAATGTTTCATTTCGCGCCAAAAAGGGCCCGTTTCAATTTAATTTATATAACTAAAATATATCTACGAATATATTTTCCCAACTGTTAATTCCCCAAATCCTCATTCTAATATTTTTCCCCACCTCGTGATCAGCCAATCACGAGGGCTGATTTTGAGCGTGGGCCCCACCTATCCCATTCCCTATCTCAATCTCTCTCCTCCCTCAATCTCTCTCTCTTCCCTCAAATCTCTCACTTTCTCTCAAATCTCTCTCTCTCTCTCCTCTATATTATTAATCCATGCAGCAGCCGCCTCCTCCCTTTAACCCACGCGACCACGAGAACCCCACGCAAACGCTAACCCTAGCCTCGTGATCCCACCGCCGGCCTCCTCGAGGCCTCGCCGTCGCCGCCCTCACCACCACGACCTCCACCGCACCCACCTACCCTCTTCCTCCGGTTCGCCCGCTCCTTCCCGCGCCTGCAACGCATCTCCCCGACGCCTCCATCCCCTCGCGACCTCGCCGTCGACGTCGCCTCCGACCGTCGACGCCTCCCACGACTCCCTCTCACACCCCTCGTCGAAGACCTCGTCATCTTCACGAGAACCCGCGCAAACCTCACCAGAAAATCTCACCGAGCCTAACCCTAGCATTCTCCGGTCGTCGGGAAAGCTGCCGTAGACCATCGTCGGCGTTGCCGGAGACACCGCCGACCACCTCTTCGTTCCCCCTACGATCCAGATCAGATCAGGACCTCCCCTACGCACGACAACATCTCTTTCCAGCGAACCAAAGGGATTCCAGCCCTCGTCGCATCTCCTGTTCACCGCCGGCGCGCCCATCGCCGTCGGGCCCGTCGTAGTTGCCCCTGGTTCTTCCCTGTAAGCATCCCTTTAGCTTTCCATTCATGTTTAATCCCTCACTGGTCTTTGTTGCGTGTATCGGGTTTGCTAACTTCGTTGCTTTTGACTTTTGCCGGATTCCGACCGTGCCGTTATTTGGACCCGACGCTCCAGCGAAGTCCCCTGGTCCGTGTGATTCCGTTGACCTCTGTTGGGACTCGATCCGTGGCCCGTGCTTCCGTATCGCAGTTTCTGCCGACATCGCATCCGTGTTTCGGTTTGCGGAACCGCCGAGGCAAGTATCCGAATACTTGCTTAACATGCTACAACTTAATCATCATATTATAACCACAAAACTAGTATAGCATCGATACCTTTTATAACTTAGAATTGCTAGTCACGATTATCCGTAACTTTAAATCAATGAAATCATTGCTTGTATTAACCGGTCTGCTATTAATTCATACTTAACTATTCAAACCCAGTAGATCACCCCCACTTCATTTGTTAAAATCACTCATGAGACAATTATTGTGCTTAGTTCAAATTCATGTAACTCCATTACGTATATTATCGATATTGTTCGCCTTGTGGCTTTTGCACCTCAAAGGTGCGTGAACCGGATTAATAAGAGAATACAAACATCACTGTGTTCACATAGAATAATAATTGTTATTTGCTGTTCCCTGCTACTGTTCATTATTTGTTACTATACCTGTTAACATCATATACCTGATTGCATTACATATTGACCGATCTTGACACACCTGACACATGTACTGATACACCGGACACAACACCCTGTACATATCGACTCTACCTGTTGAAAGTAACCTGACCTGTTACCTGATCTCATGCCTAATGCCGACAAACCTAACCATTCCTGCTGTCGATCCAGACAGACCTACCTTTACTTGACTTGTGTTGGCATTAGTCCTTGACTACTGAATACCTGACTGACATACTTAGTTTGGGGGTATGGGGAAATCAAAGGTGAAACCGACTTGTAACTCAACAGTTCGATACATTGTTCTGATCAGTCTTACGGGCTTGGCCAGCTCCGGAGTGTTGATGCTGACATCACTCATCCATCCTACTACCTTTTACTGCTTAGCGGCACGTCTCGGATTCAGCCCCGGGAATCATGACCGTGGTCCCGGGCACGCACGGGATACTATTGAATTACATCGACGATTCATCAATTGGTTTCAAAGACTATAGAGTAGAAAACCTGATAGAACAGTTTAGTCACTACTGCACATTACCCTGTTTACTACTTATTGCTGCTTTATTCATGTTCATGATTGCATTGTTTATTATCATGTTTATGCTATATACTTGATATCATGACGCGCTGACGTCTGGGTTGTGCATGGCCCAGATTCCGTGCCCTTGACGTCGACCGAGCAGGAGTACTTCAGCCAGCAGGCTGAACTGTGAGTTCTTGAGAGTTTAGTTTATTTATGTCATTTCATTTCCAGATGTGAGCCCGCATTATGGGACATACTGTTTATTCATTGTATTGGATCATTAGCTTCCGTACTTATTGTTTATTGATTCTTGTTATTATGGATTTGGACATGTATTAGTTTAGTTTATTTTACTGTTCTTGATATCTTTACAACCGTAATGTGACTGTGGATGGATACTTCCTACCCACAGGTAGCATGGTTGGCTATGTCACGTGCCCAAATCTTGCGTACTCTGGAAAGCGGGACGTGACACCGGGTGTAGTGACAAATAAGCAAGGGTTTCATAGGATCCGTCTAGCTTCCTGGAACATAGGTTCCCTTACGGGTAGACTAATAGAATTAGTGGAGGTGATGATTAGGAGGAGAGTTGGTATTATGTGTTTGCAAGAAACTAAGTGGGTAGGTGAAAAGAGTAGAGTCATAGAGCCTTGGG
The DNA here is from genome assembly GCA_030015575.1 of Agapanthus africanus. Classification (NCBI taxonomy): domain Eukaryota; kingdom Viridiplantae; phylum Streptophyta; class Magnoliopsida; order Asparagales; family Amaryllidaceae; genus Agapanthus; species Agapanthus africanus. The sequence goes on from CM057345.1 coordinate 561,979,455, forward strand.
GTTATAAGCTTTGGTATACGGGTAGAGATAAAAATCGCAATGGGGTAGGTATAATCATAGATAGACGGTTGCTTGAGGATGTAGTTGAGATTAGGAGAAAAGGTGATAGAATTTTACTTGTTAAGCTTATTCTAGGTGGAGAGATCTTTAATGTTATTAGTGCTTATGCACCACAGATAGGTCTTGATGACGCTAGTAAGCGTCTATTCTGGAAGGATTTAGACGAGGTGGTGCAAAGTATACCTAGTGGAGAGAAGTTATTTATTGGTGGTGATCTTAATGGACATGTAGGTACTAGTCGTAGTGGGTTTGATACTATCCATGGAGGTTTTGGTTTCGGACAAAGGAATGAAGTAGGTGATTCGATTCTAGATTTTGCTTTATCTTATGACTTGATCTTGGCAAACACCTGGTTTAGGAAAAGAGAGTCCCACCTTATCACTTTTAGGAGCGGATCAAATGCTAGTCAAATAGACTTTTTTCTGACGAGAAGAATAGATAGAGGTTGTTGTATCGACTGTAAGGTGGTGCCAGGTGAGAGTGTAACTACTCAACATAGACTTTTAGTTCTAGATTTTCGATTTAGAAGAGAACCTAAGAAGATTAGACGTAAGGTAGAGCCTAAAATTAAATGGTGGCAATTGAAAGAAGGTAATCAAAAGACTTTTATAGATCGTGTAGTACAAGAAGCGGATTGGCAGTCGGAAGATGATCCAGACAAAACATGGAACAAAATGGCTAGTTGTATCAAGAAAGTAGCTAGAGATCTACTTGGTGAGTCGAGAGGTGGTGCTCCACCATCTAAGGACATATCATGGTGGAATGAAGATGTAAAGTCTGCTATTAAAATTAAAAGAGATTCTTATAAAGATTTGAAGAAAAGTAGAGATGTGGAGAGATTTGAGAAGTACAAAATGGCTAAAAAGGAAGTTAAGAAAGCTGTTCGGGAAGCTAAATCTAAGGTCTACAAGGAGGTGTACGAGAAATTAGACACTAAAGAGGCTGCAAATGATATATACCGGATTGCTCGAATGCGGGAAAGGAAGACTAGAGACTTATGTGCGGTGAAGTGTGTCAAAAATGAAAATCAGAAGGTTTTAGTTCGAGATGAGGATATCAAGGAAAGATGGAGAGATTATTTTGACAAATTGTTCAATGAAAGCTTTACTAAGAATTTGGATGGACTTGTCATTCAATCTCAAGATATAAATCGTGATTTCATGCGTAAAATAAGACTTACTGAGGTTAAAGAAGCTTTGAACAGAATGGGTTTAAGAAAAGCGGTTGGTCCTGACGGGATTCCTATCGAGATTTGGAGATGCTTAGGAGAAATAGGCGTTAAATGGCTGACAGATCTGTTTAATAAGATTTGGCAGACAAAAAAGATGCCAAATGAATGGAGGAAAAGTATCCTTGTACCTATCTACAAGAATAAGGGTGACATTCAAAGTTGCTCAAACTACCGTGGAATAAAACTAATGTGTCACACCATGAAACTTTGGGAGAGAGTGATTGAACACAGGCTAAGGAAGGATATTAAGATAACAGAGAACCAATTTGGGTTCATGCCTGGACGATCGACGACAGAGGCGATTCATTTGCTTCGTCAACTTATCGAGCGCTTTCGAGAGAGGAGAAGAGATTTGCATATGATATTTATTGATTTAGAAAAAGCGTACGACAAGGTACCTAGAGAGGTATTATGGGGGACAATGATGAAAAAGGGGGTCCCCGTCAAGTATATTGACATAATCAAGGATATGTACGACGGAGTAGTGGCAAATGTCAGAACTTGCGGTGGCTTAACAAGTGATTTTCCGATTACTATTGGTTTACATCAAGGATCTGCATTAAGTCCTTTCCTGTTTACTATCGTGATGGATGAGCTTACTAGAACTATCCAAGATGAGGTCCCTTGGTGTATGCTATTCGCTGATGATATTGTTCTAGTAAATGAGACGAAAGCAGGGGTTAATGCCAAATTGGAATTATGGAGACAAACATTGGAATCTCGGGGATTCAGATTGAGCAGGTCCAAGACAGCATATATGCACTGCAAATTTAGTAGCCAGAGAAGTCAGAACCATATTGGTATAACATTGGAAGGGCAAGAGATATCACCGAGCGACCAGTATAGATATCTAGGTTCCATCATCCAAAGGAATGGGGAGATCGATAGTGATGTTAATCAAAGGATCCAAGCTGGTTGGTTGAAATGGAGGAGTGCAACAGGGATTTTGTGTGATCGTAACTTTCCGTTAAAATTGAAAGGGAAGTTTTATCGGAGCGCTATTTGGCCTGCCTTATTATATGGTACAGAATGCTGGGCTCCTAAGAAGCATCATACACAGAAGATGCACGTAGCGGAGATGCGCATGCTTCGTTGGATGTGCGGTAACACTAGAAAAGACAAGGTGCGAAATGAGGATATTCGTGCAAAAGTTGGTGTAGCACCCGTGGAGGAGAAGATGCGGGAAAACCGGCTTAGATGGTTTGGTCATGTGCGACGCAGACCTATGGAAGCACCGGTTCGACGAATAGATACTCTCGATATGGGTAATGGCAAAAGGGCAAAAGGGAGACCGAAGAAAACATGGATGGAGGTGATACGAAACGATATGGTTGCCAAAGGACTCAATGAAAGTATATTGTTCGATAGAAGTGAGTGGAGACAGAGGATTCATGTGCTGGACCCGGCGTGATTCTCATGTTGGTTCATGTAGCCTACCCCATATGCTTGGGATAAAAGGCTCAGTTGTTGTTGTTGTTGATTAGCAAATACCATCCTTAAAAACCCATATACCTATTTCATATAAGCACCACTTCTTAAAAGTTTTATGAAATCAAAAAAAACCATGCACAAACCCTAGAGACTGAGGAAGAATTCGCAGCATGGAAGAAAGCAAGGAAAAGGAGTAGGATCGTGCCTTTTAGTCGGGAATCCATAATCATCGATCGATTTTGGATTGAAGGTAAGAACTAAAAACCTCATCTTTCTCATGTTTAAGTAATAAGATTTAGATAGAGAGAGATTGAGGGCTTGTGGCGAGTTGTCAAAGCTTTATCAATGGCGAACATTGACCATTGAGGGGGGAAATGAAAAATAAAAACTAGGGTTTTAGGATGTGATCGATCGAGTAAGAGAGTCGACACGGTGGTGTCGTCGGTGGCCATCGAAGTCGCCATCGATTTTATAGTTAGGGTCAGGGCTCGGGATTCCTTCTCGGAGTCGGCTAAAAAAAATAATAATAACGAAGAAGAAGAAGAAACGAGAGAGAGAGAATATTAGGGTTTCGATTCGGGTTTGAATTCATGTTCGACCCAGTCCGACCCGATTAACCATTATAATTTATGCTTTTGGTTATTGGGTTGCGGCTGGATTTCACCTTATTATACAAACCCGACCCGTCTCACATCATCTTAATTTTTGGGTGCGGATTAGATTCAAATCTCATCCAACCAATCCGAACCCCCAACATAAAACTCTAACATATTACATATTTGCACTCATACCCCTGAACTCACTGTAATTCGTTTTAAAGCCTCACTGAAATTTTATAGCAAATTTATAATACAGGAAAATTATATTTAACCCCCTCTTAATTATCAGAATTTGTTTTTCCACTCTAATATACTCATCTTATATATTCGATTTGATTATGGATAACTTGACGTTTATGAACATTGATACTCGAAAACATGCTATGATTATTGGAGTTGTTGCCTTCGTGCAATTGATTGCTTATGAGATTTATTTTATACCTGTCTTTCCTTAAAAGGTGTACACCTAGAAAATTAAGTAGCCATAATGTTATGGGTGTGAGTTAGCTGTGCCAGTGTCCCGTGGATATGCCGTTGTAGGCCTCGGGAATTTTGTTTTCTTTTGCCGCTGTAAGCAGGCCGCGGTAGACCCAACCCATCCATTGGTTCGTAAGTGGGAGCTTGTACATTATAACCTTACTTAGTCTCCTTTTCCTTTTCCCATTGACCTTTATACCCTCCTAATGCCTCTATGCTGCATATCTTTTGTTATCCCAAAATCCTTCGCTTCTGTATATGTTCAACCATTATATCTGTTGCATAACTTATACTATATGAACTTGTACTTGCTGAGCTGTGGTTTACTCATTCCGTTATTTTAACAATGTTTCAAATTAGCATGGAGCTCAATTTGGTTAGAGGCGATATGTGGAATGTGGTTATTTTCCATAGCAAAATGCTTTCAATTTACTAGTTTAAGTTTATGTCTAATAATTTTATGAACTCAAAGTAATTTTGAAGCTTTAAACAATTGTGATATCTATTGTTGGAATATTTTGGTTTATTGGTCGGAATATAACTGTGTCTTTCTGGAATTTATAAGACAATTGCAGGTAGGATAGGCCCGCAGTTTCTAGTAATAGAGATTGCGGCCGTGTCACACAACGTTTTTATACAAACTTTAAAGTAACATTTCGGGGCGTGACAATAACAGGAGAAAATGCCACCAGCACAATGGATGAATCAAAATAAACATGAGTTATGAAGTCTAAATTATTTAAAATAGTGCTTGCTCCCACCTTTTTTTCTCAAATAAATAAATAAATAGTGCTCACAGATTTATTTTGAAATATGGTCCTTTATAGAGCTGAACAATGAAGAATAATCTACATCGCTGGCTGCGAAAACTTCAGAATTGTGGTAAAGGGTTAGTCATTGAAATTGAAGTAATTGTCAGCCATGTGCCATATTAATTTATTTATTACAAAACTATATAGATTCTCTGTGCAAGGGAATACTATAGATTGGATAAACCATCAATAATATTTCCTGCAGTGGAACCAGTGGAACATATTCGGCAAAATAGCATTCGTTGATAGTTTATAGGACCTTCGATATTCTGTTTCATTACAGCCGCAAAATGTGATAGGCCGATAATCTTGTATTCGCCAGTATCGACAGATACGACCGATACATCATACAAGCAATTCTCAACCAATTCAATTTGATAAAGTTTAATTGCAAGTAAAACATTAAAATCATAGCATATCATTCATTAATAAGACCCTACGAAAATTATAAAAACAACACCGCAAAATACAATTATCATTTTATCTACTTTCTTAGCTATCTCAATAGGTAAACAAAACGAGACAGCAGCTGACCTTTTATGTGCTTCTCCTTCGCTGGACGCTCGACATGGTTAGTGGCCCTAACAATCGCAATATCCAATTCCTGAAGCCAGTACCAAAAAAAATTAAAATCTCACAACACAGCTCGAGATAAATAGAAATAAAAGAAAACCATAAAAAAAATTAATCCGCGTATATGAGTGCTCGTATGGCTGTTGAATCTTATCACCTTGTAATCGCTGTTTACTTTGGCAAGTGTAACTGTAGTAGTATCCTTTACAGCTCCCACATACTTTCTCAAGCTTTTTGTTGTTCCCCTTCCGGCCATTCTTCACAAGTTCTATCAAAGGAATCGATACATAAACACAAATCCAGTTGACACCATTAACGAACATAAGAAATTTTCATAGACACCTGACTCTAAAATGCTAAATCTGTATCGATATAAAGTACCATTATTTCTAATAATTCCGTGGTTTAGGGCCTTCTATCGCCGATTTCCTTATGTCCAAATTGATCTAAAGCATTGAACTTTCCTTCAATCTCAATATTAGACAAGATTTCATGGCATGGCTTCAACAAATAGCCTCAATTCCTTGATGGGTGATTTTGTCAAAAAAAGGTGGGTATTTTAGTTTTTAAAATGCAATATTTGATTTATTTTGGGGCTATTAAGTCTATGCATTTTCAGAGATTCATGGCATTTTTAAAGTTCTAACGGTGCTATCTCGAAAACCCTGAAAGTTCGATTGTATTTATAAAATTCCACCCTTACTTAGAAAACATAAACAATATAGAAAATCAAGAGGCTAAGCTTTTCTTTACTCACCACCAACTCAGACAACATAACAACCATAAATCGACAAGCATTTGGATCAATTTGTGCATTGAATCTTCTTCTTCTCCTGCCTACAATCTAATCTATAACTTCAAAATTAAAATTTGCCCATTTCAAAAATTGAAAATAAATATAATCTAAACAAGATTCCCACAAAATATAAGGCCAAAAAAGAATATTCCACAAACTTTTCTTGATGTAATGATACAAAATCTACATAAAATTCAACCAAAATTTCAAAAAATTAGACAAACCCCATCAGATCCATTCTTGATCTATTCATTCAATACCCATCTAAAATCAACTCAAACCCAAGCTACCCAACTCAAAAACAAACAAAAAATACCAAAAAAATTAGGGGAAAAAGGAAGGAAAACTCACCAGATCAATTTGAAGAATGGTAGGGAAAGGGTTGAGTTTTTCTTGAGAGAGAGGGAGAGCGAGAGAGAGACAAATAGGAATGAAAAATGAAGCATTCAGCGACTTTTCCAAGCTTTTGATATTTATTGCACTACTAATGAAGCACTCCCGCTGTTCTGATGCTCCGCAGGAACAACTTCACCAGCTTGTTATCTTCAACTGCTGCTGCTAAATTTCCCTCCGTTTTTTAACCCCTCGAGAATTTTACCCATGGGGGTAAACTGCTAAATAATCCCTGAAAAAACACTTCCTTATCAGTTAACTACCTTCAGTTGAGCGGCAACAAACCACCGATCAGAAAACGCCATCATCGGCTTTTTATGATCTAACAAGACTATATACTTCCGGTTTTTTCCGGCCATCCAAACGGACCGTAACTAAAGGTAGTTAACGGATCCGGAGTCTATGTTATTTTCAGCCCCTGCTATTAAGATCAACGACCCAGAATTTTTTGATCTTAAAATCAACGGTTGCGATAGGCTGGCAAGCAGTGTAAAACATAGGCTTTGGTATTGGTGTTTTGCACGTGCTTTGCTCATGTGATGTGCCGTCAAGATGCTCCCAGAGAACCATATTAGTAGGGAGGAAAATAGCAGGTTCCAAATCCGTAGTTAACCAATCACGAAGTATATACTTTAAGACATTTATACTTTATACTCTGAGAAAAATACATTAAGGTACTTAAGTGCAACCTGTACGATTTCCGGGGATCATGGAGTAAATTTGGACATGAGAATGACAAATTGGGTCAAGAGAGGACAACCGACAATTTTATTTATTTTTTTTTAATTTTTGGTGCGAATTGTATTTTTATATATAAATTTTCTCACTCTAGAAGCTATTTTTAGAGAGAGACAGGGAGGGAGGGTTGGGCGCCACTTTCAAACGGGGAGAAAAGTTTGGCTGGAAACAGCTGGACCCGTTTTGTTAAAAGGGGTTTGCCAAACGACACCGCTTCAATAGTTAATTACGGAAATGCCCCTTTACTCTAAGAAACTTAAATATGCATGAGTATTTCTTCCCCCAAAAAATTAAATAAATGAGAGTAAAAATCAATTCTCTACAGCTTTTTTTGTGATGATGGGCAATTCCTTCTCGATGTTCATGGCCTAAATCATATATACATCAATTCCAATACAAGTTTGATGCTTTCCGACAGTCGTTCAAATGCGCCCCTATGACGAAAGTGTTAGAAATTAAACTTGTTTTCGGTTACAAAGAATTGAAGAGACATCGGTTATAAAAGGAAGGGATACCAATTCATGAATAGGTTTAATGAAAGGATATGTAACGGTTATTGTAATCAATTGGTATTATGAAGAGTCATAATGAAGGGGCATGTAAACTCCTATATAAGGAGATGTTTTGTAAAGTTTTTAAAGAGCAAGGAAAATATAAGAATAGTTTATTGATACTTTCTCCATTCTCTATCCATTCTCTCCTCCAAACACATTCGGCTACATCGTAGACCGAACATAAAGTTGTGAAGATCCTAACAAAGTGGTATCAGAGCAAGGTTCGAAGAAAATGTCGAAGACAACATTCTCGTACAACGCCCCACGCCTCACCAAAGATAACTATGAAAATTGAAGCATCAAAATGAAGACTGTTTTGGGAGCAGTAGGCGCTTGGGATGCGGTGGTCCGAGGCTATGATCGGCCTCAGGATGAAGCTGCACTGACGGCAGCTCAGAGAACGACCCACGAAAAATTATTCAAGAAAGATTGTACCGCAAGATACTTTATCGAGCAAGGTGTCGATGATTCGACTTTCGAGAAGATTTCGGCTGCCACTAATGCAAAGCAACAGTGGGAGATACTTGAGAAAACCTTCCAAGGAGTCGAGAAGGTTAAAAAGGTACGCTTACAATTACTAAGGAGGGAGTTTGAATTGTTAAAAATGGAGGAGAATGAATCGGTGACTGACTATAATGCCCGAGTGCTTACGGTGGTCAACCAAATGAAGAGGAACGGAGAAAAAATGGAGGATGTAAGGGTGATAGAGAAAATTCTTCGGTCACTACCACCGAAGTTTGACTTCATTGTGTGTTCAATTGAAGAGTCAAAGAATCTTGAAGAAATGACGATAGATGAGTTGATGGGTTCACTAAAAGCCCACGAAGAACGGTTCGTGAAAAAGCAAGAACCGATTGAAAAATTACTACAAACACAAGTTAATTTGAAAGGTGATTCGGTTGAAAATGGTCAAAATGACCGAAATCGAGGAAATACACGCGGCCGAGGAAGAGGCCGTGGCCGAGGTCAATTCGGTCGAGGGCAAGGTGGTCGAGGAGGTCAAAACAATGACGATAGAAGCCAAAGGCAAAATTTCGGCCGAGGTCGAGGCCGAGGACGATCGACTGGTGGAAGAGGGAGACCGAATGTTCAATGCTATAATTGCAAGAAATTCGGTCACTACGCAGCAGACTATTGGGGAAAAACAGTCGAGGAAAAATCAAACTTTGTGGAGAAAGAAGATTACAATGACGATGTACTTCTGCTGGCTTTTAAAGGTGACGAAGAAAGTGCCGACACTTGGTATCTCGATACTGGTGCAAGTAATCATATGTGTGGCAAGCGAAACATGTTCGTAGACTTGGATGAATCGGTGAGTGGCCAAGTCACATTCGGTGACTGTTCGAAGGTACCAGTAAAAGGCAAAGGTAAATTTTTAATTCGACTGAAAGATGGATCACAAAAATATATCGAAAATGTGTATTATGTGCCGAATATGAAAAACAACATCTTGAGTTTGGGACAACTCTTAGAAAAGAATTTCGATATTCATTTAAAGGATCGAACTCTTTTCTTAAGAGATAACCGAATGAAGTTGATAGCAAAAGTGCAGATGACGAAGAATCGGCTATTTCTATTGGATATCAAATATGGTGAAGTAAAGTGTCTAAAATCATCGGTGAAAGATTCGGCTCGGTTATGGCATATGAGGTATGGACATCTCAATTTCGGCGGACTAAACTTGTTGGCGAGGAAGAACATGGTCAAAGGTTTGCCGATTATGAATGAACCGAAAGAGTTATGCGAAGGGTGTTTACTTGGTAAACATCACCGAGCAAGTTTTCCAAAAGAAGCCGAGTTTAAAGCCAAGGAGCCATTACAACTTGTCCACACCGATGTATGTGGACCAATTACTCCAAATTCATTTGGTGGAAAAAGGTACATTCTAACATTTATTGATGATTTCACAAGGAAAACATGGGTATATTTTCTAAAAAATAAATCGGAAGTTTTTGAAAATTTTAAAAGATTCAAAATGAATGTGGAAAAAGAAAGTGGGTTTTATTTGAAATCGGTCAGGTCAGACCGAGGTGGAGAATTCACTTCAAATGAGTTTGAAAATTTTTGCAAAGAAAATGGGATTCGGCATTTCTTAACGGCCTCCTATTCACCACAACAAAATGGAGTGGCCGAACGAAAAAATAGAACCATATTAGACATGGTGAGATGTATGTTGAGTAGTAAAAATATGCCGAAGGAATTTTGGGTAGAAGCGGTTGCATGTGCTGTGTACATTCTAAACCGATGCCCAACCCAGAGTCTACAAAATGTAACACCGCAGGAGATGTGGCATGGTTATAAGCCGAATGTAAGTCGCTTTAAAATTTTCGGGAGCATAGTATATGCTCATGTCCCCGAACAAAAGAGAGTAAAACTTGATGACCGAAGTTCTCGGTTGATTTTTATCGGTTATGATCTAAGAACCAAAGGCTACAAGCTGTTTGATCCAGTCAATAAGAAGGTCATTGTTAGCCGAGATGTCGAATTTGATGAAGAAAGCTCATGGAGTTGGAGCGATGAAACCGAAAGCAGCAGACCGAATGAAGTACTCGGTCAAGAAGAAAAGAAAAGAAATGAAGTCGAAGTTGATGTTCCATCGCCTGCAACAACACCTCGGTTCAATTCGCCTCAAGTCGGTTCTCCACAAACCGAAGCGTCGTCAAGTTCAACTCCACCAAGAAATCCAAGGACGGGGACTATGACCGAGTTATATGAGGTAACCGAAATGCAAAATAATCTAACATTATTTTGTTTGTTTGCCGAATGCGAGCCAATGAATTTTGAAGAAGCGGTCAAAGACCGAAGGTGGAAAGAAGCAATGGACGAAGAAATCAGTGCTATTGAGAGAAATGGAACTTGGGAGATCACCGAACTTCCCAAAGGCAAGAAACCCATAGGAGTGAAATGGGTGACAAGGAGAAAAAGAACGTTAAGGGAGAAATCGAACGATACAAGGCAAGGTTAGTGGTCAAAGGCTACAAACAACAAGCTGGCATTGATTATGATGAAGTTTTCTCACTAGTAGCGCGACTCGAGACAATTCGACTGATAATTGCTATGGCGGCTCAATTCAGTTGGAAGATATATCAATTGGATGTTAAATCGGCATTCCTCAATGGATATCTTGAAGAAGAAGTCTACATCGAGCAACCACTCGGTTATGAGAAGAAAGGACATGAGTCGAAAGTACTGAAGCTAAAGAAGGCTTTATATGGCCTGAAGCAGGCACCGAGAGCATGGAATAGTCGAATCGACATATACTTCCAAGCACACGGTTTCATGAAGTGTCCTTATGAGCATGCATTATACATAAAGAAGTCCGAAAAAGGTGATATTTTTATAGTATGTTTATATGTGGATGATCTCATCTTCACAGGAAACAATCCACGTATGTTCGATGACTTCAAAAGCTCGATGGTTAAAGAATTTGAAATGACCGACATCGGTCAGATGGCATATTATTTGGGAATAGAGGTAAAGCAAAGACCGAATGGGATTTTCTTATCCCAAGAAGGATATGCTCGGTCGATTTTGAGAAAGTTCAATATGGAGCAAAGCAATTCGGTCAATACCCCAGTAGACTGCGGAACAAAATTATCAAAGTTCGATGAAGGGAGCAATGTGGACTCGACGCATTTTAAAAGCTTGGTAGGCAGTCTTCGGTATCTTACATGCACAAGACCGGATATTCTATATGGAGTCGGCTTGATCAGCCGATACATGGAAGAACCGAAATTGACACATTTATCAGCGGCGAAAAGGATATTGAGATATATCAAAGGTACACCAAATTTCGGTTTGTTCTATTCGAAATCTAACAATTTTGAATTATATGCATATACCGATAGCGATTGGGGAGGAGATATAGATGACCGGAAAAGTACGACAGGGTACATTTTCTTCATCGGTGAATCAGCATTTACTTGGTGTTCCAAGAAGCAACCGATAGTGACACTATCAACTTGTGAAGCCGAATACGTTGCTATATCGGCTGGATTTTTCCATGCTATATGGCTAAGAAATCTGCTGAAAGATCTAAAGGTTGAACAGGAAGGACCCACGAAGATGTATGTGGACAACCAATCTGCTATAGCACTGGCGAAGAATCCAGTGTTTCATGAACGAAGCAAGCACATTGATACTCGGTATCACTCTATCAGAGAACATGTGAAGAAGAAAGAGGTCGAACTCGTTCATGTCAAATCACAAGATCAACTGGCCGACATTTTTACAAAGCCCCTAAAATTTGAAGTGTTCGCAAAATTGCGAGGAAAGATCGGCATGGTAAAACAAGTTTAAGGGAGCATGTTAGAAATTAAACTTGTTTTCGGTTACAAAGAATTGAAGAGACATCGGTTATAAAAGGAAGGGATACCAATTCATGAATATGTTTAATGAAAGGATATGTAACGGTTATTGTAATCAATTGGTATTATGAAGAGTCATAATGAAGGGCATGTAAACTTCTATATAAGGAGATGTTTTGTAAAGTTTTTAAAGAGCAAGGAAAATATAAGAATAGTTTATTGATACTTTCTCCATTCTCTATTCATTCTCTCCTCCAAACACATTCGGCTACATCGTAGACCGAACATAAAGTTGTGAAGATCCTAACAGAAAGCGTGAAAAGCATTTGGATGATGCCAGCCATGCATCTAGGATTACGGCAATCACTTCTTTTGTTATAGTTTTCTGAACCGAAAGTTTGGCATCTATTTAGAGAGGGTTGAGATCAGGTTAACACGTGAAGATAATTAACAAGGATAAATATACAATTAGTTGGATGCCAATGGAGATTTAACAAGTGACTGATTTGGATGTATGAACTAGAATGAAAATAAAGTGAGGATCCATGGGCAAAGTATTTGAGGGGTTGAGTGTTGGGATTAGCATAATTAGAAGTATGAGGCATTGAAAGGGGCCAAGTAGAATATGTTTGGTGACAACAAATGCCTCACGCAGCTTCCATCTAATTAATAATCTACTCATTTATCTATGAGAATGATGCAGGAAAGAAGCCAGACATTTTCGTTAGCTGGCCTCAAAAAACTGCACCCTTCACCATTTTATTCAACAATCGGCACCCATCATCATCATTTTTGTCATTTAAGACGTGGATACACCGAATTTCATGTGATTCTAACACCTTTCCACCGTAGATTTAGCAATGTAAAAAGTTCTATTGACCGTTGAATTTGCACCCACTAAATCAACGGTGAAAAGATGATGGAGTCACATGAAATTTGGTGTATCGACATCTTAGATGATAAAGATGATGATGACGAATGCCAATCGTCGAAAAAAATGGAGTGTGACCTAACGACAGAACCTACCTGAGGACTCTTTACTTCGTTATTCTCTTTTAGCTATTCTAATTATTGGTTTATAAAGGCAATTATACTAATACAATTATAATCTAGGTGTTTGCAACGTGTGATGCAAAGCAAAGGGATTGTTCTCAGGTTAATATCCCATTTATAAAACAGATAGGCCATCATTTGTTGACATGAACCACACGTGGCCGGACGTCTAAAATGCGGATAGACAACAAATCTAAGCGTCGAATATGTGCCCCATACTCTGGAGCACAAAAGGACTGGACTTTTGTGAACCTGTACAGATCCACGGACCGCATAAGTCTCATATTTTTATAGCTCCTTTAGAATTATCCTCTTGCTGTATAATAAACAGACGGGTTAGGTTTTTCTACATAACACCGATATTCCGATTGTATGGATCGGGGTAACTTTGTTTTAGGCGGAAAAACAAATATGCTATTATATCTCATGGTTATTGGTGTTGGAATGTCCCAATTGAACAACAAGATGCGCACTGAATCCTTTCTGTCATTAAAACTTTTGAACAGCCTAAATTTGAGTTAGATTAGTGCCTTAACAACCATGCCTTTTTTTTATTATAATTATAGGTGAACAAATGTTTAGGTTTGATTGATATATCATTTAAAAAGAAGAGATCTTGTTGGAATGTGCTGTATTTGGTTATCATGTGAATTTAATCTCTCGTTATAATCCTATTAAATACTTCTTAGCATCACTGCCGAATAATTTTCAGCCATGTTTATATTAATCTTTCTTTTGCATAATTAACGATATATTTCGAACCTGGATTGCTTGGATACAATATTTAATGTACGCCACTAAAGAAAACTTCAAGATAGAGAGAGAGAGAGAGAGAGAGAGAGAGAGAGAGTACGGATCCGTTAGAGTGGATTCGTGTTTTTAAATTTACGAATCTGAATAATAGCAGTTGGATCTGCATTTTACTTTCAATAGCTCAGATTAAAATAACTAATAAACCCATTTAAATAATCCGGTGAATATTTTCTTTCCTAATTTTTTGGATGCATATCTATCTCTATTCATTTATTTTGGGTAATGTTGTTTGGAATCAAAAGATTTGTTAGACTTCAGATTATTTTCATATTCAAATCATGAGGATCTGTTGGATATTCTTAAAAGGGTTAATGGCACAAAACCCCTGCAGTTTAGCGTGCCCATCAGTCGAAACAGTGCTCGGATTCAATCCTAAACAAGCCAAAGGGATTATCCGATCTTGCTTTCGAACATGTTTTTGCTGTTTAGAGTTTAATTTGAGCAGAGTTCTGATAAATGAGTAAAGAGGGTGTCCTTTTGCACATGTTTTTGTTCGTGCTGATAAATTATTTGATGGAGTATAAGTGTCGTTGAATCTAAGCTATATGGGGTGTCCTTTTGCAATTAATTAACCCTTTTTTAAATTAAAAAAATAAATTGAAGATTGACCATCGATCATTATAAATTTATAATTCTAGCAAAAATCCTTGGTCTATAACATAAATTCCTTGAAAAGAAAAGAAATAGATGATGCTGATGTTTCAAAACTTTTGTTGATTCCAGCTTTCGATTACATTAAAAAGAAGACCATATAATAAATAAATGGTGCAGTGTCCCCCTCTTTTTATGTTCACTAAAATTAGGCCAAAAAGTTTGTTGGAATGATCATAAAATTGATTGAAAAGTTAAAGCTTGTGGGAGAGGCACGCGAGCACAAAGTTTTTTTTGTTTTTTCTTCATATTTAACTTCCAAAGTTTGTGTTCTAAACAGTTGATGTGCCTACTCAAGAACTAAAATTATCATCAAAATTTTGTTGTTGGGACCAATTAATTTCATTAGAAGTTTTTATGTCTGTTGCACGTGTACGAATATGATCAAGAATATAGAATAAACAAATAATTTTTTTAATAAAAAAATTGGTTAAAAATTAGTGTTTGAAGGGTTGTAACAGCTATATAACGCTGATGTTTAGTTCATGCAATGTACGTTTGTATATTTTAACATGGCAAAGATCTGAGAATTAGTTAAAATAATATAGATTTTAAAGGTTATTAGCTAGATTTTTACTTTTTAAAAATTTAATAAGTTACATATCTTAGGTAATTTTTAAAAATGGTTATTATCTTTTATTAAAAGCTGTTGAGATGTGTGGAGTAAAATAGTCACATGCTGGAAAAACTGTGAGAGGTACA
Organism: Agapanthus africanus; assembly: GCA_030015575.1. Lineage (NCBI taxonomy): Eukaryota > Viridiplantae > Streptophyta > Magnoliopsida > Asparagales > Amaryllidaceae > Agapanthus > Agapanthus africanus. Next base: position 561,994,645 of record CM057345.1, read on the forward strand.
TGGTTATAAGATATAAGTTGGGACAAATCTCAACAAGTCTTGAGTGTTTTTGTTTTATTGTTGGAACGCGCTTATATTAAAAGCCCGTATACACTCATAAATAATATATATTATCATCTTGAAAATATATTTAAAACTCCAATAAAAGCATTTAAGATATTTCTCAAACAAAAAATTAAAGTGAATTAAACTAAAATAACTAACAGATCTCGTTTTTTCTATATCTTATTAATTTAATTGCGTGCATTGCACGTACCATTATAAGTTGATAAGTTGAGACGTCATCACTCTTAGATGGCACCAAAATCGAAGGGTTTATTTTGCACGTGCTCCGTACACTCCTTCTTTAACATTAATATAGTAGAGATTTAGAACGTGCAATGCACGTTTGTATATTTTAACATGACAACGATTTGATAATTAGTTAAAATAATATAGATTTTAAAGGTTTTATATCTGGATTTTTACATTTAAACATTTAATAAGTTACATATGTTAAGTAATTTTTAAAAATTGTTATTGTCTATACTAAAATATTTAAGAGATTTTTCAAACAAAAAATTTAAATGATTTAAACTAAAAAAACCGACAAATCCTTTTTTCCATATCTTATTGGTTTAATTACGTATATTGCACGTGCCGTTATAAGTTGACCCGTTATCACTGCTTAGGTGGCGGTAAAATAGAGAGGGTTTTCGCACATGCTCCGTACACCCCTTTTTGATATTAATATAATAGAGATAATATGTGAGTTTGGGGGTGTTCGAGGTGGCATCTTGATAATTAAAGAAAAGAAGATGTATAAGTATTCTAATTTTTTTCATTTTTGTTATGATAGCAGAGATAAATCTATGCCGTTTTACTGTGAAAGGGCTTCGTATCAAATTATTTCAATTTAGTTCTTAGCATGAAACTTGACGAGCATGTGATGCCTCCCTCGTCATTTAATATAAAATTCAAAAAGAATTTAACTCTGGTTTTTGATTTTAATAATCATTAAAATTCTTGACTACCCTAAGTGAAAATCTATATGGAAAAAAATCTCAATTCCTTTTTCATATATCTATTAGTGCATGCGCAAAACTACTGGTAACTATAATGCAAGTATAAAAAGAAAGCTAATACAGCAGAGTTAAATTTTGAATAATTTCTTTTCAATATATCATTTTAAGGTACAGAAGAATTTTCAATACTAATACAAACTTTTTTGATACAGGATAATAATGTGAAACAATAAAGATTGCATTTTATAAATAAATAAAATTTTAATATATTTTATTCTCTTAACCATAACATCCATAGCATTAGTTAATTAAATTTTAAATTCATTAAAGATTGGTTTGATGAAGTGAGGAGATTCATCACATCACTCTTAAAGTTTTAACAGCTGTATGTTCCTTGACCTTGATAGCCTATCTTTAATAAGGTTAGGCTAACTACAAGCTTTGTTACTTACCAAATCAGCCACTATATGATTGTGAAAGAGAAATTGACACCAAATCAACTTTTTAATTAGTGGAAATTAACAGAAAATAACTTTGTATATAAATGATGATCGATCGTTTATATATGATACAAATATCAAAGTTGGAAAGAACTATATGCCTATCTTTGTTTCCGGGCCACCGAAGTAAAGAAAAAGTAGCAACTTCAAGTTAAAAAAGCCTCAAGTGTCTCAATTTAATTGATGGTGTTAATTTGTTTTAACTCTTTTTTTCTCATTATCATTTATTATCCTAACCAGCATCGGTACTCTGTTTATATTAGATTTAAAATACGCGAGGAAAAAGTCTGCCTTTCTTTTCTCTGATATTTTAGTGCAGGTCAAAAGGAGCTATAAAATTTTATGAAAACACGCCAAAGAACAAAAGTTGAACGCAATAACAAATCGCGCTTTCATGCCTGGTTTCATTAAGTCAGTCTCAAAGTTGTCAAATCGTGATACGTTTCGTGTTTCGTTTTCTTATTTACTGTATCGTGTTTCGTATTGTAACAAAATTTCTCGTCACAATAACGAAGTAATTATATATTGAACCAATTATAATTTTAAAAACAATCAAATTAGCAACATAAAAGCCACATCTAAGTAAATTTCGGAATTGTAACTCCTCAAATAAATCATCAGTTCGAGTCTGATTATCCCTAAACCTAATGTGAGTTTTTCTATTTTAACTTGCTCCCCCGCAGCGATCGAACGAGAATGAATAAGAGGCTTGTGGGATTGACGTGATAGGGTAGGGATGACTATATTGCTCGGAGCGAACTAATACATATATAAATTACACAAATTCATGCATTTGATAATCAAATAATACCAAAACAATCTAAAATATTCATCCATATCATAATTCATAAACATATGCATAATAAGTTTTATAATTTATAACTAAAACATCGCAACTAAGTTATCAAATATCATTACCAAACAAAGTCGACACTACAAAAAATCCAATTGATTAATCACTATTTTTATGATAATAAGAGATAACTTCATTCTCTCCATCTTTGAACCCCTCTTCCTATTTTAATAGTTAAATAGAATGTATGGGTTAATAATTTGATATAACCAAACAGATTCTAAACCCGAATATCCGACCCGCTATGCATTTTAATGATTAAATAGCGTCTCGTGTGTTCGTTTCGTCTCGTATGTTTCGTATCGTTTCGTACGATACAAAATGTGTTTCGACCGATAAATTAATAAACCGATACAGTTTTACGATACGTATCAATTTGTCCCTATTTCGTATCGTTTCGTAAGATACGTTTTGTATTTCGTAAGAAACTAACACTGGTCAGTCTCTCAAGATCATGATTTCACTACATCACACATGCACAAAATAACCACTTCATTCAACCTTTCCCCATCAAGATGGGAGGCTTAGGTATAACAAGGCTCCAAATGATTATTAACAAAGTTTTATAGAAAAGAGCTGGCAGCTCATAATCTATCTATAATAACTAAAGTTACAAAAAAAAAGTCAAGGGTTGCATCTCTCTCTATGAGGAGGGGTGATAGTCCATCAAATATTTAATGCAAAATTCAACTTCAATGGCACTAAACAAGAACCAGAAATTGAGATCAGCATTTGTGCATAATATAGAAGGCAAACCTCAGATAACTAAGAACAATCTCTCTCCATCATGAATCATGATATTTAGAAAAAGCCAAAATATGATGATTGTGTTAATCACAAACCAAACAGTAGGTAAGAGCTTGATATGGCTTTAATTACATAATACAATAATTTACATAACATCTGCTTCATCTGACTAATTTTTCTATTGATAATAGTGAATGGTTGCAAAAATAATGATACATGAATAAATTGTTCTCCACAACAAAAAATAATACTTATAGAGAAATAAATAACAAGATAATGTTACACAGGATGGCATTAGGACTTCCAGCAATTGTGGGGGATTATTGAGTATTCAAAATTGGTATGCCATCGAGAGTAGCTTATGATCTTTTGACCACTGCCACCACAAATAAGGGGTGATGGGTGAACTCTAATGAGATTTTCAAGGATGGATCTTGAGCACCGACTTGGTTTATTACGTTGAGGGCGATCCTATTGTGCTCCGCGACCTGCTCTATTTGTCGGAGCTCTAGGAGCTTATCTGGCTCACTTGAAAAACTTCCTCGAAGTGATGCCGCGATCCTTTGCGCTTCTTTAAAATAATTATGTTTCGCTATGCTCTACATACAAAGGGGACACAATGAGTTGGAATATATAAGACAGTCTAATTCTAATCTAGAATTCTTTTGTGTTGCTTATAGTAGAATTTGTTTAAGGGTTTGGGTTGAAGAACAGACGTGCTGTTTGTGCTAATAAACACATGAAGTGATAGAAGTGCTGCATAGATAAAGCTATAGGGAGCTTCATGCAAGTAACCCTATACAGTATAACCCTCACCTCAACTTCATTTTATTATTTTTTATTTCTTTTGCAGTAGCTGGGACTTTAGGAAGCGTTATTAGATTCTCAGGCTTAGTAAGAATTAAGAAGAGAATGGGCAGTGTCATATAGCTCGATACTCACAGATATTTTGGTGTTGGCTGTAGATTCCTTAAATAACTGGTATGATATGTGCTCTGGAACCTGAGCTTTCTGAAGAAGTTCAAAGTGCTGGATGAACCTCTAGAAAAATGAAAGGAAGAAATTCATAAATCCAAATTTCTTATGAAATTTATGGTGCGATCATATGATAAATATATTTAAGTACCTCTTGCTCAGAATTGAATGTGCTTGGAGTTTGGAAGGTGTTGCATTCATTACCTAGAGCTGCTAGCATCTACTACAAAGAACATAGGAATCAATGGACATTGTCAAAAAGTATGCCAAGCAATTAAATATGGATTGATGAAGGGAGAGATGGTGTTTTACCGTTACTAGGCCTTCGGAGAGATAAATGTAGCACTGTAGTAACAAGCAGGAAGATGAAACTTGAACATCTCTTGCTGAATCCTTGGCATGATCCTTTCTCTTCTTTCCTTTTCTTTGAGCTGATTATGTAATATATATTTGAGGAAAAATTAAATTTCAGAATAAATACTAATGCAGTGAAGATTGCCAGCTCAAAAACCTTAAATAAAGAACTATGGCACATTTAACATATATAATATAAAATCATAACGTAACCAAATCAATGGCAGTTAGCTCGCTCTTAAAACCCCGACACTATAATTCTAGGGTTTTCAGTTCTCTAATATTTTGAGTTCCATAAACAATGCAGCAGGTTCATAGAAGTGCAATTTAAACTACTATCAGCAAAGAAACAAACAGCAGGTACAGGGTATCTACTAGTTTTCGAAGTGTTATAGCGAAATAGTAGGATTGTGACCTGGGAGGTACTATCTAACTTTACCAGCAACTGCTTTTATCATTATCCGTCATCTAAAAGCCTTAAGCTCGCCAAGACAAGGTATTTTAAGGAAAATAGTAGTTTGCAGATTCTTCTCTCATCATATGCCGGCAGCTAGTAACTGCCACTCAAAACATGTTTAAAACCCCTTCAACGATGAATGGACCAAAGATAACTCAAAAGGTAATGGCGACCAACATGCTTAAAAACAGGTTACTGCATTATGTTAAATGGGAACCAAATAATGAAGTTCTTTGACCAACACGTTCATGGCTGAATTACTGAACTATCTCGGCTAAGCGCTACACAGCTGACTTATCAAGATTTTCCGGTGATTCACCAAGTGTCGTTTTTTTCACTGTGGATAACATTAATATATACAAGACTAGAAAATATTAAAAATATGTTGATCAGTATAAAAGCAATTTGAATTTTCCAAAGTTAACCTACAGTAATTTGATACAAAAAAATATTTAGAGATGAGTAGAATGAGGCGATTGTCTGCAAAGGATGTTTGAATGGGTTAGTGGTTGAAGATATGGGAACCAAAATTTGGAGAGAGGACGAAGACCAAAAGAAGTTATTAATGTTACTGAAAGGAAATGCTGATTGTCACTGTTTACAGTTGGAAGAAGCCCTAAGTTTGATGCGATAGGGATGGGGAATGGGGGTTGGTGGAGACTTTGGGCAAAATGTGGAGCTTCATCCTATTCCCATGACTGCTCTACAATTCAAATTTCTGCCAAAGGAAGCTTTTCAAAGAAATGCTTAAACTTTGTGTTATGTTGTCCAATCCTTTTGACATTAAATATTTATTTCCCCTTTCACTGGGATCCCCTATTGGTCTCATTGCTTTGTCCCAAGTCCTAACACTAGAATTTGTCTTCAGACACTTTATTAGGAAAGAACTGAAAACAGGCCAATAGTGCTTCAAAATAGCTCAACTCAACAATCGAAAGCACAAAACATTGCATGATGTAAACAAGTTATCTACCCTCACTTATAGTATGACGTCTAAAGTGCACAAAGCAATGATTCCCAAAATTGTTTAATCATGGTATCATACTACCAAAAAAACACTGCCATGCAGATAAGTAAAACTTACGGATGTCACCATTATCAGCTATCCTCATCTGTGTCTTTTCTAAGAGCTTCATATGTATTATGTACATGTACCAGTAAACCATGCAGTATTCATTTGGAGCATAGAGTTCCAACTCAAATCCCAGTATGAGAAACCGTGAAGCTATCCAATAGGTTTGCTCCTCTGTCCAAAGAAGGAGATGTTTGGACACTTTCATGCACGCATTCTGCATTACCGTTAAAATGTCTATTCAAATTGGATGAGCTACCAAGCATTGAAAAATAAATACAATATATTAAAACAATATTTTAAAGGCAGCATACCTCATTGACTGGGACTTTTAACACGTCAGTAAATTCTCTTTTGAAGGCCAGTTCCAGCTGTCAAAACATAACTGTGAACTCAACTGAAAATTTGTTTCCTAGTAATACAAAACTACCACTATTATGATGGCATTGATTTGGGCAAAAAAAAATATCTGAGCTGCTAATTTACATAATGATGCAGAATGAGTAAACTATTTTTCATGTAAGAGATTGTAGAATGTTTCTGTTTCCATAAAAGCTTCTAACATTGAGACCAGATTCTAAAAGTTTACCCTACCTTTTAAATGATAATGACAAAATTTGAGGAAGGAGAATGAATTGGAGCAACGTCGCATCTCAACCAAAAAAGAGCCCTAACAGATAGTCCAAACTTCAGTAATTTTCAAGTTCATCCCAAGCTTGATGCATTTTCCAATTGCATCCAAAAACCATATTTCAACTAACGTCTTCAAGCTCTAAGTTATTACATGACATAAATAAGAAGCTTTTATGTTGTCACAATACTTATCAATAAGCCATATTAGTGGATGCACGAGTACTCTAAAATTTGTTGTAGATCTTGATTTGTCCTTTACGTGGATTAAAAAATAAACACAAATGATAATAATAGAAAGCATTGTTTAGAAGATGATAAACAAAAAGAAAATCACTTTCAATTTGATGCTATTTGCGTTCTCACACTTGGCTTTAAAACTACAATTACAACATCAACTTGTGCCTGTCCCCGCTTTATCCAACTTCAGTGCCTTCATGCCCACAAGAAATTAAGTCCTAACCAAGATGTGTTGCCAACTAATCCCATTGTTTTGATATTTGCATTTCTTTTACTTGTAATCTTAAGTTACCAAAGCTATATTGACATGTCAAAAATAACTAACGAAGTTTGTTTGAGTCAGTTTGACAAATAATTATCTTTTAAATTAATTTCTACAAAAAGAACGAATGATAATTTCATAAGAAATGTTAATTCAACGTAAGACTACACTTATCCAAATTCACAAATGCCTTCACCGTTTTGGCATAATGGCAGAAATATCATGCGACCACCAAAAAATCACATAAATTCAGTAGATCACAAGCCCCGCGCCCCCCACCCACCCCCCCAAAAAAAATTCAAACAAAAATAGCGACTAGGTAATGATATAGACATTTTAAAAAATATTGTTATGCATGGGAGTAAGTCAAGTGAAAACCTTTAGTGCCAACAATTGAAGTGGAGTTAAAACCAGAAGATACAACCACTTTATGAAGAAAATAAAAGGAATCCAAAGGAAAAACCACTTTGTAGTAGCAAGCCACCACACAAACCTGAATGGAAATAACACTCCAATCTTGTAAAATCTTTCCCAGCTTACGTCGTTGCCAGGCAGAATTTGTACAAAGAATCTTAAGTAAGTTGATCACAAGCTGCAAGTTAACAGATTCGTATTTTAATATAAGAAAAGCGTGTATCATAAAATGACACCTATCCTCAGAATAGAAGAATACTGTTATAAACATTTTATTTTTAAATAGAAGAGAGGCAATTATCCTAACCTGGCTTAGCTGCAGCACAAATTCATTTCTTTGAAATTCTTGATCCCTAGAAATTTCTGGCAGTGCCAAAGCTCTTGAAATCACATCATAGAAGAAATCACGCCCATAAAGTTTCCCATCTTGAACCAACAGAAGCTGTTAAATCAGTTAGCAAGAATCTAATAATCATGAGAAAGATATAAAAAGTATGGAAGCCAACCTTCTGTCAAATTTACTAAACTATGACTACATATTGGCCCAATTTAGCAATGACAATGACGAACAGGTTCCTGAAAGACACTTTCTCCCACAAAATTCATTACCAAAATATTGAATGAGAAACAGTAAATTAACACTTTTAGTGCAACCCTTAATTTCTTATTCTTTCATTGGTTGTCCCAAGCCATCATAGATAGAAATTATGTTAGAGAACCTATGAGTAACATAAAACTTAGTCAGACCGAGGAACCCATGGAATGAACCCAAAATAGAATACATTTTTTCGCATTCCCTAAGGAGACGTTCCTAAAGTTTCTGAACGGATAAAAAGGATAATGTAACTAGCCCAAATGTTTGGGATAAAGGTTTTCATGGTGTTTGCTCATATGAATGAGGCACATGGTGAATTATAGTGATATGTATTTGTGTTGAAAGTCCCCAAACATGACGTTTGCCTCTTGGACAACTATACCAAGTTACCACTTTTTCCAGATGTGAATTATGTATCCGCTAAGTGATAGCAGGGGAACTTTCTTCTAGTTATTATAAAACTGTACGGAGAAAGAGGACAGCTGCATATTGCAAATGGCTACGAAACAAATACACCTATATTGAAGCAAATAAAGAAGTTCTGCTAAACGATACTTAAGAAAAATATATGTTTTGTGTGCTATGTTAATATTATTATTTATACATTGAGGATAATAACAATGGGTGCTTCTTTCCTCATACATACACAACTTAGGAACTTATGAAAACAAGCGTCAAAACTCATGAAGTTGTAGATGAATTTTAATTCTAGCACTGCAAAGAGGTCAAAGACTCAAACACTCCGCATTACAACAGTTGGGGCACATTTACCAGTAGGTCCAATATCCAAGTAAAAGACACGCCATAAAAAATTAAAATTTTATACAAGTGAGACACAGCACAAAAAAAGTTATGCATTAGATGGCAGCATGTTCCTTCTTATCAATGGAATTATCAAACCCAACAACTGCTACACGGATCTCTATTTATAGATGAAAAACATATAATGTCCGTTGATTCTCATAAACCATATCACTATGGAAAATGAATTACCACCGATCAGCTAGGAAGCATGGACACCTCTATTTGCTCCTCGTGTCCGCGCCCGACACGTACTGAACACTCCGCTCATACACCGTGTCCGACACACTTGGGCCGTGTCTGGCCAGATTGGACGTGCCTCGACACTTCTACATAGCGTGGGGGTTGAGAAATAAGAATGTGTACAAGTTTGGACTTCGAGGATATAAGAACATTAAATATTGCATCTCTCATGTCGGACTATAGCTAGGATAAAGGCTCAAATTGATGCAATGATGAAGTCGTGTCTATGAAAGTCGGCTCCGATTAAAAAGGGTTAATATCTTGTTTGTTTTAACTATTGCATTCTTGTGTTTTTACCTTTTAATTTTGCACATGTATCTGTTCTCCGCCGAAAACTGGGAAGACAAACGTCTTGCCTGAATTTGGGGCAGATGCTATTTGGTTTTATCCGTCCACCTCTCCGAAGATACCAAGTTGATTTATGGCACCGTGTATCGGAGGTTTAGACGAATGCGGCCGATGTGGCAGACTTTGTCAGATTCCCCCTCATTTGAGGGTTTTTTGATTGTGGGGACGCTTTTTCCTGCAGGCGCAAGCCCCTGCAGTTAATTACGCTACCGCATCGCGGTAACCACTTTCTCCTTCTCCAGATGGTCACTTCGTGTCGTGTGTGTTTGTTTTTATTTTTGATTGTCCGTGGATTGTATACGGAGAGACTAATTTATGTTGTCGTCCGTAGGGCGTGGATTAGTCCAAATCCGTATTTTCTTATATTTGGGTTTGGGTTTAAGGATGCGTAAGTCTCATTTGAGACTAAGATCAACTTAAACGTTTGTTAAGAATACGTTAGTCTAATTTCAGACTAAGATCAACTTAACGGTTTATTAAGGATAAGTTAGTCTAATTTTAGACTAAGATTTACTTAACAGGAACATTTAGATCTAACAAAAGAGCATTTGGGCTCTATTGTTTTAGTTTAGGAACGTTGCGGTCCAGTTTAAAGACATCATAGTCTGTAAAGTTTAAGGACATCATAGTCCATGAGTTTAAGGACCTCATAGTCCAGTTTAAAGACGTCATAGTCTGTAAAGTTTAAAGACATCATAGTCGTAAAGTTTAAGGACCTCACAGTCCATAAAATTTAAGGACATCATAGTCCAGTTTAATGACGTCATAGTCTGTGTGGTTTTGGTTGTACCAAAAGTTATTGGTTATTGGTACCCTCCATCTCTCTGAAGACGTTGAGGAATTACAACGACGTATATCAGAGGTATGAAGAGATGTACCCTTGAACCAATATTGGTTGGGAGTTCTGTAGTCCAATTTGGGACTAAGATCATAGATTTATGAGCATATGGGCTCAATTAATCTGAATTAGGGATCTGTGGCTAACTTGGGCTCGGTCCGTTTAGTTAAAATATTGAACATTTAACAATGCTGAGTATTGGTTTGGGTTCTGACAATTGTTGTCTTTTATTGAGTGCTGAGCACTTATCATAGCTCTGAGGTTTTATTATTTAAAGAACAATTTATATTCTCTCAGTGCACACGTGAGAAGCACGTGGCGCGCTTGGCGCTGAGCGCCAGTCAATGAGCGCAGAGCGCTTCTGGTAAAATAGCGCACACGTGAGGAGCACGTGGCGCGCTTGGCGCCAATCAATGAGCATAGAACGCTTCTGGTGAAGTAGCGTACACGTGAGGAGCACGTGGCGCGCTTGGCGCTGTGGGCCAGTCAATGAGCGCAGAGCGCTTCTTTAGAAATAGCGCACACGTGAGAAGCACGTGGCACGCTTGGCGTTGTGCGCCAGTCAATGAGCGCAGAACACTTCTTTAGATTTGGAGCGCTAAGGCTCTGCAGCGCTGTGTGCTAGATTTGGAGCGCTGAGGTGCTACTTTAGATTGAAGCGCTAAAGCTCTTTTTAGACAGCTTTGCGCTCTGAGAATTAAATTTTCTCTTATACGAGACTGTCTCACGGATCTAAGAACAAAGTTCTTATTTTATAGGAGATGTTTCAATCTCTTATGTTCTTGGTGAAAGGCTTTGCCTTTATGGATCTGTGTACCTAACAGAATTGAATTATTCTCCCCCTTTTTATAATGAGATCTTATGATCTCTTTTGTGAAAGACAATTTGTCTTATAGATCTATGATCTGGCAAAAGAATTAAGTTCTTTTTTCTGATGAGATACTTTGATCTCTTTGTTTTTACCTTGAAGAAATTCTTCTTCTGCCGAGAGCTTGCTCCTCTCTGAAATTTCTCAAAGCTTGTGGGGGGGTTCCTCTCTTTTGAGACTTAAAGTCTTGGGGCCTTTATATAGTGAAGGCTGATCAGTTAAGGAGATCTTTTCTTTAATTGATTTGGGGATGTTTCCCCCGTTAGATCTTTGATCCAAGGGCTTCTGATTTACATAAGGCAATCTTCTTGTTTTTAACAAGATTGGGAAATCTTTTCCCATACAAAATTTATTCTGTATTTTGGTGATTTTTAATCACCATTGGATCATTGATCCAACGGTGCTCTGATTTTCAGAGCACAATCTTTCTTGTTTGGAAAGATTCTGAGGAATGTTTCCTTAACAGAATTTTATTCTGGTCAATTGATGATTTTTAATCATGTTTGTTGGATCTTTGATCCAAGGGCCGAGAACATTTTGTTCTATCGCTAGCGCTCACGTGCTTTGCACGTGGTGCGCTGCTTAGAGTGCAGCGCTCTTAGCGCTAGCGCTCACATGCTTTGCACATGAGCGCTGCAACAGAGTTTTTGACTCTCAGCGCTGGCGCTAATATGAAACGCTGATTCGTTTCAAATTTAAAAATTTGGACAGAGCTTTGCTCTGATTGGGAAAAACAAATGCCCCCTCACCGTTGTGCTCACGTGACTCACACGTGAGTGCAACGGTGGCAGCATCTGCGCCATTAGATCAACTTGAAAGTTGAAACGGCTCTCAATGCCTATAAATAGGACCCTTGGCCCTTGAGATGATCTCTGTTCATCTTCCTTCTCGTTTTCTTGTTCTTGAGAATTTAAATCTCCTTCAGAGCCAAGCTCTCTGCCTCAGAAACTCATTTAGAGTTAAGACTGTCAAATTTTTGGGTAAGATTTGAACCCATTAACAGAGCTTTGCTCTTAGATCATAGATCTTTATAGATTTTTAGGGTTTCTTAATCCGTTAATTAAAAACAGAGCTTTGCTCTCTAGATCATGGATCAGGACAAGAAATCCTTTTTAGGGTTCTACTTAACCCATTAACGAAGAACCGTTAGAGTTCGCTTTGTAGATCTTAAAGATCCTGTAGTTTTCGCTTCCGTAGAAAGCTTTGCTTTTAGGGTCTTTGATGGATTATTCCATCTTCTTCACAGAGCATTGCTCTTTAGGAAAAAAAATTTGGGGGAATTTTTATTCCCTTCATATTTGATTTTGATAAGTGTCACTCTTGTCTGCAGAGCGTTGCTCTCGAGGAGTTTAACTCCTTGACTCGAGAAGTCTCTTATTATTTAAGAATCCTTTTTAGGATCCCCCTTAATTGCACAAATTTGAATTTGTTTGGTGTTTTAATCAGCACTTGTTTTCTTCATGCGGATGCCAAGAGTTGTCTGAATCCCCGTGTTTTGATCAGTCTGTTCGCTAAACTCTCACTAATTTTCATTTTCAGGTGCTATGGCCGCTCATTTGTATGACCTTGACGAAATTATTTCCTATGGGGACATTCGCGCATTAGGCCGCTGCCAAAATCAGGAGTTCACCAACGCTCGGTGCACCGAAATCATGCGTCGCTTTGATAAATATAATGGTCGACTGCTTTCTCGTCGTTCCGCTCTTTTGAAGCTCATTGTGAGAGCGATCTGGGAAGCACTTCCTTTATTCTATGTAGGCATGCCGCTTAAGGCATTGGATGATGCCGAAGATAAGGTACACTCAGTGTATCTGATGAGCCTAATATCAAAGAAAAGGCGAGACAATCTTATTGATATTCTGCATCAAACTTTCCAACAGGCGACGATAATCGCTGCCTATCGAAGGACGGGGGACATCAGTGAAGATCCTGACGCTTGCGAGCGTGAGAGAAAGCATACGAGAATGGTCAGAAAGGCCAGAAACATTTTAGATGGCTTTACTTTTGAATTTCTTAATCCATGTCCTGGATTTGATGTCTTACCATTGTAAACATTTTAATGATACTTTTGTTTACTGTTTTCATCAATGTAAGAATTCTCTGAAGTATGAATGGCAAATTTTTGCATTTCCGTTTCTTTTATTTTCTGCGTTAAACCTTTTCATATATAAATGAATAGGCGCGCTCTGAATACTTAACTGAATGCGAATCGAATGTTCTCTTTACTGTCTTGCATGGTATGTGGTTGATGCCTGTAGGTTATGCCTTTTGTTTTGACTTGGCGCGAAGCAGTTTACGCGTTCTTGAGTAGCACCTCTATTTTTCTAGCATGTAATTTCGGCAAGATGGTCTGTAGATAATAGTTCATCTTGAACTCTTTGCAAGGTAGTGATGGCTTAGAAAACAGATTCAGATCTGCTGCCTAAGACTTTTCAATTTTATGAGCCGTGAGGGTCTCATAAAGATTTTTCTCTCTACGAGTCGAGAGGATCTCGTAGGTGTTTTTTCTCCTTAGGAATCGTGAGAATTCCTAAGTGTGTTTTTTCTTGAGAGTCGTATGGATCTCATAAGAGAATTTTCTTCCTTACAAGTCGAGAAGACTCTTAAGTGATTGATGAGCAGAACTGCTCCCGAGTCAAAGCATTGCTTCGACGGGGAGATCGAGGGTTGACTTTGGCCGTGTTTCATAGGGTCAGGATTGACTTTGGCCGTACGGGGTCATTGGATGACGTATTTCCGCGACGGGGTCATTTTCTGACGTTGCGTCTGCTGTAACGAAACGAATGTCGAGGTGGTCTCTAGGTTGTCCGTGAACCGTCGAGATTTGAAACTAGGGACTTTGCCGTGGCTCCATTTGTTGACGTCGTATCTGCCTCTGGTTGGAACGAGAAGGAACGTCGTTGTTGATCTCTTGAGATGCAAATGTTGCTGTTGAGATCTGACTTTCCCTTGTGAAATATCTGGTGGGGGACATGTGGTTCTCTTTTCGTTTATGCCTATGGATTGTATACAGGGGTCAGTATGGACTCGCCTGTAGGGCAAAAGTTTCATTCTTTTTTTTTACCTCTTTCCGCGATGCTCTATCATTTCAGCTTTTTATATCGCGAAAGTCGCGATTGCCCAATCATTTCGGCTATTTTTTCTTTTTACTCGCTGTTTTTTATTTCGAGTTGCCCAACCATTTCGGCTATTTTGTATGCATATATTTTTACTTGCTGATTTTGTTGCAAGTTGCCCCATCATTTCGGCTATTTCATATGCATTTTTGGCTCGCTGATTTTTATCGCGAGTGTGGAACTTGGAATCTGGTGCCAATCTTAGCATCAGCATCGCTACAACTGGAATATTACCAGCAGAGAATCATCATTTGCCGTGAAAGGACTTGGAATTTGATACCGATTTAGGCATCAACATCGCTACAACTGAGATATTGTCAGGAGCGAATCATCATTTGCCCTTGTCGGTTCGAACAAAGGTGGCTTAGCAAACAGGGTTAAGCTCCTGTTGACTAAGGCTTTTAACTTCATGAGCCGTAAGGGTCTCATAAAGATGTTTCTTCCTACGAATCGTGAGGATTTCGTAGGTGTCTTTTCTCCTCAGGAATCTTGAGGATTTCTAAGTGTATGTTCTCTTGTAAGTCGTAAGGATCTTGCAAGAGTGTTTTCTCCTTATAAGTCGAGAGGACCTACAAGTGTCTGTTCACCGTGTGAGCATATCCCTAGTCGCTGGTGGGACCTTGTTAGAGAAATGTTTATTCGTGCCCGTGGATTGTATACAAGGGTCAATATTGAAACGCTTGTAGGGCAGTCTGGGAAACGTGATGGCTTAAGAACAGATTCAGATCCCTGTAGCTCAAGGCTTTTGAATCCTATGAGCCGTGAGGGTCTCAAAAGGTAATTCTCCTTACGAGTCGTGAAGATCTCGTAAGTGTAATTTCTCCTTAGGAATCGTGGGGATCCCTAAGTGTGTTGCTTCCTCATGAGTCGTAAGGATCTCACACAGGTATTTTCTCTTTACAGGGTTGAGAGGACCTTGCAAGTGTCTTTTAACGAGATTGCGCCCTTTCGGGTTTTCACAAACTCGCCGGTAGCCCTGCTGTTTTTACTCATGGAGCCCTTTCGGGTTTTCATCCGTGCACATTTCGCTTATGGACGTACCCTTTTTTTTTAAACGTCAGCCTTGGGATGCTGCAGTCCGTAGTAGTTTATAGACGTCTCGGTCAAGTGTGGCATTTCTTCAAGAAACGGCCGTTTATTGGCCTAAAGGGTCTTTCGCCATGCATATCCATGAGCAAGTAAGCCCCACCCTGGTAGACTATCTATGATATACGGGCCTTCATAGTTCGGCTCGAATTTCCCCCGTTTGGCACGATTGGGGATCATAGGTCTCTTGACCACTAGCACAAGTTCGCCTTGGCGGAATGTTCTCGGCCTAGTCAATCTCTCGTATGAGCGCGTCATTTTCGCTTTGTAAGCTTCCGAGTTTGCTGTGCCATGAGCCGAGTTTCATCGAGGGCATCGAGCTCCTCAAGCCGAAAATGAGCATTCTCTTCGTCTGTTAGCTCGTAATGAACCGCCACTCGTAAGGAGGGTAGCTCTATCTCCAAGAGGAGTACTGCTTCAGCGCCGAATACCAATACATACGGCGTTGTGTTTGTGGCCGTTTTGAACGTGGTTCGATACGCCCAGAGAGCTTCATGCAGTCTCTCGTGCCAGTCCTTTTTATTTTTGAACATCGTCTTTTTCACGATTTTCGTTAAGGTCTTGTTGAAAACCTCAGCTAGACCATTAGCTCGAGTATTATAGACCGAAGAGTATCTCCAGTCTATATTATGCTGCTGTGCGAAGCGGCTGATTTTATGGCTTCTGTAGGCCGGCCCGATATCGGAGATAATCCGTCGTGGAGTGCCGAACCGATAGATGACCCGTGTCTTGAAGAAATGGAGGATATTATCCGTCTTCACTTCTCTTAGTGGCACTGCTTCTGCCCACTTGGAGAAGTAATCAGTTGTCGCCAGTATGAACCGATGTCCTCTGGACAATACTGGTTCGATGGGCCCGATTATATCGGTTCCCTAAATTTCGAACGGCCAGCTCGCCACCGTCGGGTGTAGTGGATTTGGATGCTGGTGAATGAAGTCTCCATGAATCTGGCACGAATGGCATTGCTTCGCGTATTCAAGGTAGTCTTGGATCATTGTGGGCCAATAATAGCCCATCCTTTTGATCTTCAGTTTCATCTTTGGCCCGGCTTGATGAGATCCGCATAGTCCGTCGTGAGTTTCTTGGACGACTCTTCTTGATTCTTCCGGTCCTAGGCATCTTAGCCATAGAGAGTCGAACGATCTCTTATACAACGTGTCATTGACGAAAGCAAAGGATAGAGCTCGTTTCATGAGCTGATGTCTTGAAAACGCATCTTCAGGTGTTCGACGGGATTTGAAGTAGTCTATAAAGACTTCTCTCCAATCCTTGACCTTTTCCAGGTCCTCTATCTGTAGGGCCGCTTGCTTGGTCGCTTCCATTTCTTTGGATAACTCCGGAGACATTTCTGCCGGTGCAAGAACCCGACGGCTTTGCACAACAATCCTCACGTCATCGAAGTTTTCGTCAGCCAGTTCTTTAGCGAGTTTGGCTAACGCGTCCGCCTTGCTATTTTCCGCACGCGGTATGCTTTCCAGGGCATAGGAGGGAATTTGAGTCAACAATTGTTGCACTCTCTCACCGTACTTTACCAACTCTGGTTTGCATGTTTGATAGTCACCATTTACTTGACTAACGACCAGCTGGGAGTCTCCGTATATGAGGAGGTTTTCAATTTCCATGTCGACAGCGATCTCGAGACCTGCTATCAAAGGTTTATACTCGGCTTCATTATTTGTCCTCGGCTCTGTTAGGAAAAAGGCAAAGCGCATTATCCCTCCTTGCGGAATCACGAAGATGAGGCCTACCCCCGTCTTGATTATAGGGGAGTTGTGCTTTCGTTTCTTCATGGAAGATGCCCCATCAAAGTAGAGTTCCCATCGGGTGTTACTCTCCCTTTTCTCCCCATTGATCGTGTCAAACACGTGCTCGTCTGGCAATTCGCAATTTATAGGTGAATCGGCAGGTATAGGATGCTCGGTGAGGAAATCGTCGATGGCATGGCCTTTCACTGCCTTGAGAGGTCGATAAGTTATCGAGAATTCCATTAAGAGTGGGATCCATTTAGCAAGCCGCCCTGTTAGTATGGCTCTTGACATCAAATATTTGAGAGAATCCACTTTTGATATGAGGCGGACCTCATGCGCCAACGCATAGTGTCTAAGCTTCGTTATCGCGAAGATTAACAGGCAGTGTTTTTTTATGGGGAGTAGTTGTTTTCTGCCCCCAGGAGAACTCGACTCAAATAGAAAAGGGCTCTCTCTTTCCCTTAATCATTCTCTTGTGCCCATAGCGCGCCTAAGGAACCTTCAAGGGCAGTTGTATACAGGATTAGAGGTTTTCCCTTGACCGGAGCTATCAATACCGGCGGATTCTGCAAGTATTGCTTGATTTCATCTAGTGCGCTTTGGCATTTGCGATCCCAGACGAACGGGGTTCCCTTCTTCATCAAGTGACTGTAGGGACGGCATTTGCCGAAAAAATTGGCTATGAACAGCCGAATCTACGCGAGTTTTCCTTGGAGAGATCGCAGTTGTTTGAGAGTTCTAGGTAGAGACATTTTCATGATCGCCTTGATCTTTGATGGGTCTATTTCGATGCCTCGATGTCGTACGATGAATCTTAGGAATTTTCCCGAGGAAACTCCGAACGCGCATTTCAGAAGGTTCATCTTCAAGTTGTATTTCCGAAGACGTTGGAACACTATTTTTAGATGCTCCCAATGCTTCTCGTGCGATTTGTTTTTCACCACAAGGTCATCGATATAGCATTCGACGACTTCATGTATGAGGACATCGAAAATCTTCGTCATGTCCCTCTAATAGGTAGCGCCGGCATTCTTCAGACCGAAAAGCATCACTTTGTAGCAGAATATGCCTAGCGGGGTCCAGAAAGCGGTATGCTTTCGGTTTTTGGGGTGCATCTTTATTTGATTGTACCCTGATGAGCCGTCCATGAAGGAGAAAACTTCGTGAGCGAACGTGTTGTCTATCATCAGCTCGGTGACTGGTACAGGAAAATCATCCTTTGGGCAAGCTTTGTTGAGGTCTCGAAAGTCCACGCAGATGCGCACTGTCCCATTTTTCTTCATCATTGGGATGATGTTGGCAATCCAGTCATGATACTGAACCTCTTCGATGAAGCCGGAGTCGATTAGCTTCTTGACTTCGGCGTTGATGCTCATTTCAAGTTTGAGCCGCATTCTTCTCGATGGTTGTTTGACTGGCTTGATGTCCGGAGATATCACCAATTTATGGACGGCTATTTCTGGATCTAGTCCCGGCATTTTGGAGTAGTTCCATGCGAAACAGTCTTTGTACTATATGAGCACGTCTTTGAGTGTAGCCACCTGTTCTTTAGACAACAGCTCGCTGACGAACGTAGGTCGTGGATCGTCTGCCGTCCCCAAGTCGATTTTTCTGAGGTTATCTGTAGTAGTATGTATCCCATCTTCCAGCTCTTTTGGCGCCGGTGTAAACTCTGAGATTACTTCGTCATCATTGTTTTCGAAGCACAAGCAGAGGTCATCCATATTCTCGGGCACCCCTTCTTCTGTCAGCGTTATTACGTGACAGGTGCAAGATCGTTTCCAAAACCGATGTTGATCTGGTTCTACTCTCACCATATACGTTTCTTTTGGTATATGCTTTTGCGGTGGGGCTACCCTCCAACTGTTGGATAAAGCGAACCTGTCTTGCTGATACTGGTCTTCTACCCAGTCTTTGAATGTGAAGCAGTCTTCGAGAGGATGTCCTATCGCTCGGTGATAGGAGCAATAATCCGGGTGAGAGACCTCGCCTGCTTGTTCGGGATGGTTGGACTCCGGGAGCGTAATCATATGATGTTTCATGACAAGATCGAATATCTTTCTTGTCTTGTCTTGGGGAAAAGAGTATGCTCGACCCATCTTCTTTATAAAATACGAATCCCGGCTGCTCAATTTTCGATCACGAGGCTTCTTGGACCCGCTTTGCTGCTGTCGAACGTTTTTTCCGTTCTTCAGTTTATTTTTGCCTCCGCGTCGAGTCTTCCGTATGACGGGCTGGCGACGAAGGGCATCGTCATTTTTCGTAGCCTGCTAAAGGAGGCGCTACGTCCTGGCTTTCTCGTAGATAGCCATTTCGCGGTTATGGTCATCCCGGACTTTTTGACCCGCTTCCCTTATTAGCTTGTCCATCTGTTCTTCGAACGACGGACTTAACACTTTCATGGCGAGACCTCGTTTTGGTTCAGGGTTAGCGTCTTCTTGCATAGCATCTCCTTCTTCATCGAAATCATGTATAACATAGCAGCCATGGAATCTCTCCCGTTTCTTGGATTGAACATATCCAAGCTCGATCATCTCCATTCTCCCGTTGGGCAATTTTCGCTGAGTTCCGGGGACGTTCCAGATCCTATTGTAGAACTGGGCTTGTCACGCGGTCTGCTTCAAAGGTACGCCTTGGCGTCTCAACAGCCTTTTTAATCCTTCTGTGTAGTATATGGGCAAACGGATGGGCTGAAGCCTGTCAAGCGTAGAATCAGCATCATGCCAGATCTCTTTCTCCACTTTGGTTTCCGTGGATCGATAAAAGAGGATCGCATTTTCATCTCTTCGCCTGGGAGGGACGTAGAACGTCTGCAGTTCTTGCACACTGTAGGTATCAAATGCGTCGAGCTCTTTGTAATGCTCTTGCGGAACCATGGCGATCTGCAAACTCTGATCATCTCCAACGAAGGCTTGCACTGATGGACGAGCCGAGAATACTGCGTTGACCTCGTCTTCAGAGTCACTGCCAAAGACCAGAATAGGGGTAGACGGTCCCGGTTTTTTGTATCGGGGAGGTCCCGAATAGACTATCTCTTCTTCCTCCTCGGTATGGCTCCCGAAGACCGGAATGGCGGTGATAGTTTTTTGCTTATCCTCAGGTTTATGGCATCTTTCCGTGTCTTCAAAGTCTTGTAAGAAGTAATTTGCATCTTCGTACTTTCGGACTTCGTTCACGGAGAATGAGTTCAGCTCCCCTGTAACAGTGTATTCAAGCTCATCTTTGAAGTACTTCATACACTGATGCTGTGTAGAAGGGATGATGTTGTACTCGTGTAACCAAGGCCTGCCGAGCAAAACGTTGTAGCAAGTCTTGGCGTCAATGACGTGAAACTTGATGTCAGTGACGAGCAGTCCAAAGCGTAACGTCAGTATCACAGACCCGAGCGTCCGTGATGACTGGGAGTCAAATCCGGAGATAGTGATTTTATCTCGAGCGAGGTGTGGAACGCTCATGCAGGTTTCTTTTAGCACCCTCACATTTAGGAGATTGACAAAGGACCCATTGTCAACTAGGATCTTTCCTATCTTAATGTCATGGCAATACCCGGAAACATATAGGGGACAATTATGCTCACACATTCCGAGGAGATCTTCATCGCCGAAAGTAATGTCAGCTGTGTGCACTTCTTCCAGCTCGTCCTTCATCTTTTCTTCGGTAAGGAAAGTTTGGAATTGCTCGGGCTCTTGTAGTGCCTTGATCAAAAAATCTCTTACCTCTTTAGATAGCAGCAGGGTATCGAGAATACTTAGCTGCGAGAGTATCTTCCTCAAGTGTGCCAGAACGTTGTAATCCACCTTGTTTTTCTTGGGTGGGTCCTTGGCTGCTAGTTCTTCGACGACTCTGTCATTGAGGGCGATATCTTCAGGGATTTTTTCTTCCCCTTATCTTTTTTGTTCGCTCCCTTGCTTGTGGGTCCGAGATTCTTTTCGGGTAGCATGCGATTGCGCAGCTGAATATTTTCGCAGGTCTTCGTCTCTTCTGCCTCAGAAATGGATTCCTTGAAGAAAGGGCCTAGGGCTATTTCTTCATCAGAATTGCTCCCGAAGGTAAGAACTTGCGATCCCTTGGTGTCAACCATGTGACAATTGCCGGCAGTTCTTTTGCGTTCATCTGTCGTGCTCTTCTGCTCTCGACGGGTTTTGCGTTTCATCCGCTTGAAATGCTGCCGGTGGGCAACATATCCTTGCCGCCAGTTTTTAAAGGCATTGCATTCTTCGGTAGGATGTGCAATCCTTTGATGGTATAAGCAATAACTAGGATGTACATCCGTTTCGTCAAAGTGTATCCCACCAGGAGCGTTTCCTTTGGAGGCTGGCAGCTCCATCCTCATTGACAGGGCTTTAGCGAATCGTTTCCTCGTTTTAAGCCTGCTTTTGTCTGCGGTGGATGTGCTTTGATCTGGTGAGAGTGTTTTAACCCTTTCGTCCAGTCGTCGGCATTTGGTTTTTTCAAATATGGCCATTTCGCGCTCTCGATCAGCTTTGCTCTTTTGGCAGGCTTCGTTCAGCAGCTTGTCAATCATCTCGTCTGATGATTCTAGGAATTTCGGTTCGGGATCTACCCCCGGTTTTTCTGCATCAGGAGCTTCTTTGCCATTTATCGAGTGAGAGATCATGTGGCAGCTCGCCACATAGTCTTCAGGCCCTTCTGAAGAATCGTCTCCTTCATCAGCGTCATCGGCTTCATTCTCAAGATCATGCTTAAAGAATTCATCCAACGTGATTGGGGTCCGTGCCTTCTGGTTATATTCTTCCAATGCATCGATATATTTCTGCAGACCTGTACGGCTGTCTTCAGATTGGACGGGCTTCTTGGCTTTCTTCTTTTCCTTTAAAGACTTTGGAGGCTTGGCCTGAATATTTTGTTCACCTTCACTAACTTTCAGCGTTGGGCGCGGCTTCAGCATCCCTTCAATGACCCCGGGTTCCAGCGGACTTTTCCACCTGATCGCCGGGCATGTGTGGAGATCTTTCAGCATTCTTTTCGTCTTGGCTGAAAGAGCGACCTACTATGGAGCTTCTTCTATAAAAGAACACGATGCCCCCGATGCGTCCACCTTTTTAGGAGCGTGTGGTTGTGACGGGCTTACTTTCCAATTCTCAAACAGCGCGAATCTGCCCTTCTGGTATTGGTTCTCAATCCAGCATTTGAAAACGAAGCAATCTTCAATTGGATGGCTTATCGCTCGGTGGCAGGGGCAGTAATTAGGATTGTTGGCGTCGCCTGGCTGCAGCGGACGTCTTGGATCTGGCAGATTGATGAGCCTGTTGCGCACTGCCAGCTCGAATAGTCTCCTTGTTTTATCCCGGGGAAACGAGTAAGGACATCCCAGTTTCTCCTCGAGGGATTGGCGTGGACGCACGTTGCTTTGGCGAACAACCGGTTTTAAATCGCTCGGCTGTTGTTGAGCATTGGCGACAAAGGTCGCTTTCCTTTTGCCCTTTTCATTCCGCGGTTCTGTCTTTGAAAAGGAAGGCTTATGACCAATCTGGTCCATTTGGGCCAACTTATCAATCAAGGTCTGAAAGGTAGTCGGTTTGAAAAACATCATGAACTGGGATATGGTCGCCTACCCACGAACATGCCTACTGCAGGCGCTTCTTCGATGCGTTATTCGCACTTCGACCATAAATTCCGCCACCGTATCGCGTACCGAATCCATGTTTCGCCTGGTTTCACTATGGCGTTAATTAATGCGGTGAACGGGGTGTGCTCACTAGCGCTTGCGAATCTCTGCGTAAACAGTAACTCCATTTCTGCAAATGTCTTAACGGAGTCGTTCGGAAGCTCGGAATACCATTCAAACGCTGTCTCTGACAAGCTGCCAACAAACTGACGAAGCAGTAGTTTGTCGTCACCTCCGGTGTTGCCGCACAGGGCTCTGAATTAAGCAACGTGCTGGTGTGGATTCCTCGTCCCCTTATATACATGAAATTTAGGGATTGTATATCCCGGCGGTACTTTTTTGGTCGTACCAACCCAGATAGGGTCGTCCAGTCTTAACAATTTGGCATGCCGCTTCGCTCGCTTGATGAGCTCATATCTGTTGAGCGATATAGTCATCCAGGGCGGCTTTGGAAATGGTCTTTTCCTTAGCTGCTGAACAAGTCGGAAGAGGGTTCGATGTCTCTCCGCTATCGTCTTCAAGGATAATCGGAGGGTCTTCAGCTGGAGAATCCGGCTGTAACATCATCCCGACCATGTCCTGGAACAAAAGCACAATTCGTTTTATATTGGCAGCTTGTTCCGCTGCCTCTTTGTCCTTCTTCTCAAGGATTCTGCGGAAGAACTCATCATCAGTTTCTTGTTCATGACGCTGCTCTGACGATGTTTCCGGGCTTTCTTTTGGCCCAGTGAGTGCGGCCATCTGTGCCAGCATTTCCCGGAGCTTCTGTTGCTGCTCCTGGGCCTTTGTTACGGATCCGGTGAGTGGTCGATGACCCGTAGAGATACGGCTATCCTCTTTTCCGGATGCCATATAAACAATGTGCACCACCATGCCCCCAGACTTGGGGCGTTTAGATTCAGTGCCCTTGCGATTCGTCACAGATACGGGGACTTTCTCCGGCCTCCTTTTGTGGGCGGTCGAAGTTGAGGGAACCGTTGCAGCATGCACCCAAATAGATGACATCTCCTGTGGTATGACAGGATGGTCCTTCTCTTGCCGAACGTTCATCTTCTTCGATCGGCGGATGTGGTCTTGGTCGATCACCGAGTTTTGGACCCGTCGCCAAACTTTATGAATTTTAGAGGACAGCCGCTGAGGGGGCTGCTCTGGCTTCACCTTTGTAGCGTTCTCCATAGGTGGAGGAGATTTTTTTTGGAACGGCCTTTGGAGAATTCTTGCGTACCCTCCTAAGTGGTTCAAAGTTGTTCTCAGTTGGAACAACAGCATCAATTTCCACCATCGGAGCTGGCGGAGTCGGTCCAGAAGGAGAGCTGCCCCCAGCCTTCCTCACTCGGCGCCAGTGGCGACGTCGAGCATGTCTTGCAGATGGTATCTGCTCAGTCACGGGGGTAACTTCGCCATGCCCCCTATTCTGGTCAAGGGTTGTTATTGGCGCCAGCCTATTGAAAACGGACGTCCGCTGAGAGGAGATAGCCAACCTGTCGAAGGCAGATTTTCGTACAGGGGGAGCAGTTTTGATGACTTCGTCTGGGGCGGGAGCTGAAACGGCCAGTCTTGTGAAGACCAACCCCTTAGCAGGAGAAGCCGCTTTGACAACTTCTTTCACTGGAGCAGGGATGGCTATCCGTTTCGGGATAATCCCTTCAGGTATTGCAGGCTTTTTTACGGGCCCATTGGAATTTTGGCCCAGTCTGTTAAAGACTGAGGCATTGGATTTGGGCGACCCGTTGAGAGGGGTCGCAGTAGTTGCAAGCCGATCAAAGACCGACTTCTTCGGAGCTTCTTACAACGGCAGTGGGGCATTGAAGCTCATGGGTGAGAGCATGGTCCCAAAGAACAGCCCAGTGGTGGCTTGCGTCACCTATTCTACTGGCATCTTGAAAACGGAGGCCGCCTGAGGCCCGTAAGTCACTCCTCCAGCGAGGACAGAATGGGAGTTGTTGCAGTTTGTGCAGTTAGAAGTCATTGATCTTCTATTTTCTGCACGGAGCAAGACACCAAATCTTACTACCTTGAATCCAGGGGCAACCATAGCAAACCGCGATTCGTTCACGAAACACGACACACGAAGTGTGGAGTGGAAAGAGGAAAAGGTCCCACCGGGCGTGCCAGAATCTGTTCTCCGCCGAAAACTGGGAAGACAAACGTCTTGCCTGAATTTGGGGGCAGATGCTATTTGGTTTTATCCGTCCACCTCTCCGAAGATGGCAAGTTGATTTATGGCACCGTGTATCGGAGGTTTAGACGGATGCGGCCGATGTAGCAGACTTCGTCAGATTCCCCCTCGTTTGAGGGGTTTTTGATTGTGGGGACGCTCTTCCCTGTAGGCTCAAGCCTCTACAGTTAATTACGCTACCGCATCACGGTAACCACTTTTTCCTTCTCCAGATGGTCACTTCATGTCGTGTGTGTTTGTTTATATTTTTGGTTGCCCATGGATTGTATACGGAGCCTAATTTATGTTGTCGCCCGTAGGGTGCGGATTAGTCCAAATCCGTATTTTCTTAGATTTGGGTTTGGGGTTGGGTTTAAGGATGCGTTAGTCTCATTTGAGACTAAGATCAACTTAAACGTTTGTTAAGAATACGTTAGTCTAATTTCAGACTAAGATCAACTTAACGGTTTGTTAAGGATATGATACTCTAATTTTAGACTAAGATCTACTTAACAGGATCATTTAGATCCAACAAAAGAGCATTTGGGCTCTATTGTTTTAGTTTAGGGACGTTGCGGTCCAGTTTAAAGACATCATAGTCTGTAAAGTTTAAGGACATCATAGTCCATGAGTTTAAGGACCTCATAGTCCCAGTTTAAAGATGTCATAGTCTGTAAAGTTTAAAGACATCATAGTCTATGAGTTTAAGGACCTCACAGTCCATAAAGTTTAAGAACATTATAGTCCAGTTTAAAGACGTCATAGTCTGTGTGGTTTTGGTTGCACCAAAAGTTATTGGTTATTGAGACCCTCCATCTCTCTGAAGACGTTGAGGAATTACAACGACGTATATCAGAGGTGTGAAGAGATGTACCGTTGAACCAATATTGGTTGGGAGATCTGTAGTCCAATTTGGGACTAAGATCATAGATTTATGAGCATATGAGCTCAATTAATCTGAATTAGGGATTTGTGGCCAACTTGGGCTCGGTCCATTTAGTTAAAATATTGAACATTTAACAATACTGAGCATTGGTTTGGGTTCTACAATTGTTTTGTCTTTTATTGAGTGTTGAGCACTTATCATACCTCTGGGGTTTTATTATTTAAAGAACAATTTATGTTCTCTCAGCGCACACGTGAGAAGCACGTGGCGCGCTTGGCACTGAGCGCCCGTCAAGGAGCGCAGAGCGCTTCTGGTGAAGTAACGCACACGTGAGGAGCACGTGGCGTGCTTGGCACTGTGCGCCAGTCAATGAGCGCAGATCGCTTCTGGTGAAGTAGCGCACACGTGAGGAGCACGTGGCGCGCTTGGCGCTGTGCGCCAGTCAATGAGCGTTGAGCGCTTCTTTAGAAGTAGCGCACACGTGAGGAGCATGTGGCGCGCGTGGCGCTGTACGCCAGTCAATGAGCGCAGAGCATTTCTTTAGATTTGGTGCGCTAAGGCTCTGCAGCGTTGTGCGCTAAATTTGGAGCGCTGAGACGCTTCTTTAGATTGAAGCGCTAAGGCTCTTTTTAGACAGCTTTGCGCTCTGAGAATTAAATTTTCTCTTATACGAGATTTTGTCTCACGGATCTAAAAACAAAGTTCTTATTTTATAAGAGATATTTCAATCTCTTATGTTCTTGGTGAAAGACTTTGTCTTTATGGATCTGTGATCCTAAGAGAATTGAATTATTATCCCCCTTTTTATAATGAGATGTTATGATCTCTTTTGTGAAAAACAATGTCTTATAGATCTATGATCTGGCAAAAGAATTAAGTTCTTTTTTCTGATGAGATGCTTTGATCTCTTTGTTTTTACCTTGAAGAAATTCTTCTTCTGCCGAAAGCTTGCTCTTCTCTCTGAAATTTCTCAAAGCTTGTGGGGGGTTCCTCTCTTTTGAGACTTGAAGTCTTGGGGCCTTTATATAGTGAAGGCCGATCAGTTAAGAAGATCTTTTTTTTAATTGATTTGGAGATGTTTCCCTCGTTAGATCTTTGATCCAAGGGCTTCTGATTTATAGAAGGCGGTCTTCTTGTTTTTAACAAGATTGGGAAATTTTTTCTCATACAGAATTTATTCTGTATTTTGGTGATTTTTAATCACCATTGGATCATTGATCCAACGGTGCTCTGATTTTCAGAACACAATCTTTCGTGTTTGGAAAGATTCTTAGGAATGTTTCCTTAACAGAATTTTATTCTGGTCAATTGATGATTTTTAATCATGTTCGTTGGATCTTTGATCCAAGGGCCGAGAACATTTTGTTCTATCGCTAACGCTCACGTGCTTTGCACGTGGTGCGCTGCTTAGAGTGCAGCGCTCTTAGCGCTAGCGCTCACATGCTTTGCACGTGAGCGCTGCAACAGAGTTTTTGACTCTCAGCGTTGGCGCTAATATGAAGCGCTGCTTCGTTTCAAATTTAAAATTTTGAACAGAGGTTTGCTCTGATTGGGGGAAACAGTATCGTTTGTGCTCAAGAAAACTTACAATTATGGATAAAATGTATAACCATGATTTTAATTTTTATTGTGCTTTTAACGTTATATTCTCCTAGTTTCTTTTATTGTGTTATATATATGAGATTAATAGAGGACAAAGGCTCTAGGAGGGAAACTCTCCTATGGCTCGATAAAAGTATACCCTCCGTTATTTTTCCCGACGATCGGCATCGTCCATCTTGATTATTATCATCTAAGAAGTAGATACACCGAATTTCATACAATTCTAACACCTTTTCATCATTGATCATTGATCTAGCGATGTAAAAAAATTTAAAATGTTTTATCATCGGAAAACTGTTAATTTTGCACTCAATAAAACAACGGTGAAAACAAGTTGGAATCATATGAAATTCGGTGTATATACATTTTAGCCAATGAGAATGGTGTATCGGTCGGCGAAAAAATATTGGAGAGTAGACTTATTTCGCCGCCATAGGAGGAAATCCCCTCCTAGGGCCTTTGTCCTCTCTTTCATATGTGTGCGTGTATAACCATGTTCACGTGTCCATGTCCGTGCCCCATAGGACCATAGCCGATCAGTCTATGAAAGCCCTCAAACATCTATACTCTACTGGAATATTGTGAAATGTCCCTTCCACATCATCAGAGTTCCGAAGTCGTGATGAGGGTTGCGGGAAAATATTTATACTCCGGCATATACTTGCAAGTTGAGCGTCCTTTTGGCCAAGACATGGCACAGTGGTATTTTTTACTTGCAATTAAATAGCGGTTCCAATGGGAATCGAAACTGGGTTGCTCTAATACAATGCGAAACATTCATTCCCCTGCACCAAACTCCGAAGTCAGGGGTGGACCCTCATACAACTCCGCCGGGGCACGTACCCCTACTGAGATTTTACGGCTAAAGAAATCCTTATTTCGATTTGAGTACATTACTATGAATACATCTTATATATAATGGTTACATAAAAACAACATGAAGCTAGTGCTGCTCATGTGGTTAGTGCATGATATTACCTTGGGAAAGGTTTGTGGCTTCGATTCCCATTGTGGACAAATTATTTTTTCAATTTTTTTGGAAATAAGACATTGACCAATCATTTTGATGATATTAAGTACTAATTTTTTTGTGTGATTATGTAAACAAGAATATTTGGTTTCAATTAAAAATGATAAAATATATAATAGAAATTTTTGAACAAAATCTCAATCGGGCCTTGCTACAATTGTGCCCCCTCTCATCAAAATTTATGGGTCCACCACTGTCCGAAGTTGTGATGAGAGTTGAGGGATTACATTTTATATACCAATAACTATTAAAAGTGAATTCCCCCCCTTAGAACCAGGAGAAAATCATCCTCAATTTATTACAGGTTAAGTTCCATGGATATTTCTTCAAATCAACACTCTGCAAATTATGAGAATAAAAGATCAAGGGAAAAAAGATTTATTAAATAGCGATCCTAACAAAAATTTCTTAATATTTGGGGAAACAGATCTTTAAACATTAATGAGGTTTCCAATTTCCATTAGGAACTTCTACTTAGTAAACTCTTTCTCTTATCTTTATAGCTCTAAAATTGTCAAATTAAGCCTGCCATGAAAAAGACTACAAGATATCAATGGAAAGGGAATTAAAAAAACATACAATTTGCTTCAATCATCGATATGCTTTAAAATTAACAAACTGAGAAGCTAAATCAGGACAGGAATTTATATTCAGACCCTTTTATTTAGACATCATATTACGCCATGTAATCCGGAAAACGAAAGGTACCCTTTCAGCAATAATAATGAACCATTTCAATATTCTGATATTTCACCAAACGGTTATAAGGGGTCTGTAAGGACACTGCAGGCCCATAACTGCAATGTGTAGACTGTAGGCCCATGGGGCTGTGTAAAAAAGCCTCTGGACCCCATGGAGCCTGCAGTCTAGATACTGCAGTTATGGGCATGCAGTGTCCCTACAGTCCCCATTTCCTCTTACCAAAAACCAACCGACTAGAACATATTCTACACGAACAAATTTTCATGGTCTTCAGTTTTTCTGAACCACAATTCTTTCTCTGGAAAAATTATGCAGAGAGTGACAATGTGACAATGATTAAGAGAAAGCTAACATCCTTTGTGAGTAATAAAGTAACGGTATTATAGATCACTCTGAAGGGGTGAGTTAATAAATAAAGTAACTAGAAAGTTTGAAATTAAACTAGAGATCATAGGATATTCCTTTTCATAAAGGAAAATATTGCTTGGCCTGGGGCAGACAATTTTTAAACTCCTGCGTGCATTCGCCACTCATCTAGAGCTTCCAACATTTAGAATTTTAGATATCGGGGAATGGATAAAGTGGACAAAACCAAACTAATAAAACTAAGGTTAGTATGGGTCTGCAAGCAAGGGTCGTAGGTCCAAATCGTCCCACAAAACCATTATTTATTGGGTTACAATATTGTCTTGATTTAATAAGAGTAAAAATAAGGATTTGTAATAAGGTGGATTACTAATGTCTATTCTTTCTGTCGACTGATCTTAGCCAATGGAAATATAAACTAAACGAATTTCGAAACTGCAAAGGATCAACAAAAACGAAAACTATAGCAATACTTCATATCTGTAAGTGGTTATTATATGAAAATAAGCATCACATGAAATATTGATATACAGTGAAGCCTTTTGAGCAGACCTGGATATAAGCTCTAGCAACCAGATCCGGCTTCGACTTTTGGAACTGAACCACAAATCGCAACACCGCCTCTAGCATTGGATCCAGAGAGAACGAGCATATAGTATCTAAATCGTGCAGAAGCTTCTCAAAGTATTCAATAGCCTGAAAAAAGTCTCAATAAATTATTTATTAAAAGCTGGGATAAAAAAGGTATTCTCCACTTACATCTATTTGGGTTTCAGCATCTACAACGAACGAAATTAAGGACTTCTAACTTCTAGCATCACAGATTCAGACAAACCTTTTTCCAGCTGAGGAGTTTAATGGAACGTGGTGGAGTTGGTGAAGCCAATCTACTATTTAGGCTAACATCAAAACCAATAGGCTGGCAACCTGAGGCTGTAGTTCCATCTTCAATGCTAGCTTGGTAAGATTCACATGCATTAGACCTGAGAAATCCCAGTGACTTATACATGCAAGTTAGCTCGGATAGGCACGAGGCCACATGTTTCCTAGCCAGCTCCAGACCTCGCCCTTCAGGTTTCCTCATACACATGAGAACATGATAAAAGTGCTGTGTACAAATGAAAATTGTCAGTGCAAACTTAGCTGGAATGTATTAAAAATAAGAACTTTAAAAAAGTATGCAGTTGAATTGGCCAACGCCCTAAAAAATAGAATTTTATCAGCATGAGAACAAATATTATGGTTGAAGACAGAAACAAAGTACTTGTTCACAATCCAAACAAGAAAGAACCCATTAAGTACAAGCAACTACTCCATGTTAGATACTAAAGCTTCATGTTTATGCTTGACTAACTGTATATAGCAATAGTTACAATATAGTGAGTACAATAACATGTTTATAAAAATTTATGGGGGAAAGGCATAAATGATGTTTCTAAGAATCTAATATATTGAAATCTTCAACCCATTTACACATCACATAACTCATTGTACTATTATGCATATTAAACACAATTTCCTAAAGAATCTGTATCTACCTGTAAAGGAACAAGCAAAAAAAAGGGTATCGGTTTATGGTGTAATTGAATATTATCAATCACGTAAGATAACAATGGGTTATCTGTTTAAGTAAATAGACACACAACACATGGAAGTCAGCTAAGGTGAGAATGATCTTTTTTAAGGCTTATGGTGGGATTTGAAGCCAAGATGTAACCATTGAAAGCAAAAACTTAAGCTAATGCGTGGTGAGCCAACAATTATTTTACTGACACAATATTAAACGATAATACAGCATATCGTAGAAAGTTAAATAATCCTAGGTTCCACCATTTCTCATTATTTGAAGTGATAACAATTGAAGGTAACAGTTACAGTTTCTTAGGCGGCATAATACATATCCTCGCTCTATGAACAAGGAAAAAGTATGAATGCAATTCAAATGATTAGTGAAACATACAGGGGGAAACTAGAGGTCAGTAGCTCATATCGTAAGCTGTGGTGCCTCAAAATAATGACAGAATCAACAGATTGCTATATATAAGAAAATCCTGTGCAAAAGCTGTAGGTGCAGGTGTCATGTGGCTTCTCAGGATCTTTTTCTTTCTTTTTTGTTCTTTCCATTTCTTCTGAATAAAATCAGAAAGTAAATGTTCAAGAGATGATGCAAGCTCCATACAGGAAGATTCAAAATGATTTTGGAGTTGCCCACTGATAACAAAATTTATCTGTTCAAACGATAAATTTGCAACATGATCCCAAAATTTACTTAAATGCATGTGAATGTGGTTAGACTTGCATTTATAAGAAAAATTTGAGCAAGTAACAAACATATCGTCATCCTATCTTGCTATCTTTCCATTCAGAAGCTTCTCCTTTGCATAACAGTGGGAAAAGGCATGCCATGAAATAATTCCAACATATAAGTAGATGATTAAACTTCCCAAAAATCAGATATTTTGCACTCATGCATGTATTTACATGAAATAATCACTTGTCTTCAGAAGAAAAATACATGATTTCTCAAACAAATTTACCAGCCTGATAATAAGCAAATAGGAAATATGGGGTAAGACCTTACGAAAGCGTAAGCGACATAGTAGAGCTCTACAATAACCCTCTTCCAGATCTGGATTCGTTTGAAGAGAATCAATATCTGCAATAATAAGCATGCAGTACATCAACAAAACGAAGATATTGCAGCTCGTAACTTTTAGATCGATGGAGACTTAAGTTCACAAAATCAAATCCAACTTTCAGAAAATTTTCATGCGTCTTAATTAGATTTTATGTAACAAATCAAGTTTGAACTTTGCATAACCATAACTGTGCCCATTTTCCATCAAATTTAAAGGATGGGCCCTATAGAAAAGATGAGTTACATCAAAACTCGCCAGAAGGCCATCAAGTTTGCATGTAAAGCCTTTATTTTACAAATTACAATGCTCATGTAGTAGTCCATGCCGTATAATCCCGTAATTTATTTATAACCACCCGCATGCTAAGTAGTAAGCAAAGTTAATAAACAGAGGAAGAAATGTAAACTGGAAAGGAGGTTACAAAGACTGTCTCATTGTTCTCCTGGGAATTTAATTTCAAGGGGCTGTGAATTAATTTTGCTCTTCCGCTTATTTCATGGCATACAGATGAATGCAATATCGCTTAACTAACCCTATAATTTTCATAGACTTGTTCTTCGTTGTCTTGGAGAGATCAGGGGCTCCCATCTTAAAATTTCATGCTTATTATGATCCTTCCTAAGGTAATAGCCCTCTACCAAAGTAACTGTAATGTCTTTTCCTAAACTTAGCTAAAAACACTAACATTATTCATATCCTCTCCTGAAATGCCCATTTTATGTTTCGAGGATCATAAGAGTCAGATTTTAACATCAATTACTACAAAACTGAAGAAACTTGAGTATACCATCTAGAGACTTCTTCTTGGATAAGCGAGCTTTACAAGCCCGCACTTGACGAGATAATGTCTCCTCCACGGAATTTAGAATTGATAGGCATCTGTCATCACCATCCCCTTTCAGAGGCAAGCCATAAGCCATTGTGAAAAGGCCCTCTTCCTATGATACGAAGGCAAAAGAATCACACATCATTAGTTATCAATAATATCAAATGCAATAGGAACTGTATAAACAAAAATGGAAAAAAATCTACAAATACATTTGCAAGTTGCAACAATCAGATAGATTGTTAGCAAAAGATGAATGAGACATCAGCTTCGTATTAAAGAGATCGCAAAAGTTAAAAAGAAAAAGATCTGCAACATAGCAACATAACTTCAAGATACAATAGTAGAACAATTCTATAGAATAAATAAACTCGCTCCTAGCACTCTTTTTAATAAATGCCTTTCTACCTTCAAAATTTTAAGACTGTCGAGTTTTTTATGACACTGTGAAAAGGGTATAATCATTTGTTCTTTTCAGTACACAACAAAAAAGTTCATATTCACAGTAGATATGGTACAAAAGTAATATAAATCATCAGCAGTTTACTAAGTTCAGCATCAAAACAACTGCATCAATACGCATTAAAGATTCATGTCGGCTTCACTTTTTCTTGTACTGCCAAGGCATGCCACCATAATTTAGCCATGTTCCTCACAATTGGCTTCATTATCTTGTTCATGGACCTCTATGTTAGATTTGGAAGTAGGAGGGAAAAAAGGCACCAATAGGGTTCTAATGTTTTGCATGGGTCTCCACCTTTGGCATCACCAGATCATTTGAGAAACACCAGAGTAATAGATTCTTAGTTAATTTGATTGATCCTCTCATTCCTAAGCCATGTGCAATAAAAATATTCATAAAATAAATTGGTTTATGGAGAAAGAATTGGCTTAGAAGAAATCTAAACTCAATATTTTTGTTAAAGATATTGGGAACACATGTCATGCTTCACGGTATCTGACATCATAACTATCTTTCACACTTATTCAAACATCGAAACATTGCAAGAAGATGCAAGGCTAACTGCAAGCATCACATATTGTCCCTTTTGTAGATTACTTGTAATGTTCTGTAAGAAAGATTTCAGCTTTTGCACCTTCTTTAGTTACACTACCCACAGAGATAGAAAACTGCAAAGACAGATGTGAAAGTCTGAACTAGTGCTACAGATATTTGAATGATGATGGATGTTTATATTATAATTATATGGCATGCCAAGTCATCTGGTATACATTAAAGAGGCATAATTTATGAAATATATCTGGTGTTTATTACTCTTAATCCATGCTAAATAATTATAGGAAAGATAATATTCATTAATTTTATCTGCCAGTGTCATGCACATTTCACTTTTATTAAGACTACATTATATAAGTCCACAAAATTTAAAGGTATGCCACAAGTTATCCCATAGTTCTGGAGCAGGGGTTTGTTTACACCACGGATCTAACTACCAACTTTGGACCAACGGTGTCTACAACACAGATTCACAACTAGTGAGGGGCAACTTGGGATGACACTTTGTTGAATATCTTATTCTCGTTAGCCAATAGAAATGGAGGGTCAACAGAATGGTCTGTTTAGCTATTATTGTTGTTGCTATATTTATATAGCACTAACATTTTTTTCCTTGCGCCCTTTATGTGCATAAAAAGAAGGCATTATGATAGAAATATAGGAGTAATTTGTAATTTAAGTTTTACACAACCTCAAGTGTAAATTCCCACATAAAAAATGTCTTTAGTCTCAATTCTTATAATTTCAAAGGGGTCCATTTCCTTTTTGGAAAGTAAAGTTGACCAGGTGGACCAAAAGTTTGTTTGCAAATTATACCTCATGTGTGCGGGCATTCGAGACAGCAGATATAACTGCATTGCAGGTAGCACGCATTATTCTGCAATAAGAATGCAACAAGGCATGCGAAGATGTTCTTTCAAGCCTAAGAAGATAGATGCATGAAAATACTGTTTGCGCCAAAGAGTGGCCCTTATGCCATGTTGCCTGTCAAGCATAATAAAAATAGTGATGAAAATATAAATAAACTTATTTTAGACTTTTAGATGGGTAAAATATATTAAATTGCTTCTTTACAGTACCTCACATGCTAAGAGGTGATCCATGACATCAATGCAGCGTTGAACATCAACAGTTCTATCCAAGCTGAGAGGAATAGGAGCAACTCCACTTTCTATTGCTTCTTCAACAGAGTGATATCCACTATTCGCCATTCCAGAATCCATCTTTGGATCCATTATCTTCACCATTATAAGAATGGAAGGTAAAATAGCTATTGCAAAGGCGTTTAAAAAACAGCTTATTACGGGGTGAAGTTCCTTGATAGATAGATTTCTGAAATAGCTTGTCACAGAGAAATAAAATCATTCAATTTGAAAGGGGTGAGTTTATTAATGGATGCCTAAAATCCCAAAGAAAATTCAGAAGTTTGATGGGGATTAATTGATTGCAACGAAGAAAATCCAGAAGTTTGATGGAGATTAATTGATTGTAACGATGTTTTACTGAAATGGAAGCGAAAGAAAGGTTGTGTTGTCTATTTCTATGGTCTTTTATAAAATTGAGAAACTAGCATTGAAAATTATTTTAATGAAAAAAGTTTTTGTGAACAATATAAAAGATGCCTTCAAGCTTCACTTCCTTTATCTAGAATTAGACATGTCTATCTAGAAGCCTTTTGTTTGCATATTTATAATAACAGCCTAGCACTGTCTGATTTAGTCCAGAATAATTCTTTACAAAAGCTTAAGCCTACAATGCAATCTTCCATTGCTATTCTTGATGTACACTACATAAAGTAATACCCTTATTTATGTCACATGCTCTGATAGTATGACTATGTAATTCAAAACGTCATTTTCACCCCCTCGATACTCCTTGTATAGCCAGAAGTGTTCTTGGTCCAAATATGTTTGTGACAGAAGAAATGCTATGAGTTTGCAAGGTGGATTTTATATGAAATAAACGGAGGGTATCTAGAATATGGAGAAATTGTTCCTTCTACTTCAGTGGAGAAAGAAAAACTTTTCCGGTTATTATTTTGTTCATTATCTAGTTTCCTCGAAAATACTAATTTGATAGTTCAACAGGCCTCTCTTTCTTAAGAAAAAATAAGTTCTGCGAAGTAAGAAACAGCATGTGTCACTAGAGTAGCAAACAAAGTAGTTAAATAAATGCGTTATGAGACAATCATTTCACCCAAAAGCTTGATCCAATGGGTAGTGAAAACAATTATAAAGAAAAAAAATGGGGATATATAAACATAAACACTGGATATCTTGTGCTTCTCTGACCATGTGAAATGACTTCTTCTTAATAGCTGGTTTGTGTGCCAGAAATGTAAATGAAATTCTGACACTTCCGCATGCAAATCTTACTGTTCCCTTGCTTTGGAATTCATTATAGCCTTAAGTGCTTCAAACATAAGGAAGTATATGAAACGCAAAATTATGCATTTTTGGTTGTATAGGTACAATTAGCAGCCAAATTCTAAGTATGATAGAAGTAAAATCGGTGAAGTTTCAATACCTCCAAGGCAGACATGGCAGCAAATAAACTGAAATTCTCTCCATGGATAAGCTCTCCGTCATTAAGATCTAAAATCATGTAATATCAAAGTGAAAGAGGGAAACAGTGATTAAGAACATCATGCAAACTCTGATCTTTGAAAATAGAAGTATGATACAAAATCCTACTTAACTTTAAATCTGCAAATTGTGGTACTTCTAGTCAAAACAAGAAAAGTGAGTAATAAAATTACGGACAAAATTATACTGTATGTAAGGTCTAAGAGAAAAACTACTTAACATAGATAATTAGCAAAGTAATTATAGGTAATTACAAGATGTAAAATGTGCAAGAAGTGCGCGACAGGTAGGGAACAATTGTTTAATTCAGCAGCATATGGGCTATATGTGTAAATACAAATTGCACGTTTGACCGGCTGTGTTCTAATTTCTAAACATCGGCCGATATCTGATATATATCGGTTCTGAAGAAGAAACGCTACAATTTATCAAAATTATATATACATATATCTGATTTTTAGATATTAATGCCTGATATAACATGATTTTTCACATAAAACTTTTTTGGATTTATTGAGTTTCCGGTAGTATTCAAAAAGACCCGCACCCGATAACCCGCTAAAATAAAGACAAACATCAACATGGAAATCTGCTTGAAATTACAACCCTAGATCTTGTCTTCTCTCATTCTCTCGACTTCAAAGATTGACGAAACTTTATACCCGATGAAGATCGATCAAATCAACTCCATATTGGTACCTCTCTTTCCCCTCTCTCCCGTCTTCCGCTCTCTTTTTTATGCTGAGTTTTTTCAAAAATTAATTGATACATCTTTATATCCTTCTTTCTTCTTTTGGACGCTGATTGTTTTCTGAAATTGATGCCCAATTTTTTAGAAACTATCAATTTACGAAATCTTGAATTTCTATGAAACACAAGATAGATTTTTTGAATTTATGAGATTTGAACCTACAACCAATCATTCATCAGTTGACACTTGACCGCTCCAGCACTAAGCTATTGAAGAAAAACTCTTTTGAGAAAACCAACCTTTAATATTAAGTTGTATTTATGCTATTTATAATACAAAACATGACGGTCTAATGTTTAGAAAATATCATTCGATATATCACAATATATCACGATATCTGATATGAAAACCTTTAGGCCAATATGATTCCGATATCCGATAATTAAAACATTGTTCCCAGACTTGGGAATGGGATTAAGAAGTTCAAGTGTTCAACAGAACATTGGGCCTCATATTTATGAGTTTGACAAATGGATCATTGTTTAATGTAGGTCTGAACATCCCTTTTCATTCCTGCATACCAAAAATCATGCAAAGGTTTAAATATCGGATAATCGGAATCGTATCAGACTGATGCTTCATATCGCCTATACAGTCAATATATAAGGAGTTATTGCAATATCGGTGATATTATATCGGTTCTATCATACCGTAAGTGAACCTAAAATAATATATCGGTCGATATGACCAATATTTGATTCACTGACTGGGAAAGCGCCGGCATGGACTTTATTGATGGCCTTCCCATGAGAGATGGAAAATCCATCATTTTAGTAGTGATGGATAGATTGTCTAAGTTTGCACACTTATTGGCCATATCCATCCTTAAACTGCTATAGAGTGCCTTAACTCTTGATTGATGAAGTGTTCAAATTGTATGGCTTACCTAAAACTCTAATTTGTGATAAAGACCATGTGTTTACAAGTACAATTATGACAAAGTAATTGAAAACCTATGGCATACACATAAAATTCAGCACGGCCTACCATCTGCACAGTGATGGCCAAACTGAGGTCAAGCAGTACTTTGAAACTTATCTTCGATGTTTTTCATCCCACAAACCCAAAAATTAGGTTAAAACCTGGGCTCAATTTTGGTATAATATTGCATGGCTCAGTGCCACCAACCTATCAAGTCTTGTATAGCAAGCCTCTCCCCATCATTATTATGTATACACCTCACTCCATCTCCATTGGATGTGTAGATGAGACCCCCACAACCTGTGGCGGGGTTTTACAATTCCTAAAAGACAATCAGGTTAAAGAAAAATCAAAGATGAAAAGGCTAGCTGCTTGCAGAAGAAGAGATGTAGAGTTTCATTTCAGAGACTGTTTACCTCAGGCTCCAACCCTATACGCAAACAAGTATGGCAGCAAGGATGATAAAGAAATTCACTCCTCTCTACTATGGCTCTTATATGATCTTGGACTAGATAAAACCTATAGCTTATCAACTGCAACTACCCTCTGCAAAGATTCACAATGTTTTCTATGTGTCCCAATTAAAGAAGCATGTTGAAGACCGCAGAGCCGTTCAAACGAAGATTCCCACTTATGAGATAGAAGTTTTGTGAGCCTGAGAATACTCTAGACAGCAGATTATGCTGAATGGCAGAAGGTAGTAGCTAACTTCTTGGTAAAATGGAAGCACCAACGGATTAAGAAGGCCACTTGAGAAGCCTAGCGGGAATTGGTGAAACGACTCCCTCATTTCGATAGAGAGACTAGAGTGGATTTGATAAAGGAAGCAGTTGATAGACCTAAAAATGAAAGCTAGGACTGCCATGGTGAAAGAGGAAACGGGCTGAGAATTTCCCGTACATTAACGCCTGATGAGCACCTCAACAAGGGAATTGGATGCTATCGGCTTAAATATAGTGGTCCCACTTGATGAAGGCCACGTGGGAGCAAGGAGTGCCGGTCCAGCTCACATATATGTCCAAAGCTCATGCCCATGAGAAGCACCACCCCTCTCTGACTGCTAGGCAATAAGGTCCATTGCCAGCTCAATTAGGAAACCTTAACCTCTCTTTTATTTTTTTATGTTTCCGTATTTATAATTCTAGAAATGTTGTTATAAAAGGGGAAAGGGATGGAGATAAATGTATGAACAAATGTATCCTGCAGTAGCAAAGACTTAGTAAGAGCGAGTGATAAATTCTCCCCAATTCTTCTCTGATTTTCTACCTTCCCTCTCTCATCTTCTTCAACTACCTAAATTCTTCCCCTCAAACTCATGGTGAAGTCCACTAAGCCCACTTCCACCAATGTTTCACCTGAACTAGCACGGCAGTGCACCAAATCCCTTGTTGGGTTATCCGGTTCCTGGTATTTGTTTTCTTTCTACGAATTTCTTGAGATTCCTGATTGAAACTTAATTCTTGATACAAGGTTGAAGATCTCTGCAGTAATTGTTAGAATAACTGATCTTGGTCATCTTCTTCCTCTCAAAATCCCAATAACCACTGCAGCTTACAAAGAATACAAGGACATATAATTCTTGCATTAAACTTGGTTAATGACCTAGTTCATTCTAATTACCTAGCGACTGGCACTCTCAGCTCCTAAATCCCTATAATTGTTGATCCCAAACCCTTGTTAGGTTTTCAATTCTTGATGCTTCCAATGTTTCTTTGGATTATCTTGAGATGCCTGAAACAATTTGTTTTTCAATTAGGGGCGAGTTACCAAGTCTTTACATGCTGCCTCTGGTACTTGTTATAAACACAAATTGTTCATAAAACAAACTCAATTCCCTAATACTTATCACCCCGAGATATCAACTTTTATCAACAAAGAGAGTTCGTGTTTGCTTCCTGCTTCTTTTTTTCCAGCAAAATAACGATAAAACATAGAGAAATTTGGTGAATTACCAATGCAGGCGGCGGCGATCAAGGGAGAGGCATCGGCCCATACCGTTCCATCGCCAGAAGGGATCGAGCCAAGCGGTCGCCCGCTGTTATCGTTAGCGCTTCTGTCTCCTTCGCCTCCCTCCATCGATTAAAAATTGAGTTTTTGGCCCAAAAATGGATCTTTTTAATTGAAGTTTCGATGGAAAATTCTGCTGTTGTTTTGATTGGAGGCAGACGAGGGTTTATGAGTTTGTGTGTTTACGCTCACGCGCGGAGGAGACTTAGATACTCGACACCAGGGCTTTTGGCACGCGCGACGCACGTGCAGCGATGTATTTTGAAAAGCAAATATTCAAATAGCCTAATTTTAAATAAATAAATAATTCAGCAGATTTTTATTTATTTTTGCTTGAAAGCTTCTATTTTTTATAGTAGCTGGATACACCGGGTATTAGTATAGGTACCGACATCTTCTTTTAAAAACGAAAATAAAAAAGACATCCCTATAACAACAAAAAGGTATTTATACGAGCTTTCATGACAGCTCATATATTTTTTACTTATTTTTATCTTCTCAAGTTAGTACAAAAACATCCATTTTCATCCATGTGTGTTTAGGCTTATTCTCAGCATCGTTGTTTCATTAAGTATAATGTTATCGGATTATTTTGTGCATTTATTAATACTTTAATCATTTAACCTGAGTAAAGCTTAATGCAAATCTACATTGTTGATAATCTAAGAACACTAAAATTATAAAGCAGAACAATCCAAAGGCATATCTTTGAGTATTAATGAAAGGCGTTGTCGATTTGTCGCTAATTTTTAAAATCTCATTATTCAAAGGGCCACATCATGAACAAGACCAATCTTATAAGTTCACAACTTTAGATTGAACCTAATGTAATTGCACATGCTCATTCGGTCGTATCCATCACCATGGCTTAACTTCTTTGTATGTGTCTATGCGTCGCACCTATGCTACATTGTTGATTCTTGAACCATTTTCTAAGGTTTTTGCCCCGATCAATCATCTTCAATTCGATGCCATGGAGAATACGCGTCTTTATTAAGGCAAGGATGTCTACTAATGAAGTCAAAAATGCCTTTAGTCGATCTAATATTTGTTTTTCTAAGTAACCGAAAAATCGGCTCACTCAAAATGTCTAAATATGAGTATATACATCAGAAAACTTCATAATTTTTTTCTGCCGCATGCTGATTTAACCGTTAGAACTTACAATCCTGACAATATCTATTATTTAACGTCGGTAAAAGATACCTGCCAAGCCTTAATCATTATCATCTCTCTCTCTTACTAAATCCTCGAGGATAATCTTACATATTCTCCACAAATAAATACACGTTTTATCGAATTTTTTCATAAATCCATTTGACTTGCACTATAGAAAACATAATTTTGTGCATCAAGCACAATGCTTTTGTTTCTTTTATACAATTTTGTGTTTGGTACTTTAAACGGACCCGATGCATGCGCGACACATGGGATGAAGACCGACCCAAATAATTTCTTGTAAATCGAAAAAATAAATAGAAAAGCAATATACGTTCGTTTTATCAAAGAGAATTTAGTATCGCTTTTTACCAAAAGAGAATTCGGTGCTTAATATCAATTCCGCCTCAAAATCGATACCCACTTAATGTATAAAAGAGAAATAGATACTCTTTAACTGATAATGAAACAGGAGGCAATATTAATTCCGTTGTGAAAATAAAATCCTTAGTTTGGTAATAAATGGTGCATTTTTTAAAATAGCAAAATTGAATAATAAAGGTAAACAACCTTTCAATTTAGCAAGCCATATCGACCCCTAAAAAACAAATAATAAAAAATAACAGGTATAGCAATCCACAACCCCTAGCCACCCCACTTAAGAGCAAAAACTTTAAGAGAAAAAACTGAAAAATCGATATGTTACACATGCAGACCGAATTTTTCAAAATCAAACCTAACTTTGATAATAATATTATGTGGATAAATAAAGAAATATGTTTCCAAAGCTTACAACCTATCCGAGTCAAATTTAATAATTGCTTGCGGAGACCGAATAATCCAAAAATTATTCATGGGATTATTTTAATACTTTATTGATATATGGATAAATATCTTCTCCAAGCTATACTGCAGTGTATTAAATCCAACTGGTTCAAATAAAATATAAATTCTTGAAAATTTTTTTGCGCTGGCCCGTAAGAATCTACGCACACAACACACAGACCACACACAAGCACACAACACTCTTCCCAACAGAAAAAATGTCTATACCAACTGAGTTATTGCTCATTTTAAAGTAGTGTTTGTATCCCTTTTGAGTGAATATTCTGTAAATTTGGTACTTTTGTTAACTGTGTCTTTATCGTTTACGGTGCAAACTTCAATAGGGCAAATCATGCCTTCAAATTGATGGCTTGTTTTTTGTTTAAGACCGAAAATGTAAAACGAGAAAAATCTCCAATCATCATATTTTCAAATTTTAAAACTCCCCCCCTTGCACCCCACCCCCACCCCCACCCCCACCCCCCCCAAAAGAAGAAGAAAAATAAATTTAAAAAATCCAATTTCTCAGCATCATCATTTTTTTTGAAAATCCTAATTTTTGCCACCCTTCTCTCTCTCTCTCTCTCTCTCTCTCTCTCATATTGTTTAAAAGATCGGTGGCTTAATGCCTTGCTTTTTTCACCAAAAAGAAAGTTATATATAAATATTAATTTTTCATGTGCATCGGATATGTAAGAAACTAGTATGAGGATTCAGGGACTGCAGGAGTGAGGCCCCTTGTAGCCAACTAGTATATATAAGATATACCTTATAGCGAGCTAGTAAATACAAGATACACCTACATGATTTTGTTATCTAATGCTTGTCATAATCATGCTTGAGTGAGCCTCTATGGTACACCAATTTGTACTAATTGATGAAATTCATTATTTGAAGCTAATCATCATATCTTATTTAATTTTATATCTTCCCTTACATTTTGTCATCTCCGAACACATACATAAAATACCTGGTACAACGTTTTTATCATAAGTCATAACCTCAAATCATCTATATAAAAGAAACCTTGCTTTTTTCATGGAATGAGATTTTCCACAAACCAAATTATTCATCCATCCAATGCATGCATCAATAATCAAGCCTAACGTTTAGCGTCCTCAACCAAATCGAATGCATCACCATCCGGATCACATGGAACCTTTTCGAGGGCCGATGCAGCACGAAATGTCTCTGAGCCTGCACCACCCTATTCCGCAACCCGAGATACCGCAACCTGATCCACAGACACACTCACAGAAAACTTTTCCCAGTCCAATACATCACTATACGGAAGCTGGTACCCTACAGATATAATGACAGGCACGCATTCCGTGAAAATGGCTTCGACAATCTGAGGGCTGGCGACCTCGTACCTGCTGGGGCACAGACAGAACTTCGACTTCTTCATGAGGTCGGAGTAGCTGGCCGTTTTCAGGAGGTATTCGTAGACTACGACTTGGGAGTCCTTTTGTTTCCATATTCGGAGGAGGATTCCCGGATTTAGCCGTGGGGACCGCAGGTGAAGAAGGTAAGGATCGGACGGGCGGCAGGAGGGGGGGAGGGGTTGACAGGGACGAAGAGATGGCCGTCGGGGAGGTGGACTTCCGGGAGGGTGACGTCTTTGGTGAGGTTGAAGCCTTCGGAGGTGTTGGCGTTGCAGATTACTCGGATCGAGTTGTTGTAGAGGTATGGATTGCCTTTGGAAATAAATGGCGCCTGAAAAATAATATAATTGGCATGTACCAAGTTAGTCCAAACCTGCATATGAAGCTTAATTATCATGTTATTATAAAGTGTATTATTTTCTTAGATATATGTACTAATAGAACTTATATTCCGCATTGTGGATTGAAGGCCAATAATTTTTCTCTGTGGCATTTTTTGCACACTTCATCTTTAAAATACACATCGAGTACAATTTGAATCCGGATGTCTTTGAGATCGACCATCTTAAAGTCGTTGGCGATGCACAAAAACTTCAACCTTGTGAGGGTTGATGTATAAATTTTGGAAACATGACATGAGATGGTATCAGAAACATCCAAGCGATATTATATCGGTCGTGCATATAAAAACATTTTCAAAATGAAGTAACAGTCCAAAAGTTCATGATCCGGACATGGAAAATAAGGTCGCTTAATCTGCGGGCAAGCAATAGTGAAGTAGGCGATATTTCCTCAACCCTCATCTCAAATCAGAAGTTAGGTTCTTTCCTGATAAAAAATACCTTCACAAATCCATGACCAGAAAAGCATCCTGATAGGGATGTAAATGGTTACGGATAGTCTGATCTACTCTATATCTGATTTTTATCAAGGATAGCAATTTTCAGTTCCTCTATATGTATGTATTCATATCCAACTTTTACTGAACATATTTAAATCTGCCTACGACGATCGGATACGGATATGGTAACACCTATATCCTATCCATATCCGATCCGT
Organism: Agapanthus africanus; assembly: GCA_030015575.1. Taxonomy (NCBI): domain Eukaryota; kingdom Viridiplantae; phylum Streptophyta; class Magnoliopsida; order Asparagales; family Amaryllidaceae; genus Agapanthus; species Agapanthus africanus. The sequence goes on from CM057345.1 coordinate 562,039,343, forward strand.
TTACGTCCCTCCCTGATTCCTGACAAAATTTTCTAAACTTTTATTGAAAAGACTCTTTGCCAACAGGTTTTAGAGAATTCCTCACAGGCTTCCACGAGGAACAACTATGCCAAAATTCATGATCCCAGAGTTGGAACAAATAATGCCTAAAATGTATTATAAATTGAAGGGCAAAAAGCAAGGAAATAATCACCCAATCATGGCAAGATACCATGAAGTGATCAGCACCAAAACTCCTGTTCCAATACTTGTACCTCCCTGCAACAAAACTAATGTAATCTCCAACCAACCTCTTCATCGGGCCATGGTAGTCATTCATCTTCTGCTCGTAGAAATATTTCAACATATTGGCCACACTAAAGGGGAGGAAGAAGGCGCGGGCCTCGCCAGGATGGCCGGCCCGGAACGGGTTGCGGGCGGCCTCCATCTCGTCGATGAAGTGTCCCTCGATCGAGTAGATGTCGGCGCTGGACTCACAGTGGAATAAGGGGAGCTCTCCTTCCTTGTATGTCCATATTTTGAACGTTCTCTCCATCTCTGTGTAGCTCCTGAATATATTGTGTTTCGATGGAAAAATTTATCATTTTTCAATAATTTAAAGTTAAGGTTAAATTACACTTAAATACCCTTAACTATCATTGTTTTTTTGTACTAAACTGCCTTCAAACTTGGTTTAAGGGATTTTCTTCTTCTTCTTTTTACTCTTATAAGTAGCACTTTACGGGAGCTTACTGAGTAAGGAAAATTTAAGGTAGTTAAGCGAATATTTGTGATAGTTAAAGGTATTTTAGCATAAATAAGCCTGAGGATTTTTCGAAGTGTTATTTTTGTTTGATTTAATAAATTGTCCTTAAAGTTTCAGGCCTTCTGACCAAACTACCCGTGACCTTTCCAGCTATCTTAAATTAACTAGATAAAAAAAATTAGTTTCGTTAAGGTGGTTTTTGGGCACAAGACCAATTCAAACTTTGGCTAAGAAGTAAGCTTATATAACAATTAAAAAAATTACTCAACTGATAAAATGCCTTTGCATTTCGATAAATATCGCCGCTAGGAACAAAACCATCTTCATCGCGTTTGGTCAGAATATCCGACGAGTTAGCTGCCCGTCAAATCGAAGCTCGAACTCTCGCAAGACCATCTTCAATGGCCCCAAACCTCACCTGCCTTAATCACAAATATCACTAACAAAATAAAATCCATGATCATTAAAACACAATTAAACACTAATTATACTTACTGGTTTCCTTGAAAGAGCTTGATTTTTCTGGTATCGATCCAAAAGTGACATTGAAAGCAAAAAATCAATTAGAAGAACAATCAAAGGGATAAATGAAGAACCCCAGCTCATGTTATTAGCCATTTTTAAAGAAACCGAGCTTGACTGTGAAGCGAAACAAATTCTTAGTTGTGTAGGTAGTTATTTATAGAGATTTGGGTAGTTTAGATATGATGTGTGAGAGAAATAGAGCACAAGTTTCATTTAAGTGAGAATTATTGCATGTATGACTTTAAGCAAAAGGGTGCATGTGATGCAATTTCTATATTGTTGCAAAAAATCAGTAAATGTTGATGGAGAATATTGCAGATAAGATTGTGCAACAGAACGTGGAGGTGTTGAATCTTGGGCTTCATTGCATCATATCAAGGGAAAGTTATATGGCAGTCACAGGACAGCTAAATCTAGCATATCATGACTAACATTCAGTTTCAAAATTTGTTGCATGGTATTTCTTAAATTTTCTTATTTTTTGGTATGGATACAAATTATGATTGAAATGAAAGAAATTCTGAATCAGCTTTGTCTACAAGTTCAATCCTGGTTCAGGATAAACGCTAGTGGCATACAACTACTTACACATGCAAGTCAGACGGGAGCCCCTTTTGGAAATCGAACCAGCGTTCTCTCAATTCGGAGAGGAAAGTTATATCACAAGAATTGTTATGTTTGGTAGTCTTGCTAACTGAACATCTTACTTTGTAATTCTGGATGGATAACTAAACATAAAAATAATATAATAAATATATGCATCTCTTAGTAGCAGAACATTCCCATCTACATATTAGCAAATAGGAAAAGTGTTCCCGATTCGCTTTTATAACTTACTAAATATGAATATATCATATTCCGAAAGTCGTTCATATCATACCAAACACAATAATGCAAGGTTAGTAGAAGTTTAGCGTTCGCATACCAAAGGAGTGCTGATAGAAATACAAACACAAACACGGCTTATGACATTATAGTTAGTATTCCCTGAACAGGCACAGGCATCTCTTTTCAGCTAAGAATCAAGCCATGAAATCTCAAGACATATTTCTTCTTTCCAACATTGAGTTAAAAATTCTACACTGGCTACTTTATTGGTAAATATAAATTCAAAATACTTTACACACATCTCTGAACTAAATGATTTTTCCACTTTGCTTCCTTCAGCTTCCAGGATTTAAATCATAGAGAACAAATAAGATTGTTTTTCTACCAAAAGCCTTTGCTATAATAGATGCATTGATTTAAAAAAAATCTATTTGGACCTTCATATCATTTCAAAATGGTCCAACTCTCCTGTTCACTATGATATACCTCTCTAACAGAGGCAGCTAAAAAGTTTAATAAACGTCGACTTCCCAAATCTCAATCTCTTCCATCTGCTTTTCCTCAGTATCGGATGCAATCCAAGTATATGCTCTGGCATAAAATCATGGCGTGTCAATATACCAACCACAGGCGCTCTCTGCAATATATAAAAAATATAGAGCATTTCCCTTACTTTTGTTAGTATAAGCACGAAACCATCTTAACTATTTAAAAACGCACTTTACTCTTAATTTTAATAGGAGTTTAGGAATTATTTTATCCCCCACTTTAATCTTTCCAAAATAACCCTACCTATTGATGAAATTATTAGGCTAAAAATTCACTAAATTACCCTTAACAATGAGCGTTTTTACTCAACCATCATAAGTGCTTTAACTATAGTCAACTTCCTTAAACTTTGTTTTAAGGGAGTTGTTATTCAAAAAAGGGAAAAAGAAAAAACAGCCTTTAATGTAGCACCAAAAACCTATTTTAATTCAAAAAAAAACGTGTAGTTAACTAAGTAAACGCTCATAGTAAAGGGCAGTTTACTGAAATTTAATCAACTTGTCGAATACATGATGTCAGCAAATGATATTGGTAGAGAAAGTGGAGGGGAAAAGGCGACACAGAAATTTTCTATAAGGGTAAATTTTATAAAGCATCATTGAACTTCCAATGTTTTTTATATAGCACCATTTTGAACTTTAAAAAGGCCGTAAGCCTCCATCGAGTTAGCAATGTTGTCTGAAAATGTTAGTTCGGTTAACTCGTTTAAAACATTAGTGGATTGAATACCCCAAAATGACCTTTGACATGGGCCGAATAGCCTCGAAATGCAGCGAATTTGACATATTTTGATGAAAATACCTGAAGAATGTACCCCTTCAATTGGGGTCTATGGCATTTTTTTAATTTCAATGGTGCTCTTTAAAAAATCCTAAAAGTTCGATGGTGCTTTATAAAATTTACCCTTTCTATGATGCAAGCTTATAAAAGTTAGGGTAATTTCTGCTACACAGGTAAAATAAGAGGCTTTACGCAATTTAGCCAAGAGTGTAAAAAAATTACTTACAGAAGAGCATTTTGGAATGATCAAAAGATGCCTTAATCCAACTTCTCGAAAAAGTAACAACGCTTTCGCCAATGACATATTCTCAACCACAGTATAAGGCGAGGTATTCGAAAAAGGATGCAGATCAACAAACATCTCCATTTCTTCAGCACTCAACTCAATATCTTCAATTCTATCCTCTTTACCTGATCCCCTCTTCAAAAAATCGTCCGATGAGAACTTTTTGAACAAATCCGAACCAACGAGAGAGCAAGAATGCAAAAACTCCCTCTTCTTTAACAGAACAAGAAGATGAGATCTCAGAATAAGGCCAAAAAGCTCGGGCAAGCTAGAAAATGGAGGCTCATCAACCACTGGAAACCCATTATGGCCAGTTGTTCTCAAAACATGCACAATATTTCCGACCTTTTCAACTCCGTTAAACATTTGCAAAGGGCCGGTGACTACATCACTAACCGTAAGCTGCCTCATGTAAGGCTCTGCATGGGATTCTAAATACGGCAGCCCCTTAATTTTCACGATTAAATCATAAATATTCGAATTCATGGCATCGGCTACAAGTTTCGAAATGAGCAGCACCAGCATCACAAGAGGAAGCAGCAGGAGATTGTTAGTTAGTTCTAGTAAAATGACGCACATTGAAACAGTCATTCTCATTGATCCACCAAGAAATGAAGCGGAGCCAAGAACTGCAAGAAGCCCGTGATCTAAAGTGGAGTGAGGGCTCATTAGCATCGCAACGAGACGACCGTAAGTTGCGCCAGTTAGAATAACCGGCACGAAGAGCCCCGAAGGGACCACAAGCCCATAGCTAAATATTCCAAGAAAATAAGAAGTGACAAAAAAAAGAAGGACCGAGTATTTATTGAATACATTGTCTGTACCGGCGCTATACAAGTTTCTGATAGTGTCATCATTAGTGTTGAAGAATAAGCTGGCGAGGTCGTTGTAGTGATTAGGAGGGCATTGAAATTTCTTGAAGTTTCCGGATCTGCCTATTGAAGGGCAGGCTTCGGATATACCGGTAGGGCAAGGTCTACATGAGGCAAGCCATGGCAGGCCGAATAAGCAACAAGATGTGGTTATGGAGACAAACGCGGCAAGTAGTAGTTTATATGCACGATCCTTTCTGAAAAAAACAGTATAGAGGAGTTAGCAGATAAAAATTTGTTTTTTCCAACCAGTCTATGGGTTTTTCTTATATTGCATCCTAAATTCTTCCTAGTTTTCGAAATACACCTTATATTCTTATTTTTTTTAATATATACGACCATTATTCAAGAATACCCCCCTCCCCCCTCCCCCCCCCCAAAAAAAAAGAACTTTAAAAATGTTCGGATACACCCCAATCTCGTTAAGTTGTTGTTAACTATGATAGAATTAACTGAAAAGATGTTATTGCCCCTATATACACCTTCCTCCTCACACCCAATCTAATTCTGGGAAAATGAACGCCACAAGATTTTGCATGCTGATCCTTGAAGAATACAAGTAGACTGTAGACCATCAAGTTATGAACCTTCAACAAATGTTTGTTTTCGGTTTCCCTTTTTTTAATGAATTTGTTCTTCATTTTGGGGTTTTTTTCATTAGGTTTGGTTGATTTAGGGTTTTTTGGGCTAGGGTTTGACCGATTTACGTTTTTGTTGTTAGGATTTGGTTGATTTGGGATAAGCTAGAAGAGGAGACAAGAGAACAAGATGGCAGGAAGGGAGAACAAGAGGAGAGAAGAAAAAGAGCATAGGTAGAAGACAACGGAACAAGAGAAGCTAGGGTTTTGATTTGGAGGTTGATGAAGAAGAAGATTACAAGGATAAGATTGGCCTTTGACTCTTTACTAAGTAAAATACATTTAAGAATTTAAAATCCCTAACTTAACTGCAGTTTAACGGGTTAGGAGGAATTTGAAAATTTTTGAAGAATTTTGGGGTTTGTGGAGATTTCCATAGAAAATGGAGGGTAAATCAAAATAAGGAAGAATATAGTGTGCGCGCGCACGCTTTTTTCACGTTTTATACTTAAATTTCAAAATAATTCCAAATTTTAATTTTAGTTAATTTGAAAATGAGATTTCAGCATATTCTTTTAGAACCGTTTAACAGTATACACTGGAAGATCTCTAAGCTTGTTAATACTAACATGGTTTGACCTCATATCCTCATATCAAATTAACAGTCATTGAAAATTGAGAGAGGTTTAGAATTAGCATACTCATTGATAAGGCTATAAACTCGAAGAAGCTTTTCTAATAGATAGTTGTAGAGACTTCCCAATATCCCACCTATAACTCCCAAAACAATCACCAGAGGTAGATCCGCAAGGTGATATACAAAGCCTTCAGAGGTGACATCGAACATTATAAGCCCTCCCTTTCCAAACAACCCACATTTTCCACTGTTGCACACATCAATAAGTGCTCTAAGAACTACAACCACCATAGCTGTTGTAAAGAATGCTCTCCACAATAGAGCACTTCGCCACCTACAATCGAACTTGCCAATTATAGCATATCATGGTCATAAGCAAGAAAAATGATGATCAAGAATTTAACTTGCAAAGTTATTACGACAAAAGCATTCTGATGGCAATCAGGAGGGAGGTAGTAATTCCAGTATAAGAAAGATCGTTTTGCAGATATAGAGCAAGAGGAGAATCGTGCACATAACAAATTTATCAAGGTTGCTAAATAATGGTTGACACTATATGACACCGAGATCAGATTTAAACATTCACTGGTGCATATCTGCAGGACTTCAAGTTCTTATATTCACTGATGGCGTAAATATAACATTGTGATAAAGATCCAATTATTGATTAAGTGAAGGAATTAAAAACATCATCTTAGATGGAAAAAAATGCAAAATCTAACTGAAAATACTAACAAGCTCATCAAAATGACTCGAAAGATTTAATAACAATGCAAAGTGATATGAGGAAAGAAAAGATAAGATACCATGATGATACTGTTTCAAGAGCAAACAGAACCCCACCAACAGGGGCTCGGAAAGCAGCAGCAATCCCAGCACCAGCTCCGCAAGTTATTAAATCACGTCTATCTCTATCATTCTTGAAAAATCTCAACCATTTACATGTCAATTTGTATTTTTGTGACCCACCCTGTCCCAGTATTGAGGCGATGCAAGCAGCAGTATGAACCATCGGCCCTGCCTTGCCTATATGAAGGGAAGAGGATACAGCAGCAATGCAACCAACAATCTGTAGCATAGATAATATGATGATTATAATTTCAGTTTAGCTTTCTACTATCATAGCATTAAACATGCAGTCGAAATCCTCGTTACCAATCTTCTTATTTGGTCATACTTCATAAAATTAATATTTTACTGGTTTTTTTGGGTAAGTAGGCTGAAGAGGGAAAGGAGAAATATGATAGATTTATATAGGCAAAATTATGTTCAAGGGCAAAATAGAAGGAGATATGAAGAAAAGAACATAACGGCAAATCACATTTTGACATTTTCAAAAAGGATAATACTAAGTTAATCTTTCGGCTCTCCTTATATTTCCCTCCTATTCTTCACTTTGATCGGCAACCAAACTATCAAAAGCAAATTCTTGCCTCGTTTGCCATTTATTATTCTCATCACTTTCTTTCGAAACCAACACAAGATTAAGTCATAGTAATTAAATGTGTATATGTTTACCCCAAAAGCATTTTTACATACAGCGAATATATAGTCATAGTGAATGTATAGAGTTCTTACAAGGTAATCTACAACTCAATGATCCTAGTGATTGCGGGAATTTGAATCAAAGCAACTGAATTTCACAGAAAACAACCAAATTGATGAACTCAACAAAAAAAACACATTTTTATCCTCCTAAAATCACCAAATGCATCAAAGTTCAATACCTTAACAACCAAAGTCCTCAAGGAGAAAATATCCGCCGCGTCAACCCCATTCAAATACGCCATCACCTCCGGAATCCCCGACCCCGCCGCCGCCGGCGCGAAGAACGCCGTGATCGCCGCCGCAAACATCGTCAGCACAAAATTCGACACCGCGAAGACCGCAAACGCCAGCCCGAATCTCCCCGCAAGCATCATATTTGACGTCACCACGAACTTCACTCCCGCAATGTTCTCCACGGCGAGGTTGTTGAAGAACCCAACGCCGCCGGCGACGCCGCCGATGAGGAAGCAGAGGGTCCACTTGAGGATCCAGTACTGGACCTTCTGGACGTCGTCGCGGCTCCGCCAATCTTGCTTGATCATCTCGTTCTCGATGATCCTGTAATGAGATTGAGCACAAAGTTGCAATCTTTAGCTATAAAGTTTCGATGTTTGAGATTGAAATTGGAAAAAAAAAATCTGGGTTTTAGGTTACTCGTAGTCGAGGGATTCGATGGGGGAGAGGTTGGCGCCGACGATGGCGTGCTGAGACGTGAAGTTGGGGGCGGCGCGGCGTAGGCCGATCACGTGACTGTGGGGATCGAGGAGCGGCTCCGCTGCTTCGCCATTGGAGCCCATGAGATTTTTCCTCCCTTTTTTTGGATTTTATTTTTTGGTTTATTGAGAGAGATGAATTTAGAATTGGACTCTTTTTAGGGCCGTTTGGCAAATAGAAAATGTTTAGAAACTAAGAAAGCAGGGAAGGGCGCAGAAACTGAAAGCATAGAGAAGGAGCGAAATTTGTATTTTCCCTATCAAAGAAAGTGAGAAAGATGTTGATTTGAAGCCTAGTTGGCAAAATATTAAAGATATATAAAAAATATTATTTTATTAATTTATTTAACAAAAAGCTTAAAACAAATAGTTAATGCTTTAATAAAATAATATAAATTTTACTGTTATAAAGAGAAGGCATGCCAAAAATATATCATTTTTTTTATTTAAAAAATGCAAAAAAATGAGAAAAATCCATTTGAAAGTTCTGGAGTAAGAACTTGCCATGTCATTCTCTCATATGCATGTAATTATTTTCATACTCTTCAACAATTTTCAATACAAAATATGTTTTCTTTGGAAAATGAAAAAATTTGGTCAAAAAGTTCTTGAACCTATGACCATCAAGGAGAACACAAAAAATCATGACATGCCATGAAATTTTCCGCACGGCACACGTAAATAGCACGTGCATGTTGCGGTAATACTTAATTCTTGATTTCTCTCCGTTTTCTAGCTTAAAAGCTAGAAAGTGAAATGGAGAAAAAATCCTATATGATATGGAAAGTAGCCATCCGCTTTCTACTTGCTTTTTTTTAATCTAAATAAAAAAGCCAAACATTTTCCCTGTTTTCCTACTTGCCTCACTCTTTTTCCATTTACCAAACATGCAGAGAGAGAGAGAGAGAGTCCCAGGGGCTCTGGAGTTTTTGGGAGCGGTTTCGGTAAGGGCCTGTTTGGTTGCAGGATTATGGGTTTGGATTTAGATTTTGGATTGTGGAATCCTAGGATTCCACAATTTTGTGTTTGGTTGCAAGATTAGGATTTCTAGGATTCCTTTGTTTTGTATGGGGGTCCACCACAAAAGAAGGATTCATGAATCCTAAAAATTTTCAAGGATTCTCAAGGATTTGGTACTATTCATTGTACTTTTAGATGGGGCCCATGCACTTTATTTATTTAACAATCCTCTCTCTCCCTATCTCTCTCTAAAATCCTCAAATCCAAATCCCATTTTTTTCCAGCAACCAAACAAAGATTACAAGGATCTACAAATCCAATACTAAAAATCCAAAACCAACCAAACAACAAATTATCAAATCCAGAAATTTCACCCGTACTATTTTTGGAATCCAAATTCCATAATCCTGCAACCAAACAGCACCTAACGAAAAGGAAATTAGAGGGTGACGTGGCGGAATCTGATTGGATGAGGAGATGGCTGTTGCTGAGATCAGCTTGTGGGGCTCACCTAGGTACACCTTGCTAGATTCTGATCATGTTTTGGGTATTTTTTTTATTTTGATCACCAACTACTTTTATATTTTCAAAATACCCACCAACTACATTTTAATCTCAAAAATCAAAATCAAATACTTCAAACTTATTTAAAAAGAATATCATATTTAAGTTCCATCAGCTTTACATCCATCCAGTGTTAACTTGGAGCTAAATATGAAAGTAAGTCCTAGTATCTCTACTAAAGTTTTAAGAAGAGCAAGTCTGTAATTTTAAAAATCCCATAGGGCTAAGTATACAAATTAGAATCAAACTAAATGTTTAGGGTTTAAAAGAAAACAAACAAGAGCTTAACTAAGTGAGAATGAGCTACAACCTTTACAGCGTGTTCCCGCCAAATTTTTTTGCCCAAACCTTGCTATTCCTTTTATAAAAATAGAGAGCAACCTCTACGTGTTAAATACGTGATCACTCACATGTAAAGCATGCGAGTAGCGGCTTCAGATAAATTTAAATTTTATGACAGCCCTTGAGCACTGCGTGCAAAGCACGCGAGTACCTGCTGCAGTTAGGATTAAATCTTATAGCAGCACTCACGTGTTAAATACGTGAGCACTCACATGCAAAACATGTGAGTACCAGATTTAGATAGGGTTAAACACGTGAGCACCCACGTGTTAAACACGTGAGTTACCTTACTGCATTCTTTTGGCAGCGCTCACTTGTAAAGCACGTAAGCGCCGATGCCATATATGTGTTGAGGTCAAAATTTGCCCCCCAGTTGACCGGGTCAAAGTCAAGGTCAACCCCAAGTAAGCGGGTCCAAGCCCAAGCAAGTGGGCCCATGCCCAAGTCGAGCCCCACGGCCGACCCCGCCTCATTCCAAAATAAAATCATGTAATAAATAATTTCGATGTAATTTTTTTATGCATGAATGTAACAAAATGGGCATAAAACCAAATTTTTGTAAAGCCCATGGCTTATGTGCAAAAGAAATAACACATGAGGCATGAGATGGGCAAAATGCCATTTTGTAAATCCCAATGGGCTATATATAAAATTTGTAGCCTATAAAGGCAAACATGATGAAAATATCTTGAAAAACTTTTTTCATTTCTTTAAAAACTCTAGGGTTCCGTGCCTCCTTCTCCTTCCTCAAGATTCTGAACCTTCTTCTTTTTTTTTGAATTAAATCAAGAGTTTTACTCTTCCTTTTCCAAAACTAAATAGTTTTTCACCACAAAGGGGAGCTCAGATCTTCCATTAGATCTCAAAGGGGAAGATTTTTAAAATCTCACCCCTCTTGTTCTCCAAGATCCGGTCAACAAAGAGGAGGAAGAAGGAGATTCATCTCCGAAAATCCCGCTTTGGAAAAGATCTAAGACTCAAGAGAAGATCCCAGGTTTAAAAGAGAAGAACCTCTGAAGATTTTAAGGGAGTTCAACTCCAAGACCCAAATCCTCAAAAGAGTTTAACTTCTAATCCAGATCTTTTGGAGTTTAACTCCACTGAAAATTCTCTTTTGGGAGTTTAACTCCTATTTCTGTGGGTAAAACCCCCTTCCTTTCTGTAACACCCGAGTTCATTTATACGAATTCCAGTTCTTGTATTTCTCATTTCGTGATACTCTTGCTTTGACATATTATGGGTGCGAATGGTATTTTACACTTTACACTGCATTCGACCCGACCCGCTTATTTGAACCTGTTTGATTCTTATTTATAAATTACAGTGACTTGTTGCATGAGCACGTGCATCTCATGATTAGTACATACTAGTATTTTATCTAGTATTGCATCTTTTATCATATAATATTTTAGATCACAGAAAATAATTTAAAATTACATTTCATAACCTGCATGATACCCCTAACCCCGTGGTAGCGTCCGCGTATCTTGTTCTCGTCCCGTTCAGTGAAACAGACGTGTTGGGATGGCTACGCGCACGTACGTGCATCCGTTCTTGGGGGTATGCATTTTCTTTAACTGGGCATTCATCTTGAAATTTGGAAGTCGCTTATATTTTTAATATTTTAAATCTAAATTTTTAGATCCGACCCGGACGTGTTTTGGAGTAAATTTGTATTTGCCAAAATCTCAAACGGACTAATATTATAATATTATATTCCTTATTTCATTCGAAATTTCTTTAACTAATTAAATATTTTCATAACTAAAATTATGAACAGCGCAATTCTCTCTGTTTCTCTCTCTGTAAATATATTATTAAATTAAAATCTTAACTCTTTTTTAACAAATTAAAATATTTCCCTAACCAATCAGCATCTCTCTTTCTTCTCTCTTTCTTCCCTCTTTCTTTCTCGCCTTCTCTCTCTCCCCCGCTACACTCCAATTTTCTATCTCCTCACTCTCTCTCTCTCATCTCGATCTCATTCTCTCTCTTCTCTCTTCTCAAATCTCTCTCTCTCCCAATTTCTCCCGCGCTTTTCTCGCATCTAACCCTAGACCTCGCTTTTTCTCAATTTTCCCCTTGTCCTAACGAAGATCGTCGAAGATCTGATCCAAAGGCCACGACTTTATCTTTCATTCACCTTGGAAATGATAGATCTGTCAGCGGCGACGCGATTCAGAGACATGGTGGTCAATGGCCGGCCTTGAAGCGAGCGAAGAGGCGAGCGACTGCAGATCTGAACGATTTTCACGCGTTCCATTCATCGTCGATGGGTGGTGACGAGCTCTCGAAGGGACTGTTCAGATCAAACATTAGATCCTTCCTTTCGAAGCACGCGAGGCTGCCTCTGCCGGCGGCGGCGCTGATATTCTCGCCGTCGGCGATGACAACGTGGTGTGTGCGTTTCGGATCGGTGAACAGGTGGCGGAGGAGCTGGTGATGGAGGGGATCGTCGAAATGGACCTCGTTGAGGAGGAGGTGATGAGATCGATGCCGGTGTATTGCGTTCAGTGCCGAGTCGTAGGTTGGAGCGGGACATCCTATTTGCAGAAAGCGATATCACTTTATTATTAGGAACAACAGCGACCCCTTTTTCTGGATATCATCACATGTGTACATGCTGTGGATCCGTGTTGCATATGTTGGATTCACGATAATTCTAGTTTCTGGATTGATTTCAAGAAAAATAAAATAAAATGGCAGAACAAAGATCAAATACCCCATTAACAACCTCCACAAACAAACTCCCTGATTACAAATTTTGTCAAGCTCAAATATGTGAAGCTTGGGTACCACTATGTCATCATTCATGCAATGTACCTCTTCCTTTTCCCTTCTCCTCTCCTTCCCCGACCAGCCCTCGAACAACCCAAGATCCCTGTTCATACCATAATATTGCATTATTATATTCCCCATTCTTATTCGTTTTATAAATAAACAGGTGCTTTTGACGCATGTCTGCTACATATTACAGGATACAGGTTCTTGGAGCGAAAACAGTGAAAAAGACAAAAGTTGATACAAAAGAGAGACTTTTGACCAACAAGTAGAAAGATCCTAGTCAAGCCTAGACTAATAACAGTTCACAGAGGTACAAGGCAACGCAAGGTCCAAAAATGTCAAAGTGAAACGGTTAAAAGACCAATACAAGTTTTCACTGAAGATCTGGAGAAGACTCAGAAGTCAAATGGATAAAAGAACCAAAGAATAAGAGTCCCAAAGAGACCCTGAAGATTACCACAAATTTTGAGCAGATGAACTCACCAAAGGGCCGCGGAACCGCGGCCCTAACCCCACTTATGCCGCGGTTCCGCGGCCATTTAATGCACGTGTCGGTGCAGATTTTGGGTGGCGGTGCGTCGGTGACTTTGTTGGGATTTTTCTGGGGTATTTTTGTAATCGCACATGTGCGAATCCCGTAACCCTAAATTTCCCTGTTTTCCTATAAAATTGTAATCAAAATATTGTAATGGGGATGCTTCTTTTCAATAAAGAAAATTCAGATTCTTTGGAAGATTAAGAGCATCATTCTTGTAAGTTCCTTTTAATTTTCTGCCTTAGTTTAAAATTAATTTCTTACCCTAGCTTTCTAATTTAATTCTTGCCTTAGATAAATCCTTCCATTGCCCTAGTTTAATCTAGTGTAGTCTTTCTTAAACTGCAATAGGTAAGTTATTTTAAAATGTTATTTTTAAAAGATCCCCTAACGAGCGAGTAATTTCCTCGCTTGTTAAGGTTAGGAATAAGGAAGGGATTGAGAGATGAATATCTCTCATCTCTTTCAAGCCCATTAATTTGTAATAACTAGAACTTCATGCACGCATGCATGATCCGCTCCCTACGGCACCCTACCCACGAGGTAACGGTGAAACCGTAGTATAAAGGACCGGATATGCATGACTTCCATGAAGGTTAAAACAATTAGTAGGAAAGGACGGACAAGGATCTAGAGGAAGAAAACTTCGTTTCTTCCCAATCATCCTAATCCCCTTTACTAATAATTGTTATAATTTCTAAAAAGATTTAATTGAGGGTATTGAAAGAGGTGTTAATATTAATCCTATCAAACTCACCTTAGACCTAATCCTAGCAAGTCTCTTGATCATCGTACAACTTAGTTTTTTTATAGATTCAATCAAAAGACCAAACAACCATTGGAATCAGCTCGTAAGAACACTTAGGAAAATTACACATCCCTGTGGACCGACCCGTATTCACCGGCTAGCTGCAAAGCGACGCCGTTTCTGATTGCGGTAAAATATTTTTGATCGTTAAAATCTTACACAAATCAAATGGCGCCGTTGCCGGGGATGGCGTAAAATTTCCTTTTTGTAATTTCGGGTTGATATAAATTTTAAAAATCATAAAAATCTGGAAATATAAAAAGTACAAAAAGTTTTCAATTTTTGTTATTGTTTGAAGGGTTTATTGTTTGAAGTTTTGCAGGAACAGCGAAGAAACTCGGATCTGGAAATTTACAGAGGGCAAAACAGAAATTGGTACATCAGAACAGAGGAGGATTGGAACAAAGGAGCGGTAGAATGTTTCTTAGAAGACGATCCCGCTACCAGACCGCGATTCCGCGGCTTATCAGGGCCAGAAACCGCGGTTCCGCCGCACTTTTGCCACGTCAGATCCTCAAAATTTCTCGGTTTGTTTCTTTTTCTCCCCTCTGCCAACCTCCATATATCTTTTGTGAAAATTTTCTGCAGGATTTCTTTGCGCTAAAAATCTTCTTTCCCCTTCTAAATAACAGATTTTCTGCAGGTTTCTTTGCGCCGCGCTAAAAAAATTGATTGCAAGTGAATTTAATGTTTTGCATATATTAATTGGACTTTAAGGGGCTATTGGCCAAACTCAGATTGGGTGGGGATTTCATTACCCTTCCCAGGACCCCAGAAATCACTTTAAAGCATTTGCATTGACCACTCTTAAATTAAAAAAATATTAGACTCAGCCTTAAGGACGTCGCGCTCACTAGGACAGAGGACTAGTATAGGCATTAGCCGTTTATCCTAATCTGACTTTGCGGTGCCTAGGCAAGTGTGTCAAAGGCTAGTGGTTTTTAATTAGGCCCACTACTGTGGTTCCTTCCCACTTACCTGGCACTTACCTGGCCGCAATTGGCGGTGAAAAGACGGTTTGAGGTCCTATCTCTAGCCCTTTGGAACAGTTAGGAGCTGTCTAGCTGACCTAGGTGACCCTAGATCTAGGCCTGATTGTGCATGTGTGGTTGATCGCAATTGTGTCACAAGTCTCTTTTCAAAAATCTTTCTGCAAAAATCTCACATAAAAAAAAAAGAAAAAGAAAAAATCTTTTCAAAACTTGCAACTTGTCGCTAAAGAAATTTTGCAACTCACTTACACCACTTCTTTTCATTGACGTTATCTTACCTCCACATTCTGTCTTTCATTTTTTTTCCTGACTACACTACCCCTTTAGTGTATGTCATTATGGACTAGGAACCCTAGTGCCCCATTAGTCCGTGTTTCGTTGGTACCGACCGACGAACCCTTCGACACCGAAGTCGACATTCCGTCCACTTTCTTACCTCCACCTTCAAATTCTTCTTCTGAAGGCATGTCGGGATTCAACCCCAACAATACCTTACCGACGGAAATGATTCTACCTCCGTTAGGTGCGAATAACCCAAATCAACCGCCTGTTGAAGCGCCCGCACGAGTCACGCTCCAGGATCTCTTCTATCCTGTCCGCACTTCTTTACCTACCTGTCTTTCACCCCCACCGGCAAATGGGGACAATTTTGAAATAAAACCACATTTCATCAATATGTTGCCAAAATTTCACGGTTTGGAATCAGAAGATGCGTATATTTTTATCAATAAATTCCAAAATGTTTGCGCTATGATGAAAACGACCCAATTAAGTGATGACGTTATAAGGCTAAGGGTCATTCCTTTCACCTTATGTGACCTAGCCGAGAAGTGGCTATACAGCACCGCATCACATTCAATTAGAAATTGGGACGAGTTTGTGAAAGCTTTTCTTAAAAAGTTCTATCCTCACTACAAAACTGCTAGAATCCGTAATGAGATTATACAATTTTCACAGCTTCCTCACGAACCATTTTGGAAGTGTTTTGAGAGATTTAAAGACCTACTCGTTCAATGCCCTCATCATGGGATCGAAAGTTGGCAACTTTGCCAAACATTAAACGAGGGATTGAACTCGGCAACGAAGCAGTTGCTAGAAACCATCTGTCAAGGTCACTTTCTCTCCAAATCTAGTGAGGAAGCGTGGCAGTTTCTTGAGGATCTCAGTGAACAAACAATTCAGTGGGAGAGCACCAAGACCACATCATCTTCTTCTAGTGGTCAATCTAGGGCAAACATACATCAAGCAGAGATGTCAATTGCTATGAAGGCCGAGATGGCCGCTCTTACGAAAAAGCTAGGAGCGATTGAGACCAAAATCTCGTCGCCTTCTCCTGCCCCTGTTATGCCTCCACGAACTGTGTGTGCTTGTTGTTCGGCTCCATCACACTTAACCGAAGAGTGCCCTTACAATGCATCTACTAAAGGACATGATCAAGTCAATGCTGCTTTTCAGCAACGACAAAGAAACGATCCATACTATTCTACATATAATCCGGGTTGGAGGAGTCACCCAAATTTCGCTTGGAACCAAAATCAACAATTCCAAGGAAATAACAATTTTCAAGGGCCTCCACAACAACAACAACAAGCACCCCCACAAACTCAATTTCAACAGCAACCTTACCCTAATCAAGTGAACAATTTTGTGCCTAACAATTCTTACGCGCCAAACAATTTTGTTCAACCTAACAATGACAAGGTTAGCTCGCTCGAAAGAAGTCTAGATGCGTTCCTAAAGCAATCTACACAATCTACAGCAAGATTAGAGACTTCTATTCAATCTTTGGTGCAAAACAGTGCTTCACACGATCAAAGCATCAAATCTATTGAGGCACAAATTGCACAACTCAATGCAGTATTGAGCGAGCGAGAAAAAGGAAAGCTCCCATCTCAACCACTGCCTAATCCCGGTCACGCACATGCTGCATATCAACAGCAAACTCATAACGTAAACGCTGTGACCACGTTGAGATCGGGAAAAATGTTGCAAAACAATGTGGGTATTCACGATGACACCCCTGCCGGTGGCCCTTCTTCATCTTCTTCATCTTCTTCTTCTACTTCTTCTTCGTTAGAGCGTATTCTCCATCCTTCACACGGCTCTACTTCTTCTAGCTCAAACGAACCCGTTCCTCACAACACAAACACATCTACACGGGGTTCCGTTCTAACTCAACAATCTGATCCGCAAAAATTGGACTCAACAACCTTTCAAAATGTTCCTTTTCCAAATCGGTTGAGATCCAATAAACCAACTCCACAAATGGAGAAGATTGTTGAGCTGTTCAAACAGGTTAGCATAAATATCTCTCTTTTGGATGCAATCCAACAAGTTCCTTCATATGCGAAAATCTTAAAGGACTTATGCACCAAAAAGAGAAAGTCACAAGTACCAAAGAAAGTTTTTGTGGCTAGTGCTATTAGCGATGCTCTTGTCAATTCTTTACCCTAAAAGCAAAAGGATCCCGGTTGTCCTACCATTTCGATAACAATTGGGGACAAGAACATCAATAGAGCACTACTAGATCTTGGTGCTAGTGTCAATTTGCTACCTTATTCTGTGTACGAGCAATTAGGCATTGGAGAGCTTAAGCCCACTCACTGTACTCTCCAAATGGCTGATCGATCAATCACCCATCCAAGGGGTGAGCTAGAGGATGTGTTGATCAAAGTTGGGGAGTTCATATTCCCCGTTGATTTTATTGTTATGGATACATAACCTGTTGCTAACTCACGGAACCAAATTCCGGTGATCCTCGGTCGACCATTTTTGGCCACTTCCAATGCTGTAATAAACTGTCGCAATGGCTCCATGACTCTATCCTTCGGGAAGACGTCTAGTGAGTTCAATATTTACAAGTTAGGAAGTCTGCCCCCCGTGCCTAATACTAGTACACGAGAAGTTTGCTCTATTCACGAAATCACGCAGGAGGACTGCGAGTTTGAAAGATTCTTGTTTGATGAGAACAGTTTTGACGCCACTAGTGCGTCCCTCCTTAAGCCTACCACAGTTGACACAACCGATATTGATTATGAAAGTTTCACTTTTTCGGATGATGACGACTCACATCCCGAATATGAGTCTTTTGAATTTTTGGATGAGTTAGTTGAACCATCCGAATCGGTTGTTTGCAGTGATTTCGAACCTGTGTTGGAGTCCTTTGAGTTCGAGGTAGATTCCGCAATGATTCTTTCGCCTCCGAAACTCGAACTCATGTCCTTGTCGTCTCACCTTAAATATGCTTACATAGGTGAGAATGAGACCTTTCCCATTATAATATCAGCCTCTCTAGCCTTCGAGCAGGAGA
Source organism: Agapanthus africanus (assembly GCA_030015575.1). Taxonomy (NCBI): domain Eukaryota; kingdom Viridiplantae; phylum Streptophyta; class Magnoliopsida; order Asparagales; family Amaryllidaceae; genus Agapanthus; species Agapanthus africanus. Next base: position 562,057,699 of record CM057345.1, read on the forward strand.
ACGCTATTTTAAAGGTCTTACAAGATAGGCGGCAAGTTTTCGGTTGGACTATGGCGAATATCGAGGAGATTAGTTCCCTCATAATTGAATATCATATGCAATTGATGGATGATGCCAAGTCAATAAAGGACCCACAGAAACATTTTGGGGGTATTGTGGTGAGTCAACCTCCTCCTTTAGAAATTGAACCACCCCCATTTCTTTTAATAAGCTATGAGAATGCCAATATTCCACTGACTGCTGATCATTCTCATTCTCGTTTTGATTCATCACCACATCATATCTATTCACTTCCTTACTTTCCCTACCATCACTCCTATCTTCCCCAATTCTTTTTGGATCGATACAACATGTTCTTCCACCAACCGACACTCTTTACAGATAAATTTTTCGACTGGTTGGTGTTGATGTTTGGTCTGTGCAAAGTCTGGCAGTAATGTCTAATATTGTTTCACTGAAGTTTGGGGGGCCTTTCTGTATATATTTTTGTTTTTCTTTTAACAATAAAAAAAATTAAAAATAAATAAACAAGGGAGTGCCGACATTTTGACCCTCTTGGTGCAGCATGACAGTGAGGACACTGTCAAGTTTAAGTTTGGGGGTATGCTCGGTATGTCTTCTTCCTTCGCATTCACCTTCGCATTCATATGTATATTTTTGCATTTGCATACTTATTTTTAAAACCTATAAAAATTTGAAAAATTCAAAAATTATAAAAATTACTGTATTCAATTTTGGCCATATTTGACTTGAGTTTGACAAATAGGTTAACTGGTTAGGAACAACTAGATCTTAGACTTAGTAAATTAAAAACCCTAAAAAATAACCTTCTTTAAATATTAACGGTAGAAAGTATATGTCTTTGTAGTTTATTTAGAACTAGGCAAATTTTGAGTTCACTTTTTGGGCTAAGTTGAAATAAAGGAAAAATATTGATATTCTTATTAGAGTATAAGTTTGAAAAATAATTCCTAGCTTAAGTCTATATTCTGAAAATGTATACCCTACAAATTGCACAATCACGCACCTTGAAACTTGGAATAGTAGAAGAGACCTTAAAATGCTCTTGTCTAAAGTCCTTAGTACGAAGAAGAAAAAATAAAAAAATGTGAATAAAGAAAAAAAATGAACACTGGTCTTTGCGATTACTTAAGGCTGCAAAAATAGAAAAAATATTTAGCGAGGGTGCTTCATCACCTAGTGCCTTAGACCAACTGGTTTGGGAGTCACTGCTAAAAGCCTTGGGTGTTGCAAGACTAGGAATTACGCTTTAAAGTGCAAACATATCTTGTAATCGGTTGTTGATACCTCAAGAAGTATTAACAGTCGCATGAAGGATGTGTAAGCAAAATTCATTAAGAATTCACCAGTTAATTAGTGCTGTGGACAACGGACAAGAGTATGATTGCTTGATTTGAATTTCTAAGTGTAGGGGTGATTTATACACACACATGGGGATATATGATTAGAGTTGAGATAAGAGAAGGGAATGAAGAATAAAACTTGTATCTTTGGTAGAGTTGATAGAAAAATTCCTAAATGGAGATGGAACCTTAGAAGGAAAACTTAAGAAATGCCGAAGGCTGAATGAGTCTATCGAACATATATAATCTTAAGTTAAATGATGAGGAAGTGTGAAGAGTATGGGTGGATAGTTTACAAGTCGACGGTAATAGAATTCCTTATTAGAAAACCTAATTGGAGAATTAAAGTTAAAAAGCCAAATTGATAGGATTTTATGGGTGTAATCCGCTGAAAACCCTCAGGAGACAACACTCCTCCTACTAGGGACACCTAGAGGTTTAACGGCTTGTTGCATGAGCTCAGTGCAATCGCGTTTCCCTGCGAAAGTGTGGTTAGGTTTTATCGAGAATAAAATAATAAGTTTGCTCGAGGAGGAGCAAAAGATAAGTTTGGGGGTATTTGTTCATACCATAATATTGCATTATTATATTCCCCATTCTTATTCGTTTTATAAATAAACAGGTGCTTTTGACGCATGTCTGCTACATATTACAGGATACAGGTTTTTGGAGCGAAAACAGTGAAAAAGACAAAAGTTGATACAAAAGAGGGACTTTTGACCAACAAGTAGAAGGATCCTAGTCAAGCCTAGACTAATAACAGTTCACAGAGGTACAAGGCAACGCAAGGTCCAAAAATGTCAAAGTGAAACGGTTAAAAGACCAATATAAGTTTTCACTGAAGATCTGGAGAAGACTCAGAAGTCAAATGGATAAAAGAACCAAAGAATAAGAGTCCCAAAGAGACCTTGAAGATTACCACAAATTTTGAGCAGATGAACTCACCAAAGGGCCGCGGAACTGCGGCCCTAATCCCACTTATGCCGCGGTTCCACGGCCATTTAATGCACGTGTCGGTGCAGATTTTGGGTGGCGGTGCGTCGGTGACTTTGTTGGGATTTTTCGGGGGTATTTTTGTAATCGCACATGTGCGAATCCCGTAACCCTAAATTTCCCTGTTTCCCTATAAAATTGTAATCAAAATATTGTAATGGGGATGCTTCTTTTCAATAAAGAAAATTCAGATTCTTTGGAAGATTAAGAGCATCATTCTTGTAAGTTCCTTTTAATTTTCTGCCTTAGTTTAAAATTAATTTCTTGCCCTAGTTTTCTAATTTAATTCTTGCCTTAGATAAATCCTTCCATTGCCCTAGTTTAATCTAGTGTAGTCTTTCTTAAACTGCAGTAGGTAAGTTATTTTAAAATGTTATTTTTAAAAGATCCCCTAACGAGCGAGTAATTTGCTCGCTTGTTAGGGTTAGGAATAAGGGAGGGATTGAGAGATGAATATCTCTCATCTCTTTCAAGCCCATTAATTTGTAATAACTAGAACTTCATGCACGCGTGCATGATCCGCTCCCTACGGCACCCTACCCACGAGGTAACGGTGAAACCGTAGTATAAAGGACCGGACATGCATGACTTCCATGAAGGTTAGAACAATTAGTAGGAAAGGACAGACAAGGATCTAGAGGAAGAAAACTTCGTTTCTTCCCAATCATCCTAATCCCCTTTACTAATAATTGTTATAACTTCTAAAAAGATTTAATTGAAGGCATTGAAAGAGGTGTTAATATTAATCCTATCAAACTCACCTTAGACCTAATCCTAGCAAGTCTCTTGATCATCGTACAACTTAGTTTTTTTTTAGATTCAATCAAAAGACCAAACAACCATTGGAATCAGCTCGTAAGAACACTTAGGAAAATTACACATCCCTGTGGACCGACCCGTATTCACCGGCTAGCTGCAAAGCGACGTCGTTTCTGATTGCGGTAAAATATTTTTGATCGTTAAAATCTTACACAAATCAATCCCCGACACCCTTCCCTCGCCTGCAACCACCATCATCACCCTCTCTGTCTTCGCCTCTGTCTTAAACCTCGGAGCACCAAACCCCAGCCTCTTCTTCTTCTTCTTCTTTTCTTGATTTCTTGGATTCGCATTTTTCCGGTGATCGCCGGAGCGGTGCTCGCCGCCGCCAATCCGGACGACCCAGTGGACGTTCCTAACCAGCGTGGTCACTCTTTTGCATTGCCTGGTTCTGTTCCGTACGCCCGAGCGTGCATCGAGACTGTTACCGACATTGGACGCTGCGTACGCCTTCCGTTTTGCGATCCGTTCAGGCAAGTAAAACTTGCTACATGCTATCTATATGATTTTATAACTATTTATTTGCATATTAAACCTATAGATCGAATCTAAAGTCACGTGTTCCAATATAACAGTTCGATGTTCCGTTTATATCTTTTAGATTCAGAACTTGAAACATACCCGTTGCATTTTAGTTTACTATACATAGGACCCCCATCCATATTTAAATCACATAATAATTATCTGCATAACCCACAGTCCCTTTTAATAGTTTCTACCCTATCGGACACCCGTTTGCATCCATTTAACCTATTTTTTTATATATAATTGCATCACTAGGTCATTTAATACATGTTAATGTGATTTTAATATTCCATATTCGTTTAAGTGTATGATACTTAATGTTGGAACCACAACCCTAACTCTAATCGATAACCGTACATCCATATATTTTAATCTGTATCTATTTGCATATCGTATTACAATGTTCCAGTTTATTGTTCTATTAGCACCCATACTTGTTTTGTATACCCATGCTTATGCTAGTTTAATTATGAGCACCCACATGACATCTTGTACACCCTGACATGACTTGTTATACCTATTACTTGACACGACATGGTACCGTGCAACTCTTGACATGACATGACACCTATATACATTACTTGACCTGACCTGATGTACCATGCCTTTACCGTTACCTGATCTTGTTACTAATGCCAACAAACTTTACCTGTTGTCCCTACGGACATTTCCTGTTGTCTATTCAGACAAACCTGTACCTGCCTGATCCTGTGTTGGCATTAGCTCCAGATTATTTAATACCTGACTCGAATACATATAACCTGGAGTATGGGGAAATCAATGATGAAACCTGACTTGTAACTCAACAGTTCGCTACCTTTACTGATCAGTTTTAGAGGCTAGGCTAGCCTTGGGATGATGCTGCTGACATCATCCATCGTTATCCACTACCTTTTTAGAGGCTAGGCCAGCCTTGGGATGATGCCATGGACATCATTCATCGTTACCCCTTTTCCTTTTAGTGCCTAGCGGCATGTCTCGGTTTTAGCCCGAGAATTTTCACCGTGATCCCGGGCACGCACGGGATACTATTGCGTTACATCGATGATTCATCCAATTGATTTCAAAGACTTGAGAGTAGTTAACCCAATAGACCAGTTTAGATTACTCACTGCACACTACCTTTCACTGCCCTGATTTATATTGCTGTTACACCTACTTTACCTTTTATAACTATACTTGCAAGTCTTGCTACCCTGTTTATATATTATTGCTTGATGTTATGACCCGCTGACGTCTGGGTTTTGCATGGCCCAGATCCTCTACCTTTGTTGCCGACTGATCAGGAGTATTGCCGCTGTTAGACCGAGCGGTGAGGATCCTGTTGGTATGCAGTTTTACTTTCCAGGTGTTTTATTTATTGGATCTTTTGCTTCCGCATATTATCGTTTCTTGACTCATTTATTCTGGCTCATGGACATGTACTAGATAGTTTAGTTTACTTTCTTGTTCTTGATATCTCTACAGCCGTAATGTGACTATGGAAGGATATTCCTTATCCACAGGTAGCATGGTTGGTTATGTCACGTGCCTATCTTAGCATACTCTAGGAAGCGGGGCATGACACTTTCGTTAGTGCCCAAAGCGCTAGCGCTAGTGCCCGAGTGCCCAAAGCGCTAGCGTCTGAATGCCCACATGCCGGGCACATGAGGCGCTAGCGCTCGAGCATCCATATGCCGGGCACGTGAGGCGCTAGCGCCCAAGAGCCCACGTGCCGGGCACGCGAGGCGCTAGTTCCAAAAGCGCTAGCTCCCAAAGCGCTAGCGCCCGAGCGCCCACGTGCCGGGCACACGAGGCACTAGCTCCCAAAGCGCTAGCACCCGAGCGCCCAAGTGCCGGACACGTGAGGCGCTCGCGCCGGCGCCGGCGCCCAGCGCCGGCGTCCAGCACCGGCGTGCTAGGCACGTGAAGCGCTGGCGCCCACGCGTCCTTTGGACGCCATTTCCCTCTCATTTTACATGTACTCTACACTATAAATACCGTCCCCATTAGAAAAAATTTCTAACAGGGAGCTGTCCCACACCCCGTAAGGGGGCTGCTGGCCCCCTTGACCCCAAGCCCGCTATCCGGGTAGCGGGACCCCCATAAAAACTCTGCGGGCCCCCCGATATATCCAAAACCCCTTCAAAATACAACACTGCACATTGAGTTCGGATGACCTGTTTGACACGTCAATCGGAGGTTCTCCCGCTCCAAAGGCGAGGGGTAATTAACGGCAGCTTAGTCCGCGGCTGTCGGAGATTCGGATCCCCACAATCAATAAACCCTAGCCTACCCTAGACAGGGGGAATCTGTAATGCGCCTAACAAGCGCGTGTTTATTCCCATCTCAATGGGGTGACGAAAAACAACCTACAGATTCTGGCACGTCCGGTGGAATCGATCTCTCCTCCCATATTTCAGGTTAAACGTTCATGCGAACTCAATCAATATACATATCGATATTTATACTAAAATAATGCTCTTTCATGCAGGACTTCAAGTGATCAAGCCTCAACCGTATCTCTAAGGACCAGCTCAGCTCTCGACACAGCTCCCATCTCCTATACGATGAAGATGGACTCCAGGACGGTTCTTCCGGTCAGTCTCGGGTAACAGTGGGAGGAGCCGCCGCTACCATTTGACTCTATTCTGTTCGTGACGGCTAACGCCGTCCCTGCTCTTCAAGCCCCGGTGATGGATAATACAGCCTCAAAAGGGAAAATGCCGAATGTCATGGTCGCGAGGGCACCTCGGCCCAAGCATAAATCCGTTTCCGAACGACTCTCCATTGTTCCAGCTGGGGGCAAGGCCATCAACACCAACAAAGCAAGAGGTGTCTCGGGCAAGCTCCAGCGGTGCCCTCGACAACTGCTCGATCGGGTATCTTCTCTAAGCTCTCCATCAATCAACTCACGGTGGTGTTCTCCGCCGAAAGACGCGACCGGGACGTTGGGACGTCCAGCCTGAATTTTGGGGGCAGATGCTATTTGGTTTTATCCGTCCACCTCTCCGAAGATGCCAAGTTGATATATGGCACTGTATATCGGAGGTTTAGACGGATGCGGCCGTTGTAGCAGACTTCGTCAGATTCTCCCTCATTTGAGGGGTTTTTTTTATTGTGGGGACGCTCTTCCCTGCAGGCGCAAGCCCCTGCAGTTAATTACGCTACCGTATCGCGGTAACCACTTTCTCCTTCTCCAGATGGTCACTTAGTGTCGTGTATGTTTGTTTTATTTTTGGTTGCCCGTGAATTGTATACGGAGACTAATTTATGTTGTCGCCCGTAGGGCGTGGATTAGTCTAAATCCGTATTTTCTTAGATTTGGGTTTTGGGTTGGGTTTAAGGATCGTTAATCTCATTTGAGACTAAGATCAACTTAAACGTTTGTTAAGAATACGTTAGTCTAATTTTAGACTAAGATCAACTTAACAATTTGTTAAGGATACGTTAGTCTAATTTTAGACTAAGATCTATGTTCCCCTCCGAATCACGGAGACGCAACCACGTAGGTTCATCTTACCTGAGATTCGGGGCAGATGCTATTTGGTTTTATCCGTCCACCTCTCCGAAGATGCCAAGTTGATTTATGGCACCATGTATCGAAGGTTTAAACGGATGCGGCCGATGTAGCAGACTTCGTCAGATTTCCCTTCGCTTGAGGGGTTTTTGATTATGGGGACGTTCTTCCCTGCAGGCGCAAGCCCCTGCATTTAATTACGCTACCGCATCGCGGTAACAACTTTCTCCTTCTCCAGAATTTCACTTCGTGTCGTGGGTGTTTGTTTTGTTTGTGGTTGCCCGTGGATTGTATACGGAGACTAATTTATGTCGTCGCCCGTAGGACGTGGATTAGTCCAAATCCGTATTTTCTTAGATTTGGGTTTGGGGTTTTGGTTTAAGGATACGTTAGCCGTATTTGAGGCTAAGATCAACTTAAACGTTTGTTAAGGATACGTTAGTCCAGTTTGAGACTAAGATCAACTTAACGGGATCGTTTAGATCCGACAAAAGAGCGTTTGGGCTCTATTGTTCCAGTTTAGGGACATAGTGGTCCATCATTCCCGTTTTGGGGACAAATGTTAGTTTAAGGACGCATTAGTCCATGAGTTTAAGGACGCGTCAGTCCATGAGTTTAAGGACCCCACAGTCCATATTGATGTGTGGTTATCAGGACCCGTCACCTCTCTGACGACGTTGAAGAATTACAACGACAAATATCAGAGGAGTTTAAAGATGTACCCTTGAACCGGGTGTAAATTGATTTGAGAGAGCAGTCGTGCTCGGTTCAATTTAATTTGAGGACTTACGGCCAGAATTGGGCTAAGTCCAGTTGAAAATGTTCAACGTTTTATCTGCATTTAGCCTGTTAGGCCTTTACTAGGGCTCTGCCCCTGTTTAATAATGCATGGTATTTTTGTTTGGTCTATTAGACCTTTATTTGGGCTCTGCCCTTTTTTAAATGATGCACAGTATCTGTTTTGGTCTGACAGACCTTTGTTTGGGCTGTATCCCTTTTATAATGCATTGCATTTTTATTAGTCCTGTTAGGCCTTTTAATTAGGCTCTGTCCCTTCTTTTTAATAATGCACTGCATCAATTAGTCTGACAGAGCGCCACATGGCTTGTCAGGCGCTTTGCGCCAATTAAAGAGCGCAAGGCGCTAGCGCATGTGGAGGTGACACGTGTCGCGCTCTGGTGAGCGCACGTCTGTTAGCGCAGTGCGCTGCTGACACGTGGCGCGCTCTGATGACTTGCGCCAATTTATGAGAGCAGTGCCCTGTTTTAGAAGCGCATAGTGCAGTTTGTTCTGGGGCTGACAAGTGGCGCTCCCTGGTGGCTTGCGCCAATCCAAGGAGCGCAACAGTGCAAATTTCAAAATTGCAAGGCACTGTTTAATATTTTGATCAAATTTAGATCAAAGAAAACAAGTTTGTCTTGTTTTTCTTGTTTTCAGAGAACCAGTGGTTCATCAAAAGGCAATGCCTTTATACAGAAGTAAATTACTTCTTCTTTTTTATTATTATTATTTTTTTATCCAAGATCTTGATCTTGTTCTTAGATCATTGATCTCTTTTAGAAGAAATTCTTCTTTTATTTAAAGGTTTTTACCTTTTCTTTCTCTGAGCTATTCTCAAATTTTTTTTAGAGGAGTTCTGTGTGTCTCTATCTTGATGTCAATGTCCCCCTTAGACTTGGAGTCTAGGGGCCTTTATATAGTGCCAATTGATTTGTTAAATCAGTTAAAGAGATCTTTCTCTGAATGATTTAGGGATTTTTCCCTACCGTTGGATCTTTGATCCAAGGGCTCCTGTTTTACAGAAGAGAATCTTATTATTTTAATAAGATTAGAAAGATCTTTCCAGAATTTTAATTCTGTTTTAGTGCTGGCACAGTTGGCGCAAGTGCACCTGCGCTTGACACGTGTCGCGCAGCGCAGAGCACAGATCATCTGAAGCGTTGCTTCCTTCATTTTTATTTTAAATAGAGCCTTGCTCCGATTGGATGCGCTGACTTGGGCGCAAAGCTTCTTGTACTGGCGTGTCTGCTTTTGACACGTGGCGTGCTGCGCCCAGCGCAAGGAATCTGAAGTGTTGCTTCAATTATTTTAACATTTGATTTTCAAAGTAGAGCTTCGCTCTGATTGGGGGAAACAGAAGCGTTGCTTCATTTCCCGTCTTGGAATTTGAATAGAGCTTTGCTCTTATTGGGTAAACAAATGACCCCCCACCGTTGCGCTTACGTGGCCCCAAAACGTGAGCGCAGCGGTGGCAGAATTCCAACCGTTGCGCCAACTTTTGGAAGTTGAAACGGCTCTCAATGCCTATAAATAGGATCTTTGGCCCCTTAGATGATTTTCATCTCTTTATAAGAATTTTTATTCAGAGCCTTGCTCTTTTGTTCAAGTATTTTTAAGAGTTGAAATTCTGAAGAATTTTTAGGTAAATATTAAATTAGATTAAATTAAATCAATTTTTAGAGCCTTGCTCTCAATAGATCCCTGATCTAAAGAAAACCCATTTAGGGTTTCACTAGAAGAGCTTTGCTCTAGGGATCTAAAGAGAACTAAAGAGAACCCTATTAGGGTTCCAATAATAGAGCTTTTACTCTCTAAAAAGATTTTTTTTTTGATGAATTATATCATTTTTTCAGAGCAAAGCTTTCAATGTTCTCAGGGGATTTTCTTCAAATTCTCCTCATAATTTTGACAGGTGTCACTCCTGTCTGCAGAGCATTGCTCTCGAGGAGTTTAACTCCCTGTGTCTTTTTTTCTCATTGCTAATCTTCCAATGATGTTTCTTTCAGGCATTATGGCTGTTCATTTATACAGTCTGCACGAATTCATTACTTATGAGGATATCCGCGTACAGGGCCGTCACCAAAACCAAGAGTTTACAGATGCCCAATGTGCGGAGATTATGGGTCGTCTGCACGCACGCGTTGGTTGGTTGCTTCCTCGCCGTTCTGCTCTCTTGAAAGTCGTGCTGGGAGCAATTTGGAGAGCACTTCCGGGGTTTCACGAGCCCATGCCGCTTAATGCGCTGGATGATGCCGAAAACAAAGTGCATTCAGTGTACCTGTCGGGGCTGATCTCGAAGAAACGGCGAGATAGCCTCATTGACATTCTGCATTAAATTTTTCAACAGACGACGATAATTGCTGCTTATCGAAGGATGGGGGGCCTTGCCGAAGATCTTGACACGCGTGAGCGCGAGAGGATGCACACGAGAATGATCAGAAAGGCCAGAAAGACTCTAGATGGCCTTACTTTCGAATTCCTTAATCCATGCCCTGAATCTGAGGTTTTGCCACTGTAAACATTTCAATAATGCTGCTTTTGTTTATTGTCCTCATTGATGTAAGAATTTTCCGAGTATGAATGACAAATCTTTTGCCTCCTTCCTTTTATTTTATGCTTTGCTATTGGCATATTTCTCAAGTAAGCGTAGCCTGTAGGTGATATAGAACATTCCATCTTGAATACTTTGGGGAGTAGCGACGGCTTAGGAAGCATGTTCAGATCTGCTACCTAAGGCTTTTCAACTTTATGAGCCGTGAGGGTCTCACAAAGACTTTTCTCCCTACGGATTGAGAGGATCTCGTAGGTGTATTTTCTCTTTAGGGGTCGTGAGGACTCCTAAGTGTATTTTCTCTTATAAGTCGCAAGGATCTTATAAGAGAATTTTCCCTCCTTACGAGTCGAGAGGACCCGTAAGCGGTTATTTCCCTCCTTGTCAAGATTCGACTTTGGAGAGTGTGACCCGTGAATAGTATGCAAGAGTCCATTTTGGACCGACTTTGTTCCCCTCCGAACGACGGCGCACAGGACTGCGATGTCTTGGCGCTGAGACTCGGGGCAGATGCTAATTGGTGCTATCCGTCCACCTCTCCGAAGATGCCAAGTTGATTTATGGCACCGTGTATCGGAGGTTTAGACGGATGCGTCCGATGTAGCAGACTTCGTCAGATTCCCCCTTGTTTGAGGGGTTTTTTGATTGTGGGGACGCTCTTCCCTGCAGGCGCAAGCCCCTGCAGTTAATTACGCTACCGCATTGCGGTAACAACTTTCTCCTTCTCCAGATGGTCACTTCGTGTCGTGAGTGTTTGTTTTGTTGCCCGTGGATTGTTTACGGAGACTGAGTTATGTCGTCGCCCGTAGGGCGTGGACTAGTCCAAATCCGTATTATCTTAGATTTGGGTTTGGGGGTTTGGTTTGAGGATACGTCAGCCGTACTCGAGGCTAAGATCAACTCAAACATTTGTTAAGGATACGTTAGTCTCACTTTGAGACTAAGATCAACTTAAAGGGATCGTTTAGATCCGACAAAAGAGCATTTGGGGGCTCCATTGTTCCAGTTTAGGGACATAGGGGTCCATCGTATGTATGGCCGTCGGGACCCATCACCTCTCTGACGACGTTGAAGGATTACAACGACGGATGTCAGAGGAGTTCAGAGATGTACCCTCAAGCCAGAGTCAATTGGGGGGATTCATAGTCCAGTCTGTTTGAAGTTTTAAGGATACGTTAGCCATCTTCGAGGCTAAGATCAACTTAAACGGGATCGTTTAGATCCGACAAAAGAGCATTTGGGGGCTCCATTGTTCTAGTTTAAAGACATTGCGGTCCATGGGTAGTTTAAGGACATTGCGGCCCATGAGTAGTTTAAGGACATCGCGGTCCATTGTTAGTTTTAAGACATCTCGGTCAAGGTTAAGGACGTCGTAGTCCATGGGCTTAAGGACCCCACAGTCCATTATGTGCTCTGGATGCTTCACACGGGTTCACTGCCGTGTTCTGCGAGGACCAGGCTCCGCTTTGGACGCTTTCCACGGGGTCAAAGAGTGACATTATCCGCGTTCCACGTAACCAGGAATTTGCATTAAACACGGGTTTAAGGACCCCGCAGTCCGTATCAATGTGTGGTCGTCGGGACCCGTCACCTCTTTGAAGACATTGAGGGATTACAATGCCAAGTATCAAAGGAGTGAAGAGATGTACCCTAGAACCGGAGTGGATTAAATAGTCCTTGGCCCAATTTGGGATCAAGACGAATTAATTATGTTATGAGTCCATTGGCCCAGTTAATCACAAATTGAGGACTTATGGCCATCTTGGGCTAAGTCCAATCAGGAGAGGCTTTGCCTCCATCCATTTAGTCAATTGGGCCGAAGCCTAGTGTTAAACACTACAGAGCAATCAGTGTTGAACACTGGGAATGAGGTTGACAAGTTAGTATTTAACACTAAGAGATAATTGGTGTTAAACACCAGCAACAAGGCTTTTCAAATTAGTGTTAAACACTAAAACAGATCAGTGTTGAACACTGCAGACAAAGCTTTTTAATTAGTGTTGAACACTAAGGCCCAACAGTGTTTTAACACTGGGTTCGAGAGTTTCAATTTAGTGTTAAACACTAAGGCAAGAGGGGTCACGTGACAGCACGTGAGAGCGCCCTCCCTTCATTTATTCTGCTGAGATTATCGCATCTTTCAGAGCATCACATGCCATCACGTGATGGGCATTCAAATGCCTATGTATTAGAGCTTCTGCTGAGGGTCACGTGGGTCACGTGGGGTGCTGCCTCAAAGGGGCTTTCTGTAGATCTCTTGGGGGGGTCACGTGGTGACACGTGACCCTGCCTCTATGTATTTTGTTTAGAGGCTTTGTTAATCTTTTTTCAGGAATTAAATTCCTCGAGCTGTAAATTTCAGAGGAATTAAATTCCTACTTCCTTTCGAAGACTTATATTCTGGGATAGAGTTTAACTCTGAATTTTCTGTAGGAATTAAATTCCTCATATATGTGAAGAACCAAATAGGGTTGAACCCTAACAAAGCTTTTTTAAGGAGTTTAAACTTCCATCCTCTGTTAAATTATGATTAAGGGAATTAAATTCCCGCTGCTGCAACAGAACTAGGTTCTTAATTAGGGTTAAACCCTGTTTCTTTTTATTTTGAAGGAATTAAATTCCCATGATACAGGGGCAAGCCCTAATTTTATTTTAAAGGAATTAAATTCCTATAGTTCTGTGAGAATTAAATTCTCGTGCTTGCATTCCTTCTCTATGTTTTGGATCTGCATGGCAGGATCTCAACCCATTGAGAATTAAATTCTCAACCTTAAGGGGAGATGTGCACTTTGCAGATCCTCTATCAAAGAGAGAAGAAATATGTTCTTCTGTTTTTACATTATCAGAGTTAAACTCTGTTGAGAATTAAATTCTCTTTTTCTTTCAAGGAGCTTTTCCCTTTCTTACCTAGGGTTTTTGCAGAAGATCCATGTTCTCCAAGTATCGAAGCTCTCTTCCTTTTCTTTTTTCTTCTCTGCGTATGTATATCTCTATCTCTGTGTCTCTTGGCTCCTATTTATAGGAGAAGCAGCCGAATCAATCAGTTTTTGACGAATCTTCATTAAGAGATTTGATTTGCACCCATCATTTGTTTTGGACCTTTGGATTATTAGGTGAATTTTATTCACCATTGGATTTCAAATCCAGGGGTTCCCCTTTATTATTTCGGTTAGATTTAAAAGGGAAATCTTTCCAAACCCGAGATTTTCCCATAGATAGATGATATTTCATCACCTCTGAATCTTTAATTCGATCGGTTCCAGATAGCCGCTTTCCTTTGGAAAGATTTGATTCTCCTTCAGAATTTAATTCTGTTTGACAAAATGGGCTTTGAAAGCCGGTCACGTGTGACCACGTGACTCATGGTCACGTGTGGGCACGTGACCCCCTTTGGAATGAGCCTTTTCCTTTCTTTTGCGCTCTGTCTTCTTATTGCTGCTTAAACGTCACGTGCTGCCACGTGACTCCTGGTCACGTGTGAGCACGTGACCCTTGTTTGAACTCTCTCTTTCCTTGGTTCAACTGGAGAACGAGTCTGCTGTCTTGAACGTCACGTGGCAACACGTGACCCTGGTCACGTGGAAGCACGTGACCTCTTCTGAAGCCTTTTCCTTGACTTGATCAGGGAACTGGTGTGCCTTTTGACGCTTGCATTTAAATGTCACGTGTCGCCACGTGACCCGGGTCACGTGGGAGCACGTGACTCTTTCTGAAGCCCCCTTTTCTTCAGCGTAGTCAGGAAACTGAACTTGCCTTGATGAGGTTTTTAGGTGTCACGTGCCAACACGTGACCGCTAGTCACGTGTAAGCACGTGACCCTCTTCTGAAGCTTTTCCCAGAAGCTTTCCTGATTTTAAATCAGGAAACAAATGCCCCCACAGCGTTGTTCTCACGTGTCTGCACGTGAGTGCAACGCTGTCACCTCTTGTGACCGTTGGATTCCTCTAGGGATCTGGGGAGACGAAACGTTTCCATTGTCTTCTATAAATACCTCTGTCTCTTCATAGGAGCCTTCACTTTGTTCATCTTCTTCTTCTGAGAACTTCTTCTTTGAGAATTTAATTCTCGCTTTCAGAGCTTAGTTCTCTGTTTTAAAATATTTTCAGAGTTTAACTCTGTTTTAATGGGATTCTTCCTCCTCAGGTAATGGTAATCGAAGCACCTTCGTTTTGACAAAACTCTCTGGATTTTAAATCCAGATCGAGGGTTTCACAAAGAACCCATTTTTCTTCAAATATTTTAACCAAAATATGAGACCACCTAACTTCCCGCAGTAAATCACTTAGGGTTCAGATGATCCCTTAGGGAGATGATGATGGCGTCTCAACTCAACTCCATGGAATTTAATTCCATTCAAAATGTTTCTGGGAATTTAATTCCCTTTTCTTAATAAGGAATTTTAATTCCAATGAAGAACTCGCTTCCTTCACACAGAGGCTCCCTGAGGTCTCTTGGCCCTAGGTTGTTCTTCCTGCAATTAATGCAATGGGGGTTTTGTAATGAATCTCACGACCTTTATTTCAGGTATCATGTATGCCCATCTGTATAATCTTGACGAGATCATTTCCTATGGGAATATTCGTGCACTGGGCCGCAGTCAGAACCAGGAGTTCACCGATGCTCAATGTGCCGAGATTATGAGCCGCTTTGATGAGTACGACCATCGGCTACTCCCCCGTCGCTCTTCTCTTCTGAGGCTGATCGTGCTGGCGATCAGGGAGGATCTCCCTCTATTCTGTGCTGGTGTGCCGCTTGGGGCATTGGACGCCGCCGAGGATAAAGTACACTCGGTGTATCTGATGCATTTGATCTCAAAGAGAAGGCGGGATAATCCCATTGATCTCCTGCATCAGATATTCCAGCAGTCGGCCATACTTGCCGCCTATCGGAGGGTGGAGGACATTCGTGAGGACCCCGATGCTTGTGATCGTGAGAGGAAACATACTCGGGAGGTTCGAAATGCTTGGAAAATCCTGGATAAAGTTAATTTTGAGTTTCTCAACCCATGTCCCGCATCTGAAGTTTTACCGTTGTAAATGCGTCCTCTGTGTTTTGTATGAACCTCTTGAAGTATGAGTGACAATTGTTATTATGTCTTTCTATGTTTGCATCTGGGATTTTATCATTTTTGCTACTGTTGTTGTTTGTGCTTTTAATATGCAGGGTACTACTCCATATATTTCCTTTTAAGCGCGCATCAGGTTTAGGCCTCACGTGTTCTGCACGTGGGTCCCTTGATGGGGCGGTTCACAAAATTTTCTCATGCCGTATTTTCAGTGCACAATATTGGATGCAGAGAAAGGGCCTTGGAAATAGTTTCATTTCCTTGATTTTAGATGCCCTTCCTTTTTTTTGGGCCTTGGAAATAGTCTTACCATGCAAGATTTTCCGCGCACAGCACTTAATGCACTTCTTTATATATGAGGCTATAGCTTTCTTTTCCTTTCACAGAGAGCTTCATATTATTATTATTATTTTTTTTTATCTTGGAGTAACTTATCTTGAGAAACAAACGAGCGTCATGGCCTGCAATCGTCCTCATGCTCGCCGACAGCCGTGGGAAGTTCCTATTGAAGAGATGGTCCCCCGCTTTGCTGCTCGGTTGGTGGATCCCCTCTTTACTGACAACGAATGCGACTCAGCCATGCACGAACTCTCGATCCGTAGGGGGTCTCCCCTCCCGATGGGTTCTCTCTGGCTCCGGATGATCCTCATGGCCGTGCTTGCCGACATTCCTCCTCACCCGGCAGAGATGACCCTGGCAATGCTTGATGCGGCGGAAGAAAAGCTCGAGGGCTTTCATGAAGCATGCCTGATTACTCAGGCTCTGAAGGACTGCTCAATTCATCTGCTAAGCGAGATAAAGGCCCGGCGAGCTATTATGTTTGCATTCGCGGACGAACATGGCACCAACCGATGGGGAGCGACTTCTCGCGAGAATCGTCGCTTCGATGTGCTGGAGAAAGCGGAGAGAGGGATGGAGAATTTTGTCCTTTGCTTCATCAACCCCTGTGCCGTTGATCCTGTGTTTGGTGACCTTTTCCGTTAGTGTAGAAGCTCTTTAAATTAGTCCCTCCTTTATGTTGAACTTCCATGTGGGCTCGGTACTCGTATGTATGTTTCCGCTTGCATGAATAAGTTTTGTGTTCCTTTTATGAAAATTTTTCTTCAATTATCAATACTGTTGTCATGTCGCGTGCACATTAAAGCTTCGAATTTTATTTCTTTTTCGGATGTTCACATGATTGCGAGCACATGCTCGATAGGATAATCGTCGGAAAATTTTTTGTTGCTTTTCATACCGGGTTGTGTGAGCGCGTTTTGGATCGATTATTGCTGTCGATCAGAAGCCCATTTATATGGTCTCGAGCGTGTATGTCCTATTTCTAAGGTTGTGGTCGCAAAGTGAGCTTTCATGGCCTGATAGGGCGGCACGTAGTGAACATAAGGTTGTGGCTCTCGATAAAGTTGCCATGTTCACTCGTGAGAGGGTTGAGGCTCATAAGGCCACAGAGAAAGAGCTCGAAGCTCGGCTCGCTTCGTATCAGGCTCAGCAAGCTCAAGCGGAGGCTCGTCTTCTGGAGATCTTGTGTCATGAAGCCGTGGCTCAGCAAAAGCAGGATGAGCTGACCAAGCTGCTGAATCGCCCGCCGGCCTGAAACATTTGTATCTTTTTCTTCCCTTTTGTACATACTCATGGATGAGAGTATTTTCTTTTTGTTTCTTTCATGAATTGTACTTTGTACCCATTTTGGTTTATGAATAAAAGATACATTTTTTTCTTCTCAATGATGTGTCCCCTTTTCATCGAATGTATTCTGCGGATATTCTATCTTGATCTTCTTGCAGGACAGCAATGGCTCAGGATTCAGGGTTAAGATCTGCTTCCTAAGGCTCTTGCATTTTCCGAGCCGCGAGGGTCTCATAAAGAGTTGTTCTCCCTACAGGTCGAGAGGATCCCATAGGTGTGAGTTCTTCTTAAGGATCGTGAGGATCCTTAAGCGGGTTTTCCCTTGAGAGTCGTAAGGATCTCACAAGAGAGTTTTTCTTCCTTACAGGTTGTGAGGGCCTGCAAGTGTTGGATGCGGTCACCCTTGTCCGTGTTTTACGGAGTCGGGAGTTTCTCAAGGTATCGTAGTTTAAAGACGTCGCGGTCAAGGTTAAGGACCTCATAGTCCGTGGATTTAGGGACTCCACAGTCCGATGTTAGTTTTAAGACATCACGGTCAAGGTTAAGGACCTCATAGTCCGTGGATTTAGGGACTCCACAGTCCGCTGTTAGTTTTAAGACATCACGGTCAAGGTTAAGGACCTCATAGTCCGTGGATTTAGGGACTCCACAGTCCGGTGTTTGGTTGCAGGGACCCGTCACCTCTTTGAAGACGTTGAGGAATTACAACGCCGGGCATCAAAGGAGTGAAGAGATGTACCCTTAAACCAAGGCAAAGTCCGTAGGGAATCGGGGTGGTTGATCGTTAGTTTTAAGACATCACGGTCGAGGTTAAGGACGTCATAGTCCGTGGATTTTAAGGACTCCATAGTCCGGTATTTGCTCTGGATGCTTCACACGGGTTCACTGTCGTGCTTGGCGAGGACCAGGCTCCGCTCTGGGCGTTTTCCGCGGGGTCAAAGAGTGACGTTACCCGCGTTCCACGTAACCAGGAATTTTGCACTAGGTGCCTCACACGGGTTCACTGCCGCGTTAGGCGAGGACTAGGCTCCGCTCTGGATGCTTTGCACGGGTTCACTGCCATGCTCTGCGAGGACCAGGATCCGCTCTGGACGTTTTCCACGGGGTCAAAGAGTGACATTATCCGCGTTCCACGTAACCAGGAATTTTGCACTAGATGCTTCACACGGGTTCACTGCCGCGTTAGGCGAGGACTAGGCTCCGCTCTGGATGCTTCGCACGGGTTCACTGCCATGCTCTGCGAGGACCAGGATCCGCTCTGGACGTTTTCCACGGGGTCAAAGAGTGACATTATCCGCGTTCCACGTAACCAGGAATTTTGCACTAGATGCTTCACACGGGTTCACTGCCGCGTTAGGCGAGGACTAGGCTCCGCTCTGGATGCTTCGCATGGGTTCACTACCATGCTCTGCGAGGACCAGGATCCGCTCTGGACGTTTTCCACGGGGTCAAAGAGTGACATTATCCGCGTTCCACGTGACCAGGAATTTTGCACTAGATGCTTCACACGGGTTCACTGCCGCGTTAGGCGAGGACTAGGCTCCGCTCTGGATGCTTTGCACGGGTTCACTGCCATGCTCTGCGAGGACCAGGATCCGCTCTGGACGTTTTCCACGGGGTCAAAGAGTGACATTATCCGCGTTCCACGTGACCAGGAATTTTGCACTAGATGCTTCACACGGGTTCACTGCCGCGTTAGGCGAGGACTAGGCTCCACTCTGGATGCTTCGCACGGGTTCACTGCCATGCTCTGCGAGGACCAGGATCCGCTCTGGACGTTTTCCACGGGGTCAAAGAGTGACATTATCCGCGTTCCACGTAACCAGGAATTTTATCGATTGTATCCGCATTTCACGGAACGGAGGTTTGACTCTTGGTGATGCGTATATCACCGATCCATGGAACTGGGGGTTGCCGCTGTTCCATTTCGCTTGATGTTGTGTCTGCTGCGTCGAGATGATCTCCAGGTTATTTGTGAACCGTCGAGATTTGGCTTCCTCTCATGATGAAACCTGGGGGAGGAGTACGACTCCTTCTTTGTTTGCGCCCCTGGATTGTATACAGGGATTGATGTAGCATCACCTGTAGGGCAAAAAGGTTTCATTTTTCCATCATTTCTTTTATTCTTTCCGCGATGCTCTATCATTTCAGCTTTTTATATCGCGAAGGTCGCGATTGCCCAATCATTTCGGCTATTTTTTCGCGGTGCCCAATCATTTCGGCTATTTGTTTTATTTTTACTCGCTGCTTTTTATTGCGAGTTGCCCCATCATTTCGGCTATTTTTCATGCATACATTTTTACTTGCTGCTTTTTATTGCAAGTTGCCCCATCATTTCGGCTATTTCGTAGGCATGTGTGGCCTGCTAGCTTTTCCGCCGCAAGCTCGGATTTTGGACACCGATTTCGGCATCAGCATCGCTGCAACTGGGATGTTGCCAGGAGCGAATCATCATTTGCCATGAAAGAACTTGGGATTTGATACCGGTTTAGGCATCAGCATCGCTGCAACTGGAATATTGCCAGGAGCGAATCATCATTTGCCTCTGTCGATGTTGAACAAAGGTGGCTTAGCAAACAGGGTTAAGGTCCTGTCGACTAAGGCTTTTGACTTCATGAGCCGTAAGGGTCTCACAAAGGTATTTCTCCCTACAAGTCGTGAGGATCTTGCAGGTGTATCTTCTCCTTAGGGATCGTGAGGATTCCTAAGTGTATGTTCCTCTGTAAGTCGTAAGGATCCTACAAGAGGGTTTTCTCCTTATGGGTCGAGGGGACCTACAAGGGTTGGACTTTGCTGGGGAAATGTTTATTCACGCCCGTGGATTGTATACAAGGGTCAGTATTGAGCCTCTTGTAGGGCAATATCGGAGGTTGTGGAGGATTTGCTTAAGAACAGGTTCAGGCTTCTGTAACTTAAGACTTTCAAATCTCATGAGCCGTGAGGGTCCCATAAGAGAATTCTCCTTACGAGTCGTGAGGATCTCGTAAGTGTATTTTCTCCTTAGGAATCGTGAGGATCCCTAAGTGTGTTTCTCCTTTGTGAGTCGTAAGGATCTCACGCAGGTGGTTTCTCCTTACAAGGTCGAGAGGACCCTACAAGTGTCTTTTAACGAGGTTGCGCCCTTTCGGGTTTTCACAAACACTCGCCGGTAGTCCCGCTGTTTTTACTCACGGAGCCCTTTCGGGTTTTCATCCGTGCCCATTTTGCTTATGGACATACCGTTTTTTTTTATATTCATTTTCACTTTTTATTTTATTTTATTTTATTTTTTTTCTCTCCTCTTTTTTTATCTCGTCAGCCTAAAGATGCTGCGGTAGTAGTTTTAGGGACGTTTCGGTCCGTTGTTAGTTTAAGGACGTTTCGGTCCGTCGTTAGTTTAAGGACGTTTCGGTCCGCCGTTAGTTTAAGGACGTTTCGGTCCGTCGTTAGTTTAAGGATGTTTCGGTCCGTTGATATGGGAAGGCCGGCTGCTGCTTGTAAAGTCTGAGCCTAGGAAGATAGTGAGCGGACATAGTCGTCGTCATCTATCATTGACCCCGGCTGCGGCTTATTAAGCGTAGTATTTCTTCAAGAAGCGGCCGTTTATTGGCCTGAAAGGCCTTTCACCGTGCATGTCCATGAGTAGGTAGGCTCCACCCTGGTAGACCTTGTCTATGACGTACGGGCCTTCGTAGTTTGGCTCAAATTTTCCTCGCTTGGCACGATTGGGGATCATAGGTCTTTTGACCACTAGTACAAGTTCGCCTTGGCGGAATGTCCTCGGCCTGGTCAATCTTTCGTATGAGCGCGTCATCTTTGCTTTGTAGGCTTCTAGATGTTGTTGCGCTATGAGCCGGGTTTCGTCGAGGGCATCAAGCTCCTCAAGCCGAAGGTGAGCATTTTTTTCGTTCGTCAGCTCGTGGTGGACTGCTACTCGTAGAGAGGGTAACTCTATCTCGAGGGGGAGCACTGCTTCCGTCCCAAACACCAACGCGTACGGCGTTGTGTTTGTGGCCGTCTTGAACGTAGTTCGATAAGCCCAAAGGGCTTCTTGCAGCCTTTCGTGCCAGTCTTTCTTATTCCTGGAAACGGTCTTTTTTATGATCTTCGTCAAGGTCTTATTGAAGGCCTCGGCTAGACCGTTAGCTCGTGGATTGTAAACCGAAGAATATCTCCAGTCTATATTGTGCTGCTGTGCGAAGCGGCTAATCTTATGGCTTCGGTAGGCCGGCCCATTATCGGAGATAATCCGCCGTGGGGTCTCAAACCGGTAGATGACATGCGTCTTGAAGAAATGGAGGATATTCTCCGTCTTCACTTCCCTCAGTGGTACTGCTTCTGCCCATTTGGAGAAGTAATCAGTTGTCGCCAGGATAAAACGGTGTCCCCGGGACGATGCTGGCTCAATGGGGCCGACTATGTCAGTCCCCCACATTTCGAATGGCCAGCTAGCTACCGTTGGGTGCAGTGGATTCGGATGTCGGTGGATGAAGTCTCCGTGAATCTGGCATGAGTGGCATTGCTTCGCATACTCGAGGCAGTCCTGGGTCATCGTGGGCCAATCGTAACCCATCCGTTTGATTTTTAACTTCATCTTTGGGCCTGCTTGGTGAGAATCGCAAAGTCCGTCATGAACTTCCTGAATGACTCTTTCCGCTTCGTCTGGTCCTAAGCATCTCAGCCATAGGGAATCAAACGATCTCTTGTATAGAATATCGTTGACGAAAGCGAAGGATAGAGCTCGTTTCATGAGCTGATGTCTTGAGGACGCTTCCTCGGGCATTCGGTGGGACTTAAAGTAGTCTATGAAGACTTCCCTCCAGTCTTCGGCCTTCTCATGGTCTTTTATTTGTAGGGTCGTCTGCTCAGTCGTTCCCTTTTCTTCGCATGATTCCGGAGATATTTCTGCCGGGGCGATCACTCGACGGCTTTGTACCACGATTCTGACGTCATCGAGGTTCTCGTCAGCCAGTTCTTTAGCAAGTTTAGCCAACGCATCTGCTTTGCTGTTTTCCGCGCGCGGTATGTTCTCCAAAGTATAGGAGGGAATTTGGGTCAATAGTTGTTGCACCCTTTCGCCGTACTTCACCAACTCCGGCTTGCACGTTTGGTAGTCACCATTTACTTGACTAACGACCAGCTGAGAATCCCCGTATATAAGGAGGTCTTCAATTCCCATGTCGATGGCGATCTCGAGGCCTGCGATCAGAGCTTCGTATTCAGCTTCATTGTTTGTCCTCGGCTTTGTTAAGGAGAAGGCGAAGCGCATTATCCCTCCTTGTGGAGTTGTAAAGATGAGGCCTATCCCTGATTTGATCATTGGGATACCTTGTTTCTGCTTCTTTATGGAGGACGCTCCATCGAAAAAGAGTTCCCATCGGATACTATTGCTGCCAATCGCATCAAATGCATGCTCGTCCGGCAAATCGCAGTTCAGAGGAGAATCGGCCGGTATCGGGTGTTCAGCGAGGAAATCGGCAATGGCCTGGCCTTTTACCGCCTTGAGAGGTTGATACGTTATCGAGAACTCCATCAAGAGCAGGGCCCACCTAGCGAGTCGTCCTGTCAATATGGCTTTTGACATCAAGTATTTGAGGGGGTCCACCTTCGAGATGAGACGGACTTCGTGTGCCAACGCATAGTGCCTGAGCTTTGTTATCGCGAAGATTAACGCCAAACAATGTTTTTCAACGGGAGAGTAGTTGCTTTCTGCCCCCAGCAGCACTCGACTTAAGTAGTAGAGTGCTCTTTCTTTCCCCTGATCGTTCTCTTGTGCCCATAATGCGTCCAAGGAACCTTCGAGGGCGGTCGTATAAAGAATGAGGGGCTTTCCCTTAACCGGAGCAGCCAACACCGGAGGGTTCTGCAGGTATTGCTTGATCTCGTCTAGTGCACCTTGACATTTGTGGTCCCAAACGAATGGAGTTCCCTTTTTCATCAGGTGGCTGTAAGGACGGCATTTGCCCGAAAGATTAGCGATAAACCGCCGGATGTATGCGAGCTTCCCTTGGAGAGACCGCAACTGCTTGAGGGTTCTTGGCGGAGGCATTTCCATGATCGCCTTAATCTTTGACGGATCTATTTCAATACCTCGGTGTCGAACGATAAATCCCAGAAATTTGCCCGAGGAGACTCCAAACGCGCATTTGAGGGGATTCATTTTCAAATTATATTGCCGAAGGCGTCGAAATACAGTCTCCAGATGTTTTAAATGCTCTTCGTACGACATGCTCTTCACTACAAGGTCATCGATATAGCACTCGACGATGTCATGTATGAGATCGTCGAAGATTTTCGTCATGGCTCTTTGATAGGTAGCGCCAGCGTTCTTTAGGCCAAAGGGCATAACCCTGTAGCAGAATATACCCAAAGGGGTCCGGAAAGCGGTATGCTTCTGGTCTTCGGGATGCATCTTTATCTGATTGTATCCTGACGAACCATCCATAAAGGAGAAAACCTCGTGAGTGGACGTGTTATCTATCATTAGCTCGGTTACTGGTACTGGGAAATCATCCTTGGGACAGGCTTTATTGAGATCCCTGAAATCCACGCATATGCGTACCGTCCTATTCTTCTTCATTACCGGGACGATATTGGCGATCCAGTCGGGATATTGGACTTCTTGGATAAATCCAGAATCGATCAGCTTCTTGACTTCGGCGTTGATGCTCATCTCAAGCTCGAGTCGCATCCTCCTTGGCGCCTGCTTGACTGGCTTGATATCTGGGGATATTGCTAATTTATGCACAACAATCTCCGGATCTAATCCTGGCATCTCGGAGTAGTTCCACGCGAAGCAGTCTTTATGCTGTAGAAGCACGTTCTTTAACGCAGCTACCCTTTCTTCGGATAGCAGCTCGCTGACAAAAGTCGGTCGCGGGTCGTCTGCCGATCCTAACTCAATCTTCTTGAGGTTATCTGCAGTAGTATGTATACCATTCTCCAGTTCTTTCGGAGCGGGCGGAAATTCTGAGATCACCTCATCATTGCTGTTCTCAAAGCACCGGGAAAGGTCATCTACGTTCTCGGGCTCTTCTCCTAATATCGTAATCGTATAACAAGTGCGAACCCGCTCCCCGGACTGAGGTGGACCCGGTTCTGCTCTTGCGGCCTTAGGTTCATGCTTTTGTGGCGGCGTTACCTTCCAGCCGTCGGATAAAGCGAATCTGCCCCGTCGGTACTGGTCCTCGACCCAGTTCTTAAAGGTGAAGCAGTCTTCGGTAGAATGTCCTATGGCTCGGTGATAAGAGCAATAACTCGGATGAGAAGCCTTGCTAGCTTGCTCAGGATGTGTAGACTCTGGAAGCGTGATCATTTGATGTTTTATGGCGAGGTTAAGTAACCTCCCCGTTTTGTCTCGGGGGAAGGAGTACGCTCGACTCATCTTCTTCATGAGGGACAAACCCGAGCCGCTTCTTGATTTATTTCCGTCTCTGCGTCGGGCCTTTCGTACAACGGATTGACGAGGATAAGCGTCTTTGTCTTTTGCAGCACGTTGAGATAGACGTTGCGTCCTGGCCTTCTCGTAGATGGCCATTTCGCGGTTGTGGTCTTCCCGAGCTTCCTGACCCATTTTCCTGACAGGCTTGCCCACTCGCTCTTCAAACGACGGACTCGGCGCTTTAATTGCGGGGTCTAGTTTTGATGGGTGGTTGGCATCTCCTGACAGGGCGTCCTCCTCTTCATCAAAGGTATATATGGCGTAGCTACTGTGGGCCCGTTCCCGTTTTCCGGCTCTTGCGTATCCAAGCCCGAGTGTTTCCATCTTCCCGTTGGGCAATTTGCGTTGAGTCCCGGGGACATCCCAAATCCTGTTGTAGAACCGCGCCTGCCGAACGGTCTGTTCTAAAGATACTCCTTGGCGCTTCAATAGCTTCTTTAATCCATTTGTATAGTATCTAGGCAAACGGATGGGTTGGAGCCTGTCAAGTGTAGCATCCGCGCCATGCCAGATCTCTTTCTCTATTTTCGACTCTGAGGATCGGTAGAATAGGATCACCTTCTCACCCTTTCGCCTGGGAGGGACGTAGAATGTTTGCAGGTCCTGCACATTGTGAGCCCGAAGCGTGTCGAGATCCTTGTAGTGTTCTCGCGGTACCATGGTGATTTGCAAACTATGGTCATCGCCAGGGGGTGCTTGTATTGACAGCCGATTGGAGAACACAGCGTTCACTTCATCTTCTGAGTCACTTCCGAAGACTAACATGGGGGCGGGCGTCCCCAGGTTGTTGCGTTGAGATGGCCCTGCATAAACTATCTCTTCCTCTTCTTCGGTGTCGCTTCCGAAAACGGGGATGGCGGCGGCGGCTTTGTTCTCCGGATTGCGACACCTTTCTGTATCCTCGAAATCTGGCAAAAAGTATTTCGCATCTTCGTATTTGCGGACTTCGTTCACGGAAAATGGGTTCAGCTCGCCTGTTACGGTATACTCGAAACCGTCCTTAAAGTACTTCATACACTGATGTTGTGTAGAAGGGATGATGTTGTACTCGTGTAGCCAAGGACGACCGAGCAAGGCGTTGTAGCAGGTCTTGGCGTCAATGACATGGAATTTGATGTCTGTGACGAGAAGTCCAAAGCGTAATGTTAGTATCACAGATCCGAGAGTCCGTGACGATTGTGAATCGAAACCGGATATAGTAATTTTGTCACGAGCGAGGTGTTGCATACTCATGCAGATTTCCTTCAACACCCGAACATTAAGGAGGTTGACGGAGGATCCATTATCCACCAGGATCTTGCCTATCTTGATATCATGGCAGTATCCGGAGATATATAGGGGACGGTTATGGTCGCATGTCCCGAGAAGGAGGTCTTCATCACCGAAAGTGATGTCGGCTGTATGCACTTCCTCCAGTTCATCCTTCATCTTTTCAGTGGCGAGGAAGGCTTGGAATTGCTCAGGTTCTTGTAACGCCTTAATTAGTGAGTCTCGCGCTTCTTTTGATAATAGGAGGGCATCGAGAATGCTAAGCTGAGAAGGCAGCTTCCTTAGGTGCGCGAGGATGTTATAGTCCACTTTACTCTTCCTAGGAGGGTCTTTGGTAGCCAGCTCTTTCGTGACTTGGTCATCTAACGTGATATCTTCAGTGACCTTTTCTTTTCCCTTATCTTTTCTATTTGCGGGTCCAAGATTCTTCTCTGGGAGTGTGCGATTGCGCAGCTGAATGTTCTCGCAGGCCTCCGATTTCTCCTCTTTCCCTAAAGCGGATTCTTTAAAGAGAGGGCCCAGAGCCATTTCTTCGTCAGAGTCGCTCCCGAAGGTGAGAACTTATGACCCCCTGGCGTTTACCATGTAACAGTTGCCAGTAGCTCTGTCGCTCCCATCGATAGTACTTCTTCGCTCCCGACGGATCTTGCGTTTCATGCGCTTAAAATGTTGCCGATGAGCAACATACCCTTGCCACCATATCTTAAAGGCGTCGCACTCCTCCGTGGGATGTAATATTCTCTGATGATATGCGCAATAGTCAGGGTGCGTCTCTACCCCATCGTGTGTGTTTCCTTCCGAGGGTGGTAGCTTCATTCCCATTGACATGGCTTTGGCAAACCTTTTCCTCGTCTTGAATATCTTCTTGTCTACTTCGGATGCCTTACGCTCTGGCAAGGGTAGTTCAACTCTTTCGTTTAGTTGCCCGCGTTTGGCTCCTTCCGATGTGGCCATCTCACGCTCCTGGTCCGCTTTACATTTTAGACGAATCTCGTCTAGAAAAGCGTCGATCATTTCATCTGTTGGCCACGCGCGTTCTGGTACAGGCTCTGCCTCCAGCTTCTTAATGCCAGGAGTTTTCCCATCATCGGTAAACGAGTGGGAGATTACGTTACAACTCGCAACATATCCTTCGGATTCATCCGACGAGCTTTCTCCATCATCTTCCTCTTGAAAGATGTGGTTGAGGAACTCTTGCAGTGTGACAGGAGTTCGCGCCTTTTGATTGTACTCTTCCAGTGCGTCGATTTGCTTCTGCAAGTTCGTGTGCTCTTTTCCAGGCTTCACGGACTTCTTGGATTTCTTCTTCTTTTTCTTCGAAGATTTTGACGATTGGGCGTGGGTATCTGGGCTCTTGTCGTGAGTCTTTGTAGTCGGGCGGCGCCTTAGCATCCCTTCGATAATCTGAGGTTCAAGAGGGTCCTTCCATTCGATCGCAGGGCACGCATGAAGGTCTCTCAGCATTCTTTTGGTTTTAGTTGATAGCACGACCTCCCATGGAGCTTCTTCAATAAAAGAACATGTTGCCCCCGGTGTATCCGCTTTCCTAGGAGCATGCGGCTGTGGTGGGTTTACCTTCCACTTTTCGGACAGTACGAACTTCCCCTGGAGGTATTGATCATCAATCCATCCTTTGAAGATGAAGCAATCTTCAATCGGATGGCCTACCGTTTGATGGTAAGGGCAATAGTTGGGGTTATTCGCCTCGGTGGGTTGCGGCGGTCGCCTTGGATTTGGCAGGTTTATAAGTCTGTTGCGTATTGCCAGCTCGAATAACCGTTTCGTCTTGTCCCGTGGGAACGAGTAGGGACGCTTCATCTTCTCATTATAATACCGACGTCTTTCCTCCAGTTGATCTGCCGGTTTCGGGGCGTTAGGTTGCTGTTGGGCATTTGCAACAAAGGTTGCCCTTCCTTTACCCTTGTCATTCTGAGGTTCCGACTTCGGGGGAGGTGGTCTATGACCCATCTGGTCCATCTGAGCCAACTTGTCGATCAAAGCCTGGAATGTGGTTGGCTTAAAGAACATCATAAACTGGGAGATAGTTGCGTGAGGGTCTAGAGTTCCTACGAACATGCCCACCGCAGGTGCTTCCTCGATGCGTTGCTCACATCTCGACCACAAGTTCCGCCAGCGTATAGCGTACTGGACCCAGGTTTCGCCCGGTTTTACCCTGGCGTTAATAAGTGCAGTTATTGGAGTGCGTTCGCTGGCACTTGCGAATCGCTGAGTGAACAACAGCTCCATTTCAGCGAACGTTTTGATAGAATCGTTCGGGAGTTCCGAATACCATTCGAACGCTGTTTCTGATAAGCTGCCCACGAACTGGCGGAGCAACAGTTTATCATCACCGCCGGTGTTACCGCAGAGGGCCCGGAACTGGGCGACATGTTGATGGGGATTGCCGGTCCCCTTATACACGTGGAATTTTGGTATCGTGTAGCCTTGCGGGTATTTGATTTGGTCGTACCAGCTCGGATACGGCCGTCCCGTTTTCACGACTTGACCAGCTGCCTCAGTCGCGTGATGAACCCGGATTTGCTGGGCTATGTAGTCAGCCAAGTCAGCCTTAGAGATTGTCTCCTCCTTGGCCGTTGAGAGGGCCGGCGGTGGATTTGACGTTTCTCCTCGGTCGTCTTCGAGAACGATTGGGGGATCCTCGGCGGGTAAGTCCTGCTGGATCATCATTCCTATCACATCTTGGAAGAGAAGGCCCATCCGTTGTATGTTGGCCGCTTGTTCAGCAGCCTCTTTGTCCCTTTTCTCCAGTGTCCGGCGAAGGAATTCAGCGTCGGTTTCTTCTTCTCGGCGTGCGTCTGAGGACGTTTCCGGATTTTCTTTTGGCCTGGTGAGCGCGGCCATAGCATTCATCATTTCTTGAAGCTTTTGTTGCTGCTCCTGGGCCTTCGTCACGGATCGGGTTAGCGGTCGGTGGCCCGTAGAAGTGCGGCTTTCCTCCTTTCCAGAGGCCATGTAAACAGTGTGCACCACCATGCCCCCAGACTTAGGGCGTCTGGGCTCGGTGCTTTTAGCCGTCGTTGCATGCCGGGAGGTCTTCTCTGGCCTCCTCCTTTTATGAGCCATGGAGGTTGAGGGGGCCGTTGAGGTGGGCGTCCAGACAGCCTTTTGGGGTTTAGCCTGGTGACACGCTTCCGGTTGGATTTTCGGCTTCTTGTGCTGGCGGGAGAAGTTTGGATCGATGATCGAGTCCCGGGCCTGCCGCCAAACCTTATAGATTTTGGAAGACAGCCGTTGAGGAGATCGGGGCTGTTCTGATTTTATTTCCATAACCTTTTTTAATGGGGGAGGAGACCTCTTCAGCACTGCAGTAGGAGAATTCCTTCGCACCTTGTTTAGCATTTCGAAGCTGTTCCCAGTTGGAACAGCAGCATTAACTTCTGCCACCGGGGCCGATGGAGTCAACCCGGAGGGGGAATTGCCCCCAGCCTTCCTTACTCGGCGCCAATGGCGACGTCGAGCGTGTCGAGCGGACGGTGT
Organism: Agapanthus africanus; assembly: GCA_030015575.1. NCBI lineage: Eukaryota > Viridiplantae > Streptophyta > Magnoliopsida > Asparagales > Amaryllidaceae > Agapanthus > Agapanthus africanus. Next base: position 562,087,108 of record CM057345.1, read on the forward strand.
AGGGTCAGCGGTAAGAATGGTTTCGTCTTGCCCCCTGTCTGGGTGGGGGGTCGTTGTTGGTGTTAACCTGTCAAAGACCGACGTCCTTTGGGCAGCAGGAGCGGGAGCGGGAGCCGTCAATCTTGTAAAGACCGACCTTTTGGCCGGAGAAGCCGTCTTGACGATCTCGAGAGCAGGAGCAGCCACTTTCTTAGAAGCAGCCTTCTCTGAGATTGTAGGCCCCATGATGGGTTTGCAGGATTTCTGGCCCAATCTAGAGAAGACCGAGGCGTTGACGTTGGGCGACTCGTTGAGAGGAGCCGCGACAGGGGTAAGACGATCAAAGACCGACTTCTTAAGAGCTTCCGTTGTCAGTACTGGAGCGGTGAAGTTTGTCGGCGGGAGCATGGTCCCAAAGAACAATCCTGTGGTGGCGCGAGTGACCTGTTCCACGGGCATTGTGAATAGCGAAGCAGCTTGGGGTCCGTAGGCTATACCTCCTGGCGAGGCAGAGCGTTGGTTGCGATTGCAGCCTGAGTAGTTGGAGAATTTCACGGAAGTAGAAGCCATCGATCCTTTGCTTTCTGCAATAAGCAAGACGCCAATTCTTAGTATCTTGAAACCCAAGGGCAACCATTGGCGAACCGCGATTGGTTCGCGAGTCACGACACACGAAGTGTGGAGTGGAAAGAGGAAAAGGTCCCACCGGGCGTACCAGAATCTGTTCCCTTCCGAACGACGGCGCACAGGACTGCGATGTCTTGGCGCTGAGACTCGGGGCAGATGCTAATTGGTGCTATCCGTCCACCTCTCCGAAGATGCCAAGTTGATTTATGGCACCGTGTATCGGAGGTTTAGACGGATGCGTCCGATGTAGCAGACTTCGTCAGATTCCCCCTTGTTTGAGGGGTTTTTTGATTGTGGGGACGCTCTTCCCTGCAGGCGCAAGCCCCTGCAGTTAATTACGCTACCGCATTGCGGTAACAACTTTCTCCTTCTCCAGATGGTCACTTCGTGTCGTGAGTGTTTGTTTTGTTGCCCGTGGATTGTTTACGGAGACTGAGTTATGTCGTCGCCCGTAGGGCGTGGACTAGTCCAAATCCGTATTATCTTAGATTTGGGTTTGGGGGTTTGGTTTGAGGATACGTCAGCCGTACTCGAGGCTAAGATCAACTCAAACGTTTGTTAAGGATACGTTAGTCTCACTTTGAGACTAAGATCAACTTAACGGGATCGTTTAGATCCGACAAAAGAGCATTTGGGGGCTCCATTGTTCCAGTTTAGGGACATAGGGGTCCATCGTATGTATGGCCGTCGGGACCCATCACCTCTCTGACGACGTTGAAGGATTACAACGACGGATGTCAGAGGAGTTCAGAGATGTACCCTCAAGCCAGAGTCAATTGGGGGGATTCATAGTCCAGTCTGTTTGAAGTTTTAAGGATACGTTAGCCATCTTCGAGGCTAAGATCAACTTAAACGGGATCGTTTAGATCCGACAAAAGAGCATTTGGGGGCTCCATTGTTCTAGTTTAAAGACATTGCGGTCCATGGGTAGTTTAAGGACATTGCGGCCCATGAGTAGTTTAAGGACATCGCGGTCCATTGTTAGTTTTAAGACATCTCGGTCAAGGTTAAGGACGTCGTAGTCCATGGGCTTAAGGACCCCACAGTCCATTATGTGCTCTGGATGCTTCACACGGGTTCACTGCCGTGTTCTGCGAGGACCAGGCTCCGCTCTGGACGCTTTCCACGGGGTCAAAGAGTGACATTATCCGCGTTCCACGTAACCAGGAATTTGCATTAAACACGGGTTTAAGGACCCCGCAGTCCGTATCAATGTGTGGTCGTCGGGACCCGTCACCTCTTTGAAGACATTGAGGGATTACAATGCCAAGTATCAAAGGAGTGAAGAGATGTACCCTAGAACCGGAGTGGATTAAATAGTCCTTGGCCCAATTTGGGATCAAGACGAATTAATTATGTTATGAGTCCATTGGCCCAGTTAATCACAAATTGAGGACTTATGGCCATCTTGGGCTAAGTCCAATCAGGAGAGGCTTTGCCTCCATCCATTTAGTCAATTGGGCCGAAGCCTAGTGTTAAACACTACAGAGCAATCAGTGTTGAACACTGGGAATGAGGTTGACAAGTTAGTATTTAACACTAAGAGATAATTGGTGTTAAACACCAGCAACAAGGCTTTTCAAATTAGTGTTAAACACTAAAACAGATCAGTGTTGAACACTGCAGACAAAGCTTTTTAATTAGTGTTGAACACTAAGGCCCAACAGTGTTTTAACACTGGGTTCGAGAGTTTCAATTTAGTGTTAAACACTAAGGCAAGAGGGGTCACGTGACAGCACGTGAGAGCGCCCTCCCTTCATTTATTCTGCTGAGATTATCGCATCTTTCAAAGCATCACATGCCATCACGTGATGGGCATTCAAATGCCTATGTATTAGAGCTTCTGCTGAGGGTCACGTGGGTCACGTGGGGTGCTGCCTCAAAGGGGCTTTCTGTAGATCTCTTGGGGGGTCACGTGGTGACACGTGACCCTGCCTCTATGTATTTTGTTTAGAGGCTTTGTTAATCTTTTTTCAGGAATTAAATTCCTCGAGCTGTAAATTTCAGAGGAATTAAATTCCTACTTCCTTTCGAAGACTTATATTCTGGGATAGAGTTTAACTCTGAATTTTCTGTAGGAATTAAATTCCTCATATATGTGAAGAACCAAATAGGGTTGAACCCTAACAAAGCTTTTTTAAGGAGTTTAAACTTCCATCCTCTGTTAAATTATGATTAAGGGAATTAAATTCCCGCTGCTGCAACAGAACTAGGTTCTTAATTAGGGTTAAACCCTGTTTCTTTTTATTTTGAAGGAATTAAATTCCCATGATACAGGGGCAAGCCCTAATTTTATTTTAAAGGAATTAAATTCCTATAGTTCTGTGAGAATTAAATTCTCGTGCTTGCATTCCTTCTCTATGTTTTGGATCTGCATGGCAGGATCTCAACCCATTGAGAATTAAATTCTCAACCTTAAGGGGAGATGTGCACTTTGCAGATCCTCTATCAAAGAGAGAAGAAATATGTTCTTCTGTTTTTACATTATCAGAGTTAAACTCTGTTGAGAATTAAATTCTCTTTTTCTTTCAAGGAGCTTTTCCCTTTCTTACCTAGGGTTTTTGCAGAAGATCCATGTTCTCCAAGTATCGAAGCTCTCTTCCTTTTCTTTTTTCTTCTCTGCGTATGTATATCTCTATCTCTGTGTCTCTTGGCTCCTATTTATAGGAGAAGCAGCCGAATCAATCAGTTTTTGACGAATCTTCATTAAGAGATTTGATTTGCACCCATCATTTGTTTTGGACCTTTGGATTATTAGGTGAATTTTATTCACCATTGGATTTCAAATCCAGGGGTTCCCCTTTATTATTTCGGTTAGATTTAAAAGGGAAATCTTTCCAAACCCGAGATTTTCCCATAGATAGATGATATTTCATCACCTCTGAATCTTTAATTCGATCGGTTCCAGATAGCCGCTTTCCTTTGGAAAGATTTGATTCTCCTTCAGAATTTAATTCTGTTTGACAAAATGGGCTTTGAAAGCCGGTCACGTGTGACCACGTGACTCATGGTCACGTGTGGGCACGTGACCCCCTTTGGAATGAGCCTTTTCCTTTCTTTTGCGCTCTGTCTTCTTATTGCTGCTTAAACGTCACGTGCTGCCACGTGACTCCTGGTCACGTGTGAGCACGTGACCCTTGTTTGAACTCTCTCTTTCCTTGGTTCAACTGGAGAACGAGTCTGCTGTCTTGAACGTCACGTGGCAACACGTGACCCTGGTCACGTGGAAGCACGTGACCTCTTCTGAAGCCTTTTCCTTGACTTGATCAGGGAACTGGTGTGCCTTCTGAAGCACGTGATCTTGCTGTTCGAGTAGCCTTGCGATTGTCGTGTCTCTGATCCCTTCGGGGGCTGGACAAGACGTCTTCAAGTAATCTTCCAGGTAATATTACCGTCGAAAGAGCAAGCGTAGGGATATTCCATGTCACTTTTTATTTGAGGTTAGGCTCATTTTGGAGAGCCCCGATGAGTCATAACCACTCCGCGCTGGTGTGGGATGATCTCCGATAGTCTTTCAGGCTTTATATGACTTGCCGTTAAGACCCTGAAGCTAGGAATTTGGCCTTTGCTTCGTTTGCTGGCATTGCGTCCTCTATATCGAGATGAATGTTGCGGTTGTCTCTAGGTTGCTGGTGAACCGTCGAGGTTTGGAACTAGGGATTTTGCCGTGGCTCCTTTTGGTGATGTTGCGTCTGCTGTGTCGAGACGAACGTCGAGGTGGTGACCACTCTGCACCGGTGTAAGATAATCTCCGATTGTCTTTCAGGCTTTATATGACTTGCCGTTAAGATTCTGAAGCTAGGAATTTGGCCTTCGCTTCGTTTGCTGGCATTACGTCCTCTATATCGAGACGAATGTCGCGGTTGTCTCTAGGTTGTTGGTGAACCGTCGAGGTTTGGAACTAGGGATTTTGCCGTGGCTCCTTTTGGTGATGCTGCGTCTGCTGTGTCGAGACGAACGTCGAGGTGGTGACCACTCCGCACTGGTGCGAGATGATCTCCGATTGTCTTTCAGGCTTTATATGACTTGCCGTTAAGACCCTGAAGCTAGGGATTTGGCCTTCGCTTCGTTTGCTGGCATTGCGTCTGCTGTGTCGAGACGAACGTCGAGGTGGTGACCACTCCGCACTGGTGCGGGATGATCTCCGATTGTCTTTCAGGCTTTATATGACTTGCCGTTAAGACCCTGAAGCTAGGAATTTGGCCTTTGCTTCGTTTGCTTTGTCGTGTCCGAATCCTGTTGGGGGAAGGAATGCTGGGGTAACATCTCGTCTGCTGTATCGAGACGAACGTCGAGGTGGTTCCTAGGTTTCCTGTGAACTGTTAGGACCTGGAACTAGGGACTTTGCCGTGGCTCCGCTTTACTGACCATGGGGTCTTTTGTTGATGTTGCATTTACATCCTGCTGGACTGCGAAGGAACGCCATTGTTGACATCTCGTCTGCTGTATCGAGACGAACGTCAAGGTGAAGCTGGGATTCTGCCATGGCTTCGTTTGATAGTGTAACATCTGTGTCCGACTGGAATGAGGAGGCACACCGTTGTTGGTTTTCGGGCCGTAGATGTGGCCATTGAGATTTGGAACTAGGGACTTTGCCATGGCTCCGTTTTGTTCCGACTCTGAGGTCGGTTGTTGACGTCACGTCTGCATCTGGTTGGAGTGAGGAGAAACGTCGTTGGCGATCTCTAAGTTGTCGATATCGACGTCGAGACCCTGAAGCTAGGGATCTTCCTTTGCTTCGTTTGTTGACATTGTGTTTGCAATATTGCGACAACTGTCGAGGTTGTCTCTAGGTTGTCTATGAACCGTCGAGATTTGGCTTCGCTTTCTGGTGGAGCCTGTTGGGAAGATATGGTTCCCTCTTTGTTTACGCCCCTGGATTGTATACAGGGATCGATGTGATCTCACCTGTAGAGCAAAAGTTTCATTCATTTTCATATTATTATTTTATTTCCGCGATGCTCTATCATTTCAGCTTTTATATCGCGAAGGTCGCGATTGCCCAATCATTTCGGCTATTTTTCGCGGTGCCCAATCATTTCGGCTATTTATTTTATTTTCACTCGCTGCTTTCTATTGCGAGTTGCCCAATCATTTCGACTATTTTGCATGCATATATTTTTACTTGCTGATTTTGTTTGCAAGTTGCCCCATCATTTCGGCTATTTCGTATGCATTTTTTTTGGGCTCGCTGATTTTTTTTTGCGAGTATGTGATTTGGGATCTGATGCCAATCTTAGCATCAGCATCGCTACGACTGGAATATTGCCAGGAGCGAATCATCATTCGCCATGAAAGAACTTGGAATTTGATACTGATTTAGGCATCAGTATCGCTACAACTGGGATATTGCCAGGAGCGAATCATCATTTGCCTCTGTCGATGTCGAACAAAGGTGGCTTAGCGAACAGGGTTAGGATCCCGTCGACTAAGGCTTTTGACTTCATGAGCCGTAAGGGTCTCACAAAGGTATTTCTCCCTACAAGTCGTGAGGATCTCGTAGGTGTGTTTTCTTCTTAGGGATCGTGAGTATTCCTAAGTGTATGTTCCTCTGTAAGTCGTAAGGATCTTACAAACGGATTTTCTCCTTATAAGTCGAGAAGACTTACAAGTGCTGTTTGTTGTTCGAGCATATCCCTAGTCACGGATGGGACTTTGTTAGGGAAATGTTTATTCGTGCTCGTGGATTGTATACAAGGGTCAGTACTGAGCCACTTGTAGGGTAATATCGAAGGTTGTGAGGGTTTCTTAAGAACAGGTTCAGGTCTCTGTAACTCAAGACTTTCAAATCTTATGAGCCGTGAGGGTCCCATAAGAGAGTTCTCCTTACGAGTTGTGAGTATCTCGCAAGTGTAATTTCTCCTTAGGAATCGTGAGGATCCCTAAGTGTGTTGCTCCCCTTGTGAGTCATAAGGATCTCACGCGGGTGGTTTCTCCTTACAAGGTCGAGAGGACCCTGTAAGTGTCTTTTAACGAGGTTGCGCCCTTTCGGGTTTTCACAAACATTCGCCGGTAGACCTGCTGTTTTTACTCACGGAGCCCTTTCGGGTTTTCATCCGTGCCCATTTTGCTTATGGACATACCGTCTCTTTTTTTTATTCTTTTTTCTAACGAGGTTGCGTCCTTTCAGGTTTTCACAAGACTCGCCGGTAGCCCTGCTGTTTTTACTCACGGAGCCCTTTCGGGTTTTCATCCGTGCCCTTTTTGCTTATGGACATACCGTTTTTTAAAAATTTATTTTATTCTTTTTTTTTTGTATCGGCTTTTGGATGTCTCGATCCACCGTAGTTTATCGACATCTCGGTCAGCAGCTAGTTTTAGGACGTAGTGGTCCTTCATTAGTTTAACGACGTTTCGGTCTTTCGCAAGTTTTAGGACATAGTGGTCCAATGTCGCCGTATTTGAGGCGAATCTCTAGTTTACTGACTTTTCAGTCGATGGGGCTTTCCTTATGAATGAGCACGATGCCCCCGGCATGTCCATCTTTTTAGGGGCATGTGGTTGTGGTGGGCTCACCTTCCAGTTTTCGGACAGCACGAACTTGCCTTGTTGGTATTGGTCTTCAACCCAGTTTTTGAAGACATAGCAGTTTTCGATCGGGTGGCCCAATACTTGGTGGTAAGGGAAGTAATTAGGATTGTTGATATCATTCAGCTGTAGCTGGTGTTTCGGCTCCGGTAGAGTGATAAGCCTGTTGCGCACTGCTAGTTCGAACAGCCTCCTTGTTTCATCCCGAGGAAATGAGTAAGGACGTTTCAACTTCTCATAAAGGGGTTGCTGCTTGTTGGTTTGGCGAACAACCGGTCTAGGGCCACTCGATTGTTGTTGAGCGTTGGCGACGAAGGCCGTTCTTCCCCTCCCTTTATCCTTTCTGTTCGATCTCTTGTTTGCGGGTCCAAGATTCTTTCCGGGTAGCGTGCGATTGCACGGCTGAATGTTCTCGCAACTCCTCAATTCTTTCGTTTCAGAGATGGATTCCTTGAAGAGAGGACCGTGGGCTACTTTTTCGTCTGAGTCTCCCCCGAAGGCGAGAACTCGTGATCCCCCGGGATCATCCCTATGACAATTGCCGGCAACTCTTTTATGCTCATCTGTCATATTTTTTCGCTGTCTACGAGCTTCCCGCTTTGTTCTGTTGATGTGTCGCCTGTGAGCGACATACCCTTACCATCAACACTTAAAGGAGTCGCAGTCTTCAGTAGGATGTGCGATCTTCTGATGATATAAGAAGTAATTAGGATGCATCTCTACTCCACCGAGAGTGTTTTCTTCAGAGGGTGGTAGCTTCATTCCCATTGATATGGCTTTAGCAAACCTTTTCCTCGTCTTGAATTTGTTTTTATCTGCAGCGCATGTCTCTTGATTTGACGGGAGTGCCTCGACTCTTTCGTCTAGTCGCCGGCGTTTGGCTTCTTCCAATATGGCCATCTCACGTTCATGATTGGCTTTACTTTTCAGACGAATCTCATTCAGGAAGGCATCGATCATCTCGTCTGACGACCACAGAAGTTCTGTTTCAGGACCCCCCCTCAGTTTCTCGGTGCAAGGAGCTTCTTTATCATCTATCGACGAGTGAGAGATCACATGACAACTTGCCACGTAATTCTTAGATCCATCTGATGAGTCTTCTCCATCATCTCCGTCTTCAAGGACGTGGCTGAGAAACTCTTGGAGCGTGATTGGGGTTCGCGCTTTCTAGTTGTACTCTTCCAGTGCGTCGATTTGTTTCTGCAGGTCCGTGCGCTTGTCGCCAGGCTTCATGGGCTTTTTGGATCTCTTCTTCTTTTTCGAAGATTTCGACGGCTGGGTGTGAACACTTTGGCTATCCCCACCAATCCTTGGAGTTGGACGCGGTTTCAGCATCCCTTCGATGATCTCAGGTTCCGATGGGTTCTTCCACCTGATCTCCGGGCATGTCTGGAGATCATTCAGCATCTTTTTGGTTTTGGCGGAAAGCACGACCTCCAATGGAGCTTCTTCAATAAAAGAGCAAGTTGCCCCCGGCGTGTCCATCTTCTTTGGAGTGTGCGGCTGTGGTGGGTTTACTTTCCACTTTTCAGACAGCGCAAACTTGCCCTGTAGGTATTGGTCTTCAATCCATCCCTTAAAGACGAAGCAATCCTCGATCGGGTGACTTACCGTTTGGTGGTAAGGGCAATAATTGGGATTATTCACCTCGCTGGGTTGCGGTGGTCTCCTTGGATTCGGGAGATAGATAAGCCTATTGCGCATCGCTAGCTCGAACAGCCTCTTCGTTTTATCCCGCGGGAATGAGTAAGGGCGCTTCATTTTCTCATTATAATACCGCCGTCTCTCTTCCAGTTTATCCGCTAGCTTTGGGGCACTGGGCTGCTGTTGGGTGTTCGCAGTGAAGGTCACTTTCCCTTTACCCTTGTCGTTTCGGGATTCCGGCTTCGGAGGAGACGGTCTGTGACCCATTTGATCCATTTGGGCAAGCTTATCAATTAAAGCCTGGAACGTGGTTGGTTTAAAGAACATCATGAACTGTGAAATAGTTGCATGAGGGTTTAGGGTGCCCACGAACATGCCTACCGCAGGTGCTTCTTCGATGCGCTGTTCGCATTTCGACCACAGATTCCGCCTTCGTGTCGCGTACTGAACCCATGTCTCGCCTGGCCTTACCCTGGCATTAATCAGTGCTGTTATCAGGGTGCGTTCACTAGCGCTTGCGAATCTTTGTGTAAACAGTAGCTCCATCTCCGCAAATGTTTTGACAGAATCGTTAGGTAGCTCCGAATACCATTCAAAGGCTGTTTCTGCTAAACTGCTGACGAATTGGCGGAGCAGCAGTTTGTCGTCACCTCCAGTGTTGCCACAAAGAGCCCTGAATTGAGCGACATGCTGATGGGGATTCCCTGTCCCTTTATATACGTGGAACTTAGGGATCGTGTATCCTGGCGGGTAACTGATTTGGTCATACCAGCTCGGATAGGGTCGTCCAGTTTTAACAATTTGCCCAGCCGCTTCACTCGCCTGATGGGCTCGTATTTGCTGAGCTATATAGTCATCCAGTGCGGCCTTGGAAATGGTTTCTTCCTTGGCTGCTGAAAGAGCCGGAGGAGGATTAGATGTCTCCCCTCTATCGTCTTCAATAATGATCGGAGAGTCTTCAGCCGGAGGGTCCAGCTGTAACATCATTCCTACCATGTCTTGGAAGAGAAGCGTCATTTGTTTTATGTTGGCAGCTTATTCTGCTGCTTCTCTATCCTTCTTTTCGAGGACTCTGCGTAAGAAGTCAGCGTCAGTTTCCCGTTCGTGCCGCTGTTCTGATGATGCCTCCGAGCTTTCTTTTGGCCCGGTAAGTGCGGCCATCGCAGTCATCATCTCCTGAAGCTTCTGCTGCTGTTCTTGAGCTTTCGTCACGGATCGGGTGAGCGGTCGGTGACCCGTCGCAGCGCAGCTGTCCTCTTTCCCAGATGCCATATAAACGGTATGCACCACCATGCCCCCAGACTTGGGGCGTTTAGATTCAGTGTCTTTGCAATTTACCAAAAACGCAGGGATCTTCCCCGACCTCCTTCTTTTTTGAGTGATCGAAGTTGAGGGGGCCGTTGTAGTGGGCACCCAAGTAGCTGTTGCTTTTTGTGGCTTAACGGAATAATCCTTCTCCTGCCGAACCTTCATCCTTTTCTGTCGGCGGAGATAGTCTTATCCATTACGGAGTCTTGAACTTGACGCCAGACCTTGTAAATTTTAGAGGACAGCCGTTGAGGGGGCTGCTCTAGCTTCTTCTCTGGAGTATTCTCCACAGGTGAAGGAGTTCTCTTCAGCACTGCAATAGGAGAGTTTCTGCGCACCTTGTTGAGCAGTTCAAAGCTGTTCTCGGTTGGAACAACAGCATCGATCCCCACCATCGGAGCTGGCGAAGTTATCCCAGAGGGGGAGTTGCCCCCAGCCTTCGTCACTCGGCGCCAGTGACGACATCGAGCGTGTCGTGCGGATGGAGTTGTTTCGGTTATAAGGGTGACTTCATCATGACCCCTCTGGGCAGGGGAAGCAGCTTTGAGGACCTCGCCTGGAGCAGAAACCGGAATGGGCAGCCTTGTAAAAACTGACTTCTTGGAAGGAGAAGCCTTTTCAATGATTTCGTCCGCTTGAGCCGGGATAGCTATCCGCTTTGGGATGGTAGCTTCGGGTATCGCGGGCTTATAGACGTTCTGGCCCAGTCTGTTGAAAATTGAGGTATTGAAGTTGGGCGACCCGTTGAGAGGGTTCGCGGCAGTGGTAAGTCGATCAAAGACCGGCTTCTTTGGAGCTTCTTGCGATGTCATTGGGGCATTGAAGCTCATCGGTGGGAGCATGGTCCCGAAGAATAGTCCAGCGGTGGCTTGAGTTACCTGCTCCACTGGCATCTTGAAAAAGGAGGCCGCTTGGGGCCCATAAGTCACTCCTCCAGCAAGGACGAAGCGAGAGTTGCAGTTGCAGGTAGTACAGTTTGAAGCCATTGATCTTCTGCTATCTGCACGGAGCAAGACCCCAAATCTTAGTACCTCGAATCCACAGGCAACCACAGCAAATCGCGATTCGTTCGCGAACACGACACACGAAGTGTGGAGTGGAAAGAGGAAGAGGTCCCACCGGGCATGCCAGAATCTGTTCCCTTCCGAATCACGGAGACGCGACCGCGTAGGTTCGTCTTACCTGAGATTTAGGGCAGATGCTATTTGGTTTTATCCGTCCACCTCTCCGAAGATGCCAAGTTGATTTATGGCACCATGTATCGAAGGTTTAAACGGATGCGGCCGATGTAGCAGACTTCGTCAGATCCCCCCTCGCTTGAGGGGTTTTTGATTGTGGGGACGCTCTTCCCTGCAGGCGCAAGCTCCTGCAGTTAATTATGCTACCGCATCGCGGTAACAACTTTCTCCTTCTCCAGAATTTCACTTCGTGTCGTGGGTGTTTGTTTTGTTTGTGGTTGCCCGTGGATTGTATACGGAGACTAATTTATGTCGTCGCCCGTAGGACGTGGATTAGTCCAAATCCGTATTTTCTTAGATTTGGGTTTGGGGTTTTGGTTTAAGGATACGTTAGCCGTATTTGAGGCTAAGATCAACTTAAACGTTTGTTAAGGATACGTTAGTCCAGTTTGAGACTAAGATCAACTTAACGGGATCGTTTAGATCCGATAAAAGAGCGTTTGGGCTCTATTGTTCCAGTTTAGGGACATAGTGGTCCATTATTCCTGTTTTGGGGACAAATGTTAGTTTAAGGACGCATTAGTCCATGAGTTTAAGGACACGTCAGTCCATGAGTTTAAGGACCCCACAGTCCATATTGATGTGTGGTTATCGGGACCCGTCACCTCTCTGACGACGTTGAAGAATTACAACGACAAATATCAGAGGAGTTCAGAGATGTATCCTTGAACCGGGTGTAAATTGATTTGAGAGAGCAGTCGTGCTCGGTTCAATTTAATTTGAGGACTTACGGCCAGAATTGGGCTAAGTCCAGTTGAAAATGTTCAACGTTTTATCTGCATTTGGCCTGTTAGGCCTTTACTAGGGCTCTGCCCCTGTTTAATAATGCATGGTATTTTTGTTTGGTCTATTAGACCTTTATTTGGGCTCTGTCCTTTTTTAAATGATGCACAGCATTTGTTTTGGTCTGACAGACCTTTGTTTGGGCTGTATCCCTTTTATAATGCATTGCATTTTTATTAGGCCTGTTAGGCCTTTTAATTGGGTTCAGCCCCTTCTTTTTAATAATGCACTGCATCAATTAGTAGGACAGAGCGCCACGTGGCTTGTCAGGCGCTTTGCGCCAATTAAAGAGCGTAAGGCGCCAGCGCATGTGGAGGTGACACGTGTCGCGCTCTGGTGAGCGCACGTCTGTTAGCGCAGTGCGCTGCGCCAGTGCGCTGCGCTAGCGCCCTGCTGACACGTGGCGTGCTCTGATGATTTGCGCCAATTTATGAGAGCAGTGCTCTGTTTTAGAAGCGCATAGCGCAGTTTTTTGTGGGGCTGACACGTGGCGCTCCCTGGTGGCTTGCGCCAATCCAAGAAGCGCAACAGTGCAAATTTCAAAAGTGCAAGGCACTGTTTAATATTTTGATCAAATTTAGATCAAAGAAAACAAGTTTTTCTTGTTTTTCTTGTTTTCAGAGAACCAGTGGTTCATCAAAACGCAATGCCTTTATACAGAAGTAAATTACTTCTTCTTTTTTATTATTATTATTTTTTTATCCAAGATCTTGATCTTGTTCTTAGATCATTGATCTCTTTTAGAAGAAATTCTTCTTTTATTTAAAGGTTTTTACCTTTTCTTTCTCTGAGCTCTTCTCAAAATTTTTTTAGAGAAGTTCTGTGTGTCTCTATCTTGATGTCAATGTCCTCCTTAGACTTGGAGTCTAGGGGCCTTTATATAGTGCCAATTGATTTGTTAAATCAGTTAAAGAGATCTTTCTCTGAATGATTTAGGGATTTTTCCCTACCGTTGGATCTTTGATCCAAGGGCTCCTGTTTTATAGAAGAGAATCTTATTGTTTTAATAAGATTAGAAAGATCTTTCCAGAATTTTAATTCTGTTTTAGTGCTGGCACAGTTGGCGCAAGCGCACCTGCGCTGACATGTGTCGCGCAGCGCAGAGCGCAGATCATCTGAAGCATTGCTTCCTTTATTTTTATTTTAAATAGAGCCTTACTCCGATTGGGTGCGCTGACTTGGGCGCAAAGCTCCTTGCGCTGGCGTGTCTGCTTTTGACACGTGGCGTGCTGCGCGCAGCGTAAGGAATCTGAAGCGTTGCTTCAATTATTTTAACATTTGATTTTCAAAGTAGAGCCTCGCTCTGATTGGGGGAAACAGAAGCGTTGCTTCATTTCCCGTCTTGGAATTTGAACAGAGCTTTGCTCTTATTGGGTAAACAATCTATTTAACATGATCATTTAGATCTAATAAAAGAGCATTTGAGCTCTATTGTTTTAGTTTAGGGACTTTGCGGTCCATAAGTTTAAGGACATCATAGTCCATGGAGTTTAAGGACATCATAGTCCATAGTTTAAAGACGTCATAGTCTGTAAAGTTTAAAGACATCATAGTCTATAAGTTTAAGGACCTCACAGTCCGTGGTAGTTTAGAGACATCATAGTCTGTAAAGTTTAAGGACCCCACAGTCCGTGGAATGTCTGGTTGTCGGGACCCGTCACCTCTCTGAAGACGTTGAAGGATTACAACGACAAATATCAGAGGAGTGAAGAGATGTACCCTTGAACCAATATTGGTTGGGAGGCTCTGGGAATTACTTTGAATGTCATGTGGGATGATCAATTTTGGAAGACAAGAGTATAATTGGGGTTCAGTTTCAAGGGATCTTGCCTTTGGAAGACTTAGCTAATTTGGGCTAAGATTGGATCGAATATAGTGTTAAACACTATAGTACATCCGGCGCTTACGTGCTCCCACGTGAGGCGCTTAAAGCAGTGTTAAACACTAAAACTGAAGCGCTCATGTAGGGTCACGTGAGGCGCCTGAAGATTGGGCCTTGCTTCTTTTATTTTACTCTTAGAATATGCATATAAGTGTTAAACACTTGACCTTTATGACCATCACGTGTGGGCACGTGATGGGTATCCATGTGTTGGATATTAAAAGTATTTGTCAGGGGTCACGTGGGAGCACGTGATACACCCTAAAAGAGAAACTGTCTTCGCTTTACTCCCTTTTGTTTTGAGGAGCTTTTTAAGGGTTACGTGGGAGCACGTGATACACCCTAAAAGAGAAACTGTCTTTATTGTTTTCCTTTTTCCCTTTTAAATAAGTGTTAAACACTTTGAGAAATCTATTTTTCTGGTTCAAAGAAAAAGGGGTTCACGTGTTATCACGTGATCATCAATATGCATATAATTCTGAGTTTCAAGTCCTTTACTAACTTCTCTGAATCTTTTTTTTATAGGAATTTAATTTCTCGGAAATTTGCATGGCAAAATCTCCCCAATGAGAATTAACTTTTCAATTTTATGGGGAGATCTGCTTCTGCAGATCTATCACCATGAGGAAGAACTAAGTTCTTATATTAGGAGTTAAACCCTATCCTTGTTGGAGAATTAAATTCCTATATGTTTTTTGTGGGAGAATAGAATTCTCTGAACTTAGGTCTTCCCTTAGGTTTTAGATCTGTATGGCAGAATATCCCCGATGAGAATTAAATTCTCAACTTATGGGGAGATCTGCTTCTGCAGATCTTCAACCAGAGAAAGAACTAAATTCTTATTTATAAGAGTTAAACTCTTAGTTTGAGAATTAAATTCTCTTTTGTTTTGTGGGAGCTTATAGAATGAACTTCTTCCTTCTCTTACCCGGAGTTTTTTCTCTGAAGAGATCTTCTTTTCTCTCCGGAGAATTAAATTCTCTTCTCTTTTTTTTTCTCTTTTGTCTTCTCTCTCTGTTATTGTATTCCTTCTTTTCTCTTCTCTTCTTGGCTCCTATTTATAGAAGAAAGAAAAGAATCAGTTTGTTCAGCCAATCTCTCATTGAGAGATTTTGATTGATTTCATAACCAATATGATCTTTTAGATCACTCGGTGAAATTTATTCACCATTGGATTTTTTATCCAAAAGATATTTTATTTGTTGTTTCTGGAAAATTTTAGGAAAATATTTCCTTATATAGAATTTTTCTATAAATTGGTGATTTTTAATCACCATTGGATTTTTAATCCAACGGTACTCCCTTTTACAGAGTGCAATCTTTTTTGTTTGGAAAGTTCTAGGAAATATTTTTCCAATTAGGGGTTTTGATTCCTTTTAATTAGAATTTAATTCTATTAGTTTAGAGGGTTTAAGAGTCTATCACGTGTTGGCACGTGACCTTACCAATTAAGCATTTAATTAGAATTTAATTCTATTGTTTCAGTCTTCAGAGGGATCAGAAACCCATCACGTGTTGGCACGTGACCCCACTGATTAAGCATTTAATTAGAATTTAATTCTATTAGTTCAGAGGGCTCAGAAACCCATCACGTGTTGGCACGTAAGCCCACTGATAAAGTATTTAATTAGAATTTAATTCTATTAGTTCAGAGGGCTCAGGAACCCATCACGTGTTGGCACGTGACCCCACTGATAAAGTATTTAATTAGAATTAAATTCTATTAGTTCAGAGGGCTCAGGAACCCATCACGTGTAAGCACGTGACCCTACTGATTAAGCATTTAATTAGAATTTAATTCTATTAGTTCAGAGGGCTCAGGAACCCATCACCTGTTGGCAGGTGACCTCACTGATTAAGCATTTCCAATTGTTTATTTCATTCAGCGCCTATAGCCTTTGCCTGTAAAAGGTCACGTGCCTGCACGTGAGACCCGGTCACGTGTGGGCACGTGATGCCCCCCTTTGGGGGTTTTCCTCGCTTCTTTATTTATATATTTTATTCAGTTCCCATGAGGGAACAAATGCTTTTAATTCCTTTTAATTAGAATTTAATTCTATTAATTCAGTGGGTTCAAGAGCCTATCACGTGTGGGCACGTGACTTTATCAATTAGGCATTCAGGTGTAGATAGAATCTGCCCATAAAAGGTCACGTGTTTGCACGTGAGGCCCGGTCACGTGTGAGCACGTGATGCCTATTTGGGGTTTTTCCTTGTTGCTTTATTTGTATTTTATTCAGTTCCCATGAGGGAACAAATGCCCCCACAACGTTGTTCTCACGTGTTTGCACGTGAGTGCAACGCTGTCACCTTTGTGACCGTTGGATTTTCCTGGGGAACAGGGAAGATGAACCGTTTCCTATCACGTCCTATAAATGCAGCGGTCTCATCAGCAACGCCTCCATTCCTTCATCTTCTTCCTTTTTCAATTTCTTTGAGAATTTAATTCTCTTCCTTAGAGCTCAGTTCTCAGTTCAAAAAATTTCAGAGTTTAACTCTGTCCAAAAAAGAATCTTTTCTTCAGGTAATGGTTTTGAACGGCCGAGGAATTTTTTATAAAATTCTCTTTGGATTTTAAATCCACACCAAGGTTTTTTTCCCTTTAATAAAAACTCATCTTTCCAAGCTCTAAGAATGCACGATCTTTAGGTAGTAAACCCCCAATGTTAGGCGTTTTTCTGATCTTAAGGGATTGATGATGGTACTTGTTTTCTTCTGGAATTTAATTCCATTTCAAAGAGCTCAGCTCTGAAAATTTTCTTGGAATTTAATTTCTCTGTTCAAAAGGAATTTAATTCTCTCAGAGAACTTAGTTCTAACAAGAAGACCTCTTGGGATTTTTATCCTCAGTTGTTCTTGACAAAAAAATTTAGGAGAGGTTCTGCTTGATTTGCACAGAGTTCATGATGGGCTTTTCCTTGGGGGAATGTGCAGAGATATTTGAACTCCACTATTCATTTATTGAGAATTTTCCTTTTGTTCTCATAATGATTACCATGCCTCATCATTAGTGGGCCGCCATATTGATTTTGTGGGGCCCATGTGTTTTGCAACCAATGGTCCCATGAAATAAGCTGCTTGTCGTTTTCTTTCATTGTATTTATACACACACACACACACGTGTGGGTTTCATTAACAGTTTTCCCTTCCCTTATTTCAGGAACAATGGCTTCTCTTCCATACTTTCCTTTTACCCACTCGGAGGCTGCTTTCCCTCAATCACCGTCTGACGAAGAAGTGATGGCAATGATTAAGGCTCATGACCCGGATTGCACCAACTTGCTTTTGTGGGAAACATGGTACGGGTATATCATTCGGGGTCACCGCAGCTTTCTTTGCGAGGTGCCTACAGAGCCTCTCCACCCATTCTTGCCGATGGAGCGTCCGCAGACTGCCTTTGCCGTGGAGATGCTGGATTGGACTCCTACGGGCCGGCTTGAGCCGTCGACAACTGGGATACCGAACCACCCTTTGCCAGCCATAGACATCTTGGGGCGTCGTATTTGCCAAGGTGAAGCCCAGCCCTGGGGATAAGTCTATAAGATAGGGCTTACCCCTCGCCATCTAACGGGCTATCTTCTCTGGGCTCGTTATATCTTGTCCGCTCATCGTGCACGACTGCAGAGGGTCAGGCTTTATCAGGCGGTGTACGCGTCTCTCTTTCATTATCAATCTCCTCATGTTTGGTGGGTTAAAGCTTTCCTAAATCAATGGAATCTTCCCACCAACACTTTCTTGTTAGGGGATCGCGAAGTTTCGATTTCTTTGGAAGAGTTTCGCGAGATCTCCGGATTGCCGATCATGGGAGCGCCCTATGAAGAATTGCTGCGTCCTGACGAGTATGCATTCGCAACTGTGCCTGCTATGCTTGACGGCCTGTCGACCGAAAATGCCGTCCGTCACAAGTATCCAAGTCTAATCAAGACTCTGGGTATTTTCGAGAAGCTGTTCGCAGAGTCAGAGGAATGGGGCGTCACTTTTAAGAGTTTTATCGCCTGCTTCCTTCGTGGAGACATCCTATCAAAGGAGACTCCGAAGTTCACAAATATTAACGACCCCTTCGGGTTTGGGCTAAATAAGCTACCGGCCATAGAAGAAGATTTGCCACAGTTTTACATCCCAATCTTGTCGGCCCTACCTTTTGGGTCGATTGCGGCTCCCGGTATGGATGAAGAAACTTTCTTCGTCGGTTTTATCAGCCTTTGGCTCAGTTGGTTTATCGTTCCAACGCATCGTCGCTTTATGATAGCCTCGGTCATTTATCCTGCTCATCGCATTGCCGAAAGGACACGACTAGCCGTGGGCATTGCAGGGTTATCGCACTTGTTCCATGGGCTGAGTACTACGGCCAATACCTCGACCCCGGGTGTAGATGTGGTGAATTTCTCTCTTCATTATTTTACATCGTGGATTGAGATGCACGTGTTAGGGGCATTCGCTGTGCACCAGAGACTGGGTTTTTATGATGCTTATACCTTCCCGCGGCTCATGAGGTTAGTGGACGCTTATGCTCCTGATGCTACTCAGTTAGGGGCTCTTCGTGTGCTGCTTAATCCTTATGCCAACGAAGGCGGGATGGTATTCAATGATCGAGTCCTCTCTGCTCCTTCGGGACCTATTCAGCAGCTGTTTGATTTATCGAAAGAGGGAGCACCATTCTTGAAGCCTAGGGAAGCCATGCACTTGTATTCGATCAGACCGGGTTATTTGGTGTTCCGTCGAAACGATGTGGTTCTTTTTATGCGGTATAATCCACACCGCTTTGCCCGGCAATTGGGTTATAACCAGGGTGTTCCCTTCGAGGCATTCATAGTGGAGCCCGGATCGTCTTTGGAAGTTGTTCGTGACGCCACTCATCACTTCATGCGGCTGAACACCGGCTCTCGCTTCATGATCCCTAAGGCCGACTACATTCCAAGGTGTGTGGGGGCTTTTACGGGTTAGTACCGCCACCGAGTTGGTCCCATCATTGCTGAGGAGAAGAGGATACTTTTTGGATATAGAGCTCCCACCCCGATCCAGGCTATGGGAGTCCTGCCGCGACCGCGAACAATGGTTCGCCCTCCCTTGAGGGGTACTGGTGCCTTACTTATTTCTGAGGCGGTGGATGCGGGCCTGACTCCACCCATAGTTGGTATGCCGATACGCACTAGAGCTCATGCAAGGGCTTCTGATGAGGCGTTGGTAGCAGTTCCATCAGTTGCGGCGTCATCGATGGCAGTGTCATCATCGGTAACACCGCCAAAAGAGGATACTGGAGGCGAGGTTGGGCAACGTCGCACCAAAGCGCCGAAGGAAAGGAAGCGATCATCTTCCAGCGCTAGTTACGGGTCGAAGCGGAGGAAGAAGACAGTCACCGGTCTGCTTGACTTTTTAATGGAATCCGAGCCTATCGTTCAAGACGAACCAATATCTATGCAAGAGCTGGATGATGGTCTTCTTTTTCCAGGTTCATCTGCCGAAGAAGCCGCACAATTGGTTAAGGCTATAAGATGTTTCCAGGATGAGACCGAGAATGTGCGCGTCTCGAAGAGTTCCTATCATGCCGTAATATTCTATGAAGATTCTCTATCTATACGGCGAGTATTTATAGGTCCTCTGGAGCAGGGGGCGAGATAGCCCTCAAAAGCCTATCTCAGCTGCTTCTGAAGATGAGTTGTCGTTGTGGACCGGCGGCCATGAATCTACCCTAGAACCCCGGTAAGCATACCTTCTTAGGAAGGAACGTCGGCTTGAAAAAGCTATACTCGAGGCATCTTGGCGTATCGGTATGCACATTTTCTGTATTTTTCCTATGGCAAGTAATTTGTTTTGCTTTCTATGTCTTCTTATCTTCGTAAAACTTTGCAGGGACTTCGGCCATGGCAGAGAATCTGAGCTCGAGTAGCGTCTTGACCGTGGACTCTGTAAATATCCCCGATGAAACACCAGTAGGTGTGGAGGGGGTCATTACAGTTGCTATTCCTGCTGTAGAGCTTCCATTGGCGGCTTCTGTTCCCTCTGTGCTCGTTCACCCTTAAGAGGTGTCCTTACCGGCCGTGGATTTAATGGACCTTTCTGGTGACGGCCTGAAGATGGTGAAACAGGTAATTGAGATCGCCGTCCCTGAAGTGGTGGCCGCTGCCCCTCGAATGATAGCCGTTACACCAGCAAATGTCTCCGATGATGTGCCTAAGGGTATGGAGGAGGCTGCCGAAGCTGCTATCCCTCCTGTTCAAAGCGGGAGGAGTATCGAAGGTATTCTTCTATCTTTTGTTTTAATAATTTCTTCATTATCTGAATCCTTCCGTCTTTTCAGAATTACGAGGATTGGTGGCGTCCGTCGTGGACCTATCCCCCAGAAAATCTTTCCAGCGTTTACTCGAGATGGCCGCTCCACGGGCAATATCCCCGCAACGCATCGTCCTCTCTTCTGGGCAAGGTTAGTGTTATTTGCCCCTCCTCATGGCATTACTATTATTTCGTATAACGATGCTAATGTCTTCTGTAGTTCTGGAAGCCGACGACAAAGTTGAGATCCTTGACGGGCCTGGGGATCTTTAAAACCCTTATTGCATGACTGTGGGTAAGCAAAGTTTCGACGTTGTTCAATCTACTATTTGTTTGCAAATCTCGCTGATTGTTTATGAATCTTAACAGCTTTGCCCGTTCTTACCCCGCTGGAATCTCGCATCATTATGCCACCTGGCCCTTATGCCCTACGTGCATCTGAACGGATGGCGAAGCAAAGCCTTCACTCTTTGTCGGCTTTCATTGAAGATTTTCGTGCTGGTAGCTCGATCACGACCGAAGAATTTGCTGCTGAAGCCAACATTTCTCTTCCATATCTTGTTGCTTACCATGATGAAACATTGGTGCATGTTTGGGTCGAGTTTTGTCGTCAGGTGGATGCTTGCTTACATAGTCTTGAGTGCACGCACCTTCCTTCAGAGGTCATGGCTGCAAAGTCGAGCTTGTAGGGGCTGGTTGAACGGTGAGCCGCAAATCTGTAGTCAAGTGAGAAGAGGCTCAACTGAAAGTTTTTGGAGTGGGAGTTGGCTTCTAATGCGCTGGGGGAATTTCAAGCTGAACTCACGGCCAAGACTACTCGTGCGTATGAACTTTGGCGGGTGCTTCAAGAAGCTATCAGGGAGGTGGTAGCTATTGATAAAACCGTTATTTTTACTCGCGAGATGGTTGAAGCTCACAAAGTTACCGAAAAGGAGCTTGAAAGTCGGCTCGCCTCGTTTCAGGCCCAACAGTCTCAAGCAGAGGCCCGTCTCATAGCGATAACAAATTATGAAGCCGAGACCCAGCGGTAGAAGGACGAACTGACGAATCTATTAAACCGTCCGCCGGCTTAAACAAATGTATATGTTTCTTTTTATTATCCTTTTGTACTTACTCCTGAATGAGAGTATTTTTTGATTCTTTTATAGATTGTACTTTGTCAGGGGTTGACTTTAGCTATACAGGGTCAGGATTGACTTTAGCCATACGAGGCCAGGATTGACTTTAGCCATACATGGTCATGATTGACTTTAGCCATACGGGGTCAGGATTGACTTTAGCCATAGGGGTCAGGATTGACTTTAGACATATGGGGTCAGGATTAACTTCGCCATACGGGGCCAGGGTTGACTTTAGCCATATGGGGTCAGGAGTTGACTCTCGGTTGTCTGTGCACCGCCGAGTCATGGAACTGGGAACTTTGCCGCGGCTCCGAGATAGTCTCTAGGCTTCCTGCGAACCTTCGAGATTTGGAACTAGGGGCTTTGCCATAGCTCCGCTTTGCTGACGTTGCGTCTGCTGTAACGAGACGAATGTCGTGGTGGTCTCTAGGTTGTCTGTGAACCGTCGAGACTTGGAACTAGGGACTTTGCCGTGGCTTCATTTGTTGAAGTCGTATCTGCCTCTGGTTGGAACGAGAAGGAACGCCGTTGTTGATCTCTTGAGATGCAGATATTGCTGTTGAGATCTGACTTTCCCTTTTGACAGGATTTGATGGGGGACATGTGGTTCCCTTTTCGTTTATGCCCATGGATTGTATACAGGGGTCAGTATGGACTCGCCTGTAGGGCAAAAGTCTCATTCTTTTTTTTTTATTTCTTTCCGCGACGCTCTATCATTTCAGCTTTTTATATCGCGAAAGTCGTGATTGCCCAATCATTTCGGCTATTTTTTCTTTTTACTCGCTGTTTTTATTGCGAGTTGCCCAACCATTTCGGCTATTTTGTATGCATATATTTTTACTTGCTGAACAAGTTGCCCCATCATTTCGGCCATTTCATATGCATTTTTGGCTCGCTAATTTTTATCGCGAGTGTGGAACTTGGAATCTGGTGCCAATCTTAGCATCAGCATCGCTACGACTGGAATATTACCAGGAGCGAATCATCATTTGTCGTGAAAGGACTTGGGATTTGATACCGATTTAGACATCAGCATCGCTACAACTGAGATTTGGAACTAGGGACTTTGCTATGGCTCCGAGGTTGATTGTCGCGTCTGAATCCTGCTGGAATGAGGAGGAACGCTGTTGTGGGTTTCCAGGCTGTAGATGTGGCCGTCGAGACTTGGAACTAGGGACTCTGCCGTGGCTCCGAGATAGTCTATAGGCTATCTGTGACCCTTCGAGATTTGGAACGAGGGAACTTTGCCATGGCTCCGTTTGTTGACGTCATATCTGCTTCTGATTGGAACGAGAAGGAACGTCGTTGTTGATCTCTAGGTTGTAGATGTTGCCATTGAGACTTGGCACTCTTTCTGATGGAGCCTGGTGGGATGATATGATTCCCTCTTTGTTTGTGCCCCTGGATTGTATACAGGGATCGATGTGATCTCATCCGTAGGGCAAAAGTTTCATTTTATATGTGTTATTTTTTTTGTTTTCTCTCCGCGATGCTTTATCATTTTAGCTTTTTGTATCGCGAAAGTCGCGATTGCTCAATCATTTCGGCTATTTTTCGCGGTGCCTAATCATTTCGGCTATTTTTTTTCTTTTTACTCGCTGCTTTTTTATTGCGAGTTGCCCAATCATTTCGGCTATTCTGTATGCATATATTTTACTTGCTGATTTTATTGCAAGTCGTCCTATCATTTCGGCTATTTCATATGTATTTATGGCTTACTGACTTTTTGCTGCGAGTATGGAGCTTGGAATATGATGCCAATCTCAGCATCAATATCGCTACGACTGGAATATTGCCAGGAACGAATCATCATTTGCCGTGAAAGGGCTTGGAATTTGATACCGATTTAGGCATCAATATCGCTACCACTGGGACATTGCCAGGAGCGAATCATCATTTGCCTCTGTCGATGTCGAACAAAGGTGGCTTAGCAAACAGGGTTAGGATCCTGTTGACTAGGCTTTTTGACTTTACGAGCTATAAGGGTCTCATAAAGGTATTTCTCCCTACGAGTCGTGAGGATCTCGTAGGTGCATTTTCCACTTAGGAATCGTGAGGATTCCTAAGCGTGTGTTCTCTTATAAGTCGTAAGGATTTTACAAGAGTGTTTTCTCCTTATAAGTCGAAAGGACTTACAAGGGTCGTTCACCGTGTGAGCATATCCCTAGTCGCTGGTGGGACTTTGTTAGGGAAATGTTTATTTGTGCCCGTGGATTGTATACAAGGGTTAGTATTGAAATGCTTGTAGGGCAAAATCGGGGTGTATGACGGCTTAAGAACAGGTTCAGATCCCTGTAGCTTAAGGCTTTTGAATCCTATGAGCCGTGAGGGTCTCAAAGGGTAATTATCCTTACGAGTCGTGAGTATCTCATAAGTGTAACTTCTCCTTAGGAATCGTGGGGATCCCTAAGTGTGTTGCTTACTTATGAATCGTAAGGATCTCACGCAGCTATTTTCTCCTTATAGGGTCGAGAGGACCTTGCAAGTGTCTTTTAACGAGATTGCGCCCTTTCGGGTTTTCACAAACTCGCCGGTAGTCCTGCTGTTTTTACTCACAGAGCCCTTTCGGGTTTTCAACCGTGCCCATCTCGCTTATGGACGTACCGTTTTTTTTTGTGTCAGCCTTGGGATGCTGTGGTCCGTAGTAGTTTATAGACGTCTCGGTCAGGCGTAGTATTTCTTCAAGAAACGACCGTTTATTAGCCTGAAGGGTCTTTCGCCATGCATATCCATGAGCAAGTAAGCCCTACCCTGGTAGACTTTGTCTATGATGTACGGGCCTTCATAGTTCGGCTCGAATTTTCCCCGTTTGACACGATTGGGGATCATAGGTCTCTTGACCACTAGCACGAGTTCGCCTTGGCGGAATGTTCTCGTCCTAGACAATCTCTCGTATGAGCGCGTCATTTTTGCTTTGTAAGCTTCCAAGTTTTGCTACGCAATGAGCCGGGTTTCGTCAAGGGCGTCGAGCTCCTCAAGCCGAAGATGAGCATTGTCTTCGTCCGTTAGTTCGTAATGAACCACCACTCGTAAGGAGGGTAGCTCTTTCACCAAGGGGAGTACTGCTTCAGTGCCGAATACCAATGCATTCAGCGTTGTATTTATGGCCGTTTTGAACGTAGTTCGATATACCCAGAGAGCTTCATGCGGTCTCTCGTGCCAGTCTTTTTTATTTTTGGACACCATCTTTTTCGCGATCTTCGTCAAGGTCTTGTTGAAAGCCTCAGCCAGACCGTTAGCTCGGGGATTATAGGCCGAAGAGTATCTCCAGTCTATATTATGTTGCTGCGCGAAGCGGCTCATTTTGTGGCTTCTGTAGGCTGGCCCGTTATCAGAGATAATCCGTCGCGGAGTGCCGAACCGATACGTGATGTGTGTCTTGAAGAAATGGAGGATATTCTCCGTCTTCACTTCTCTTAGTGGTACTGCTTCTGCCCACTTAGAGAAGTAATCAGTTGTCGCCAATATGAACCGATGTCCTCTGGACGATGCTGGTTCAATGGGCTCGATTATGTCAGTTCCCCACATTTCGAACGGCCAGCTAGCCACCGTCGGGTGTAGCGGATTTGGATGCTGATGGATAAAGTCCCCGTGAATCTGGCACGAGTGGCACTGCTTTGCGTATTCGAGACAGTCTTGGATCATCGTGGGCGAATAGTAGCCCATCCTTTTGATCTTCAGCTTCATCTTCGGCCCGGCTTGATGAGAACCGCAGAGTCCGTCGTGAGTTTCTTGGATGACTCTTCTTGCTTCTTCCGGTCCTAGGCATCTTAGCCATAGAGAGTCGAAATATCTCTTATACAGCGTGTCATTGACGAAGGCGAAGGATAGAGCTCGTTTCATAAGCTGATGTCTTGAGGACGCATCCTCAGGTGTTCGACGGGATTTGAAGTAGTCTATAAAGACTTCTCTCCAATCTTTAGCCTTTTCCTGGTCTTTTATTTGTAGGGTCGTTTGCTTGGTCACTTCCTTTTCTTTGGGCGACTCCGGAGACATTTCTGCCGGTGCAAGAACTCGATGGATTTGCACAACGATCCTCACATCATCGATGTTTTCATCAGCCAGTTCTTTAGCGAGTTTGGCTAATGCATCCGCCTTGCTATTCTCCGCTCGCGGTATACTTTCCAGGGCGTAGGAAGGGATCTGAGTCAGCAATTTTTGCACTCTCTCACCGTACTTTACCAACTCTGGTTTGCACGTTTGATAGTCATCATTTACTTGACTAACGACCAGCTGGGAGTCTCCGTATATGAGGAGGTTTTCAATTCCCATGTCGACAGCGATCTCAAGTCCTGCTATCAAAGCTTCATATTCGGCTTCATTGTTTGTCCTCGGCTCTGTTAAGGAGAAGGCAAAGCGCATTATCCCTCCTAGTGGAGTCACGAAGATGAGGTATACCCCAGATTTGATTATGGGGGTGCTGTGCTCTCGCTTCTTCATGGAAGATGCCCCGTCGAAGTAGAGTTCCTATCGGATGTCACTCTCTCCTTTCTCCCCATCGATCGTGTCAAACGCATGCTCGTCTAGCAATTCGTAATTTAGGGATGAATCGGTAGGTATAGGATGCTCAGCGAGGAAGTCGGTGATGACCTGGCCTTTCACTGCCTTGAGCGGTCAATATTCTATCGAGAACTCCATCAAGAGTAGGGACCATTTAGCGAGCCGTCCTGTTAGTATGGCTCTTGACATCAAATATTTGAGAGGATCCACTTTTGATATGAGATAGACCTTATGCGCCAAAGCATAATGCCAAAGCTTCGTTATAGCGAAGATTAACGCCAGGCAATGTTTTTCGATAGGGGAGTGATTGTTTTCTGCCCCCAGGAGAACTCGACTCAAGTAGTAGAGGGCTCTTTCCTTCCCTTGATCATTCTCTTGTGCCCATAGCTTGTCTAATGAACCTTCAAGGGCAGTTGTATACAGGATGAGAGCTTTTCCCTTGACCGGAGCGGTCAATACCGGCGGATTCTGCAAGTATTGCTTGATTTCGTCCAGTGCACTTTGGCATTTGCGATCCCAGACAAATGGAGTCCCTTTCTTCATTAGATGACTGTAAGGAAGGGACTTTTCGGAAAGGTTGGCTATGAACCATCGGATATATGCGAGCTTTCCTTAGAGAGACCGCAGTTGCTTGAGAATTCTTGGCGGAGGCATTTCCATGATCGCCTTGATCTTCGACGGGTCTATCTCGATGCCTCGGTGTTGTATAATGAATCCTAGGAATTTACCTGAGGAGACTCCGAACGCGCATTTGAGAGGGTTCATCATCAAGTTGTATTTCCGAAAGCGCTGAAACACGATCTTCAAATGATCCCAATGCTCCTCATGCGATTTGCTTTTTACCACGAGGTCGTCAATATAGCACTCGACGATTTCGTGTATGAGGTTATCGAAAATCTTCGTCATGGCCTTCTGATAGGTGGCGCCAGCATTCTTCAAGCCGAAAGGCATCACTTTGTAACAGTATATTCCCAGGGGAGTCCGGAAAGCGGTCTACTTCTGGTCTTCGAGATGCATCTTTATTTGGTTGTACCCCGATGAGCCGTCCATGAAGGAGAAGACTTCGTGAGTGGACGTGTTGTCTATCATCAGCTTGGTAACCGGTACGGGAAAATCATCTTTTGGGAAAGCTTTGTTGAGGTCCCGAAAGTCCACGCAGATGCGCACCGTCCCTGTTCTCCGCCGAAAGACGCGACCGGGACGTTGGGACGTCTGGCCTGAATTTTGGGGGTAGATGCTATTTGGTTATATCCGTCCATCTCTCTGAAGATGCCAAGTTGATTTACGGCACCGTGTATCGGAGGTTTAGACGGACGCAGCCGATGTAGCAAACTTCGTCAGATTCCCCCTCGTTTGAGGGGTTTTTGATTGTGGGGACGCTCTTCCCCAAAAATAAAACAAACACATACCTGCAGTTAATTACGCTACCGTATCGTGGTAATCACTTTCTCCTTCTCCGGATGGTCACTTCGTGTCGTATGTGTTTGTTTTATTTTTGGTTGCCCGTGGATTGTATACGGAGACTAATTTATGTTGTCGCCCGTAGGGCGTGGATTAGTCCAAATCTGTATTTTCTTAGATTTGGGTTTTGGGTTGGGTTTAAGAATCGTTAATCTCATTTGAGACTAAGATCAACTTAAACGTTTGTTAAGGATACGCTAATCTAATTTTAGACTAAGATCTACTCAACTGGGTCATTTAGATCCAACAAAAGAGCATTTGGACTCTATTATTTTAGTTTAGGGACATTGCGGTCCATTGGGTTTAAGGACATCGTAGTCCATGGAGTTTAAGGACATCATAGTCCATAGTTTAAAGACGTCATAGTCTGTAATGTTTAAAGACATCATAGTCTATGAGTTTAAGGACCCCACAGTCTGTAAAGTTTAAGGACATCATAGTCCATGAGTTTAAGGACCCCACAGTCCATGGAATGTCTGGTTGTCGGGACCTGTCATCTCTCTGAAGACGTTGAAGGATTACAACGACACATATCAGAGGAGTGAAGAGATGTACCCTTGAACCAATATTGTTTGGGAGATCTGTAGTCAAGTTTGGGACTAAGATCAAAGATTTATGAGCATACGGGCTCAATTAATCCGAATTAGGGATCTGTTGCCAACTTGGGCATGGCCCATTCAGTTAAAATGTTGGACATTTAATTAGGCATAGTCCTTTTTCATTTAACAATGCTGAGCATTGGTTTAGGTTCTGACAACCGTTTCTGTCTTTTATTGAGTGCTGAGCACTCATTATAGCTCTGGGGCTTTATTTAAAGAACAGTTTATGTTCTCTCAGCGCACACGTGAGGAGTACGTGATGCGCTTGGCACTGTGCGCCAGACAATGAGCGCAGAGCGCTTCTTGTGAAATAGCGCACACGTGAGGAGCACGTGGCGCGCTTGGCGCTGTGCGCCAGACTTGGAGCGCTAAGGCTTTGCAGCGCTTGTCACGCCCCGCTTCCCAGTGTACGGGCAGAGGACACGACGAGGCCGCTACGTATTTACTGTGAAGTAAATACGCTAAGCGTATCTAAGCAATATAAGAGTAAATACATAAGAGACATGGTATAATAAAACATCAACTTTATTTATTCACATTCTTTCTGTACAATGCATGGAAAAGTAAATACAACTGAATGAAAGTAATGCCTAAACAGTGGCATAACAGAAAAGGAAAGTACTGAAATGAAAAGTGTACAATGAAGCTAGATGTAACACCCGAGTTCATTTATACCAATTCCAGTTCTCGTATTTTCTTTATTCGTGATATTTCTTGGTTTAGCGTATCTTGGGTGCGAATGGTATTTTACACTTTATATTGCATTCGACCCGACCCGCTTGCTTGAACCTGTTTGACTCTTATTTATAGATTACCTTGACTTGTTGCATGGACTAGTGCATCTCATGATTTAGTATATTGGTATTTTATCTAGTATCGCATCTTTTGCATATAACAATTTAAATCACGTAAAATAAATTAAAATTGCATTTCATGGCCTGCATGATACCCCTAACCCTGTGGTAGCGTCCTTGCATCGTGTTCTCGTCCCGTTCAGTGAAACAGACGTGTTTGGATGGCTACGCGCACGTACGTGCATCCGTTCTTGGGGGTATACTTTTTCTTTAACTGAGCATTCATTTTGAAATTTTGAAGTCGCATATATTTTTCATATTTTAAATCTGAATTTTTGACCCGACCCGGGCATGTTTTGGAGTAAGTTTGTATTTTACCAAATCTTAGAACGGACTAATATTATAATATTATTTTCTAATATCTTTTCAAACTATTATAATCTTTACTAAAACTAAAAAAATATTCCTAACAAACATTTATCTCTCTCTCCTGACACTCTCTCTTTCTCTCTCTGCGATTCTCTCAATTCTCTCTGTCTCTCTCTCCCTGAAAAAAATATATTCCAATATTTTAAAATCTAAATCTTATATTATTTTAACCTACTCTCTCTCCCCCCTTCACGTACTCTCTCCCCTCCTTCATCTCCTTCCTCGTTTTCCTGCGCTCGATCCCACGCGAGAACCCACGACCACGACACCCTTCGTTCGTCGTCATTCTTGCCGCCGCCGCCGCCGCCGCCGCTGACCGCGTGTCCGCATTCATCCGCGACGTCCGCCGCCAGCTCGGCACCGTGCGGGCCGAGGCCGACGCCACTGAGCAGACCTCGGCTCTCATATGTACTCATCTCTATACTCCGAGTTATCTCGCCTTCAGTCCGAGAACGCCTAGCTCTCCGCCGTTGTCGAATTCAGGCCCTCGGAGTTCGCCGACGCCCAGGCCGAGAAGCACCACCTCTATCTCAAGGCCATTGGAAAGGATGGGGAGATGGAGAGGCTGTCGGTGGAGCTGGCGGAGCTGCAGAGGGGGAAGAGGCAGCTGCTGGGTTTGGCTGAGATGAAGGAGGCAGAAATTCAGGAGAAGAACGCTGCCACTCAGAGCTATCTTGACAAGATTGTGAACTTGACAGAGGGCAACAACTCAAAGGAAGTCAGAGTACATGAAGCTGAGGTTGAGCTTGGACGATGTCGTGATGCATGCACTCACGATTTTCAGGTTGAGAGACAGCTTGACGAATCTTTAAATTCATTAAAATGGAGTAAAGGACAAACACATGAACTGGAATCGAGGGTGAACTCTTTGGAAGAGGAATTGCTCTCATCTAAGGAAGCTGCTGCTGCTAGTGAAGAACAGTTTGCTGTTGAACTCTTGATGTTCGCCGGAGCCAGGCTCGACGCCGACAATCCAGACGACCCAGTGGACGTACCTTGCTTGCGTGATCACCTTGTGCGTGGTTCGGGTTCATTCCGTATACCGTGCGCGCGTCGCGACTTTTCCCGCCGACGCGTGACGTTCCGTATACCGCTTCGTGATCCGATCAAGGCAAGTGAAACTTGCTACATGCTATCTATACTATTTTATACCTATTAAATTGCATAGTAAAACTGTATATTACATATAGCGCCACATGTTCCATTTTTCCTTCTCGATGTTCTATATATCACTTTAGATTGGGATCTTGAATTATACCTTGTTGCATGTTCGATTACAATATCGTGTACCCACGTTGCCGTGTTTAAATCATATAATAATTATTTACATGGTCCATAGTACCCTTTTAGATAGTTTATAATGTTTCAAACACCCGTTTGGATCCATCTAACCTGTTTTATATATAATTGCATCCCTAGGCCACTTAATACTTGTTAATGTGATTGTATTATTCCATATTCATGTAAGTGTAAGATACGTAATGTTGAAACTATCCCTAAAACCCAAACTGATAATCGTGCATCTACACATCTTAATTTGTACCTGTTGCATATCATATTACATGTTCCAGTTTATTGTTCTATTAGTACCCATGCTTGATTGTATACCATATTTATGCCAGTTTGATTATGAGCACCCATATGATATCTTGCACACCCTGACATGACTTGTTACACCTACTACTTGACATGACACGGTACCGTACACTCTTGACATAACATAATACCTTTATATATATTACCTGGCTTGACCTGATGTACCATGGTCTTACCTGTTACCTGATCTTGTGTCTAATGCCAACAAACCTGACCTGTTGTCTTTACGGACCGTTCCTGTTGTCTATCCAGACAAAACTGCACCAGCCTAATCCTGTGTTGGCATTAGCTCTAGATTATTTAAATACTTGACTTGAATACACAACCTGGGGGTATGGGGAAATCAATGATGAAACCTGACTTGTAACTCGACAGTGTGCTACCTTTACCGATCAGTTTTAGAGGCTGGGCCAGCCTTGGGATGATGCCGCTGACATCATCCATCGTTATCCATTACCTTTTAGAGGCTAGGCCAGCCTTGGGATGATGCCATGGACATCATTCATCTTTACCCTTTTCCTTTTAGTGCCTTGCGGCATGTCTCGGTTTCAGCCCGAGAGTCTTAGACCGTGATCCCGGGCACGCACGGGATACTATTGAGTTACATCGATAATTCATCAAATTGATTTCAAGGACTTGAGAGTAGTTAACCAATAGACCAGTTTAGATTACTCACTGCACACTACCTGTCACGCCCCGCTTCCCAGAGTACGCTAAAATGGGCACGTGACATAGCCAACCATGCTACCTGTGGGTAGGAAGTATCCATCCACAGTCACATTACGGTTGTAGAGATATCAAGAACAAAATAAAACTATCTAAAACATGTCCATAATCCAAGATAACATGAGTCAAGAATAAATAAATGCGGAAGCGAAAGATCCAATACAAAATAACTGGAATGTATGTCCCATAATGCGGGCTCACATCAGGAATAAAATGCAGGAAAGAAAAGCTAACTACTACAGGCACTCACAGCTCAGCCTGTCGGCTGAAGTACTCCTGCTCGGGCTGCGACAGCGGTACAGAATCTGGGCCATGCAAAACCCAGACGTCAGCGCGCCAAGTCATCAAGTAATAACATAATAAACAGGCAATGCGAATATAACCATGAATAAAGCAAGAGTAACAATAATATGAATCAGAGCAGTACAGGGTTGTGTGCAGTGGGTAGACTGGATTATTTTATCAGGTTCTTTGTTCTAAAGTCTTTGAAACCAAATTGATGAATCATCGATGTAACTCAATAGTATCCCGTGCATGCCCGGGACCACGGTCTAAGACTCTCGGGCTGAAACCGAGACGTGCCGCTAGGCACTAACAGGGAAAGGATAAAGACCAACGATTTCAGCAGCATCGTCACGAGGCGGGCCTGGCCTCTAAAACTGATCAATACAAGTAGTGAACTGTTGAGTTACAAGTCATGTTCCACCTTTGATTTCCCCATACCCCCAAGTTATATGTGTAAGTCAAGTCAGGTATCCCGAATCAAGAAACTAATGCCAACACAGGATCAGGTAAACAGGTTTGTCTGGATAGACAACAGGAACGGTCCATGAGGAATACATGTCAGGTTTGTTGGCGTTAGACACAAGATCAGGTAACGGGTCAGGTCATGGTACATCATGTCAAGTCAAGCAGTATACGGTACCATGTCGGGTCGATCAATATATATATGTAGCAAGTCAGGTCAAGATGTAAACAATAACATGGGTGTGCTCACAATCAGTTATACAATCAAGCATGGTTATCATCAACAGGATATAAGCAATGAATTAAGCAATAGGCGGATTCATTCAATTAGCAATACCGTTATCAATTGTGTCAAAGAGATGATTTCAACCATATAAGAATGCAGTAAGACAATTATAGCCATTTAATCATGTTAACAAGTTTAAGAACTTTAGAGGTGCAATGATTTATATAAAGGTTCAATACAGCTATTACAGGTTAAAATGCACACGAGTGTCCAAATGGAACAAAACTACAGAGATAAATGCCATAAGCTATGTCAATATTAAAAATGTGATTAAACAGGTAAATGTGGTTATTAGGTTCAATTGCAAACTGTAGGTTCCAAGTTTAAAGATAAAATGATATATAATAATATTGTACATGAAAATGAGAAATGATCGTACTAAAGTTAAATTTACAGGTTTAGGGTGTCATCAATAGGTATGTAAATATTATTTAGCATGTAGCAAGGGGTACTTGCCTCAATGGGTCGCGGACCGGAAAAACGGAACGATAAATGTCGGCGGGGAAACTCGCGACGGGCGCACGGTTCACGGAATGAACCCAAACGACGAACAATGGAACCACACGGGTCGGGGTACCTCGCTGGAACGTCGGGACGCGTCGCCGGCACGGCCGGATTCCGGCGAGATAAAAACAGTGAACAACCATACTAAAAAATATGCATGAAAGATAGAGAGTAATCAAGAAGAGAGGAGAGGAGAGGAGAGGGTGCTCACTCAGATCTGTGGAGGGGTGGTGATCACCGACGAAGTCGACGGAGCTCCGGCGGAGATACCTGCAGCACACACCAACGATCAAGAATGGAAACCGACGCAAGAAAAGAAAAGAAAAAGAAGGAAGGAGAAGAAGTGGAGGAGGAAAAAGCTTACTGGGAATGCACGAGGTCGGGGGAACGGATCGAGATTGCCGGCGGCGATCCCACGAGGTGCGAGCGGCCGCGGTTGCCTGGTGCAAGGCAGTGTGCAGGCGCGGGGAAAGAGGAGAAAGGAGGAAGGAGGTGGACGTGGCTGCGACGAGGGCGAGGAGACGACGAGCCCGGCGGTGCCGGCGCCGGCGTTGGGGTTGCAGCGGTGAAGGGGGACGAGACGGCTGGGCTGCGCGATGGGTTAGGGTTCTGTGTTTTTAAAAAGAAAGGAGGGGGAGATGTAAATATAAATAATGGAGAGAGAGATAGATTTATGGGGAGAGAGAGAAAGTGGAGAGAGATAGAGAGAGATACGGGAGAGAGAGTGGAGAGAGAAAGATAGAGAGAGAGAGATAGAGAGATAGAGAGCGAAACGGTGAGAGAAAGAGAGGAGAGAGAGAGATATAGGGAGAGGGGCCCAGGGTTTGGAGAGCCGTGATTGGCTGAGACGGAAGAAGAGGTTAGGAAAAGATTTAAAGAAAAGATTTAGATAAGAAAATGGTATAGAAAATATTGTAAGGTTAATAAAATATGCGACGGTTAAAAATATTGAAATTTGGGATTTTGGCGCAAAGTAAAACATTTCCAAATCGCGTCCGGGTCGGGTCTAAAAATTTGAAATTGAAATAATAGAATTTTAAGCGGGATCCAAAAGTGAAAATGAAGTGTTTTATGATCAAAAAGCATACCCCCAAAACGGACACACGTACGTGCACGTAGCCATCCAAACTCGCCCGTTTCACTGAACGGGACGAGAACAAGATGCACGGACGCTACAACGGGGTTAGGGGTGTCAAGTAGGCTAAGATGAATATTTTTAATTTTATTTTAGATGCCATAAATTGTTATATGCAGAAATGAACCGACGGGGTAAAATTACAGTAAGTGACAGTCAAGCAAGATAAATGAAATAAGTGCCACACTACGTTCAAACGGTAACGGAAATTAGTAGCATTGGGCTCGGGTGTTACATTATATCCAACTACAAAAAGAATTTCGTCCTCGAAATTCCGAGAATACAAAGTCAGATAACTACAAAAAAAGGTGAGGAAACTTCGGGATTTCATCTTCTCGTTTCCAAGTGGACTCTCCATGCGAGCGATTACCCCAAGAAACAAGCACAAGAGGGATCACCTTGTTCTTAAGAACCTTTTCCCTTCGATCCACGATTTCAATCGGTCGCTCCTCAAAAGTCAAGTCTTCTCGTACTGTTAGCTCCGAATGATCCAATACGTGCGTTTCATCATGAACATACTTACGGAGTTGAGATACGTGAAACACATCGTGCACATTCGCCAAGGACTGTGGTAACGCCAAACGATACGCTACCTCACCAACACGCTCCAAGATCTCAAAGGGTCCAACGAATCGAGGACTATGCTTTCCTCGACTTCCAAAACGAATCACCCCTCTAGTCGGTGATATCTTCAAGAATACCAAATCACCCACGGCGAACTCTAGAGGTCTTCTTGACGTATCTGCCCAACTCTTCTGTCGGTCTTGTGCTGCCTTCATATGATTTCTGATAGTGTTAATCTTCTCAACTGTCTGCACAACCAAATTTGGTCCCAATAATCTTCGTTCACCGACATCGTCCCAACAAATAGGTGAACGGCATTTACGACCATACAAAGCTTCAAATGGAGCCATCTGGATAGTTGCCTGAAAACTGTTGTTGTACGAAAATTCCACCAAATGCAGATGATCTTCCCAGGAACCCTTGAAGTCCAACATGCATGCTCTCAACATATCCTCAAGAGTTTGGATCGTTCTCTCCGACTGACCATCAGTTTGAGGATTATAAACTGTGCTAAATTTCAATCGAGTCCCCAAACTTTCCTGTAAACTCCGCCAAAAGTGTGATAGGAACCGAGTGTCCCGATTGGACACGATGCTCACTGGTACTCCATGCAATCTTACAATCTCTTGCATGTACCGCTCAGCCAAAGTCTGTTGCTTGACCAACCCGGAAAGGAAT
This sequence comes from Agapanthus africanus, assembly GCA_030015575.1. Lineage (NCBI taxonomy): Eukaryota > Viridiplantae > Streptophyta > Magnoliopsida > Asparagales > Amaryllidaceae > Agapanthus > Agapanthus africanus. Next base: position 562,122,507 of record CM057345.1, read on the forward strand.
AAAGTGAGCTGCCTTGGTCAATCGATCAACAATTGCCCATACTGCATTGTTGCCTTTTGGACTCCGCGGTAAAGCCGTCACGAAATCCATGGTTATATGTTCCCACTTCCATTGAGGAATCGGAAGTGGTTGCAATAAACCAGCAACCCTTTGATGTTCAGCCTTAACTTGCTGACACACCAAGCACTTTGCCACAAAGCGAGCAATCTCCCGCTTCATGCCTTCCCACCAGAAATGCTGTCGAATATCTCGGTACATCTTTGTGCTTCCAGGATGTACAGAATAAGCTGAACTGTGTGCCTCCTTCATAAGCTCTTCACGAATATCTCCCTTTGGCACGCACAAACGACTACCATACCTCAACGAACCATCCTTGTGGATCAATAAATCTGTTCGTAGTCCGGCTTCAACCTGCTCTCTAAACTTTTGCAGTCTAGGATCCTGCGATTGTGCTGCTTTAATATTCTCGATCAACGATGAATGTACTTGCAGCTGCATCAACTGTCCCGTAGAATGCGGTAGCACAATTTCCAAGTCAAATCTTTGAAAATCTGCAACGATCTCCTTCTGCGTAGTTAACACCTGAATTGCTGGTAACCGACTAAGTGCATCCGGCACGACGTTAACCTTCCCCGGATGGTACTTAAGATCAAGATCGTAGTCAGCCATCAGCTCCAACCATCTACGCTGCCTCATATTAAGCTCCTTCTGCGTGAACACATACTTCAAGCTCTTATGATCCGTGAAAACTTTGACCCTTTCGCCCAAAAGGTAGTGTCTCCAAATCTTCAAAGCGAAAATCACAGCCGCAAGTTCCAAGTCATGAGTTGGATAATTCTTCTCATGGGTCTTCAACTGTCTCGATGCGTACGCTACAACCTTACCATGCCGCATCAAAACACATCCCAATCCTTTCTCAGATGCGTCGCTGTGAATCACCAATCCTCCGGAATTGTCTGGCACAGTCAGAATAGGGGCGGTTATCAACTTCTGCTTCAACGTCTCAAAAGCTAACGTACATTTGTCCGTCTATACAAAAGGTACCTTCTTGCGCGTAAGCTTGGTTAACGGCTCCGCCAGACGAGCAAAGTTCTCCACAAATCTTCTGTAATACCCGGCGAGTCCAAGAAAACTTCTTATCTCCGCAACATTCTTTGGAATCGGCCAATCACGAACGGCTGCAATCTTTTCTGGATCGACGGCAATTCCATCGCCAGACACAACATGCCCTAAAAACTTTACTTCCTAACATTCTTCTGGCACGCCCGGTGACGTCCTAACGTCCTAACGTCAGTGAATCTGTTCCCCTCCGAACGGCGGCCTGCGACGTTAGGACGTCACGTGCCTGAGGTTCGGGGCAGATGCTATTTGGTTTTTATCCGTCCACCTCTTCGAAGATGCCAAGTTGATTTATGGCACCGTGTATCGAAGGTTTAGACGGATGCGGCCGATGTAGCAGACTTTGTCAGATTCCCCCTCGCTTGAGGGGGTTTTGATTGTGGGGATGCTCTTCCCTGCAGGCGCAAGCCCCTGCAGTTAATTACGCTACCGCTTTGCGGTAACAACTTTCTCCTTCTCCAGAATTTCACTTCGTGTCGTGTGTGTTTGTTTTGTTTGTGGCTGCCCGTGGATTGTATACGGAGACTGAGTAATGCCGTCGCCCGTAGGGCGTGGATTAGTCCAAATCCGTATTTACTTAGATTTGGGTTTGGTGTTTTTAGTTTAAGGATGCATTAGTCGCGTTGCGACTAAGATCAACTTAAACATTCGTCAAGGATACGTTAGTCTTGCTTTGGACTAAGATCAACCTGACGTGGTGATTCATTTAATTTATGGCCATCGGGACTCATCACCTCTCTAACATCGTTGAAGGATTACAACGATAGGTGTCAGAGGAGCTCAGAGATGTACCCTTGAACCAAAGCTGATTGAGGGTTTTATAGTCCATTTAAGTGCTTAAGGATACGTTAGCCGTATTTGGGGCTAAGATCAACTTAAACGGGATCGTTTAGATCCGGCAAAAGAGCAATTGGCTCTATTGTTCCAGTTTAGGGACGTAGTGGTCCCTTATTAGTTTAGGGACGTCTCGGTCCGATACCAGTTTAAGGACGTAGTGGTCCATTATTAGTTTAGGGACGTTTCGGTCCGATGCCAGTTTAGGGACGTAGTGGTCCATTATTAGTTTAAGGACATTTCGGTCCATCGCCAGTTTAGGGACGTGGTGGTCCGTCATTAGTTTAGGGACATTTCGGTCCGATGCCAGTTTAGGGACGTAGTGGTCCATCATTAGTTTAAGGACGTCTCGGTCCAATATTAGTTTAAGGACATCTCGGTCCGATATTAGTTTAAGGACGTCTCGGTCCAACATTAGTTTAAGGACGTCTCGGTCCAATATTAGTTTAAGAACGTTTCGGTCCGATATTAGTTTAAGGACGTTTCGGTCCGATATTAGTTTAAAGACGTCTCGGTCCAATATTAGTTTAGGGACATCTCGGTCCACGAGTTTAAGGACCCCGCAGTCCATATCGATGTGTGGTCGTTGGGACCCGTCACCTCTTTGACGTCGTTGAGGAATTACAACGACGGATGTCAAAGGAGTTCGGAGATGTACCCTCGAACCGGATGTAGATTGATTTAGGAGAGCCATTTTGCTCAGTCAATTTAATTTAAGGACTTATGGCCAAAATTGGGCTAAGTCCAGTTGAAATGTTCAACATTTTATTTGCTTTTGCATTGCATTTCTTTTTCTTTTTTTTTTATTTGGGCCTTGCCCAGAAAGGATGTAGAGTATCAATTTGTTTTGGGCTCTACCCTTTTAGGAATGATGCAAGGTATCAATTTTATTTGGGCTCTGCCCTTATATAAAGGATGCAAAGCATCAATTTATTTGGGCTCTGCCCATTTATTGCCTTGCAATTTATTTTGGCCTGTCAGGTCATTTTGATTTGGGCCTGGCCCTTCAAATAGTGCAAAGCACCAAGAATCTTTTGGATTCAAGAAAATGAGTGCAGAGCACTTTTTAATGATCTAAATTTAGATCAAAGAAGAGAAAAGAAAATCTTTTCTTTCTTTCTGTCTCAGAGAACCAGAGGTTCATAGCAAGTGCAAGGCACTATTTTTATTTATTTATTTATCTGAGAACCAGAGGTTCATAGCAAGTGCAAGGCACTATTTTTATTTATTTATTTATCTGAGAACCAGAGGTTCATAGCAAGTGCAAGGCACTATTTTTATTTATTTATTTATCTGAGAACCAGAGGTTCATAGCAAGTGCAAGGCACTATCTGTTGTGCGCACGTGCGTTGCACGTAGTGCCGCATGGCGGGCATACGTGCGTTGCACGTGGCGCACATGCGCATTATGAGGAGAAGCAAAGCTTCTATATATGGAGAACAAGCTCCTTTTAATATTATTAAATATTCTCATATGGTGCGCACGTGCGTTGCACGTAGTGCCGCATGGCAGGCACACGTGCGTTGCACGTAGCGCACATGGCGCTTGCGCATATGCGCATTATGGAGGAGCATGCTCCTATCTTGGAGAACTAAGCTCCTTTGAGTATTGAATCCTTTGAGGATTTTTACTCTACCCTTTCTAAGAGGTATCCCCTCTTATTTATATGGGAGTGGTAGAGAAGCCAGCTCTCCTTTTCCCGATGTGGGACTAAAAAATGCATTCCCCATGTAGTAGAGCATTACTTTAGATTACACGTGTATAACACATTTGCTCATAACTTTTGATCTCGGATGAATTATGAGGCCCATAATATATCAAATCGAAGGTCTTTTCGAGATGCTTTCAATATCATCAGAATTTAGCTGTTTTTCGTTCCGGAGTTTGTCAAAATACAGCTCGGAAAATACTGGTTCGCATCTTCTTCCTTAAATCACATGTGCATAGACATTTGCTCATAACTTTTGATCCCGGATGAATTATGAGGCCCATAATATATCAAATCGAAGGTTTTATCGAGACGCTTTCGATACAAATAGAATTTATCCATTTCTCATTCGGGAGTTTGTCAAAAAATAGCCCGGAAGATACTGGTTCGTATTTCCTTAAGCGTATCGCTGCCATTTGATACCTTGGACTTTTTTGCGCAGAAATTTTTGGTGGGAACAAGCCGTCCTCATCGAAAACGGAGCTTCAAAACGAAAGGGGTAAAGGGAAAGCTATCTTCATCGCCAACGCTCAACAACAACCGAGTGGCCTGAGACCGGTTGTTCGCCAAAGCAACAAGCATTAATCCCTCGATGAGAAGTTGAGACGTCCTTACTCGTTTCCCTGGGATAAAACAAAGAAACTGTTTGAACTCGCAGTGCGCAATGGGCTCATCACTCTACCGGAGTCAAGACACCCACCGCGACCGAACGACGTCAATGATCCTAACTACTGCCCCTACCACCGAGTATTGGGCCATCCGATCGAAGACTGCTACGTCTTCAAAAACTGGGTTGAAGACCAATACCAACAGGGCAAGTTCGCGCTATCTGAAAACTGGAAGGTGAATCCGCCACACCAGCACACTCCTAAAAGGGTGGACACACCGGGGGCATCATGCTCTTTTATAGAAGAATTTACATGGGAGGTTGCTCTTTCAGCCAACACGAAAAGAATGCTGAAGGATCTTCACACATGCCCGGCAATCAGGTGGAAATACCCGCTAGAGCCTGAGATCATTGAGGGAATGCTAAAACCGCGCCCGACGCTAAGAATTGGTAGCGATGGTCAAAACGCTTAGGCCCAGCCGTCAAAGTCTTCAAAGAAGAAGAAGAAGCCCGTGAAGCCTGATGACAAGCGCACAGACTTGTAAAAGCATATTGACGTTGTAATACCCAGTTATCTTGCGCACCAATATCCGTATTTTTTTATAAAAGGCTGCTTACAAAATTTAACTATTCATATTTAGAATTATTTTGTTTTAACCTAGCCCTAATTTATCTAAACCCTTTTATTTCTTCCTTTTATTTTACCCTAAAACTCGGCCCAAACTTCCTATTTATTTTCCCTAAGATTCTTTCCCCATTCTAATTTAACTCCGAGCCCGGCCCGGCCCCTCACCACTCCCTTTCCCCATTTTCCCCTACTCTTTAATTTTAATTCTGAGTTCAGCCCACACTTTTCCTTACAAGATAATAAACCTTAAAGCCCATGCATTCACCTAGCCCAACAGGATTAATTAAAAGGCAAATAAATTAAACCTTAATTCCTCGGCCCACTCCATTTCTTTCCCTTTGAAAAATAAATAAATTCCCCCAGCAGCCCGGCCCAACTCCCAGGTAACCCGACCCGACCCGTTAATGATCCTTTCTTCCCCACATCGTCATTTTTTTTCCCGCTCCTTTTTCAGTTCGCTGCTCTCCCCACGTCACCGCTCCCTTGCCCACGACGCGCACGTCCCCGAGCCCCACTACCCGTCGCGACCACGCCACCGCTCCCTTGCCTACGACCGCGCGCGCATGCCCACTCACCTCCATCGACCTCGTCCCTCCCTCTCTCTTCACCCCCACGCGCGCTCGTTCCCATGCCCCCTCCTCGTCGCGACCTTACACGCGCGCTCGTATTTTTCCTCTCGATCCCATCTCTCTCTCTCCTGCAAAGCCCCGACCTCCCCTCGTCCCTCTAACTCGCTCCCTCCTCTTCATCTAAGAGAACTCCCTCGCCTGCACCTTCACCAGCTCCTTTCCTCCGATAACGACTCTAAGGACCCGTCTCTGGCGACTTCACCTTCCAGCCGCCTGTAACGTTTTGAAAATCGTTTCGGTGAAATTTCGAAAAAATCGGTAAAATAAAGGGGTTTTCTGTAAAAAGTCAAAATACAAATATCTTTATTATAAAATTAAATATACATATTCTAGCTATAAAATTGCTAGTATTTGGTGTTTATTGAGCCACTAGTGAAATTTCAAATTTTCTGAAAATTTTTCCGAAATTAATTATTTTAATATTATTTTAAGCCGTCACTAATACATTTAATTAGGGAAAATTACAAATTGGAATGAGTTGAAACAAATTTTGTGCATCATAACACATTAAACAAAATTTTATCATGTGGTTTTTGAAATGAAATGGTTTGCCAAAACGGTTTAGAAAATATCGAAGAAAAAGGGCTTAAATGGTGAAATATAGCTAAATAGAATTGGGGTATGGTTGCATGTAGCTTAATATTCCTCATATACACACACACACACCCTCACCCTCTCCCCTATGAGGGCTGAATTCAGCAGCCCCTGACTCATCTCCTCACTTAAAATTCAAAGGAAACCAAGAAAAGAAAAAGAAAACAATAAAATATTGAGGTATGGTTTCTTTGTTGACTTGGGCAAATTTTTTCAACACAAACCAACACACCCACTCTCTCTCCTCTCCTCCCTAGACCTGGCCGAGCCCCTCCCTTGCTGTCCCAAAATTTTCTCCACCCTTTTCTCTTCAAAAATCCTTCAAAATTTCTTCAAAAACCCACATAAAACACCACAAATTTCCAAATCTAATCCCTACCCATTATTCCTTTGCCATTCAAGCTTGGATCTTGGTGAAAAGAGAGCATTTTGGGAAGCTAGATTTCATGTGAGATCTATAAAATTATGAAGGTATAATTTTAACCTTATAGTTAAATTGTTGATTATTGCTTATGTTAGCTTAATTAAGTGTTTAATTAGGTGTTAACTTGGTTTACCCTTCAAGTTGAAAATTGTAAAGAATTGGGTTTGGATCAAGATAAGGGTTTTGATAAATTGTTCATGGTTTAATTGTGTAGTTGAACCTCTTAAGGTTTGGAAAACTTAATCTTGTTGCATATTACAAATTGTTGCATGTAAATTGTCCTAATTAAGATTTCTAGCAAACTAGGTTTTAGAATTTAATTGCAAATGTGAGGTTAAAATCTAGTTAGGGTTTTATATCATTTGAACATGGTTTAAATGTGTAAGGCATCATATTAAGGCTTGTGAAATCAAACATAGTAGCTAGTTTTCAAATTGTTATTTTAAAATTTACTAATTAAGCTAAATTGTAAACTAGAATTTCGGGTTAATGAAAGATAGTGAGATTAAAAATCTAATTAGGGTTTGTATAACTTATTTATAATGTTTAGTGGATATTGTAGCCGCTAGATTTGTGTAAATATCAAGTTTTGTACTAAAACGGTAAACCTTGCTTGCTAGATTTTCGGAAAAATAGCTTTTAAAGCGAGTTTGGGGTTTTTGTGAATTTTAACCTATTTCATATTATAATTAGTGTTTGTGAATGTGCAAATGAGTGTGTTTGAGTTTTTCTTGATGGTTTGGCGTTTGTACGCCGACGTCGAGGGTTTTTGGGTTAATTTGTGAAAGCAACCATAGGTTTTGACCTATGTGGGATTCATGTGTCGTTTTGGTCATGAGTCTGATTTTAATGCGATACGATGCGTTATGATATGTAGGTACCCCATGTGGACTTCGAGACGACAAGCAAGCGCGTAGCGACGTCGGCACCGGCGAGCAAGGACCAGGTGAGTAGATTTATATCTACGGGGAGAAGTCGGGTGGATGGCGTATAGCACCCCCGCAGTCCGTAGTATAGTTCATATATATGTTTATATAAGTGTTTTATGATAGGAGAATGTTTATTCATGATATGTTTATGTGTTCATGGATTACCTTTAGGTTAGTTGCGAAACCCTAGAGTAGTTGTTATACCCACATACGCACACACAGACTTGCATACATTACTTTCTTGTGCGTAGATGGGGATGTGTATATATGTATATATGCGTGGGTATGGGACTATGCATATATACATTCATATACACATGCATGGATAATGAGGATAGTACTTGGGATTTAAGATGAGTCAATGAGATTTGATTTGAGGCCGTGAGATCGGTGATATGGCAGGGTTCGTATTTGAGATACGACATGACGTTGTAGCGGGTCCTTGACGTAGTGTTTCACACACGTGCATGCATACTTAGGCGGTATCAGTATTGTACTAGACGTAGATCAGTACCCCGATCATGATATTTGATAAAGAGGATACCAGATGAATAGTATGATGAATGTGATATTGACCCGTACCCAGATTTGGGATGCCGTACGACGGATTTACGTACGAGCTATATATTGATGATTGATCCGCACTCTTGACTTGGGATGTATGATTATAGATATGGTATCGGATATGATATTATTGAGGCGGGATCACCGACTATACATATACAGGTAGGTATATGTATCGATTCAGATGATAGGCGGTTTCCTTACCTGTAGTTCAGCTTGTTAGTTCAGCCGTATAGTTTAGTGTAGTTGTTAGATTAGATTAGACTCCTACCTATTTCAAAACTAGCGGATCGTGGGTATTTTAAAAGACAGGTCAAGGGATCTACGGATATTTCTAAAGACGTATCCTTTCTTAAAACCACCGTAGCCCCTATTTTCAAAACCCCATGATTCGTGTTATTTCAAATAGCACCATTGTTTAATATTTAGCTCCCGCTCATTTTGGTTGCTCGCTCCGCATCGCATACTTACATTGTTATTTCATATTGCATTGTTGACATTATGCTGTTAGGACACCAGCACCATTACCGATGATGCGTATGTACCACGTACACTTACTTGCCGGCTCACACACATCTTCATCGGTAATTGGCATGTCACGTACACCTTAGAAAATATTATTGCTTAACTTAGCTTGATAGCTAGCAGTTTGACATAACATTAGTGTACTTACCTTATATGCCAGCTTAGATATTGTAGTTATTACTTGTCACTTCATGCATACTGTTATTCATTGTTATGCCGTATTCATGGATTCTCATGCCTATATTCATGGGTTTATATGCTATTGATGATTTGGATTCGGATTTCTATGAGATTTTCTGGATTTGGGGGAAAACCGCAAAACTTGTATAAGCTTCTTTCCTCTCTTTTAAATAAAAAGTGCGGTTTTCCCATGATGTATGAGTCGTTCACCATGAGTTTGCGGATGGATTTCGAGACCCGATTCGAGGAGATGGATGAACAGTTTCGGGTACATGGTGGGCCCGGTGCGGTATCCCGGGGCAAGAAGATCGTGTTGTTGACGTTGAGCCTGTGCAAGGGAGCACGACCGACTGGTGATTTTACCCGACGCGTCGGATATCCGGAGGATACCGCCGTGGTCATGAGATGGATGGTAGGGGCCGGCCTAGACTGACGGCGTCCTAGTCATTGTGATTGAGACATTGAGATTTCGAGATATTGAGGTACAGAGACTGTGATACAGAGATATCGAGATATTGGGATTACGTTTTATGCTAGGCACTGTTTTATGCTAGGCACTGTTTTATGCTGATTTCATTATGATACCTCATTTTAAAAATACAGAAATCTCACTAATTTATGAAAGCTGTTTTCTTCAGTACATGCATTCTGTTTCATGCATTCATACATCATCCATATGATATATTGCTACCTGAGGCACTGACATGGGCATATGAGATTACGCTTTAGATATTTACCCTAGTCATTATTATAGACTGCTGGTTATATTTGAGGATATATTACGATTGTTGACCTAGGATTGCGTTGTTCATGCGATTTCTGTTCGTAGATGTTTTCTACTCACGAGTTGGCAACTCACCCCCGTTGTGCCACAGTTCTTGCAGGTTTTGCCGTACAGGTTTCATTACGGCTTTGCTGGCACTATTTCTTTCGGGTGACTTGCTAGTAGATGGGTTTATTGGTATCGTACCTATCATATTACTTTGTATAATATTATTCAGTTGTATCTAGTAAATTCCATCAACCAAACATGTATTTATTTTTGAGATAGAGACCAGTGATGTTATTCTTTCGACCTTAGAGTCGCGCGTTTTATTTCTTGTGGTTTTGAGTTTCCTTTTGAGTTTTGATCCTCGCCCTTGGCGTTGTATATTATATTGCTTGTGTGGTTGTGACCATCGATTGACGAAGAGCTACCTCCCGCTTGGGGATGCCTTTTATTGATTTCGTATACTATTCATGTTGTATCCCGTCTGGGGGCCAGTATTTACAAAGGAGACTCTGCCGAAATTTTCAGTAAATATTTGATGTTTTTAAAAACGCATAATTCGGCTTATGCTATTAAAACTACTTGATTTAAATTGGTTTTCCTTCACACTACTACTTTTCTTGTTTTGGTTTTCTGGGTTTTCGGCTTACTTAGATTACCTACGCCTCGAGACGTTTCCTCGATCACAATCGCACCCATCACTTCCCCGATCTCCCTCGCCTGCCCCGCTTTCCCCCTCACAACTTTCCCCTCTCTGCACGACCCCACGCCACGACCGAGGCTCCACCTCGTCGGCCCCCACCGGCGCCTTTGCCCCCATCACCTTCCTCTTCTCCTTCATCCAAAACCAAGCCTTAACGCCGCCATTGTCGCACCCCCGAGCTCCAACCCCCAACCCACCATCACTACTCAACTGGACCATCGGAACCCGATCACCATCGCCTGCACTCTCACCGGAGCACCTCGTCACCGTCAAGCCCCCTCCCTCTCACCCAGCAACGTCCCTCACTCCCATCTCTTCTTCAAAAAAAAAGGGAGAAAAGAACCCCAGCCGAGCTCACCCGAGCCCACTGCCGGCCACCTCGACCACCAACCGCCGGCCTCCCCTTTGCAGGCATCACGGCGACCCCTCCGTTGTGGCCGAGCCCCTGCGCGACACCCACCGCCGACGCCCCTTCACTGCATCCCTAGCCGCCGCAGTCGAGCCCCCGGCATTTCGTCGAACGCTTGTGTCTATCGCAGTTCCCGCCTCTTTGATCAGCGACGTCGTCATCAAATCTGTGTCCTTCATCCCTTAAGCCATCGCCGTCATCAACACGTTGTCCGTCGCAACACCAACGCACGCCGTCGCACCCACCGAGCCATCGAGTCCAAGAAGCAAGATCCGACAAGGCTGAACCTGTGCTGTGTTCGTGACGCGTTCGTACCGTTTCCGCTGCCGTGCATCGCCAAAGCGTCTCCAGGCAAGTACCCTACTTGCTACATGCTAGATTACTGTTATAATTCAAACTACTGCTAATTCAATGTTTTACGATTCGTGAGAACCTATATGGCTCAAGTGCTTGATGCAAAACCCGAACGAAAACCTTCCATTACACTGACGGAACTTGTTTATATATGCTGGACCGTGTGACAATGAATATTGTGGTGAAATTTGACTGAAAAATATGATTGTTACTGGCCTAAACGATCATCCCCAAGTACACCCGTTAAAACTGAATATTTCCCGCGTCTGCAACTTGTTAAAATCATAATTAATTGTGTACACATTGGAATGGTGCGTTCGAGAGCTCAAATCGAAGCCGACTCGACGACCTGAAACCCTATGGAAGTTTCAAATTATTTCTGTACTGGAAATATGACGAGAACTGGTCTGGAGAGCGGCTCTGGACTGAAGTCCAGAGCAGCTCTGGCTGTTGATTTCTATCTCGTAATGCTTACTACTTTGCTACCTGAACTTGTGTATTGCGGAACCCTATACTTTATTGAAGGAGAAACTGTTCTCTAAATAATGCAAGTGATTTCACCCCTTGTTATCGTCGTTTACTATTTAAACTGCGATTTAAAAGATCTGGACGTATAGCAGTCCCAAACAGAACCAGAACTGATACCCTAGTGTTGAACAGTGCATAATTTCTGACATTGAGAGGTGATTGAGAATCCGTCTAGTGCGTTGGAAACCTTATTGAAAACCGTAAATTTCATTCAACTGTAGCGTCGCTAAATTCTGATCCCAACTGGGATTAAAATGCGTTACGAAACGGACTTTCGATTCTGAAACCGGATTTCCAGCAGTGAACGCTTAAAATGAATTGGCCATATCTAGTGATCCTGAAACCCGTTTAACGTGAAACCAATTTTGATGGACAGATAATTAAACATACCACTTATCCCCTGTTTATTATTTCGCTAAATTTTGCATGCATGATTTATGATAAATTTTGCAAGTGGTAGGACACCGACTGGTGATATCTTAATCACGCCTTAATTACCGTTTTCTCATCACATTATATGGTTGTCATTGCATTGGTAACCTCGTGATCATATGCATTACCCAGTGTTAGGTATTAGTGTTTGATTGCGGCAAGTACGTTAGTGTTTAATCGTGAATGGATAAGGGAAAGTGACACGTACTTGTACACAATCAGTGGACCCTATTGATTTATTGCATTGTCGACGTCTGTGGGACGTGTATAAGTGTGACTATAATTGGTATGGGACGATTATGGGAGCACTTGTATGGGTGTCACAGGTAAGGCACCAAACACTGCCCATTTGTCTTGGGTATCAGTCGAGACATGCTTGATGGAGATCCTGTCTCCAGTTCTCGCGTAGACTTGTCATGGACCGACGGGTATTTGAGTTTATGGTTGGCGTTTGATATAGACCACGGGGTGTGGGGTAGTTTGAGTGTGAGTTCAACAGAATCTCAGGAGTCCCATGCCGGCACATATGGAGATATATAGGGATATTACTGATTATTACCGTGCGTGTTTCGGGCCCGTGTTCCCTTGCCCTTGGGTCCTACCCTTAGGTGGGGAATACTTCTGCGTGGTTGACTCTCACACTTGAACTGACGATAGCCTTAGTGACCTGTACAGTGAGACTTAGAGACTGATAGGGTTAGTGACATTGACATGCATTATTTACCGATTCAACACACCTGACCTACTATTTACTACTTTACTGTTTACCTGCTATATTAGACACCCGCTTTGGCTACTTCATGTTCACGTCTTTACCCTTTTGATTACCGTTACATAATCATTATTATTGCTCGAGTTACCATTTGTATCCATATATATATATTACTATCGTGTCGCTCTGACGACTTGAGTATGCATGCTCAGAGTGAGAAGTGGATTTAGCTTGGACCAGGACCTCACGTACCTCGAGGACACTGTGGACATCTGGATCAGCGACCCAGCGCTACACTTTCTTGATCTCTATCTGGTCAGTGTTTTGTATTTTTTTCGACTTAGTGACTGAATTTCTCCTTACCTGTGCATTGATTACTGATTACCACGTAAAGCTAGAAGCCGAAGTGTGACTACGGCAGGATGTTTCCTCGACCGTAGGAGCATGGTTGGCCTTGTCAACCCCTCGTATTCCGTATTTTAGGAAGCGGGGCGTGACAGACGTGCTGGAGGAATACAACCAAAAGGCGCGAACCCTGGTAACACTCCAAGTATTTCTCAACCATATCCTGGAGGGCGGAGATAGCGATGATGATGGGGGAGACAACTCGTCACAGGAACCAGAAGATTATGTGGCAAGTTGCCACATGACCTCTCATCCGTCGCTAAATAACAAAGAAGCTCACTCGGTATCAGAAGATAATGTAGAGGAGCTAAGGGCAGGATCAATGCCAAAATCCTTGGAACCGTTAGACGAGATGATCGACATGCTACTGAACGAAGCCCGTCAGAAGAGCAAAGCTGATCGAGAGCGCCAAATGGCACTATTCGAAGGGGCCAGGCGTCGGCGTCAAGTTGGAGAAGTCATGATAGGGATGGGTCACAAAACACTCTAACCATATCAAGTCACTCCTTAAATAGGTGTATTCCACATCAACGTCATGTATCCCGTCACGTAATAAATGCACGTGCACACAGGGTAAACAAAGGACCGAAATGTCCCTAAACTAACAATGGACCGCAATGTCCTAAAACTTGCAACTGACCGAGACATCTATAAACTACTACGGACCGCAGCATCCCAAGGCTGACAAAAAGAAAAAAACAGTATGTCCACAAGCAAAATGGGCACGGATGAAAACCCGAAAGGGCGCCGTGAGTAAAAACAATAGGACAACCGGCGATATTTGTGAAAACCCGAAATGGTGCAGACTCGTAAGGAAAAAAAAAGGTACGTCCATAAGCGAGATGGGCACGGATGAAAACCTGAAAGGGCTCCGTGAGTAAAAACAGCAGGACTACCGGCGAGTTTGTGAAAACCCGAAAGGGCGCAATCTTGTTAAAAGAAACTTGTAAGGTCCTCTCGACTCTGTAAGTAGAAAATACCTGCGTGAGATCCTTACGACTCACAAGGGAGCAACATACTTAAGAATCCTCACGATTCCTAAGGAGAAAACACACTTACGAGATCCTCACGACTCGTAAGGAGAATTCCCCTTTGAGACCCTCACGGCTCATAGGATTCAAAAGCCTTAAGCTACAGGGATCTGAACCTGTTCTTAAGCCATCACATTTCCCAGATTGCCCTACAAGCGGTTCAATATTGACCCTTGTATACAATCCACGGGCACGAATAAACATTTTCCTAACAGAGTCCCACCAGTGACTAGGGATATGCTCATATGGTGAACAAACACTTGTATGTCCTCTCGGCTTGCAAGGAGAAGACACTCTTGTAAGATCCTTACGACTTATAAGAGAACAAACACTTAGGATTCCTCACGATTCCTAAGGAGAAAATACACTTACAAGATCCTCATGACTCGTAGGGTGAAATACCTTTATGAGACCCTTACGGCTCGTAAAGTCAAAAGCCTTAGTCGACATGATCCTAACCCTGTTTGCTAAGCCACCTTTGTTCGACATCGACAAAGGCAAATGATAATTCGCTCCTGGCAATGTCCCAGTGGTAGCGATGCTGATGCCTAAATCGGTATCAAATTCCAAGCCCTTTCACGGCAAATGATGATTCGCTCATGGCAATATTCCAGTCGTAGCGATGCTGATACTTAGATTGGCACCAGATTCCAAGTTCCACACTCGCGATAAAAATAAGCGAGCCAAAAATGCATATGAAATAGTCGAAATGATGGGGCAACTTGCAACAAAATCATCAAGTAAAAATATATGCATACAAAATAGCCGAAATGATTGGGCAACTCGCAATAAAACACAGCGAGTAAAAAAAAGTCGAAATGATTGGACACCGCGAAAAATAGCCGAAATGATTGGGCAATCGTGACTTTCGCGATATAAAAGCTGAAATGATAGAGCATCGTGGAAAGAAATAAAAAAATAATGAAACATTTGCCCTACAAGTGAGATCACATCGATCCCTATATACGATCCAGGGGCATAAATGAAAAGGGAACCATGTCATCCCACCAGGCTCCATCAGAAAGAGAGCCAAGTCTCGACGGCCGCATCTACAGCCTGGAGACCCATAACAGCATTCCTCCTCAATCCAGCAGGATTCATACGCGACAATCAATCTTGGAGCCATGGCAGAGTCCCTAGTTCCAAGTCTCGACGGCCACATCTACAGCCTGGAGACCCACAACAGCATTCCTTCTCAGTCCAGCAGGATTCGGACGCGACAATCAATCTCGGAGCCACGACAGAGTCCCTGGTTCCAAGTCTCAACGGCCACATCTACGGCCTGGAGACCCACAACAGCGTTCCTCCTCAGTCCAGCAAGATTCGGACGCGACAATCAAGCAGAGCCACGGCAAAGTCCCTAGTTCCAAGACTTTACTGTCCACAGACAACCTAAAGTCAACCAATGACCTCCCCGCCGGATCAACGCTCCGTCTCGGAAACAAGTCAACCAACCCCAGGGAAATCAGTGTCCTTGGCAAAAACCTCGATTCAGGGAAATCAGCGTCCTTGACGAGAGCATCTCGATTCGCATCGACCCACAGAAAAATCAGTGTCTTTGCAAGAATACCTCGATTCATTTTGCCCCCCAGGGAAATCAGTGTCCTTGGCAAATACCTCAATTCAGGAAAATCAGCGTCCTTGACGAGAGCATCTCGATTCGCATCGACCGCAGAGAAATCAGTGTCTTTGCAGGAATACCTCGATTCGTTTCGACCCCCAGGGAAATCAGAGTCCTTGGCAAATACCTCGATTCAGGGAAATCAGCGTCCTTGACGAGAGCATCTCGATTCGCGTCGACCCGCAGAAAAATCAGTGTCTTTGCAGGAATACCTCGATTCGTCTCAACCCCCAGGGAAATCAGTGTCCTTGGCAAATACCTTGATTCAGGGAATTCAGCGTCCTTGACGAGAGCATCTCGATTCGCGTCGACCCGCAGAGAAATCAGCGTCTTTGCAGGAATACCTCGATTCGTCTCAACTCCGAAGAAATCAGCATCCTTGGCAAATACAACGATTCAGGGAAATCAACGTCCTTGATGAGAGCATCTCGATTCGCATCGACCCGCAAGGAAATTAGTGTCTTTGCAGGAATCTCTTGATTCGTCTCGACTCCGAGGAAATCAGTGTCCTTGGCAAAAACCTCGATTCAGGGAAATCAGAGTCCTTGACGAGAGCATCTTGATTTGCTTCGACCCGTAGAGAAATCAATGTCTTTGCGGGAATCTCTCGATTCATCTCAACCTCCGGGGAAATCAGCGTCCTTGGCAAATACCTCGATTCAGAGAAATCAGCGTCCTTGACGAGAGCATCTCAATTCGCATCGACCCGCAGAGAAATCAGTGTCTTTGCAGGAATATCTCGATTCGTCTCAACTCCGAGGAAATCAGTGTCGTTAGCAAAAACCTTGATTCAGAGAAATCAGCATCCTTGACGAGAGCATCTTGATTCGCATCGACCCGCAGAGAAATCAGTGTCTTTGCAGGAATCTCTCGATTCGTCTCGACTTCGAGGAAATCATTGTACTTGGCAAATATCTCGATTCAGGGAAATCAACGTTCTTGACAAGAGCATCTCGATTCGCATCGACCCGTAAGGAAATCAGTGTCTTTGCAGGAATACCTCGATTCGTCTCAACTCCGAGGAAATCAGTGTCCTTGGCAAAAACCTCGATTCAGGGAAATCAGTGTCCTTGACGAGAGCATCTCGATTCGCATCGACCCGCAGAGAAGTCAGTGTCTTTGCAGGAATATCTCGATTCTTCTCAACTCCGAGGAAATCAGTGTCCTCGGCAAAAAACCTCGATTCAGGGAAATCAACGTTCTTGACGAGAGCATCTCGATTCGCATCGATCCGCAGAGAAATCAGTGTCTTTGCAGGAATACATCGATTCGTCTCAACTCCGAGGAAATCAGTGTCCTTGGCAAAATACCTCGATTCAGGGAAATCAGCGTCCTTGATGAGAGCATCTTGATTCGCATCGACCCGCAGAGAAATCAGTGTCTCTGCAGGATTCGGACGCGACAATCAACCTCGGAGTCGCGGCAAAGTTCCCAGTTCCAGGACTTGGCGGTGCACAGAAAACCGAAAATCAATCCTGACCCCGTATGGCTAAAGTCAAGCTTGACCCAATATGGCGAAAGTCAACCCCTGACCCCGTGGAATACGGCTAAAGTCAATCCTGACCCCGTGGAAAACGTCCAAAGTCAACCATCGACCTCCCCGTCGAAGCAATGCTTTGACTCGAGAGCAGGTCAACTCATCAATCACTTATGAGTCCTCTCGACTTGTAAGGAAGAAAATTCTCTTGTGAGATCCTTACGACTCTCAAGAGAAAGCACACTTAGGAATCCTCATGATTCCTAAAGAGAAATTACATCTACGGGATCCTCTAGACTCGTAGAGAGAAAAAACCTTCTTGAGACCCTTACGATTCATGAAGATGGAAAAGTCTTAGCCTAAAAGAACCCTAAACTTATCTCCTAAACCCTCAATTCTATGGCCATGCATAACTCTGCACTACTTCACCCACGTACATGCTTACGTGGGCAAAGTAGTGGGGGGCATTTGTTCCCGCCAAAATTTTCGGCCAAGAGCTACTTGTTCCCTTGCAAAAAAAGGGGAGAATCCTATAAAAAAAAATAGGCATCACGTGCCCACACGTGATCAAGCCTCACGTGCAGACACGTGACCATTTACTGGCAAAGCTTGTAGACATAGAACAAAATAAACAAATTGGAAATGCTGTGTTAGTAGGGTCACGTGCCCACACGTGACCAGGTCTTACGTGCAGACACGTGACCATTTACAGGCAAAGCCTGTAGACACATAACAAAATAAAAAAATGCTGTGTTGGTAGGGTCACATGCCCACACGTGACCAGGTCTCACGTGCAGACATGTGACCATTTACAGGTTAAGCCTGTAGACACTGAATTAAAATGAAATGCTTAATCAGTGGGGTCACGTGCCAACACGTGATAGGCTCGTAAACCCTCTGAAACAATAGAATTAAATTCTAGATTAAATGCTTTAACAATGGGGTCATGTGCCTACACGTGATAAACTCCTAAACCATCTGAATTAATTTTAATTAAGAGCGATTCAAAAACCCTAATGGAAAAATATTTCCCAAGATCTTTCCAAACAAAAAGATTGCGCTCTGTAAAGTGGAGCACCGTTGGATTAAAAATCCAATGGTGATTAAAATCACCAATTTATAGAAAAATCTGCCAGAAACAACAAATAAAATATCTTTTGGATTGAAAATCCAATGGTGAATAAAATTCACTGGGTGATCTAAAAGATCATGTTGGTTACAAAATCAATCAAAATCTTTCAATGAAAATTTGACTAAACAACCTGATGCTTTTCTTTCTCCTATAAATAGGAGCCAAGAAGGGAAGAAAAATAGAGGGGATACAACAAGAGAGAGAATGAAAAAGAGAATTTAATTCTCCAGAGAGAAAAGAAGATTTCCTTAGAAGAGAAAGAAACCCTAGGTGAGAAAGGGAAAGAGATCATAAGCTCAAAAAAAACAAAAAGAGAATTTAATTCTCAAACTAAGAGTTTAACTTTTCTGAATAAGAACTTAGTTCTTCATCTGGTTGAAAATCCGCACAAGCAGATCTCCCCATAAGTTGAGAATTTAATTCTCATTGGGGAGATTCTGTCATGCAGATCCAAAACCTAAGGGAGGACCTAAGTTCAGAGAATTTTATTCTCCCAAAAAGCACATAGGAATTTAATTCCTCCAACAAAAATAAGGTTTAACCCTTAATATAAGAACTTAGTTCTTCCTATGGTTGAAGATCTGCAGAAGCAGATCTTCCCATAAGTTGAGAATTTAATTCTCATCGGGAGAGTTGGGTATAAAAGAATTTAATTCTTCCAAATACATAGGAATTTAATTACTCTAAATAAATTAGGGTTCAACCCTACAAAAGAATTTAATTCTTAAATAAAGGACTTAAACTTTTCATGCACGTAAAAACATCAGTATCCAAACTGATCACGTGTGTCCACGTGACTCCCCTCCTCAGTGATCCAAAAAGAACGAATAAAATTGGGTCACGTGCTCCCACGTGACCCTTGGATAAATTCCTCAAAAAAGAGAGAACAAAGCAAAGGCAGAACAGACTTTGGGCGCCCTCACGTGTCCCCACATGACCTCTAACAAATCTTGTTAATATCCAGTGCATGGGTGCCCATCACGTGCCCACACATGATGGCCATGAAGACTAAGTGTTTAACACTTATTTGCAAATTTTGAGAGTAAAATAAAGGATGTCTGGCCAAATTCTCAGGCGCCTCACGTGACCCCACGTGACCACCTCATTTTTAGTGTTTAACACTATTTTGAGTGTTTTGTCCCTAGTGCTTAACACCATTTTAAGCACTTCTTTCTTTTAGTGTTTAACACTATTTTTTTTAAATGCATCACGTGGGAACACGTGATCGCCAAATATGTGCTGGTGTTTAACACTATATTCAAACTGGTCTTAGCCCAAATTGGCTAAGTCTTCCAGAGGCAAGACTTCCCTTTTTTTACTGAACCTCAAATACATCCTTGCCTTCCAAGATTGATCATCTTACATGGCGTATGAGTGCTCAGCACTCAATAAGAGATTAAAATATGGTCAAAACCCAGACCCACGCTTAGCATTGCTAAATAATGGGGAGCTGAGCCCATACAAATGTTCAACAGTCCCAACAAAGATCCAACATTTTAAACCTAATTGGACTTAGCCCAAGTTGGACATAAGTCCTCAATTCAGATTTAACTGAGCTCATGTGCTCATAATCTAATTAATTGATCCTAGTCTCAAATTGGATTACAGATTTCCCAATCAACATTGGTTCAAGAGTACATCTCTTCACTCCTTTGATATTTGTCGTTGTAATCCTTCAACGTCTTCAGAGAGGTGACGGGTCCCGATAACCAATCATACCTTGGACTGTGGGGTCTTTAAGCCCATAGACTATGGTGTCCTTAACCTTGGACTGTGGGGTCCTTAAGCCCATGGACTTGGACTATGGGGTCCTTAAGCCCATGGACTATGATGTCCTTAACCTTGGACTGTGGGGTCCTTAAGCCCATGGACTATGATGTCCTTAACCTTAAACTGTGGGGTCCTTAACCTTGGACTATGATGTCCTTAACCTTGGACCGCAATGTCCCTAAACTAAAACAATAGAGCCTAAATGCTCTTTTGTTAGATTTAAACGATCCCGTTAAATTGATCTTAGTCTGAAATTAGACTAACGTATCCTAAACATACGTTTAAGTTGATCTTAATCTCAAATGAGACTAACGTATTCTTAAACCCAACCCCAAATCCAAATCTAAGAAAATACGGATTTGAACTAATCCACGCTATACGGGCGACAACATAAATTAGTCTCCGTATACAATCCACGGGCAACCAAAAACAAAACAAACACACACGATACGAAGTGATCATCTGGAGAAGGAGAAAGTGGTTACCGCGATGCGGTAGCGTAATTAACTGCATAGGCTTGCGCCTGCAGGGAAGAGCGTCCCCACAATCAAAAACCCCTCAACGAGGGAGAATCCGACGAAGTCTGCTATATCGACCGCATCCGTTTAAACCTTCGATACATGGTGTCATAAATCAACTTGGCATCTTCGGAGAGGTGGGCGGATAGCACCAATTAGCATCTGCCCTCGAATTTCAGGCCCTGACGTCCCAACGTCCCGGTCGCGTCATTCGGCGAAGAAGAACACCCCAAGTATTGAATTATCGTCTTTAGAGTTATAATAATTGTAGATTTTATATTTGTGATATTTCTAGTGAAAATAACCTACTTTCATAATATATGGTATTTATTTATAATGTTGTACTTGTATGGAATTCATGATATTGTAATGTAAAGTGATTCTTTGATTTGGAAAAGTTGGAATATTTATATTATAAAAAAATAGATATTTTGATATTACATATATATATATATTTATAAAAATAAATTTTTAATATATTTTATAATTCTAGAAATCTCATTTTCTTAAGATTTTCGTATTTTAAATCTTTCGAGACCGAATGCTCCTTGCGGAGGTCTGCATCTCACACTATTAAGCTCAGGAACGTGCGATAATCCGCACTATCACAGTCGGGTTCCCCAAAATGGGTTGTAGCGGTGCTTTGCAAAGATTTGTTAAAAATACTAAATCTTGTAAAATGGTTTTATTAGTAAAGGGTATTTATATGTAAATGTTCGTTTCCCGTATTCTATGTTCCCAAAAAGCATTGTGCTATGTTTCATATGAGTGTTGTGAGGAGGTAGGTCATTATCTCGTGATCTAAATTAAAGGTATAGCAAGATTGTGATGATTTAATATTAAAATGAAACTAAGTATTTTACTGAAAAAGAACGATAAAGGTTACAAAATGATATAGATTGTCATGAAACTTGTTCAACATGCTTGTTAATGATTAATAGTTAACATGTAATGGTTTAATAGGGTTGTGTTTAAGAAAAGTGAGATTTTTAGAAAGAAACCGAATCGGAAATCGGTTTGACTCCGATTCCGTCGGGTTTTATTAAAAAATGTTTTTAGAGTAGCAAATGAGAGAGAGAGGTAGGACTTACGGTTTTAGACGTTAGAGGAGAGGAAGAAGGAATGGTAGACTTCGCCGGTGCGTCGTTTCGTCGCCGGGAGCTCCTATGGCTGTCGTCGGAAGATTGCCGAAGCTTTCACCATTCGCTACTTCAAAAGTACACTAAGGTTCAAGGAAATTTCTTGAGAGTTTTGCTCAGAATTTTTGGAGTGAGGGTTGTGTGTATAGGGGTTGTATTTATAGGGTAAGGTTAGGGTTAGGGTAGGTGAAAGGGTGAAATGAAAAAATGTGATAAAATGTATTAAAATGGAGTAAATAGGGGTTTTAAAGAGTTCAGGTACTGGTCTGAGGATTTATACCATACAGGGGTGCAGGGGAGATGAAAAGACAAAACATTGGTGTTGATGACTCGGCGGTCCGGCCGAGTCCGGCCAGCGGCGGCGGCCCAAGTCGGCCGGTCCGCCGGCCGATTCGGCCGAGTCAGGTGGTCGGAGTCCTCCTTGTCGTTTCATTAGTCCCCTGGTACAGTTAGTTTTCCATGTGTAGTGGGATTTTTGTGAGTTATGCACGTGTAAACCCTTGGTATTCTAAAAATTCAAAATAAAACAATATTAAAAAATAATGTGGGGTATGGGATTTGAACTCTGGTGGCTTGGTTCAGCAGTGCAAGATATTACAATGAGCTACAAGCTCCTTCTTATAATTAATTAGCAAAACAAATATTTAACTTGTGCTCAGGCAAAAGTACCCCCTCTCTTTAAATTTAAAAAAAATTCTACAGAAAGTCGTACAGGAAATTTAGGGTTGTTACAGCGCTGTGCGCTAGATTTAGAGCACTGAAGCGCTTCGTTTAATTGGAGCGCTAAGGCTCTGCAGCGCTGTGCGCTAGATTTTGGAGCGCTGAAACGCTTCTTTTAATTGGAGCGCTAAAGCTCTTTTTAGGAAACTCTGCTTTCTGAGAATTAAATTCTCTTTTACAAGAGATTTTGTCTCATGGATCTAAGAACAAAGTTCTTATATTATAGGAGATATTTCAATCTCTTGTGTTTTTGGTGAAAGGCTTTGCCTTTATGGATCTGTGATCCTAAGAGAATTGAATTATTCTCCCTCCCTTTTTATAATGAGATATTATGATCTCTTTGTGAAAAATATTTTCGTTATAGATCTATGGTCTAGCATAAGAACTAAGTTCTTTTTCTGATGAGACGCTTTGATCTCTTTACGTTGAAAAAATTCTTCTTCTGCCGAGAGCTTGCTCTTCTCTCTGAACTTTCTCAAAGTTGGGGAGGGGGGGTTCCTCTATATTTGGAAAGAGAGATCATTGGTCGTTGGGACCTACCACCTCTCCGACGACCCTGAGGGATTACAGCGTCATATATCGAAGGTGTGGAGGGATGTACCCTTTGAACCATGTCCCACTTATCAGGAGGAAGAATATGTTGAAGCTTAAACTCCTAAACGCTGAAAAAGGCCTCTTTGCGTTTGCGCACGTGCGTCGCACGTGACGCTTGCACATCATGGGGGACAGCTAAGGCCCTAACTTGGAGAACTAAGCTCCTATGGAGAACTAAGCTCCTTTGAGAATTGAATTCTCGCACGTGGCGGGCGCACGTGCGTTGCACGTAGCGCACATGGCCCTGTGCGCATTATGCGCATTATGGGGGGGCAGCTATGGCCCTAACTTGGAGCACTAAGCTCCCATGGAGAACTAAGCTCCTTTGAGAATTGAATTCTCTTACGTGCGTTGCACGTGTTTGGCTCACGTGCGTTGCATGTGGCGCGCATGTGGCGGACGTACGTGCATTGCACGTGGCGCACATGGCGCTTGCGTATATGCGCATTATGGGGGAGCAAGCTCCTATGGAGAACTAATCTCCTTTGAGAATTGAATTCTCTACCTTTTCTAAGAGGTATCCACTCTTATTTATATGGGAGTGGTAGAGAAGAGATCTCTCTTTTTTCCGATGTGCGACTAAAAATGCATCCTCCATGTAGTAGCGCATTACTTTAAATTACACGTGCGTAGCACATTTGCTCATAACTTTTGATCCCGGATGAATTATGAGGCCCATAATATATCAAATCGAAGGATTTTTCGAGACACTTTTGATGACATCACAATTTAGCTGTTTCTCATTCGGAAGTTTGTCAAAATACAGCCCGAAAAATACTGGTTCACATTTTCTTAAGTGTATCGCTGCCATTTGATATCTTGGGCTCTTTTGCCCAGAAATTTTTGGAGGGAACAAATGCCCCCCACTGCTTTGCTCACGTAAGTATGTACGTGGGTGAAGTAGTGCATAATTATGCATGGCCATAGAATTGGGGGCTTAGGAGACAAGTTTAGGGTCCTTGTAGCCTAAGACTTTTTCATCTTCATGAGCCGGAAGGGTCTCAAGAAGGTTTTTTCTCCCTACAAGACGAGAGGATCTCATAGGTGCATATTCTCCCTAGAAATCGTGAGGATTTCTAAGTGTTCATCGCCTCCGTGAGTCGTAAGGATGTCACTCGGGTATTTTTCCTTACGAATCGTGAGGACCCGTAAGTAGCTTCTATATTTCAGTGGCCTGTAATTTTGGCAAATGTGGCTCTTAGATAGTCCATCTTGACCTCCTTGTAGAGCAGCAATGGCTTAGGAAACATGTTCAGATATGTCGCCTAAGACTTTTCAACTTTATGAGCCGTGAGGGTCTCATAAAGATTTTTCTCCCTACGAGTCGAGAGGATCCCGTAGGTGTGATTTCTCCTTAGGAATCGTGAGGATTCCTAAGTGTGTTTTCTCTTAAGAGTCGTAACGATCTCACAAGAGAATTTTCTTCCTTGCAAATCGAAAGGACTCGTAAGTGATTGATGAGTTGACCTGCTCCCGAATCAAAGCATTGCTTTGACGGGATGGTCGAGGGTTGACTTTGGCTGTTTTCCACGGGGTCAGGATTGACTTTAGCCGTGTTCTACGGGGTCAGGGGTTGACTTTGGCCATATGGGGTAAAGATTGACTTTAGCCATACGGGGTCAGGATTGACTTTAGCCATACAGGGTCAGGATTGACTTTAGCCATATGGGGTCAGGATTGACTTCAGGATTGACTTTAGCCCTACGGGGTCAGGATTGACTTTAGCCATATGGGGTCAGGGATTGACTCTCGGTTGTCTGTGCACCACCGAGTCCTGGAACTGGGAACTTTGCCATGGCTCCGCTTTGCTGACGTTGCGTCTACTGTAACGGGACAAATGTCGAGGTGGTCTTTAGGTTGTCTGTGAACCATCGAGATTTGGAACTAGAGACTTTTCCATGGCTCCGCTTTGCTGACGTTGCGTCTGCTGTAAGGAGACAAATGTCGAGGTGGTCTCTAGGTTGTCTGTGAATCGTCGAGGTTTGGAACTAGGGACTTTGCCATGAATCCGAGGTTGATTGTCGCGTTTGAATCCTGCTGGAATGAGGAGGAACGCTGTTATGGGTCTCTAGGCTATAGATGTGGCCGTTGAGACTTGGAACTAAGGACTCTGTCGTGGCTCCGAGATTGATTGTCGCGTCCAAATCCTACTAGAATGAGGAAGAACGTAGTTGTGGGTCTCCAGTCTGTAGATGTGGCCGTCGATACTTGGAACTAGGGACTCTGTCGTGGTTCCGAGATTGATTGTCGCGTCCGAATCCTGATGGAATGAGTATGAACGCTGTTGTGGGTCTCCAGGCTGTAGATGTGGCTGTCGAGATTTGGAACTAGGGACTCTGTTGTGGCTCCGAGATTGATTGTCGCGTCCGAATCCTGCTGGAATGAGGAAGAACGCTGTTGTAGCTCTCCAGGCTGTAGATGTGGCCGTCGAGACTTGGAACTTGGAACTCTGTCGTGGCTCCGAGATTGATTATCACGTCCGAATCCTGCTGGAATGAGGAGGAACGCTGTTGTGGGTCTCCAGGCTGTAGATGTGGCCATCGAGACTTGGAACTAAGGACTCTGCCATGGCTCCATTTTGCTGACATCGTATATTCCTGCAGAGACACCGATTTCTCTGCGGGTCGACGTGAATCGAGATGCTCTCGTCAGGGACACTGATTTCCCTGAATCGATGTTTTTACTAAGGACACTAATTTCTTCGGAGTTGAAACAAATTGAGAGATTCCTGCAAAGACACCGATTTCCTTGCGGGTCGACGTGAATCGAGATGCTCTCGTCAAGGACGCTGATTTCCTTGAATCGAAGTTTTTGCCAAGGACACTGATTTTCTCGGAGTTGAGACGAATCGAGAAATTCCTACAAAGACAGTGATTCTCTTGCGGGTCGACGCGAATCGAGATGCTCTCGTCAAGGACGCTGATTTCCCTGAATCGGGGTTTTTGCCAAGAACACTGATTTCCTCGGAGTTGAGACGAATCGAGAGATTCCTGCAAAGACACTGATTTCCTTGCTGGTCGACGCGAATCGAGATGCTCTCGTCAAGGGCACTGATTTCCCTGAATCGAGGTTTTTGCCAAGGACACTGATTTCCTCGGAGTTGAGACAAATCGAGAGATTCCTGCAAAGACACTATTTCCTTGCGGGTCGACGCGAATCGAGATGCTCTCGTCAAGGACGTTGATTTCCCTGAATCGAGGTTTTTGCCAAGGACACTGATTTCCTCGGAGTTGAGACGAATCAAGGTATTCCTGCAAAGACACCGATTTCCTTGCGGGTCGACGCGAATCGAGATGCTCTCGTCAAGGACGCTGATTTTCCTGAATCGAGGTTTTCGCCAAGGACACTGATTTCATCGGAGTTGAGACGAATCGAGAGATTCCTGCAAAGACCCTGATTTCCTTGCGGGTCGACGCGAATCGAGATGCTCTCGTCAAGGACGCTAATTTCCCTGAATTGAGGTTTTTGCCAAGGACACTGATTTCCCTGGGGTCGGTTGACTTGTTTCTGAGACGCAGCGTTGATCCGGCGGGGAGGTCATTGGTTGACTCTAGGTTGTCTGTGGACCGTAGAGTCTTGGAACTAGGGACTTTGTCGTGGCTCCGCTTTGTTGACGCTGCGTCCGAATCCTGCTGGAATGAAGAGGAACGCCATTGTTGTTTCTCTGGGATGCAGATGTTGCCGTTGAGATCTGACTCTCCCTTTGACAAGGTCTGGTGGGGAAATGTGGTCCCCTTTTTATTTATGCCCATGGATTGTATACAGGGTTTAGTATGGACTCACCTGTAGGGCAAAAAGTTTCATTTCATTTTTTTATTTCTTTCCGCGATACTCTATCATTTCAGCTTTTTATATCGCGAAAGTCACGATTGTCCAATCATTTCGGCTATTTTTCGTGGTGCCCAATCATTTCGGCTGTTTTTTTACTCGCTGCTTTTTATTGCGAGCTGCCCAACCATTTCGGCTATTTTTGTATGCATATATTTTACTCGCTGATTTTTATTGCGAGTTGCCAATTCATTCGGCTATTTCATATGCATTTATGGCTCACTGATTTCTTGCCGCGAGTATGAGACTTAGGATCTGATACTGATTTAGGCATCGGCACCGCTACAACTGGGATATTGCCAGGAGAGAATCATCATTTGCCTTGAAAGGACTTGGAATTTGATGCCGATTTAGGCATCAACATCGCTACAACTGGGATATTGCCGGGAAAGAATCATGATCTGCCTTCGTCGGTTTGAACAAAGGTCGCTTAATAAACGGGGTTAAGATACTGTCGACTAAGGCTTTTGACTTAATGAGCCGTAAGGGTCTCATAAAGTTGTTTCTCCCTACGAGTCGTAAGGATCTCGTAGGTGTCTTTTCCCCTTAGGAATCATGAGGATTCTTAAGTGTATGTTCTCTTGTAAGTCGTAAGGATCTTGCAAGAGTGTTTTCTCCTTGCAAGTCGAGAGGACCTATAAGTGTTTGTTCACCAAATGAGGACATCCCTTGTCGTTGGTGTGACTTGATGGGGGAGACGTTTATTTGTGCCTGTGGATTGTATACAAGGGTCAATATTGAACCATTTGTAGGGCAAAATTGAGGTGTATGACGGATTAAGAACAAATTCAGATACCTGTAACTTAAGGCATTTGAATCTTATGAACCGTGAGGGTCTCATAAGAGGGTTCTCCTTACGAGTCGTGAGGATCTCGTAAGTGTAATTTCTCTTTAGGAATCGTGGGGATCCCTAAGTGTGTTGCTCCTTTGTAAGTCGTAAGGATCTCACGCAGATAGTTTTCTCCTTACAAAGTCGAGAGTATCTTGCAAGTGTCTTTTAACGAGATTGCGCCCTTTCAGGTTTTCACAAACTCACCGGTAGCCCTGCTGCTTTTACTCACGGAGCCCTTTCGGGTTTTCATCCGTGCCCATTTTGCTTGTGGACATACCTTTTTTTTTCTTTTACGAGTCTGCGGCCTTTTGGGTTTTCACAAACTCGCCGGTAGCCCTGTTGTTTTTACTCACGGAGCCCTTTCGGGTTTTCATCCGTGCCCATTTTGCTTATGGACGTACCGTTTTTTTGTTTTTTTTGTTTTTACGAGGTCAGCCCAAGGATGCTGTGGGTTTGTAGTAGTTTAAAGACGTTTCGGTCAGTAGTTAGTTTTAGGACATTTCGGTCCATTATTAGTTTAGGGACATTTCGGTCTGTTACTATTTTTAGGACATTGCGGTCTATCGTTAGTTTAGAGACGTTTCGGTCCTTTATTAGTTTAGGGACGTTTCGCTCCTCTATTCCCCATGTTTGGGACATGGTATCGTTGGATACTATTTTCAAAGTCCGGACTCAAGAAGATAGCGAGCGGACATAGGCGTCGTCATCTATCATTAACCTGGCTCATGACTCATCAAGCATAGTATCTCTTAAGGAATCGGCCGTTTATTGGTCGGAAAGGTCTTTCGCCATGCATATTCATGAGCAAGTAAGCCCCACCCTGGTAGACTTTGTCTATGATGTACGGGCCTTCATAGTTCGGCTCGAATTTCCCCCGTTTGGTATGATTGGGGATCATAGGTCTCTTGACCATTAGCACGAGTTCACCTTGGTGGAATGTTCTCGGCCTAGTCAATCTCTCGTATGAGCGCGTCATCTTTGCTTTGTAAGCTTCCAAGTTTTGCTGCACCATGAGCCAGGTTTCGTCAAGGGCGTCGAGCTCCTCAATCCGAAGATGAGCATTGTCTTCGTCCGTTAGTTTGTAATGAACCGTCACTCGTAAGGAGGGTAGCTCTATCTCCAAAGGGAGTACTGCTTCAGTTCCGAATACCAATGCATACGGCGTTGTGTTTGTGGTTGTTTTGAACGTGGTTCGATACGCCCAGAGAGCTTCATTCAGTCTCTCGTGCCATTCCTTCCTATTTCGAGACACCGTCTTCTTTATGATCTTCGTCAAGGTCTTGTTGAAAGCCTCAGCTAGACCATTAGCTCGAGAATTATAGACCGAAGAGTATCTCCAGTCTATATTATGCTGCTGTGCGAAGCGGCTGATTTTATGGCTTCTGTAGGCCGGCCCGTTATCGGAGATAATCCATCGCGTAGTGCCGAACCGACAGATGACGTGTGTCTTGAAGAAATGGAGAATATTCTCCGTCTTCACTTCTCTTAGTGGTACTGCTTCTGCCCACTTGGAGAAGTAATCAGTTGTCGCCAGTATGAACCGATGTCCTCTGGACGATGCTGGTTCAATGGGCCCGATTGTGTCAGTTCCCCACATTTCAAACGGCCAGCTAGCCACCGTTGGATGTAGCAGATTTGGATGCTGGTGGATAAAGTCCCCGTGAATCTAGCACGAGTGGCACTGCTTCGCGTATTCGAGGTAGTCTTGGATCATTGTGGGCCAATAGTAGCCTATCCTTTTGATCTTCATTTTCATCTTTGGCCCGGCTTGGTGAGAACCGCAGAGTCCGTCGTGAGTTTCTTGGATGACTCTCCTTACTTCTTCAGGTCCCAGGCATCTACCCATAGAGAATTAAATGATCTCTTATATAGAGTGTCATTGACGAAGGCGGAGGATAGAGCTCGTTTCATGAGCTGATGTCTTGAGGACGCATCTTCATGTGTTCGACGGGATTTGAAGTAGTCTATAAAGACTTCTCTCCAATCCTTAGCCTTTTCCTGGTCTTTTATTTGTAGGGCCGTTTGCTCGGTCGCTCCCTTTTCTTCGGACGACTCCGAAGATATTTCTGCCGGTGCAAGAACCCGACGGCTTTGCACAACGATCCTTACGTCATCGAGGTTCTCGTCGGCCAGTTCTTTAGCGAGCTTGGCTAATGCATCCGCCTTGCTATTTTCCGCGCGCGGTATGCTTTCCAAGTCATAGGAAGGGATTCGAGTCAGCAGTTGTTGCACTTTCTCACCGTACTTTACCAACTCTGGTTTGCACATTTGATAGTCGCCATTTACTTGACTAACGACCAGCTGGGAGTCTCCGTATATGAGTAGGTTTTCGATTCCCATGTCGACAGCGATCTCAAGACCTGCTATCAAAGTTTCATATTCGGTTTCATTGTTTGTCCCCGGCTCTGTCAAGGAAAAGGCAAAGCACATTATCCCTCCTAGTGGAGTCACGAAGATGAGGCCTACCCCAGATTTGATTATGGGGGTATTGTGCTCTCGTTTCTTCATGGAAGATGCCCCGTCGAAGTAAAGTTCCCATCGGGTGTCACTCTCTCCTTTCTCCCCATCGATCGGGTCAAACGCGTGCTCGTCTGGCAATTCACAATTTAGGGGTGAATCGGCAGGTATAGGATGCCCAGGGAGGAAGTCGGTGATGGCCTGGCCTTTCACTGCCTTGAGCGGTCGATATGTTATCAAGAACTTCATCAAGAGTAGGGCCCATTTAGCGAGCCGTCCTGTTAGTATGGCTCTTGACATCAAATATTTGAGAGGATCTACTTTTGATATGAGGTGGGCCTCATGCGCCAAAGCATAATGCCGGAGCTTCGTTATCACGAAAATTAACGCCAGGCAGTGTTTTTCAATGGGAGAGTAGTTGTTTTCTGCCCCCAGAAGAACTTAACTCAAATAGTAAGGGGCTCTCTCCTTCTCTTGAACGTTCTTCTGTGCCTATAGTGCGCTTAAGGAACCTTCAAGGGCAGTTGTATACAGGATGAGAGGTTTTCCCTTGACCGGAGCGGTCAATACCGGCAGATTCTGTAAGTATTTCTTGATTTCGTCCAGTGCACTCTGGCATTTGCAATCCCAGACGAACGGAGTTCCTTCTTCATTAGATGACCGTAAGGACGGGACTTTCCGGAGAGATTGGCTATGAATCGTCGGATATATGCGAGCCTTCCTTGGAGAGATCACAGTTGCTTGAGAGTTCTTGGCGGGGGTATTTCCATTATTGCCTTGATCTTCGACGGGTCTATTTTGATACCTCGATGTCGTACGATGAATCCTAGGAATTTGCCCGAGGAAACTCCGAACGCGCATTTCAGATGGTTCATCTTCAAGTTGAATTTCCGAAGACGTTGGAACACTATTTTTAGATGCTCCCAATGCTCCTCGTGCGATTTGCTTTTCACCACAAGGTCGTCGATATAGTATTCGACGACTTCATGTATGAGGTCATCGAAAATCTCCGTCATGGCCCTCTGATAGGTAGCGCCGGCGTTCTTCAGACCGAAAGGCATTACATTGTAGCAGAATATGCTTAGCGGGGTCCGGAAAGCGGTATGCTTTTGGTCTTCGGGGTGCTTCTTTATTTGATTGTGCCCTGATGAGCCGTCCATGATAGAGAAAACATCGTGAGTGGACGTGTTGTCTATCATTAGCTCGGTAACCGATACGGGGAAGTCATTCTTCGGACATGCTTTGTTGAGGTCTCGAAAGTCTACGCAGATGCGCACCGTCCCATTTTTCTTCATCACTGGGACGATGTTGGCAATCCAGTCAAGGTACTAAACCTCTTGGATGAAACTGGAGTCGATTAGCTTCTTGAGCTCGGCGTTGATGCTCATTTCAAGTTCGAGCCGCATTCTTCTCGGCGCTTGTTTGACTGGCTTGATGTCCGGAGATATCGTCAATTTGTGCACAGCTACTTCTGGATCTAGTCCCGGCATTTCGGAATAGTTCCATGCGAAGCAGTCTTTATACTGCATGAGCACGTCTTTGAGTGTAGCCACCTGTTCTTTAGACAACAGCTCGCTGACGAATGTAGGCCGTGGGTCGTTTGCCGTCCCCAAGTCGATTTTTCTGAGGTTATCTGCCGTAGTATGTATCCCATCTTCCAGTTCTTTTTGTGCCGGTGGAAACTCTGAGATCACTTCGTCATCATCGTTTTCAAAGCACCAGGAGAGGTCATCCATATCCTCGGGCACTCCTTCTTCCAACATCATTATCACGTGACAGGTACGATATCGATTCCAAGACCGATGTAGATCCGGCTCTACTCTTGCTGCATATGTGGCTTTCGGTTCATGCTTCTGTGGCGGGGTTACCCTCCAACTGCTGGATAAAGCGAACCTGCCTTGCTGATACTGGTCTTCTACCCAGTCTTTGAATGTGAAACAGTCTTCGAGAGGATGTCCTATCGCTCGGTGATAGGAGCAATAATCTGGGTGATGAACCTCACTTACTTATTCAGGGTGCTTGGACTCCGAGAGAGTAATCATCTGATGTTTAATAACAAGACTGAATATCTTTCTTGTCTTGTCTTGGGGAAAAGAATATGCTCGACCCATCTTCTTTATAAGAGACGGATCTCGGCTGCTCAATTTTCGATCGCGAGGCTTCTTGGACCCGCTTTGCTGCTGTCGAACATTTTTTCCGTTCTTCAGTTTATTTTTGCCTCCGTTTCGAGTCTTCCGTATGATGGGCTGGTGACGAAGGGCATCGTCATTTTTCGTAGCCTGCTGAAGGAGGCGCTGCGTTATGGCTTTTTCATAGATGGCCATTTCGCGGCTATGGTCATCCCGGACTTTTTGACCCGCTTCCCTTATTAGCTTATCCATCTGTTCTTCGATCGACGGACTTGACACTTTCATGGCGAGACCTCATTTTGGTTCAGGGTTAGCGTCTTCTAACAGAGCATCTCTTTCTTCATCGAAATCATGTATAACGTAGCAGTCATGGAATCGCTCCCGTTTCTTGGATTGAACATATCCCAACCCGATCGTTTCCATTCTCCCGTTAGGCAATTTTCGCTGAATTCCGGGGACGTTCCAGATCCTGTTGTAGAACTGAGCTTGTCGAGCAGTCTGTTTGAAGGGTACGCCTTGGTGCCTCAACAGCCTTTTTAATCTTTCTGTGTAGTATCTGGGCAGACGGATGGGCTGGAGCCTGTCAAGCGTAGAATCGACGCATGCCAGATTTCTTTCTCCACTTTGGTTTCCGCGGATCGATAAAAAAGGATTGCCTTTTCATCTTTTCACCTGAGAGGGACGTAGAACATCTGCAGTTCTTGCACACTGTAGGTATCAAGTGCGTCGAGCTCTTTGTAATGCTCTTGCGGAACTATGGCGATCTGCAAACTCTGATCATCTCCAATGAAGGCTTACACTGATGGACGAGCCGAGAATACTGCGTTGAACTCGTCTTCAGAGTCACTGCCAAAGACCAGAATAGGGGTAGACGGTCCCGGTTTGTTGTATCGGGGAGGTCCCGAATAGACTATCTCTTTTTCCTCCTCGGCATCGCTCCCGAAGACCGGAATGGTGGTGATAGCTTTTTGCTTATCCTCAGGTTTATGGCATCTTTCCGTGTCTTCAAAGTCTTGTAAGAAGTACTTTGCATCTTCGTACTTTCGGACTTCTTTTATAGAGAATGGGTTCAGCTTTCCTATCACAGTGTATTCAAACCCATCTTTGAAGTACTTCATACACTGATGCTGTGTAGAAAGGATAATGTTGTACTCGTGTAACCAAGGCCGACCGAGCAAAGTGTTGTAGCAAGTCTTGGCGTCAATGACGTAGAACTTGATATCAGTGACGAGCAGCCCAAAGCGTAACGTCAGTATCACAAACCCGAGCGTCCGTGATGACTGGGAATCGAACCCGGAGATAGCGATTTTATCCCGAGTGAGGTGTTGAACACTCATGCAGATTTCTTTTAGCACCATCACATTTAGGAGATTGACAGAGGACCCATTGTCAACTAGGATTTTCCCTATCTTAATGTCATGGCAATACCCGGAGACATATAGGGGAAGGTTGTGCTCGCATGTTCCAAGGAGGAGATCTTCATCGCCGAAAGTGATGTCAGCTGTGTGAATTTCTTCCAGCTCGTCCTTCATCTATTCTTTGGCGGGGAAAGCTTGAAACTGGTCAGGCTCTTGTAATGCCTTGATCAAAGAATCTCTTGCTTCTTTAGATAGCAGGAGGGCATAGAGAATGCTTAGCTGCGAGGGTATCTTCCTCGGGTGTGCCAGAACGTTATAATCCATCTTGTTTTTCTTGGGCGGGTCCTTGGCTACCAGCTCTTCGATGACTCGGTCATCGAGGGTGATATCCTCAGGGACCTTTTCTTTCCTCTTATCCTTTTTGTTCGATCCCTTGTTTGCGGGTCCGAGATTCTTTTCAGGTAGCGTGCGATTGCGCAGCTGAATGTTCTCGCAGGTCTTCATCTCTTCTGTTTCAGAGATGGATTCCTTGAAGAGAGGGCCGAGGGCTATTTCTTCATCAGAATCACTCCAGAAAGTGAGAACTTGTGATCCCCTGGAATTAACCATGTGACATTTACCGGTTGTTATTTTATGCTCATCTGTCGTGCTTCTTTGTTCCCGACGAGTTTCGCGCTTCATCCACTTGAAATGCTGCCGGTGAGCAACGCATCCCTTCCACCAATTTTTAAAGGCGTTGCATTCTTCAGTAGTGTGTGCAATCCTTTGATGGTATAAACAGTAATTTGGATGTACATCCTCTTCATCAGGGTGTATCCTGCCGGGAGTGTTCCCTTTGGAGGGTGGCATCTTCATTCCCATTAACAGGGCTTTAGTGAATCGTTTCCTCGTTTTAAACATGATTTTGTCTGCCGCGGGCGTGCTTTGATCTGGTGGGAGTGTTTTAAACCTTTTGTCCAGTCGTCGGCTTTTGGATTTTTCAAATATGACCATTTCGCGCTCTCGATCAGCCTTGCACTTTTGACAGGCCCCGTTCAGTAATATGTCAATCATCTCGTCTGACGGTTCTAGGAGTTCCGGTTCAGGATCTGCCCCCAGTTTTCCTGCATCAGGAGCTTCTTTGCCATTTATCGAGTGAGAGATCATGTGGCAGCTCGCCATATAGTCTTCAGGCCCTTTTGAAGAATCGTCTCCTTCATTAGCGTCATCGCCTTCATTCTCAAAAACATGCTTAAAGAATTCGTCCAACGTGATTGGGGTCCATGCTTTCTGGTTATATTCTTCCAGTGCACTGTCTTCGGGTTGGACGGGCATCTTGTCCTTCTTCTTTTTCTTTAAAGACTTTGGAGGCTTGACTTGAATGTTTTGTCCACCTTCACCAACTTTCAGCGTTGGGCGTGGCTTCAGCATCCCCTCAATAATCTCGGGTTCCAGCGGGCTCTTCCACCTAATCGCCGGACATGCTTGGAGATCTTGGAGCATTCTTTTCGTTTTGGCTGAAATAGCAACCTCCCATGGAGCTTCTTCTACAAACGAGCACGATGCCCCCGGTGTGTCCGCCTTTTTAAGAGCGTGCGGCTGGAGCGGGCTTACTTTCCAATTTTCGGATAGCGCGAATTTGCCTTGCTGGTATTGGTCCTCAATTTAGCCTTTGAAGACGAAGCAATTTTCGATTGGATGGTTTACTGCTTAGTGGTAAGGGCAGTAATTAGAATTGTTGGCATCGCCGGGCTGTAATGGACGTTTTGGATCCAACAAGGTGATGAACCTGTTGCGCATCGCCAGCTTGAACAGCCTCCTCGTTTATCCCGGGGAAACGAATAAGGGTGCATCCGTTTCTCATTAAAGAACCGCCGCCTATCGTCTTGGCGATCAGCTGGTTTTGGACCACTGGGCTGCTGCTGAGCATTGGCGACGAAGGTCGCTTTCCCTTTTCCCTTTTCGTTTCGAGATTCCATCTTCGAAGAAGATGGTCTATGACCCATCTGATCCACTTGGGCCAGCTTGTCAATCAAGGCCTGGAAAGTAGTTGGCTTGAAGAACATCATGAACTGGGATATGGTCGCGGATCAAGAGTACCCACGAACATGCCCACTACAGGAGCTTCCTCTATGCGTTGTTCGCACTTTGACCATAGATTTCGCCACCGTATCGCGTACTGAACCCATGTTTCGCCCGGTTTTACCCTGGCATTGATCGATGCCGTGATTGGGGTGCGTTCACTAGCGCTTAAAAATCTCTGTGTAAACAGTAGCTCCATTTCTGCAAATGTCTTGACAGAGTCATTCGGGAGCTTGGAATACCACTCGAATGCTGTCTCCGACAGGCTGCCAACGAATTGGTGAAGCAGTAGCTTATCGTCACCTCCAGTGTTGCCGCACAGAGCCCTGAATTGAGCCATGTGTTGGTGTGGATTTCCCGTCCCCTTATATACGTGGAACTTAGGGATCGTTTATCCTGGCGGGTACTTTATTTGATCGTACCAACCCGGATAGGGTCGTCCAGTTTTAACGATTTGGTTAGCCGCTTCGATCGCCTGATGAGCTCGTATCTGTTGAGCTATATAGTCATCCAGGGTGGCTTTGGAGATCGTCTCCTCTTTGGCCGTCGATAAAGCCGGAAGAGGGTTCGATGTCTCCCCTCTATCGTCTTCAATGATAATCGGAGAGTCTTCAGCTGGAGGATCCGGCTGTATCATCATCCCGACCATATCTTGGAATAAAAGCGTCATTCGTTTTATGTTGGCCGCTTGTTTCGCGGCTTCTCTGTCTTTCTTTTCGAGGATTCTGCGGAGGAACTCAGCATCGGTTTCTTGTTCATGATGCTGCTCTGACAATGTCTCTGGGCTTTCTTTTGGCCCAGTGAGTGCGGCCATCTGTGTTAACATTTCCTGGAGCTTCTGTTATTGCTCCTGGGCCTTTGTCACTGATCTGGTGAGAGGTCGATGGCCCGTGGAGATATGGCTATCCTCTTTCCCGGATGCCATATAAACGGTGTGCACCACCATGCCCCCAGACTTGGGGCGTTTAGATTCGGTGTTCTTAAGATTCGTCGCGGACATGGAGACTTTCTCCGGCCTCCTTCTTTTGTGGGCGGTCGAAGTTGAGGGAACCGATGCAGCGGGAACCCAAGTAGACGACACTTTTTGTGGTATAGTAGGATGGTCCCTCTCTTGCCGAACTTTCATCTTCTTCGATCGGCGGGAGTGGTCTTAGTCGATCACCGAGTTTTGGACCTGTCGCCAAACTTTATGAATTTTAGAGGACAGCCGCTGAGGGGGCTGCTCTGGGTTCACCTTTGTAGCGTTCTCCATAGGTGGAGGAGATCTTTTAAGCACGGCCTTCGGAGAGTTCTTGCGTACCCTCCTAAGTGGTTCAAAGTTGTTCCCAGTTGGAACAGCAGCATCAATTTCCACCATCGGAGCTGGTGGAGTCGGTCCAGAAGGAGAGCTGCCCCCAGCCTTCCTTACTCGGCGCCAGTGACGACGGCGAGCATGTCGTGCTGACGGGACCGGCTCAGTTATGGGGGTGGCTTCGTCATGCCCCCTGTTCTGGCAGAAGGTTGCTGCCGGCGTTAGCCTCTTGAAAACTGACGTCCGTTGAGTGGGGATGGCCAATCTATCGAAGGCAGACTTTTGCGCAGGGGAGCAGTTTTGATGACTTCGCCTGGAACGGGAGCTGAAACGGTCAGTATTGCAAAGACCGACTCCTTAGCAGGGGAAGTCACTCTGATGACTTCAGGAACAGGAATGACTATCCGCTTTGGAATGGCCGCTTCAGGTATCGCGGGCTTCTTCACGGGCTCACTTGAGCTTTGGCCCATTCTGTTGAAAACTGAGGCGTTGGACTTGGGCGATCAGTTGAGAGGGGCCGCGGGAATTGTAAGCCGATCAAAGACTGACTTCTTCGGAGCTTCTTGCGAAGACAATGGGGCGTTGAAGCTCATTGGTGGGAGCATGGTCCTAAAGAACATCCTAATGGTGGCTTGCATCACCTGATCCACCGGTATCGTGAAAAGAGAGGCCGCTTGAGGCCCGTAGGTTACTCCTCCGGCGAGGACGGAGTGGGAGTTGTTGCAATTAGTGCAGTTTGAAGCCATTGATCTTCTGTTTTTCTGCACGGAGCAAAATATCAAATCTTAGTACTTCATATCTAAAGGCAACCATGTCAAACTGCGACTTGTTCGCGAGACATGACACACGAAGTGTGGAGTGGAAAGAGGAAAAGGTCCCACCGGGCGTGCCAGAATCTGTTCGCCGCCGAAAGACACGACCGGGACGTTGGGACGTCTGGCCTGAATTTTGGGGGCAGATGCTATTTGGTTATATCCATCCACCTCTCTGAAGATACCAAGTTGATATACGGAGACTAATTTATGTTGTCGCCCGTAGGGCGTGGGTTAGCCCAAATCCGTATTTTCTTAGATTTGGGTTTTGGGTTGGGTTTAAGGATCGTTAATCTCATTAGAGACTAACATCAACTTAAACGTTTGTTAAGGATACCTTAGTCTAATTTTAGACTAAGATCTACTCAACAGGATCATTTAGATCCAACAAAAGAGTATTTGAACTCTATTGTTTTAGTTTAGGGACATTGCGGTCCATTGGGTTTAAGGACATCGTAGTACATGGAGTTTAAGGACATCATAGTCCATAGTTTAAAGACGTCATAGTCTGTAAAGTTTAAAGACATCATAGTCTATGAGTTTAAGGACCCTCTCAAGCTCCTGTAGTTCCAGTTCACTTAAAAGGCGCCTCTATAATTGAGGGTGGTATCATTATATTTATAATGCAGTCCGGTCCTCTTTCGGAATGTGTTCCGAAAATTCCCCATTGTTCTACAGTGGGTCCCACGGACTCTAGAGGTGACCCCCACAGATTCGAGGTGGCCCACGCCCACTTGGTCCCGACATTTTCCCCACCTTTGAACAATGGTTCGTCCTCGAACCACAGACCTACTACTGAGGGACCTACATGGGCCACCATAAATGTAACGCCTCACGCCCCAGTACAGATGGTATTGTCCGCTCTGGCTGAAACCGCACGGTTTTTTCCCTTCAGAGCGAACCGGACCCGACCAGGGGCCACATCCCAGGAGGTCACCCATCCCAAGATTTCCCTGGCCCGAGCATGCTTAACTACAGAGTTCTCAAGCTCCTGTAGTTCCAGTTCACTTAAAAGGCGCCTCTGTAATTGAGGATGGTTCATTATATTTATAATGCAGTCCGGTCCTCTATCGGAATGTGTTCCGAAGATTCCCCATTATTCTACAATAGGTCTCATGGACTCTAGAGGTGGCCCCCATAGATTCAAGTGGTGGCCCCCGCCCTCTTGGTATAACATTTGTCATGGCACTTTGTTCTGTGTGGCACTTTGCTCCGTGAACAAGAACCGGGTCCCGACAATTAGGGATCTGTTGCCAACTTGGGCTCGGCCCATTCTGTCACGCCCCGCTTCCCAAAATACGGAATATGAGGGGTAGACAAGGCCAGCCATGCTCCTACGGTCAAGAAAATGTCCTGCCGTAGTCACACTTCGGCTTCTAGTTTTTCATGGTAAACAGTAAATAATGCGCAGGTAATGAGAAAATGCAGTAACTGAATGAAACAATGTAAAGAACTGACCAGAGGGGTAACAAAAGAATATAACTCTGGATAGCAAGTCGATATGTCTATGATATACGTCTAGTCCTGGTCCAGGCTAAATCTTCTCCTCACACTGAGCATGCATACTGTTAGTGTATATGCCCTAGAGGCCATTACTGTATCATACTAGCTTGTATATTACTTAATGGAAGCTTGGGATATTCACCTTGTATATACAATCTTGCTCAAAATAGTAGTATGCTACTTGGTTTGTTTCTACTTCAATGTGTACATGTGTTTATTTTAGTATATCGCCTATACACATTAGTAGAGCCCTTAGGATCTTTGCTTGATTACCAGCGGTGTGATGGCCGTCACACTAGTGGGGCTGGGTAATCTATAAGCACATCCTTATGCAGGTCTCTGGTCGCAGGACTATCGAGACAGGGCATCGATACTCCGGAGTAGACCAGCGCATGCGCTTCTCATCCCAGTATGGGAGACGGTCTGTCCCACAGCCGTCAGTACGTCGTACTTGAGATAGTATGCGGGTGCTCGTTAGGTTACGGGTACACTGGACAGGACTCGTCGGGAACTGACTAGTTGGTATTATACCTATCGTCAGTTATCAGTTCCCAGGTGACATGAGTACAGCTTAGTCCGCTGACTTGACACTGTCACTCCGCCTCGAGTGTGTTCCCACTGTACTTTGATCACTACCCTACCACGGCTCAAAGGAGTCGTGCAAACAGGTAGTGGTTGGGTGCAGTCCCGAAGCACTTGGAGGCAGTGACGGTTAGACAGGATTCGTCTCTCCCGGTATTGGGGGTTGACATCGCGCTGTGTCTAGGAGAGCCATTACACGAGTAGTCCCTGGCCAGGGCAAACGAGATATACTGGTAGGTTTCCAGTGTTATCTCAGGGTGTTTTGGGCTTCGCTCCGGCACGACTTGTACCGCTATTGGGGGACTGACGTTTACCGCCCTCTAGGCCCGCCATACGATGTATCAGACGAACAGACCGGACTGTACGGAGAATGTCACACTCAGGCTCAGTAGGAGTTCAGATGGGTTTCGCCTCGTCGGTCTTCTTGTCGGCATTACCTGGGGACCGTTACGCACAGCTAGTGCCACTTGCGGTCTGTGGTTAAACCCACTGCCAGCGTAGTGTCGAGTCTTTAGAGTCCCACACAGAAAGCTTTTCGCCTTTAGGCAAAAGAGTAGAGGTCGCATGGTATTGCGACAGGTCGCATGGTTTTGCGACAGGGTTCGGTCACATCCGTGCACTTATGCACGTACAGTGTCCGGACAGTTTACACTAGCGGGCTTTGGTTTAAGCCAGATCCTAGTGTACCTTTTGGGATTGGATTTATCCAGTGTGCATTCGTGTTCCTCGGAACGCGGATGCGGGTGCGTATGCACAGTTGACAGGGAGACAGAGGCAGCAGATTCTCATTAGGGTTGTTGACAGTTGACCGTTGACTATTTGACTTTTTGTTCAACCCTAATGAGAATATGATATGTGATTAACTATTATATTAATTAAGTATTATGGTGATATGGTTGTTGACTTTGTTGACTTGTTGACTTTTGTTGACTTGTTGACTTTTGTTGACTTGTTGACTTTGTTGACCGGTTGACTAGGCTTGACTAGTTGACCATCATGATAACCATAGCCATCATTTCATGGCAAAGACTTTTGTTTGCTTGCTCATTTGTGTAAAATGAGTGCATGAAATGATATGGTTATGGTTGCTTCAACCATCACATAAGACTTTTGTTAGTATGATGAGTTATGATTGCTATGGATTATGAGAGGGTGAAAGACAAAAGAGAGCCTCATTCTTTCTTGCTCACTCTCTCTCTTGTTCTTGAGCTCTCCTTTTGCTCTCACCCTTTTGCTCTTGCTCCCTCTCTTTAATCTATGGTTCTCTTGTCTCATGAGTTGAGAATCAAGAACCATAGATAAAATCCCACACAAAGTATTCTCTACTCATTCTAGTTCACTAGGTTTAGCAAACCAAGTGAACTAGTTTCTTCAAAGAACGAAGAAGGAGCTAAAGGTTGGAGCTTTCAGGTGGATCTATCTTCGGCGTACGGACACGACGAGAAGAAGCCAATCGGACCACCATCGGAGCTTGAAGACGAAGGAGTTCAAGACAAGCAAGGTATAACCCCCTAACCGAGTAGCTAGAAACTCATAGTTAGGTTGTTAGATAGATGTTTAACCAAGATCCGGGTTTTAGGTCCATGTTACCATCTTTAAGAAAATCGTTTTTTACCAAATTCCGCATTCCCGAAAGTACCGGGAGAGGTAGCATGAACTTACAGTGGTATCAGAGCCTAGTTAAACTCTATCTAACATGTTAGCAAGTAACTAGAAGATCGATCAA
This sequence comes from Agapanthus africanus, assembly GCA_030015575.1. Taxonomy (NCBI): domain Eukaryota; kingdom Viridiplantae; phylum Streptophyta; class Magnoliopsida; order Asparagales; family Amaryllidaceae; genus Agapanthus; species Agapanthus africanus. The sequence goes on from CM057345.1 coordinate 562,164,141, forward strand.
CGAAAAAGTCCCGAAACGAACCCCGGAATTTTAAACTTTCTGTCGATTTTAAAAGTGCTGGAAAACCTTTTTGAAATACACCTAAAATCGACTCAGGCTTTTTTAAAGAAACTGCAAAATTTTGGGCCCCTGACTCGATCAAAGCGCCGCGTTTCCGCGGCGGGAGCACGCTCCCGCCGCGGAAACGCGGCCGAGTTGACTCGGTCAGGGGTTTTCTCTTTTGCAGTTTACTAGTGGGGGTATTTTGGGATTTTTGGTATATATATTTTCAACCCAGATTTTCCAGAACGAAAATTTTACTTTGGGGTCCCGAAAATCCGTATTTTTGATCGAACTTCTAAAAGACTTAAGCTAACGGGTTTTCTGTAATGTGATATTTGTATTGAACGTCTACTAATCGCTATATGTCGATTAGTGGGGGTTATACAAATCTGTGATCTGTATTGTTGCTGGAATGTGGTTATGAATATGTTGGATTGTCGCGGGTGAATAGCCGGGGGTTGTGAGACGAGAGTTTTCTTTTCTTTCAATTCATGTAAATTTGTAAATTGATGTAATAATTATTTGTATGGCCGCACAACCGGGTCGGGGTTGTTGCCGTCATTGTATAATTTCTTTTTACTGTTTTTGCTCCTAGGATAGACCCATGGAGGGGGTGCACAAACTACCGGGTATGCCGAAGTGTCGAGTGGCCTACTCATGGAGATGAGGGAGGTTACTACGCTTCGGGTACTTGGTGGGTAGTTTGCCGCACCCGTAGGGGTCTTGGGTGGGGTATTTGGCTATTCGCCGCGACCGTGTAATTTGTCTTTTGTTACAGGCTCGTACAAATTACAGATTCCTAGTATATCCAATGTATTCATCTGTGATCTGAAATGTTTATCATTGCAGTATATCTATATATGATATTATTTAGGCGTTGCTTATGTTTTACAGACGCGCTAGCCCAGCCCCCGCTCTGTCGTTAGTTAAGTAACCTAACGGGTAATGACGGGGCCCCGTGGCGAATGCGAATGGCATAAGCGTACGTCATATTTTGGTTGTTTTCTGCAATGGTAGGATTAAATGATGGGACGCATTAAAAGAACTAATGCAAGAATATCACGCATTAAAAGAACTAATGCAAGCAAAACATGCATTAAAAGAACTAATGCAAGAAAATAAACCAAGTATAAGTCGTTGGAACATTTTCGAAAAACCACTCGGTTCTTTTCAAAAACAAACTTTTAAAATGCGGAGTTTGAGCCACTCCATTTAAAAGCTATCTCGTTCCATCGACTAAATCAAGTTCACTACGTTCACGGTTTCGCCAAAACCATTCGTAGCCCTCCGTCGTTTCATATGAATATTCAACAGTATTCAAGCTGTGTTTGTTGGCCTTAGTCAAGGTACAGTGATTGGTAGCTGGTGGATATTCATATGTTGCATAGATAGATGCGTTGGTTTGGGACAGTCGTATTACTTTGTTGGCCTTAGTCAAGGGTATATACGGATGGATTCAAATTAACCTGGACAACGACGGGTAGAACTTGACATGTGACTTATGATTTGTTGGCCTTAGTCAAGGTCATAAGAGCATGGGGCAAAAATCCACATCGGGAGTTTCAAAAGAACTGAAACTTGCTAGCACTGCATACCATTTGGAGTGTGATGATTCTGGTAGGATTCCTTCAGTTTTGTCACGCAATGATATTTGGATCCCGATCCTACTGTGAGTATATGCTACTCCTCGGGAAATTTCTCACTAATCGATCAATGCTATAAACCTAGTAGGTGCCTAGAAAGGTGTTAGCGGGGCTACGCCCCCAGGGAAAAGAGGTTCTTTAATTAAGGAACTTCGCGAAAGCGTTGGAAAACCTCCCTCGAAGTACCGACACCGGCCTGGCTGAACGGTTAAGCAAGTATTGTGCAGTGGGATTGATCCCGACTAATTCTTCCTTTGTGGTTTGAGGAGGGATTCGAGAAACAGTGGGAGCCATCCTGTTTAGACAAACTAAAAACCACTCTAAACTTGCAAGAGCATCATGCTGAGTGTTTCTTCTTCTCTCTCTTAATTGCAGCGACCCTGTGACCACGCCTAGGTTACATCTAGATAAAAATATGACTGAACCTGACTGTTATGACTGGCAAAGGTCTGTCCAGATGTCCATTGCCCATGACAAGCTGGGACACCTCTTAACTAATCAAAACCCTGCTGTCTCAGGTCCAGTTTCCCCTGTCACGGATGTTCACATCCACAGGACATCGGAAAGGGATTGTGCGAAAGCCAAGTGCCTCGTGTTAGCCTCAGTTGATGGTACAAACCAGAGGCAGCACGAGAAGATGGACTCAGTTTCCATCTTCCTCCATAACAAAGTTTTATATGGAGAGCAATCTCGTATCGCAAGATATGAGACCTCGAACGAATTGCTTCAAGCGAGGTTGGCAGTCGGGTCATCTGTAAGGGGCAACGTCCTTACAGAGACCAGCTATATTGAGCTCACGGACCTGGAGACCACGTTGGAGAATGGGTCAAGTACTGACCTAATTCTACAGTCCCTGCCCTCTGCTTATACCCTGAAAGAAACCAGGGAAGAAAAAGGAAAAACAAGGGCAAAAGTTTCAGGACTGGATATAGTAAAAGAGGGACGTTCCTATTGTAACGGGAATGAACTATGGCAGAAAGATTGCAGGGCTTGTAAAGCCAGTAGCCAGAATTCGAAGCATGTTGTGGCTTCGGCTTCGAGTGTGTTTGTAATTGAGAACTGTTTGTCAGTTAACCCTACTTCCTGGGTATTGGATACCGGATCAGGATCTCATATCTGTAATTCGTTACAGGGTCTGAGAAACCGTGGGGTTATCAGGAAAGGTGATATGACTCTCAGGGTTGCTAACGGAATGAGCATGGATGCTGTATCCGTAGGGGAATATCACCTAGGACTGACAACTGGGCAGATATTGATTCTGCGTGACTGTTTGTATGTACCAGGTGCGACTTGTAACATCATATCTGTATCCTTACTTTCTAAGGAAGGATATGATTTTGCTTTTGTAAGCGATGTAGTAAACATCCACCTAAATCAAGCACTGATTGGGTCAGGTACATTAAACAATGCTATATACGTATTGAATCAAGCTCAGATATTCAGTGTCCAGAACACACTTAAAAGAAAGTCTCCAGAATTAAATCAGGCTTTCTTATGGCATTGTAGACTGGGTCACATCAATGAGACACGGTTGACTAAGTTACATAAAGAAGGATACTTGGATCCGTTCGAGTACCAGTCTTATGCCACTTGTGAATCTTGTCTCATGGGAAAGATGACAAAGACTCCGTTCACTGGACACGGAGTAAGAGCGAGCGAGCTCTTGGGACTTATACACAGTGACGTGTGTGGTCCAATGTCTACACATGCGCGAAGCGGTTATTCATACTTCATTACTTTCACAGATGATTTCTCTAGGTTTGGACATGTCTTCTTAATGAAGCACAAATCCGAGGCCTTTGAGAAATTTCGAGAATATAAGAATGAAGTAGAAAAACAAACAGGCAAAAGTATCAAGATCCTAAGATCGGATCGAGGTGGTGAATACTTGAGTGCCGAGTTTCTGGACTACTTAAAAGAGAATGGAATTCTCTCTCAGCGTACTCCTCCATACACACCACAACACAACGGTGTATCAGAAAGAAGGAATCGAACCCTATTAGATATGGTTCGTTCCATGATGAGTAAGGCTGAGTTACCGCGATCTTTCTGGGGTTATGCACTGGAAACAGCTGCACATCTCTTGAACCAAGTTCCTACTAAAACAGTGCCTACCACACCATATCAGATGTGGAGTGGGAAGAAACCCTGTCTTAAATCCTTTAAGACATGGGGATGTCCGGCTTTTGTAAAAAAGCAGCATGCGGACAAGCTCAAGGCACGCTCTGTACAGTGCAAGTTTGTGGGATACCCTAAGAACTCCAAGGGGTATCTTTTCTATTACGCAGAGGAGCAAAAAGTCCTTGTTTCTCGTCATGCCCGCTTCTTGGAAACTGAGTTTTTAGAAAATCAGATAAGTGGGAGCGCAATAGAACTGGAAGAAATTCCAGAACCACAAGCTATTACTGAAACCTTAGTAGAACCAGAAGGTTCAGGGGAACCGGACATTCGTACGCCGCTCCGCAGGAGTAGTAGGCAGTCTCATCCGCCCGAGAGATACTACGGTTTTCTCATAGACGGGGATAGAGAGGATTGCATCATAGATTATGATGAGCCTACTAGCTTCCAGCAAGCCATTCAGAGCGGTGACTCGGTAAAATGGCTAGATGCAATGCGGACCGAGATGGAGTCCATGTACACCAACAAAGTTTGGACTTTGGACTTTGCTCCAGAAGGGGTAAAACCCGTAGGCTGCAAATGGATCTTCAGAAAGAAGATTGGTGTAGATGGGCAGGTTGAAACCTATAAGGCTAGGCTCGTTGCAAAGGGCTTTCGTCAAAGACCTGGTTTGGACTATGACGAGACCTTTTCTCCGGTAGCCATGCTTAAATCCATTCGGATCCTTCTTGCCATTGCTGCCTTCCACGATTATGAGATCTGGCAGATGGACGTAAAGACGGCTTTCCTAAATGGAAATTTGGAAGAGTGCGTCTATATGGATCAGCCAGAGGGATTCATTCAGAGTGGGAGCAGCGGTAAAGTGTGCAAATTGCTCAAGTCCATCTATGGACTTAAGCAGGCATCGCGGAGTTGGAACATCTGCTTTGATGATACTGTCAAAGAATTCGACTTTGTCAAAAACCCAGATGAACCATGCATTTACAGTAAGGTTGTAGGGAGAAATGTGGTATTCCTCGTCTTGTACGTTGATGACATTCTTCTAATAGGAAATGATATTCCTATGCTACAGTCAGTCAAAGGATTCTTGTCACAGAGGTTCTCCATGAAGGACCTGGGTGATGCCAACTACATTCTGGGGATCCAGATCTATCGTGATAGATCTAAGAGGATGTTGGGACTTTCACAGTCAAGGTACATCGACACCATACTGAAACGATTCAGTATGGAAGATTCCAAGCGCGGTAATCTACCGGCTTGTCACGGAATCACCCTCTCCAAAGAGATGTCTCCCAATACTGATTTGGAAAGGGCTCGCATGTCATCGATACCCTACGCATCTGCGGTAGGCTCTATCATGTATGCGATGTTATGTACCAGACCAGATGTAACATACGCATTGAGCATTGTAAACCGGTATCAGTCAAACCCAGGGGAGAAACACTGGATAGCAGTAAAGAACATTCTCAAGTACCTGAGAAGGACTAAGGAGATGTTCTTGGTGTATGGCGGAAAAGACCTCCAGATTGAGGCCTTTGCTGACTCCAGCTTCCAGAGTGACAAGGATGACTCCAAGTCCATGTCGGGTTATGTCTTTACCCTCAATGGAGGGGCGGTTTGCTGGAAGAGTTTCAAGCAGGAAACCGTTGCTGACTCAACCATGGAAGCGGAGTACATAGCTGCTTGCGATGCCGCAAAGGAAGCTGTCTGGATGAAGAAGTTCCTCATGGAACTTCAGGTGGTTCCTACCAGTGTTGATCCAATACCGATGTATTGTGACAACAACGGCGCTATAGCTTTAGCGAAGGAACTAAGGTCCCATCAGAAGTCCAGGCACATTTTGAGGCGGTTCCACCTGATCAGGGAGATCATTGATCGCCAGGAGATCGAGGTAAAGAGAGTAAATTCAGAAGTTAACACTGCAGATCCATTCACCAAGGCCTTACCCCAGACTCAGTTCGAGCGGCTGATCGAGATGATAGGTCTTCGATACGCCAGTACATGGCCTTAGTGCAAGTGGGAGATTGTTAGTGTATATGCCCTAGAGGCCATTACTGTATCATACTAGCTTGTATATTACTTAATGGAAGCTTGGGATATTCACCTTGTATATACAATCTTGCTCAAAATAGTAGTATGCTACTTGGTTTGTTTCTACTTCAATGTGTACATGTGTTTATTTTAGTATATCGCCTATACACATTAGTAGAGCCCTTAGGATCTTTGCTTGATTACCAGCGGTGTGATGGCCGTCACACTAGTGGGGCTGGGTAATCTATAAGCACATCCTTATGCAGGTCCCTGGTCGCAGGACTATCGAGACAGGGCATCGATACTCCGGAGTAGACCAGCGCATGCGCTTCTCATCCCAGTGTGGGAGACGGTCTGTCCCACAGCCGTCAGTACGTCGTACTTGAGATAGTATGCGGGTGCTCGTTAGGTTACGGGTACACTGGACAGGACTCGTCGGGAACTGACTAGTTGGTATTATACCTATCGTCAGTTATCAGTTCCCAGGTGACATGAGTACAGCTTAGTCCGCTGACTTGACACTGTCACTCCGCCTCGAGTGTGTTCCCACTGTACTTTGATCACTACCCTACCACGGCTCAAAGGAGTCGTGCAAACAGGTAGTGGTTGGGTGCAGTCCCGAAGCACTTGGAGGCAGTGACGGTTAGACAGGATTCGTCTCTCCCGGTATTGGGGGTTGACATCGCGCTGTGTCTAGGAGAGCCATTACACGAGTAGTCCCTGGCCAGGGCAAACGAGATATACTGGTAGGTTTCCAGTGTTATCTCAGGGTGTTTTGGGCTTCGCTCCGGCATGACTTGTACCGCTGTTGGGGGACTGACGTTTACCGTCCCCTAGGCCCGCCATGCGATGTATCAGACGAACAGACCGGACTGTACGGAGAATGTCACACTCAGGCTCAGTAGGAGTTCAGATGGGTTTCGCCTCGTCGGTCTTCTTGTCGGCATTACCTGGGGACCGTTACGCACAGCTAGTGCCACTTGCGGTCTGTGGTTAAACCCACTGCCAGCGTAGTGTCGAGTCTTTAGAGTCCCACACAGAAAGCTTTTCGCCTTTAGGCAAAAGAGTAGAGGTCGCATGGTATTGCGACAGGTCGCATGGTTTTGCGACAGGGTTCGGTCACATCCGTGCACTTGTGCACGTACAGTGTCCGGACAGTTTACACTAGCGGGCTTTGGTTTAAACCAGATCCTAGTGTACCTTTTGGGATTGGATTTATCCAGTGTGCATTCGTGTTCCTCGGAACGCGGATGCGGGTGCGTATGCACAGTTGACAGGGAGACAGAGGCAGCAGATTCTCATTAGGGTTGTTGACAGTTGACCGTTGACTATTTGACTTTTTGTTCAACCCTAATGAGAATATGATATGTGATTAACTATTATATTAATTAAGTATTATGGTGATATGGTTGTTGACTTTGTTGACTTGTTGACTTTTGTTGACTTGTTGACTTTTGTTGACTTGTTGACTTTGTTGACCGGTTGACTAGGCTTGACTAGTTGACCATCATGATAACCATAGCCATCATTTCATGGCAAAGACTTTTGTTTGCTTGCTCATTTATGTAAAATGAGTGCATGAAATGATATGGTTATGGTTGCTTCAACCATCACATAAGACTTTTGTTAGTATGATGAGTTATGATTGCTATGGATTATGAGAGGGTGAAAGACAAAAGAGAGCCTCATTCTTTCTTGCTCACTCTCTCTCTTGTTCTTGAGCTCTCCTTTTGCTCTCACCCTTTTGCTCTTGCTCCCTCTCTTTAATCTATGGTTCTCTTGTCTCATGAGTTGAGAATCAAGAACCATAGATAAAATCCCACACAAAGTATTCTCTACTCATTCTAGTTCACTAGGTTTAGCAAACCAAGTGAACTAGTTTCTTCAAAGAACGAAGAAGGAGCTAAAGGTTGGAGCTTTCAGGTGGATCTATCTTCGGCGTACGGACACGACGAGAAGAAGCCAATCGGACCACCATCGGAGCTTGAAGACGAAGGAGTTCAAGACAAGCAAGGTATAACCCCCTAACCGAGTAGCTAGAAACTCATAGTTAGGTTGTTAGATAGATGTTTAACCAAGATCCGGGTTTTAGGTCCATGTTACCATCTTTAAGAAAATCGTTTTTTACCAAATTCCGCATTCCCGAAAGTACCGGGAGAGGTAGCATGAACTTACACATACTCAGGTCGTCAGAGCGACACAATAGCAATATAATATACATAAAATCATGTGACAATTCTAACAGTGATAATAGATATATATAACAGTAGATCAAAAGCAGTATGGGTATGAACATGCAGTAATCAATGCAGCGGAACAGTAAAAGCAGTAGAACGATATGCCACGTATGTCAACACAGTAAGTAAGGTATATCAATGCCAGTATCCCTATCAGTCTCTAAGTCTCACTGTACAGGTCACTAAGCCTATCGTCAGTCCAAGTGTGAGAGTCAACCACTCGCGAGTGTCCTCCACCCAACGGTAGAACCCAAGGGCAAGGGACCACGGGCCCAACATGTATATCACGGTAATAATCACGTACCCTGTAAAATCTCCATATATCTCCCTAAATATATAAGCCGGCATGGGACTCCCGAGATTCTGTTGAACTCACACTCAAACTACCCCACACCCCGTGGTCTACATCAAACGCTAACCATAAGCCTAAATACCAATCGGTCTGTGACAAGTCTGCGCGAGAACTGGAGGCAGGACCTCCATCAAGCACGTCCCGACTAATACCTAAGATAAATGGCAGTGTCTGGTGCCTTATCTGTGACACCCGTGCAAGAGCTTCCATAAGTGTCTCATACCACTTATAGTCACACGTACACGCGTCTCACAGACGTCGACAATGCAATATAATAATAAGGGTCACTGATTGTGTACAAGTACGTATCACTTTCACTTATTCACTGATACACGAACACTGACGTACTTGCCACAATCATCACTATACCTAACACTGGGTAATGCACGTTATCACTAGGTTATCAATGCAGTGACATGTGTATGATATGATGCGTGAACAGTATATAAAGCATGTTTAGGATGTCCTGAATCATTAATCTACCATTTGCATAATTTATCATAATTCATACGGTTACAATTTAGTGAAACGGTGAACAAGTGATAATTAGTATGTTCGGTTATCTATCTATTGAATTTAGTTTCACGCTAATCGGGTTCCAGGATCACTAATTATAGCCATTTCATTTTAAGCGTTCACGGCTGGAAATCCGGTTTCAGAATCAGAAATCCGTTTCGCAACGCATTTTAATCCTAGTTGGGATCAGAATTTAGCGACGCTACAGTTGGATGAAATCTAGGGTTTTCAGTAAGGTTTTCAACACAATAGACGGACCTTCAATCGCGTCTGTACATCAGGAGATACACACTGTTCAATACTAGTATATCAATTCTGATTCTATTGGGACTGTTATACGTCCCTATCTATTAAATTACAGATTAAATAACAAACGATAACGAAACAGAATGAAACTACTTCTGTTGTCTAGATATCAGATTCAACTTTCATAAACAGTGGAGTTCCGCAACCTACGGGTTAAGGAAACAGGGAGGTGCTCATCACGGGACAGCACACAGTAAACAGAGTCGCTCTGGACTGCAGTCCAGAGTCGCACTCCAATCCAAATATCATCGCAGTTACAGAACAGAAGTCATTAGAAGTTTACATAGGGTCAAAGTTCGTCGAGTTGGCTTCGATTTGAGTCCTTGAACGCATCATTCCAGTATATATATAATTTATGGTGATTTTTACAGTTTTCAGGTACAGGAAATTTCCAGTTTCACAGGTAAACTTGGGGGTAGTCGTTTTAGTCGGTAATCGTCGTATTATCCAGTGAAATTTATACAGGATATTTATCACTACACGGGCCAAGACGGACAATCTAATTCCGTCAAAATAGACAAGTATTTTCTTTGGGAACATGCATCGAACAGTTACGTATTATAACTTTTCAGGAAAAATTACTACGGAATCTATACTATTTTAATTTGTAATAAAGATAACTTAGCATGTAGCAAGTAGAGAACTTGCCTGGAAATGTGTCGACAATAATACTGCGGTGGTATCAGCACGATCGCGCCACGAACGCAGCACCGGCTCAGTCCTTTGGAATCCGACAATTTCACTCGATCTAGCTGCTCTTCGTGCCTTCCTTTTCTTCACTGCTTCACGTTGTTCCTTGATTTGATGTGAGGGAGGGTGAGACGCTGATAAAGAGAGAGAAATTTAGAGAGAGAGGAAGAGAGAATTAGAGAGAGCGAGAGAGAGGGAATTAGAGAGAGAGAGAGGATTAGAGAAATTGAGAGAGAGGGAGGGAATTAGAGAGAAAGAATATGGGTGAGATGAGAGAGAGTGAATAGAATGAATGAGAATTAAGTGGTGATTAATAGGATTTTAAATGGGGTTAATGGGGGAAATTAATTGGGATTAAAGAGGCATTAACTTGGTGGTTTAATAGGAATTTATAGAGGAGATTTGGGTTTGGATTTGAAGGGATTTAAAAGAAATGAGGTGGGATAATTGTTATTTTAATGGGCTGGGGAGGGAAAATGGGCTCGGGCCAAGAGATAAGATAGTAAGGAAAAGAAAGGGGCCGGGCTTGGGATTTTAAGTGAATGAGAAAAGGATTAGAGGAGTGGGCCGGCTCTGGGCTTGGGGAAAGTAACGGCTGGGCTAAAAATGAAAAAGAAAGGGAATAATAAAAGAGGAAGGGAATGAGGGTTTGGATTAGGGAAAATTAAAAGATATGAGATTAGATTAGGATTTGGGTTTTTAGAATAATACAAATAATAATTATAAAATAAATAAATTTTGAGAGTGACAAAAATACGGATATTGGTATTCAAAAAGACTGGGTATTACACATTCAGTTAAAATGTTAGACATTTAATTAGGCTTAGTCTTTTTTCATTTAACAATGCTGAGCATTGGTTTGGATTCTGACAACCGTTTTTGTTTTTTATTGAGTGCTGAGCACTCATTATAGCTCTGGGGCTTTATTTAAAGAACAGTTTATGTTCCCTCAGCGCACACGTGAGGAGCACGTGGTGCGCTTGGCGCTGTGCGCCAGACAATGAGCGCAGAGCGCTTCTTGTGAAATAGCGTACACATGAGGAGTATGTGGCGCGCTTGGCGCTGTACGCCAGACTTGGAGCGCTGAGATACTTCTTTAAATTTGGAGCGCTAAGGCTCTGCAGCGCTTGTCACGCCCCGCTTCCCAGTGTACGGGCAGGGGACGCGACGAGGCCGCTACGTATTTATTGTGAAGTAAATACGCTAAGCGTATCTAAACAATATAAGAGTAACCACACAAGAGACAAGATATAATAAAACAACAACTTTATTTATTCACATTCTTTTTGTACAATGCATGGAAAAGTAAATACAACTGAATGAAAACAATGACTAAACAGTGGCATAACAGAAAAGGAAAGTACTGAAATGAAAAGTGTACAATGAAGCTAGAGCTCTGGGTCGTAAGCAAGCAGATCCAAGTCCTCGTTGGTAGGCTCGATCACTGGAAAACCCGAATCACCTGACTCGATCACGACGTTCGCTCAAATAGAATCCATGTTCAAGCAAAGGTTCATGAGTGTCAGCGATAAAATCACCATTGCTGACCTCGTAAGGATCGAGCCAAAGAACAACGAAAGCAACATGGATTTTATAGTCCGATGGCGCAATCTCTCTGTCAAATGTGAACCGCCGTTGGAGCAAGACCAATCCGTCAGTCTTCTTGTAGAAAATCTGAAGGACTGGATGAAACCCTTCCTGTGCACTGCATGCCTTAAAACATTCCAAGAGCAGACCAAGAAGGTCCAAATGTTGGAACGCTCAAAGCCCGAGTCCACTCAGGATCTTCAGTTCACAAACAGATCGAAACCTTGGAAGGATGACAACCGAAAAGGTGAAAGTTCTAATAGCGCCTATTCTCTAAATAAGCAGAGAGCGGGCGGAGCAAAAACTAACAAATTTCGAGAGCCAACTTTGGAGGAAAGAAGAAATAAGGTCTACTCTTTCAGAAGGGACAAGCTCCACAAAATTTTCAAATATACTCTGAAGAATGGCCTGCAGCTACCAGAACCAAAAAGGCTAAGTGAAGCGAGCAGGACTGATCATCCCAATTTTTGTCCATACCACCGAGTTCTAGGGCACACTATTGAAGACTGTTGCATCTTCAAGGATTGGGTCGAGAAACAATACAAGGCGGGAGAAATATCATTGTCCCCTGGCGTGTTAACAAACAATCAAGCTGCGACCGCCAATTTCATACAAACGGAGACTGAAGTCCTTCGTGAAACTGATTCTCTCAGACATCTCTAAAAAGAGCGGACCAAGGCAACAAGCTAAGAGCCAAGCGAGCAACATTGCCAATGAAGAAGCAATAGACGGGTACACAACCCATACGGTCTATATGATGGAGTTTAGAGGAACAAGTCCTCCTACGCCTTATAACCATAACAATGACACGGTTGTTGCCATCCAACATCGGCTCGATCCAAATGATGAAGAGCTCGCTCAGGTCATTAAGCTAAAGGAACCCATAGTTCATGCCGAATCAAGTTCAGGCGGTAAGGATGACCCGTTTTCATACCCGGAACTATAGAACAAGCATTATTCCAATGGATTCAAAAGCAACTTCAGGACAGGGGATGAGAAGATGGCCAAGGTCCATTCCAAAATCGACGAGCTGGAAAATGTCACGGCGGATCTCACGACCTAAGTCGCCCGATTGCAATTACAGCAAAATCAAATTTTGGTTCGTGGGCTGGGGATTGATATTCGGAAGCAGCCAACCGATACTCCCTCCAGCCCGAGAGCGGAACACCTTTGTGAAAAACGGACGCGATCAGCCTCCAGTCCCTCCATTACGTACACTGAATGTGGTAAGCGGACAGTAGGCGAACCAAAGACTGATCGTCCTCAGGGTCCAGCATCAGTAAGGGCACCTACTCTAATGGAGAGAAAGAAGAAAGTATACTCCTTCAGGAGGGATAAAGTCCGTAAAATATTCATGGACGTCTTGAACAACGGTCTTCAACTGCCTATTCCAAAGAGGCCACATGAGATGAACATGACTGGCAATCCTATATACTCCCCATATCATAGAATGGTGAGTCAAACCATTGAAGACTGCTATATTTTTAAAGATTAGGTGGAAAACCAATACAAACTCGGGAAAGCCTCACAGTCGTCAGATGTACCGACAAGCCACAGAGCTACGGTCATCAACACAGCTCCGCCAGGATCAAAGTTCGAGGAACTGGGATAAGAAAACAATAGACCGCCAAGTTTTTAAACTGGGAATAAACGACCACCACGTCATTAAACTGGGAACAATCGACCTCTAAGTCATTAAACTGGGAATGTAAATAAATAAGTAAAAAAAAGCCGAAATGATGGGGCAACTCGCAATAAAAATTAACGAGTAAAATAAATAAGAAAATAAAGCCGAAATGATGGGGCAACCACGAATAAAAAACCGAAATGATAGGGCAATCGCGACCTTCGCGATAAGAAAAGCTGAAATGATAGCGCAATCGCAGTAAAAAAATAAATAAAAAATAAATAAATAAACAAAAAAATAGTGGCGAATGATGAGTCGCTCCTGGTACCATATTCCAGTGCAGCGATGCAGACACCAACCAAATTCCAAACTCAAATCCCCAACGGCGAATGATAAGTCGCTCTTGGTACCATATTCTAGTGCAGTGAAGCAGACGCCAACAAAAATTCAAATTCCCAAAATTCTCCTAGCCCTACGGGTGGTCCCCAAATTGACTACCGTATGCAATCCACGGGCTTAAATAATTCTCCTCACACCCATGCCACACGGCAGTCACCAGTCCAGCGACCGGTCTCCGCCCTTGGAATTATGCTCCATTTGGGAAGACCCACTCATGTGTCCTCACGATACATGAGGAAAACAAACTTACGAGATCCTTTCGACTCATAAGAAAATGCCTTTGTGGGATCCTTACAACTCACAAAGGAAAAACACACTTGGGAGTCCCCACGACTCCTAAGAAGAATACACCTACGGGATCCTTTCGACTCGTAGGGAGAATATCTTTATGGGACCCTTACGGCTCATAAAATTGAAAAGTCTTAGGTGATAGGGACCTAAACCTGTCTCCTAAGCCATCACTCCCCAACAGGGAAAGGCAAATGATGAATTGCTCCTGGCACCTGTGCTTCAGTGTTAGCAACGCTGATACCGACCCCTACCCCAAAATTCCAAACTTCCGATCCAATAGACCCCTAAGTCTTTAAACTGGGAATAGATGACCTCTAAATCGTTAAACTGGGAACAGAAGACCTCTAAGTCATTAAACTGGAAACAGATGACCTTTAAGTCGTTAAACTGGGCACAATAGACCCCTAAGTCTTTAAACTGGGAACAGATGACCTCTAAGTCGTTAAACTGGAAACAGATGACACCTAAGTCATTAAACTGGAAACGAGGGAAATCCACTCATGTGTCCTCACGATGCATGAGGAGAACAAAACTTGCGAGATCCTTACGACTCGTAAGAAAACGCCTTCGTGGGATTCTTACGACTCACAAAGGAAGGCCACACTTAGGGGTACTCATGACTCCTAAAGAGAAAATACACTTACGGGATCCTTACGACTCGTAGGGAGAAAATGCTTTTATGGGACCCTTATGGCCCATAAAATTGAAAAGCCTTAGGTGATAGGGATCTAAACCTGTCCCATAAGCCATCGCTTCCCAACTGGCAAAGGCAAATGATGATTCGCTCCTGGTACCATATTCCAGTGTAAGCGGTGCTGATGCCAAACCAAAACCAAAATCCCAAGTCCTCCCGGGCAAATGATGATTTGCCCCTGACATTATTCCAGTGCAGCAATACTGATGCTAAACAAATTCCAAATTCCTCTCAAATTCAAAAGTCCTGCCGAACAAGGCAAAAATCAAACAAATCAAACCAACCAATTCCAACATCGACCTCTGCGTCAAACGGCGACACTCCGTACCGGGGAAACATCAAGAAGATACTCCGTGCCGGGGGCACGTCGACTACAGACACTCCGTACCGGGGAAACGTCAAGCAGACACTCCGTACCGGGGACAAGTCGACCGGAGACACTCCGTATCGGGGAAACGTCAAGTAGACACTCCGTACCGGGGAAATGTCAAGCAGACACTCCGTGCCGGTGGCACGTCGTCTACAGACACTCCGTACCGAAAACACGTCAACCAGCGACACTCCATGCAGGGGAAACGTCAAGCAGACACTCCGTACCGGGGAAACGTCAAGCAGACACTCCGTGCCGGTGGCACATCGTCTACAGACACTCCGTACCGAAAACACGTCAACCAGCGACACTCCATGCCGGGGAAACGTCAAGCAGACACTCCGTACCGGGGACACGTCGACCGGTGACACTCTGTGCCGGGGAAATGTCAAGCAGACACTTCGTACGGAAATGTCAAGCAGACACTCCGTGCCGGGGGCACGTCGACTACAGACACTCCGTACCGGGGACACATCAACCAGCGACACTCCATGCCGGGGAAACGTCAAGTAGACTCTCCGTACCGGAGAAACGTCAAGCAGACACTCCGTACTGGGGACACGTCGACCGGCGACACTCCGTGCCGGGGAAACGTCAAGCAGACACTCCGTATCGGGGAAACGTCAAGCAGACACTCTGTGCCGGGGGCACGTCAACTACAGACACTCCGTACCGGGGACACATCAACTAGCGACACTCCATGCCGGGGAAACGTCAAGCAGACACTCCGTACCTGGAAAACGTCAAGCAGACACTCCGTCCGGGGGTACGTCGACTACAGACACTCCATACCGGGGACATGTCAAACAGCGACACTCCGTGCTGGGGAAACGTCAAGCAGACACTCCGTACCGGGGAAACGTCAAGTAGACGCTCCGTGCCGGGGGCACGTCGACTACAGACACTCCGCCTCGGGGAAACATCGACCAGCGACACTCCGTGCCGGGGGCACGTCGACCAAATCACTCCGGGCCATGGAAACATCTACCACAGAGACTCCGCCTCGGAGACGCGTCAAGCATCGACCGTCCATGTCGTAAAAAGGGCAGTGCGGGCTTCCCACAAAGCGGGAACCAAATCACTCCGGGCCAGGAAAACGTCTACCACGGACACTCCGTCTCGGAGACGCGTCAAGTGTTGACCGTCAATGTCGTAAAAAGGGCAGTGCATCCCAAAAAGTAGGAACCAAATCAAGTCGCCTCCACGTGAAAAAAGATCCATCAATTTCATGCACACGGCCCACATATGCAGTGTGCATTTATTGATGAGGGGCACTTTGTTGGGGTCAAAATTTGCACCCCAGTTGACCGGGTCAAAGTCAAGGCCAACCCCAAGTAAGCGGGCCCAAGCCCAAGCAAGTGGGCCCATGCCCAAGTCGAGCCCCGCAGCCGGTCTCGCCTCATTCCAAAATAAAATCATGTAATAAATAATTTCAATGTAATTTTTTTATGCATGAATGTAACAAAATGGGCATAAAGCCAAATTTTTGTAAAGCCCATGGCTTATGTGCAAAAGAAATAGCACATGAGGCATGGGATGGGGAAACTGCCATTTTGTAAAGCCCAAGGGGCTATATGTAAAGTTTGTAGCCTATAAAGGCAAACATGATGAAAATATCTTGAAAAACTTTTTTCATTTCTCTAAAAACTCTAGGGTTCTGTGCCTCCTTCTCGTTCTTCAAGGTTCTAAACCTTCTTCTTTCTTTTGAATTAAATCAAGAGTTTTACTCTTTCTTTTCCAAAACTAAATAGTTTTTCACCACAAAACCCACAAAGGGGAGCTCAAATCTTCCATTAGATCTGAAAAGGGGAAGATTTTTAAAATCTCACCCCTCTTATTCTCCAAGATCCGGCCAACAAAGAGGAGGAAGAAGGAGACCCGTCTCCGAAAATCCCACTTTGGAAAAGATCCATGGCTCAAGAGAAGATCCCAGGCTTAAGAGAGAAGAACCTCTGAAGATTTTAAGGGAGTTCAACTCCAAGACCCAAATCCTCAAAGGAGTTTAACTCCTAATCCAGATCTTTTGGAGTTTAACTCCACTCAAAATTCTCTTTTTGGAGTTTAACTCCTATTTCTAGGGGTAAAAACCCCTTCCTTTCGCTATCGCCCGAGCGCCCACGAGCCGGGCACGTGAGGCACTGGCGCCCAGAGCGCTAGCGCCCGAGCGCCCAAAACGCTAGCGTCCGAGCGCCCACGTGCCGGGCACGTTAGGCGCTAGCGCCCAGAGCGCTAGCACCCGAGCACCCATGTGCAGGGCACGTGAGGCGCTAGCTCCCAAAGCGCTAGCGCCCAAAGCGCTAGCGCCCGAGCGCCCACATGCCGGGCACGTGAGCGCCTACAAGCGCCCGCGCCCAGCGCCAGCGTGCTAGGCACGTGAGGCACTAGCGCTCACGCATTCTTTGACCCCCAGCCCGCATCCCGCAAGGGGGCTGCTAGCCCCCGAGACCCCCAGCCCGCTATCCGAATAGTGGGATCCCCGTAAAAACTCTGCGGGGCCCCCGATATATCCAAAACCCCTTCAAAACACAACACTGCACATTGAGTTCGCATGACCAGTTTGACCCGTCAATCGGAGGCTCTCTCGCTCCAAAGGCGAGGGGTAATTAACGGCAGCTTAGTCCGCGGCTGCCGGAGATTCGGATCCACACAATCAATAAACCCTAGCCTACCCTAGGCAAGGGGAATCTGTAATGTGCCTGACAAGCGCACGCGTATTCCCATCTCAATAGGGTGACGAAAACACCCTACAATGTATATATGGCAGCTGTAACATTTTAGAAAAAGAAAACATTATTTTTGAAATTTAAATAAATAAAATAATAAATTTCATGAATATTATTAAAGTATGAGAATTGGTTTTAATGATGTAGTATAACTATATACCGATAGTTTGGAAAATAATTGGAAAATGAAAATAAATTCTTGATTTTGAAAGAATTTATGCGATTTGGACGTTTTATAAATTATTATATGATTATTGTATGCAAGTTTAGTGCTAAGCTTGATTAACATTTCACTAATTATGCATTAATCTTGGTTGTGTATATGGCATGCAAAAAAATATGTTGCAAACCTTACTCACAATTATATGAACCATGGCTTCATTTCTTTTTTTAAAATGGTTTTGGTTTTACTTGAAAAGAAAAGGAAAATGAGGAGATATTTTGGTGTGGGGGAAAAAGTGGTATGGGCTAGGAAGAGAGAGAGAGAGGAGTTCTTTTCAACCATGGCTCATTCTTTCCTCACTTCATTTCTTCTTCTTTTCCTCCTCCTTCTCCTTCAACCCTCTACCTTACAACCACCCACAAACACTATGAAAAACACCTCAAACCATCATGCCCCCTTCACAAAAATGGTGCACAAGTTCACTACAAGCATGATGGATCAATCAAGTTAAGGTTTTGAAGACTTTGGGCAACCCAAGAATTTTCTTGAGTTGCCAAATGAGGTAATTTCTACACCCTTAGTTTAGAATTTGAGTTTCTTTAACTCCTATAGTAGTTTAGAGTTGATAAATTGAGATTTAGTGATCTTGGAAATTTTCAAGATAAGGTTTAGGGGAGATTATAAGTTGTGGTGGTGTGTTTGAGGATTAGATAGTCTACACCCCTTCTAATGTATGAATCCTGGACCAACTGAGCATAGAAACCCCAAGACTTGAGCTTAGAATTTCCCGATGTCGATTTCTTTGATTTTTTAGGATTAATGGAATTTTGAGCAACTTGGAATCCTTGTAAGAAAATCAAACAACTACATTGTCCTAATTAGAACCCTAGAAGACCACCACCGTTGGACGAGACACCAATTCTTTGGTTGGGCCGGCGACACCGGTCCTGTTGCATTATCTCACCGGCCAGTTTTTGGGCCATGGTGTAGGGGTTTGGTCTGTAGCTCACACACCTTATAACCTAGCCTCTGTATTGCTAGTTTTGTCCTAGTATACCTGAGCAAAAATCTGGGAGCATTTTGAGTTGGTTTTGGCTATGTTTTTCCGATTTCTAAAACTTGGTTTTTGGTATTTGAATTTGGTTTTGGTCGTTGGACATTTGTATGTCAACGACGAGGGTTATTGGTTGTTTTTGCATGCGTAGGCTATAGGTTCTAAACTATGAGCACTTCGCGTGTCGTGTCGGTTTTCGAATAGGATTTTGATGCGATACGATGTGTTTTGATATGTAGGTACCTTCGCGTGGACTTCGGGATGACAAGGGAGAACAAGGCGTCATCGACTTCGGTAAGCGAGGATCGTAAGTGAGTAGATGTATATCTACGGGGGAAGTCGGATGGATGGCGTATAGCACCCCCGCAACCGTAGAATAGGATATTGCTTTATTAGTTATATATGTTGATGTGATATATGGATACTTAGCAAATAGGGTATCTATGAGACCTTAGGTTAGATTAGGTATAATTATAGGAAGATCTACCCATAGTGTTGTTACCTTGTATCGAATCGTAAGTTTTGTGTTGTTACACACACGAACACACACATACACTTGGTATATATGTGTGTGTGTGTGTTCATACACACACACACACACACACACACACGTGAGATGATGATAGTATATGTTAATGGATTTGAGTCGATATGACCGGACATGATGTCGTGAGGCTATGATATATGATCGAGTGAGACCTCGTATATGATATGACATATTTAAGGATCGTTGGGTGAAATGTTCTTAACATGCGATAACATGTGACCTGGTAATATAATAGAATGTACGAGACCTAAGATCCGTATTCGTGATTATGATTTTGTATGATGAATGATACCGTACGAATGATGATATATATATATGATAATTGACCCATACCCTCGATTTTGAGGATGACGTACGACGGACTATACCGTATGAGATATATATACGATGATTGATCTGCACTCTTGACTCGAGAATGCCGTACGATGTATATTACCGTACGTGATGCTATGAGGCTGGATCGTCGACTACTAGATATATCGACTCAGATATGCTTTCGTTTCCTATTTACTTTCGACTCGTTTCTTACTTTAGTCTTTAGTTGCTTAAATAGATGTTAGATTAGGCTCGTGTCATACCTATTTTCAAAACTACGAATCGCAAGGCATTTTCAAAGGATAAACCGAGGGACGCTGCGGATTTTCAAAAGACATCTCTTTTCTCAAAACACCGTAGTCCCTACTTTTCTAAAAACAACGATTCGTGCTTTTTAAACATGATAAACGGTATGGCTCGTATATAGATTTATATACCTTATTGTTGCTTTTACTGTTTACTTTCTGTTATGATCTCGTCTGCTGGGACACCTGCACCATTACTGATGATGCGTATGTTGCACGTACACTTGCTTGCCGGCTCACACACATCAGTATCGGTAATTGCCATATCACGTACACTGTAATAACCGCTATTCCATTATTGTAACATTTCAAAAAAATAAAATATTATTTTTGGGAATTTTTATAATTTAATAATAAAATATTGAATATTTTAATATGGCGGTATAATTAAATACCGATAATTGGGAAAAAAATTTGAAAAAATTATAGAAATTACTAAAAAAAGGGTGTTTTATATGAATTATGCAATTTTTAAGTTTTTATAATTTTTTTGACACTATTTTAGTGCAAATCGCGATTAAAAATCGCTAATCGCGGATTAAGCATGTTTTGTGCACATAGCATGCACAAAGTCTTTTTCACACTTGTGCATTTTCTACCATGGTTTGTTTTGGGTTTACTATTGAGGAGAGAAGAAAGAAAAGTAAAAGAAAACAAAAGAAAAGGAAAAGGGAATAAAATAAAGGAGTATGGGCAAGTGAGAGAAAGTGAGGGGTCAAAGGAGAGCCATGACCATTTGTTTACTTCTTCTTCCTCCATCATTTTCTCCACCCATTTCCCTCATTGCTGCTGCCTCATCTCCCCCCCTCCTCAAATCATCACAAATACATCCAAAAACAACCCAAAACCCTATCCCCATTTCACAAATTTTGTGCACAAGCTCAAGGGAAGCACATTGGACCAAGAAAGCAAGGATTTTGGCCACTTGGGGCAACTCAAGAATTTTCTTGAGTTGCCAAATAAGGTAATTTCTGAAACTTTAGCTTAGTATTTGCATTACTTTTACCCCCATGTTATGATAGAACCGATATCGTGTGATTTTGTGGACCTAGGAAAACCCTAGTTAGGGTTAATGGGAATTGAGAGTGGTGATGGGTAATTAAGCTCAGTAGAGACCACACAAACCCCCTAGTGCTAGAATTCAGGCCTAAACCAGAGACTAGAAAACCGGAATACGGATTTAGAAAAGCCGATATCGGAAATTTGTGGATTCTTTAAGGGTTATTTGAAATCTGCCATCACCCCGAGACTCTGAAATTTTTTTTGCAAACATAGAGAGATGTGCAGGCACCCAGGAAGCTAACCCCAAGACCCCAGCCCCTAGTTCCATCCTTGGCCGCAGATTTATTCTGTCTGGCCGCAATTTGCGGCTAGACCTAGGCCATTTGGCCTCGTGTTGGTTCTGTGGTCCCCTAATCAATAAAATAGACCCTTGGTATATGCAAAATTGTCTGATTTGAGCTAGGGTGAAATCTGGGACCCTTTTCTATAGTTGTTGTTTTGATTCGTGTTTTCGTATTGCGTATTTTAAATTCTGGATTTGTATAATTGCGTTTTACCTCGATTACTTGGCGTTTGTACGACGATATCGAGGATTGTTTGATGGTTTTGAAAGTGTACCCATAGATTCTAACCTATAAGCTTTTAAGCGTATCGTTTTGGTTTTCGTGTGTCATTTTGGTTTTGATTTGGTTTTAATGCGATGCGATACGTGTGACATGTAGGTACCCCCACGGTGATTCGAGGTGATGAAGAAGATGAAGGCGACATCGACACCGACACGCAGGATGCAAGGTGAGTAGATTATATCTACGGGGGAAGTCGGGTGGATGGCGTATAGCACCCCCGCAGTTCGATACTTAGTATACTAGATATATACTATATATATATATGTATGTATGTATGATAGCGTTATGTGTAAATTGGATATTCCAGATGTGGTTAGGTGTGCCATGGATAGATTAGGGTTTAGAAGTAAACTAGTATAGTTTCCTAGATGCGAACCCTAGTATAGGTTTACACCCCCCCCACACACACACATGCTTGCTTGTTATAGTTATACCTGGATGATGAGGATAGTGGATGATATTTGGAGATGAGTCGATGATATTGGGCATAGTGCCATGAGATCAGTGATATGATGTGATCCGTATTTGGAATACGACATGTGATTTTAGCGGGCCTTTGGACATGCGTTTCACACACGCATTTGTATAGATGGTATCGAATTATACTAGACTTAGATCAGTACCCCAGATCAAGAGATATGATGATAAGGATACCAGATAATTGATGAGATGAATATGATATTGACCCGTACCCAGCTTTTGGGATGCCGTACGATGATTTACCGTACAAGCTTTTTATTGATGATAGATCCGCACTCATGACTCGAGGATGTCAGATAATATTGTATCGTACACGGTACCTTTGAGGCGGGATCACCGACTATTATATTTATATATATTTGTATATCGACTCAGATTTAGGCGGTTTCCATACCCCTCCCGATTGACTTGTTAGTTAGAGCTGTAGTTTTGCTAGTATATGTTAGGCTAGGCCGATGTCATACCTATTTCAAAAACTAACGAATCGGGAATATTTTAAAGACAGGCAAAGGGATTCTACGGATATTTCAAAAGACGCATCTTTTCTTAAAAACACCGTAGCCCTTATTTTCCTAAAAACCCCGATTCGTCTTCTTTCAAATGGCAAAACAGTATGACATAGATACATTGATGTAGAATCTGCACTGTTGTGTTTAGTATTCATTGCCGCATATTCTTACTGTTCGCATCGCATTGCATGTTATATATGTTTATTGTTATATTAAAACCATGCTGATAGGACACCAGCACCATTATCGATGATGCATATGTTCCACGTACACCTGCTTGCCGGCTCACACACTTCATCATCGATAATTGCCATGTCACTACACTGTAGTACTGTTTCATTCAGGATATGACCCTCGCATGGCATACTTGTATACATACCTATTGTACATTCATACTCCATGTTGCATGATATACTGATATGCCTACATTTCTTTTATATGTCGCATACATCATGCTTTCTGATTATACGCATTGAGATATGTTGTTTCCATGATATTTCTGGATTTGGGAACCGTGGGTATTTTAAAAGAGAGTATGTATTGTTTTAAAAACCCGGTTACCCTTGATATGATATTTCAGTGCGTCCACCATGTGTTTTCTCGGTTCTGAGAGTGGCAAGTGAAACCCGATTCGAGGAGCGGTAGGCACCGTCTGCGGGTACATGGTGGGCCCGGTGAGGTACCCCGAGACAAGAAGACTAGTACATGTTAGACGGTGAGCCTGGCAGGGGAGTACTACCTACCGGTGATTGTATTTGAGCTCGGCGGATATCTGGGGATACCGACCGGAGTTGAAAGATGATATGGGCCGGTCCGGACTGACGGAGCCCTATATATATGAGGATTTGCATGCCGATGCTAGGCACAGTTTTCATGATATTTTCGAGTATCGATGATAGACACTCGGGTTTCATGATTTGATATGTCGCGAGCGACACATGTTGATCTATATCCTTATATTTCCATACATATGCTTTATGATATTTACATGCATGATGTTTATTGTCATTGGGTGACACGTGGACGATATCCACATATTCATAGACTTCATGATATAGTCGACATTGATCATACCTCATATTTATGATATGTTATTACCTGAGGCACTGGCACGAGCACTTGGCACTACACTCATGTATAGATGTTACATTGCCACCTTATTATGCTTCAGATTTATTCATTTGAGATTTATATATATCTGATCGTATTGACCTAAGATTGTGTCATACATACGATTTCTGCTCTGTGATGTCTTCTATTCACGAGTTGGCAACTCACCCCCGTTGTGCCACAGTTCTTGCAGGTTTTGCCGTACAGGTTCCATTGCGGCTTTCTGGCACACTGCTTCCCTTACGGGTGACTTACTTTGGTAGGTGGATTCTTTTGCATCAGAACCACCATTGTATATGTATTATTCAGTTGTATCTAGAAATTCCATCAACCAAACTTGTATATTGTTTCAGACTTAGAAAACCAGTTGTGTATTATTTCGACCTTAGAGTCGCGCGTTGTAGTATTATGGTTTTCAAGCTGATTTGAGTTTTCCTTTGAGTTTTGATCATCGCCCTTTGGCGTTATATTTTATATTGCTTGCATGGTTGTGACCGTCGATTGACGAAGAGCTAGCTCCCACTTGGGGATGCCTTTTTATTGTGTATATATATATTATTCATGTTGTACCCCATTCGGGGCCAGTATTTACAAAGGAAACTCTGCCGAAATTTTTAGAAAACACATTAAGGATTTTAAAAATGCATATTCGGCTCACTTATTTAAAAACCTCGTTTTTAAACATGTTTCCTACACTTCTTTAAAACTAGTTTTCCTTATTTACTCCTTAAAATGGTTTTAGATTTCTGGGTTTTTGGCTTACTTGGATTAGATGAGGTTCTATAGACTGCATATGATTCAAGGGCCAGTTACGTGCTCTTTCGGGTCGTGATAAAGTTGGTATCAGAGCGCTAGGTTAACCTTGGTTTGAGTCTAAGTTTGACTATGCGGAGCCTAGAGCGTTTATATATATACGAAACTTAGGCTTGACCTTACGGAACTTAGACTTAGTCGGGGGGGTATTATACCCGAACATTCGTCGCGTAGGATGACCCTTGGTTGATGGAGTAGGTAGCTTGAATAGAGTGACGTACCGTACGTATGTTCCGCGGCATATTTAATATACGCTACTCCGCTTAAGAAACCTTAGGATGTACATTTCCTTGCACAGTATTATATTCATTCCTATGATCTATCCTCATCGATATTGGTTATGATTTTGCCGCCATGATTACACGGGCAGAGAGAGCTACGACTAGAGTTGCGTCAGCTTGATCTCGTCATGGACGAGGACTGACCAGGGCGTGATTCTAGAGACATACGATTGCGTATAGAGGCGTCGTTTTATTGTGTTTTCGCTCCATGAGCGCATGACGGATCGCTTTTACGAGATTTCTCGGACGTACAGATCAGCGCCAGAGGATTAGGCTACTGCTAGAGACCAGCCAGAATGTGATGACCATTGATATATCGCTTATTCATGATGCTTGAGGCGCTGTTCAGCGTACAGACGAATGAACCAGTTGTTCCTGCAAATGACAAGATATTGCCCAGATGTTGGAGCTACTGCAGCATGGGTATATACTTAGAGATATGATGGAAGGTCGCTAGTCACCCGAGGATGAACGACTAGGACATGTGGTTCGTTCGTTTACCCCGATGTGAAGTCATCAGATAGATTGATTCCAGCTAGAGACGACTTCACGCAGATTCGTTGAGAGTCGATAGAGACGATCGAATGTCAGGAACCCATTTCCAAGTTTAAAGTATTCGGAAGACAATGCAAGTAACGCTATGGACCCTCTAGAAGAATAAAACCCTAACTCGACGTAATGACCATGGAACGCCTTCGAACCTTAGGGTTTGCGGCAGTTTAGCGGTGCCATTTGTGAGGCTTGGGTTTGCCTTTCTACGGTTGGTCCACAGGTGCTGTGGTATGTACCGGAATACTATTAAACTGTACTCAAGATGTTGATCTCTTGGGGGATTATGAGGTTCTGACAAATCGATCGGATGGTTCGACATCTTTCGGATATCATATGATGGGACACATTGCTTGAAAGACTCCAGATACGAGCATAGCCGTTGGAGCGCAGTCCATGCAGCCATGAGAAAATGAGTCCGAACGACCCCTAAGGAGAAAATACACCTGTGGGATCCTCTCGACCTATAGGGAGAAAAAACCTTCTTGAAATCCTAACGGCTCATGAAGATGAAAAAGTCTTAGGCTACAAGGACCCTAAACTTGTATCCTAAGCCCTCAATTCCATGGCCATGCATAACTCTGCAGTACTTCACCCACGTACATACTTACGTGGGCAAAGTAGTGGGGGGCATTTGTTCCCGCCAAAATTTTGGCTCAAAACCCGCTCTCAATAATAACAATAAAATAAAATAAAATAAAATAAAATAATAATAAAAACTCCATATGAAAAGAATGTAACAAATGCCTCAAAGCCAAGAGTTAAAACATTGTGAAGCAACACTTCAGAATCTGTGCGCTGCGCGCCGCGTGTCAAACGCAGACGCGCTAGCGCCAAGTGCGCTGCGCCCTAGGCAGCGCACCCCCAATCAGAGCAAAGCTCTGTTTTAAAATTCAAAATTTAAAAGTTGAAGCAACGCTTCAGATCCAGCGCTCTACGCTGCGCGCCACGTGTCAAACACGGGTGCGCTAGCGCAGTTGCGCTGCGCTCTGCGCTGCGTGCCACGTGTCAGACATGGGTGCGCTAGCGCAGTTGCGCTGCGCTGCGTGCCACGTGTCAGACACGGGTGCGCTAGCGCAGTTGCGGTGCGCTCTGCGCTGTGTGCCACGTGTCAGACACAGGTGCGCTGGCGCAGTTGCGCTGCGCTCTGAGCAGCGCACCACGTGCAAAGCACGGGTGTGCCAGCGCTAGAACCTAAAAGCTCCCCAACCCTCAGATCAAAGATCTAATAATAATGATAAATCATTAATTAATCAGAAACTAAATTCTGTTAAGGAAAGATTCCTCAAAATCTTTCCAAATAACAAGATTGTGCTCTGTAAATCAGAGCACCGTTGGATCAATGATCCAAATGGTAAGTAAAAATTACCAAAAGATAGAATAAGTTCTGTTATGGAAAGATTTTCTCAATCTTGTTAAAAACAAGAATATTGCCTTCTGTAAAACAGAAGCTCTAGGATCAAAGATTCAATGGTGGGGAAACATTCCCAAATCAATCAGAGAAAGATCTCTTAAAACTGATTTAACAAATCATTTGGCCCTATATAAAGGACCCTAGACTTCAAGTCTAAAACACACAAAGAGAGATAGAGAACACATACAGAAAGATAGAGAAAACCCTCTGCAAACTTTGAGAAAAACTCAAAAAGAAAGAAAGGCAAGCCTTTGAAGAAAGAAGATCATTTCTTCATCTTTAAAGGTAAAGAATTAATTCTTGAACAACAGAGATGAAATCATCTCGTAAAAAGAAGAAACATCTTCTAAAAAGATCTTAAATCTATAAAAAAGACCAAGATCTTTGATCAAACATAAGGGATTAAAAGATCTAATCATAAAAATATAAAAAGAAGTATTTTACTTCATTCACAGATCTTTTGATCTAAAAAGGCAGAGCCTTTTAATAAAAACAAGAACTCTGGTTCTTGGATCTCGAGGCAAGGCCTTCTTTGAAGAACATAAACTTGTTCTTTGATCTTAAATTTGATCTGATGCGCTTTGCGCTACTGGGAAGTGCTTTGCACTCATGAACCGTGCCTTTGCGCTCTTTAGATCGGCGCTCAGTGCCAAAACATGCCACGTGTCAACCACAGACACAGCTTGCGCTTTGCGCTCATGAAAACAGCGCACTGCTCTCTTGGGTTGGCGCTCAGCGCCAAGCGCACCACGTGTCACTCACTGGCGCACCCACAAACCAGCGCAGCGTGCTCATAAATTAAAAGCGTAGTGCGCTAATAAACTAGCGCTTAGCGCTAAACGACACGTGTCACCCTCATGTGCGCTAGCGTAATGCGCTCTTTAATTGGCGCAAAGCGCCTAATGCGCCACGTGGCGCACTATCAGAACACCACCTTGTTCCTGATAAATGCTAAGTATTTAATTCCATACAAAATATCAGAGCCCAAGGCTTGGCATTGTTAAGAGGGCAGAGCCCAAATAAAGGCCTAACAGGTAGAACAAAAATAAAAATGTTAAACATTTTTAACTGGACTTAGCCCAATTCTGGCCATAAGTCCTCAATTTAAATTGAACTGAGCTCATCCGCTCTTCCAATCAATTTACACCCGGTTCGAGGGTACATCTCTTCACTCCTCTGATATCTGTCGTTGTAATCCTTCAACGTCGTCAGAGAGGTGACGGGTCTCGACAACCATACATTCTACGGACTGTGGGGTCCTTAAACTCATGGACTATGATGTCCTTAATCTCGATCGTGATGTCTTAAAACAAACATCGGACTGTGGAGTCCTTAAATCCACGGACTATGATGTCCTTAACCTTGACCGTGATGTCTTAAAACTAACATCGGACTGTGGAGTCCTTAAATCCACGGACTATGATGTCCTTAACCTCGACCGCGATGTCTTTAAACTAACATTGGACCGCGATGTCTTAAAACTAACAATGGACCGTAATGTCCTTAAACTAATTATCGACCGCAATGTTATTAAACTAAACTAGAGCACAATTGCTCTCTTGTCGGATCTAAACGATCCCGTTAAGTTGATCTTAGTCTAGAATTAGACTAACGTGTCCTTAACAAACGTTTAAGTTGATCTTAGCCTCAAATAAGGCTAACGTATCCTTAAAAACAAACCCCCCCAATCCAAATCTAAGAAAGATACGGATTTGGACTAGTATACACCCTACGGGCGACAACATAACTTAGTCTCTGTATACAATTCACGGGCAACCAAACACAAAACAAACACCCACGACACGAAGTGACCATATGGAGAAGGAGAAAGTTGTTACCGCGATGCGGTAGTGTAATTAACTGCAGGGGCTTGCGTCTGCAGGGAAGAGCGTCCCTACAATCAAAAACCCCTCAAGCGAGGGGGAATCTGACGAAGTCTGCTACATCGGCCGCATCCGTTTAAACCTTCGATACATGGTGCCATAAATCAACTTGGCATCTTCGGAGAGGTGGACGGATAGCACCAATTAGCATCTGCCCCCAGATTCAGGCAAGACGTCCAGTCTTCCCTGCACGAAAATCGGCCTTTTCAAGATTGGCCATTCCCTCTCAGCAAGCATCAATCTGTGACAGGCTGGCGCCAACAGCATACTCTCATCAGAACAGGAGGCATGGAAAAGCTGATCCAACAGCAGAGATGATCCCGGCCGCACGACATGCTCGACGTCGCCACTGGCACCGAGTGAGGAAAGCTGGGGGCAATTCCCCCTCTGGGCTAACTCCACCAGCTCCAACGGTGAAAGTCATTGCTGCTGTTCCGACCAGGAACAGCTTTGAACTGCTGAACAAGGTGCGTAGGAACTCGCCTACCGCCATACTGAAAAGATCTCCTCCACCGGTAGAGACTGTCGCAGAAGTGAAGCCAGAACAGTCCCCTCAACGACTGTCTTATAAAGTTTACAAAATCTGGCGACAAGTCCGAGAGTCAGTGATCGATCAAGACTACCTCCGTCGATAGAAGAAGCTAAAGGTTCAGCAGGAAGAAAACCGTCCTGGCAAGCTACAAAGGACGATAGCTATTTGGGTGCCCACTGCAACGGCCCCCTCAACGTCACCAGTCTACAAAAAGAAAAAGCCGGAGAAAATCCCTGAGTCTGCAACGAATCGTAAGACCACTGAACCCAAACGCCCCAAGTCTGGGGGAATAACGGTGCATACTGTTTACATGGCTTCCGGAAAAGAGGAAAGCCGCGCTTCGACGGGTCACCGACCGCTCACCCGATCCGTGACAAAAGCCCAGGAGCAGCAACAGAAGCTTCAGGAAATGCTAACGCAAATGGTCGCACTCACCGGGCCAAAAGAAAGCGGGGAGGCGTCATCAGAGCAACGCCACGAACAAGAAACTGACGCTGACTTCCTCCGCAGA
This sequence comes from Agapanthus africanus, assembly GCA_030015575.1. NCBI lineage: Eukaryota > Viridiplantae > Streptophyta > Magnoliopsida > Asparagales > Amaryllidaceae > Agapanthus > Agapanthus africanus. The sequence goes on from CM057345.1 coordinate 562,193,861, forward strand.
GTCCTCGAAAAGAAGAACAGAGAAGCAGCTGTTAGTTATATGTATGCCCTAGAGGCCATTACTGTACATAGGATGTATATTGTAGTGGATGCTGGGACATATATAGGGAGGACTTTCTTGCTCGACATGATAGTATGCTATCTGGTTACCCTTTACCTTAACGTGTATGCTGATTGTCTCTCTGTTACATGTTGGTAAAGCCCTTAGGATCTGTACTTGACTACCTGGACTATGATGCGGATCATACTAGTGGGGACATGGTAGTCCATAAGTACATCCTTCAAAGTCCCTAGTCGAGGGTGTATCGAGACGGGGCATCGATATACCAGAGTAGACTAGCGTATACCTTCTCGACCCATACAGATGGGCGATGGATGATCCCATATCCATTGGTGTTTGACATCAGAGATGATATACGGGTGCTCAGTAGAGACTGGGTACACTGGACGGACTCGCCGAGAACTCCCAGATGGTATTATACCTCACGTCAGATGGCAGTTCTCTGGTGACACTGGTACAGACTAGTCTGTTGACCCGAGATCGTCATAGAGTCTTGTGTGGTTCCCACTGTGCTTTGATTTCCATCTTACCACGTCCAAGAGGGCGTGCAAAACGGTGGTTTTTGGGTACAGTCCCGAGTCACATGGAGGCAATGAGCGATAGGAGGGGATTCGTCTCTCCCGGTATAGGGGGTTGATGTTGCGCTGTGTTCGATTGGCTATAACAGGAAATCCCTGGCCAGGGTTGCTGAGATTTACTGGTAAGTGTTACCAGTAGTTTCTCGAATAGTTATAGACCTCATATCGACACGACTTATCGAGCTATTGGGGTCTGACGTTTACCACCCCTAGGCGAGATATGCGACATATCAGACGATCAGACCGGACTGTACGGTAGTGTTACTGGTCGGATTCACTGGAGTGTGAGCGGGCTTGCTCATCGATCTTCAGATCGCTCAATACCCGGGTGGCCGTTACGTTTAGCAGACCGCTTGCGGCTTGTGGGTGTTTGATATGATCATCACCTGCTGCCGGCGTATTGACGAGTCTTTAGAGTCCTACACAGAGGTTTCCTGGCTCAAGCGAAACAAAATAGGAGCGCATATGAGATATGTGCGGGACCGAGAATAATGCGTGTATGTGATACCGTATTTCATTCTCGCGATGAATGTATAGAATGGTTGTATGCGATATAACCTAGTTATCAATTCAAGCGTTGATTCGATAAGCCGATACATTGTGTACTAGTCGGTTGTGTGCGACATGACCGGATCATTGAATCAAGTGTTGATTTAATGATTTAATGCATAATTATATATTTGATATATTACTTTGCACTAACTAGTATTGGTTCACTTTAAATGGATTTTCTCACTCGGGATGTGCGCATTATATATGTGATATGATTTTGTGCACTTGCTTGTATCATGTTTGATGATACATGCTTTTTGGTTAAGTGTAAAGTATTAAACCTTGGTTAATGAAATGGTTAGGGTTTATTATTTAGTTATTCATTTATCTTATTTAGTTATCCATTTATTTTTGATAAATGAATAAAAGAAAGAGAAAAGGATGGTGGCTTCTTTTGTTGTTTAGTTAAAGCTTCATGAAGCTTTGACTTAGTCCACTATTCTTATCTCATTCTTAACCCTGACCATACCACTCAACCATGATTAATTCTCTACACTAAACCATGGTTCTAAGATGATAAGAATGGATTTATTCTTTTCATTTTAGAATTATCTTATGATATCTTTTCTTCTTCTTCTTCCTTGAACTCAAGAAGAAAAGCTTAGGTCATCAATGGTGATTGATGATAAAGTGTGAGAAATCCAATTCTAAATTGAACCCAACTCCTATTTCTTCATCCTCTACCTCTTGCCAAGTAGTAGAGTGTGTTTACTTCACAAGTTTCATGACTTGGTGAAGTTGTGAGCTTGATCTAGCGATGCCTCGACGTAGATCATCTTCGGCATGGACATCGACGACCTAGCTTGCCCATTCTCCGACGAAGCCGACTCTAGAGCCCGGATTTGATTTGGGCAGCGGAGACGACCTCGTTGCGGAGCCGTGGAGGTGGAGGACCGGATCTACAAAGGTTGTATTTCCGTATTCCCTTAGTTAATTGTTAACTGGTTATGTTTTCGCCTAGACATCTAGCAAACGATCCGTAGTTTAGGGTTTCTCGGCACGATAAAATTTTAATTTGGCATGATCGATGCCTTGTGAGACCTCACTAGTGTGCCTAGGAACCCTACAGTGGTATCAGAGCCTAGCTAGAGCCTTAGGCGAAGTCCAGACGGAAATTGAAGTCCGAACGAACCCGAAACCCCGAACCAATATTGCTCTCTGTCCAATTTTTAAAAACAGGGATTTTTCAGTATTAAAAATATCCAGAAAAACATGCAGGAAAATATAAGAGTAACTGTGCAATTCGTAACCCTAATTCCATTAAAGCGCCGCGCTTCCGCGGCACGAGCATGGCTCGTGCGGCGGAAACGCGGCCGTTTTGTCGTTTTGTGAGACGAAGTTTACACAGTAACTCCTAATTTCCAGTGTTGGTCTTCCTGGGTATTTTTAATATTTTTTCAAGAGTTGAATTTTTTTGAGTTGATTTAGGGATTCGGTATTTCGATCGGGGTATCAAATTTTGTCTGTGTGGCTTTCCGGATAAATTTTAGAATATGTTAAAAAGTTCGACCGGATATAAATACCCAATTTTTCCCCTGCCGGGAAATTTCCAAGTGTTGGATTTTTCCGTAGTTTGACGACGTTCTAAGTAGTGCAAGTAACTCGATGGTCCCTCTAGAAGACAACAAACCTTAACTCGATTATGTGACCGTCTTGAACTGCCCTTTGAACCTTCGGGTTTGGGGCAGTACGGCGTGCCACATGTGAGGCGTTGGCTTGACCCTTCTACGGCTGGACCGTTGCTACTGAGGCACGAACTGAATGTTGTTAGACTTATTTCATGTGTTGATCTGTATCGGGAAAACTTGGGTGTTCGATTGTTCGATCGGAAAGTTTGACATTTTCCATTTATCCGGAATGGGATACAATAATTGGAATTCACAAGTAGTTATGAGATTACTAAATGAATGTTATAAACGTAGCAATTTAGTCTCACATGATCGGTTGCCACGGAATTTTGATGTGATCAAAAGTCCGTCGCAATCACGTAGCGTACGCGGATACTCGCCGGATAAACTTAATAGACAGCTTCACTCCATAGCCCCGACCAAGTGACTGTAGGAGAACCCCGTCGCCGAAAGCATCCGTTCGGGTGCTCCCGGTAACGGTGTTCCGCCTTGGTGCACTTCGTCGACGGTATCGGGGGTGCGACTGTCTATTGAAGTTTGCGACGAGCATTCGATCAGGATGTCGGGAATCTTGTTGAATTACCCGACTTGATATTGAAAAGTGTTTTCGATAATGAGACTAAAATGCGGGGTTTATAATTGTTAGGCATGCGATGTCTTAAGAATTCATTTGGTCAGGCATGCGATGTCTGAGGTGGTTGCGGATTCCAACTGTTGTAGTTTTACACTTTCTTTTCTGTGACCGTAAGTGTAATATGTGATATCGCCGGTTTCGTTGCTATATGTCAACGACAATTGGGATGCGCATATTTACTTACGTTGATGACATGTGATGTTATGTGTTGCTGGATATGTTATATTGGATCGTCGTGTTTGAATAGCCGGGGTTTTTTATGTGAGATGAGTGTTTTTCATTTTCATTCATGTAAAAACTTGTATGTAATATTCTTTTATTGGGGTGCTTCCAGGTAGCGGAAGTTGTCACCGTTTGTATATTATTTACTTTTCCGCACTAGGATAGACCCAAGAAGGAGAGCACAAGTAACCGGGTTCTGGAGTCCAGTGGGAGACCAACTCGAGGAGTCGAGTCCGGGTCTCCTAACTCCAGAATTGGTAGGGTTGCTTGCCGCTCTCGTAGGGGTCTAGGGGTGTGGGTTTGGCTATTCATCGCGACCGTGGAATCCGTGTTTTATACTGGCTCGTATTGAAAACACGGACGTCCTAGTATATCCAATATTTCATATGTTTTTTCTCCTGCGATATCTGTGATGTGATCATGTGATGTTCTGTGATAGATACAGTATATAGTATATATGATATATTATATAGGCGTTACTTATGTTTTACACCCGCGCTAGCCCTGCCCTGCTCTGCCGTTAGTTACCTAACCTAACGGTGCACGAGGGGACATCGAGGCGAATGCGGATGGCATAAGTGTACGTCGTATTTATCTGTGATGTTTAGGTACTTAAATGATAGGACTTCATTAATGTGATTAATGAAATAAAAGAAACCTAAGATGTTGTAGAATCGAATTTCAAAATAAAACAGGTAGCTACAGTTCTTGCTTTGCACAGCGGTATATATGATATATCCTGCACCTTATTCGATAAGGAAAGGACCGAGATCCCTTCACCGGGAGTGACTCCTTTAGCAATAACTGGCAGATGCTACACACTCGGTTTGTCTTTTGATTGCTTTTAAGAGTTTTTGCTTTGCACAGTGATATATATGATATATCCCGCACCTCATTTGACGAGGAAAGGACCTACGATCCCTTCACCGGGAGTGACTCCTTTAGCAAAACTAGAAAAGCCTCAAAAACACTCCATTTTAAAATCATTTGATTCTACAACGATATCAAGTTCATTACGCAATAGGTTTTCAGAAAAACCTGTCGTAGCCCTCCGTCATTTCAGATAAGTTGTATATAGTATTCGTGCTGCATTTGTTGGCTTTCGTCAAGGTGCAGTGTGCGGTAGCTATATGCTGCTTATCTACTAGCATACGATGCGATTGGATTAGGGTAGTCGTGCGGCTTTGTTGGCTTTCGTCAAGGGTCGTGCGGGTGGGTTTAATTCAATCGGGAAATGACGGGTTGAACTTGACTAGCGGGCTATGGTTTGTTGGCTTTCGTCAAGGTCATAGCACGTTAGGGGCAAAATATTATCGGGAATTTCAAGTGTTGAAATTTGCAATGAGATTGCATACCTTCTATGGGATAGTTGGATCCCGATACCCGCTGCGAGTAAGAGTTACTCCTGGGAGAGTTTTACACATTACAATTAGCCGATCAAGTAGGTGTCTAGAAAGGTGTCAACGGGGTTACGCCTCTGGGAAAACGAGGTTTACATTAATTAGGTTCGTGCGAAAGCACGGGGGACCTCCCTCAAAGTACCGACACTGGCCTGGCTGAAAGATTGGCGAACTTGTAGTGTGTAATTAATCCCGGCTAGTCTTTCCTTTTAGGGTTTGAAGGAAGATTTGATAAAAAGCAGTGGGAGCCATCCTGATTAGATAAAATAATAACCAATCTATTCTTGCCAGAGCGCACGCTGAGTGTTTTCTTCTCTCTCTCTCCAGGTAGCGACCATATCACGCCTTAATCAAGATAATAATACGGATTATTGACCGAACCCGCTTGTTATACTGAGCTGGGGAACGTTGGTCCCGCTCCAACTTATAATTGTTATAAGACAGAGAAGGAAATTGGGGAATACCAGATTTCCCGTGCCGCCCAAACGAAGAGAGTGCATGCTGATGCATCATCTTCGGGTGTGTTCGTTACAAAGAACTGTTTCTCAGTATCCTTTACGTCCTGGGTATGTGATACCAGATCAGGATCCCAGATATGTAATCTGTTACATAGGGCTACAGATAGGTAGAGAACTGAGAATGGGTGATAAGTTTCATGAGGCAGAAAACGGGGCAAGTGTTGCAGCCAAGTCTGTCGGTCACTGTCACCCTGTATTACAATACATTGATTCTGAACGAATGTTATTAGATACCGAACCTGATATACAAAATCATATCAGTCTCTTTATTAGTAAAGAAAGGATATAATTTTGTATTGTTGGATAATGTTTTGAATATTTCCTATATCAAAAGTTGATCGGTTCAGGCACGTTATCTAAAAGCATTAATGTTCTAAATCAAACCACAGTTCTTAGTATACGGAACACACACAAGTGGAAGAGTTCAGAAATGAACAAATCCTTCTTGAGGCATTGTAGACTAGGTCAGATCAATGTAACCCGACTAGCTAGAGTTACATATAGATGCATATTTAAATCAGTTTGAATTTACATCTTGTGAAACTCGCCAGTCATGTCACAAAGATATCATGACCATAGCCCTGTTTATTGGAAACAGAGAAAGGGTTAGTGAACTCTTGGGATGATACATGTTGATGTATGTTAGGTCCCCTGTCTACACATGCCAAGACTGGTTCTTTATACTTCATTACGTTCTCTGATGATCTCTCAAGATTCAGACCTATGTTTCTGTTGAAACACAAGTCCGAACCTTTTGAGATATTCACAGAATATAAGCGAGAAGTAGAGAACCAAAATACGGGTATAAGTATTATGTCCTATGATGAGATCAGGGAGGAGAATACTTGTGCACGGAATTCCTGGATTATTCTAAAGGAGAATGAGATTCTCTCTCAGCATTACTCCTCTGTATACACCATAGCACGATGGTATATCGGGGTGGAGCAATAACACCCTATATGATAAGGTGTGCTCTATGATGAGTACTACTGAGTTACCTATTTCCTTTTTGGGAGCTATGCACTTGAGAAGCTGCATATCTATTGAATAGGGTTTAAATCAAATCAGTTGCCTACCGCTTGATATGTGATATGGAAAGGGAAGAACCCATATCTTAAGTTAGTTAAGATTTGGGGTTGTCCGACCTATGTCTAAAAGCAAAATCCGGACAAACTCGAGGCAAGGTCTGTTATGTAGAACTGGAAAGGTTCCAGCTATACAAACTACAGCTGATGATTTGATAGAACCAAAGGATTCAGTAGATTCCAACGAACCTCAGCCTCTCCGCCGATCTAGTAGGGTTCCTCACCCACCTGAGAGATACTTCGGTTTCTCTATGACACTGGGAGCGAGGATTGCATCATGAGATGATGACCCAACTAGTTTCGAGCTGGCCATCAAGAGTGAGACTCTGTAAGAATGGCTGGATGTTTATCGATCTGAGATGGAATCCTTATACACCAACAAAGTATGGACTTTGGTTGCTATATCTGAAGGGTTAAATCCCCATCAGGAGCAAGTATATCTTGAGAAGATTACTTGGTGTACATGGAAAGGTTGAGACTTTCAAAGCTAGACTTGTTAAAGGTCTACGTCATTGACCAGGTATGGATGATGATGAAACCTTTCTAAGTAGCTATGCTTAAGTCCATCCAGATCCTACTTGCCACGGCTACATACCATGACTACGATATCTGGTGGTTGGGTGTCATGACTGCTTTTCTAAATGATGTTTTTGAAGAGTGCGTCTATAAGTACACAGCCAGAGGGCTTCATAGACAGTGGGAGCAGCGGAAACGTGTGCAAGATGCTTTATAGGATAAAGCAGGCATCGCGGAGTTGGAACGTCTGTTTTGATGTATTAGTCAAAGAAGTTGACATCATCAAAATGGTAGATGAACCTTGTATAAACAAAAAAGTAGTAGGGAGTATGGTGACGATCCTCGTAGAGTACGTGGATGACATACTCTTGATGGGGAAGGAGTTTCCTATGCTACGCTCGATCAATCTCCGCTTATCACGATGATTCTCCATATAGGATCAAAATGATACCTCCTAAATCCTGAGTTTTGGATCTATGAGATAGATCTAACTGGATGTTAGGAATCTCACTAGTTGTAGTGAGACGGTATCAACCGATCCTGGGGAGAATCACTGGAAGGGTTCCAGGGTGATAAAGACGACTGAATGTCAGTCGCAGGCATTGTCTTTACCCTCAGTAAAGGGACGGTATGTTGGAAGAGTTCCAAGCTAGATACCGTGACATACTAGACGATAAAGGCAGGATACATCGCTACTTAAGATGCTACCAAAGAGGCAGTCTGGGTGTATATTGGTTCTTGAGATGAACTACGTTCCAACCATTGTGTGACAATGGAGTTGTGGCTTATGCCAAGGAACGTCCGTCCCATCAGTGATCTAGACATATTCTAAGGCAGTATCACTTGATCATAGAGATGGTTGATCTCCAGGGTGATCGAGGTTTGGAGAGTAGACTCAGAGGACAACACAGCGGATCCACTCACAAAGGCCTGTTCCCAGAGAGAGATTTTTATGGGATGGTTGAGTATGAGATACTGCAACCACTGCTACAGATGGCCCTAGTGCAAGTGGGAGATTGTTAGTTATATGTATGCCCTAGAGGCCATTACTGTACATAGGATGTATATTGTAGTGGATGCTGGGACATATATAGGGAGGACTTTCTTGCTCGACATGATAGTATGCTATCTGGTTACCCTTTACCTTAACGTGTATGCTGATTGTCTCTCTGTTACATGTTGGTAAAGCCCTTAGGATCTGTACTTGACTACCTGGACTATGATGCGGATCATACTAGTGGGGACATGGTAGTCCATAAGTACATCCTTCAAAGTCCCTAGTCGAGGGTGTATCGAGACGGGGCATCGATATACCAGAGTAGACTAGCGTATACCTTCTCGACCCATACAGATGGGCGATGGATGATCCCATATCCATTGGTGTTTGACATCAGAGATGATATACGGGTGCTCAGTAGAGACTGGGTACACTGGACGGACTCGCCGAGAACTCCCAGATGGTATTATACCTCACGTCAGATGGCAGTTCTCTGGTGACACTGGTACAGAGTAGTCTGTTGACCCGAGATCGTCATAGAGTCTTGTGTGGTTCCCACTGTGCTTTGATTTCCATCTTACCACGTCCAAGAGGGCGTACAAAACGGTGGTTTTTGGGTACAGTCCCGAGTCACATGGAGGCAATGAGCGATAGGAGGGGATTCGTCTCTCCCGGTATAGGGGGTTGATGTTGCGCTGTGTTCGATTGGCTATAACAGGAAATCCCTGGCCAGGGTTGCTGAGATTTACTGGTAAGTGTTACCAGTAGTTTCTCGAATAGTTATAGACCTCATATCGACACGACTTATCGAGCTATTGGGGTCTGACGTTTACCACCCCTAGGCGAGATATGCGACATATCAGACGATCAGACCGGACTGTACGATAGTGTTACTGGTCGGATTCACTGGAGTGTGAGCGGGCTTGCTCGTCGATCTTCAGATCGCTCAATACCCGGGTGGCCGTTACGTTTAGCAGACCGCTGCGGCTTGTGGGTGTTTGATATGATCATCACCTGCTGCCGGCGTATTGACGAGTCTTTAGAGTCCTACACAGAGGTTTCCTGGCTCAAGCGAAACGAAATAGGAGCGCATATGAGATATGTGCGGGATCGAGAATAATGCGTGTATGTGATACCGTATTTCATTCTCGCGATGAATGTATCGAATGGTTGTATGCGATATAACCTAGTTATCAATTCAAGCGTTGATTCGATAAGCCGATACATTGTGTACTAGTCGGTTGTGTGCGACATGACCGGATCATTGAATCAAGTGTTGATTTAATGATTTAATGCATAATTATATATTTGATATATTACTTTGCACTAACTAGTATTGGTTCACTTTAAATGGATTTTCTCACTCGGGATGTGCGCATTATATATGTGATATGATTTTGTGCACTTGCTTGTATCATGTTTGATGATACATGCTTTTTGGTTAAGTGTAAAGTATTAAACCTTGGTTAATGAAATGGTTAGGGTTTATTATTTAGTTATTCATTTATCTTATTTAGTTATCCATTTATTTTTGATAAATGAATAAAAGAAAGAGAAAAGGATGGTGGCTTCTTTTGTTGTTTAGTTAAAGCTTCATGAAGCTTTGACTTAGTCCACTATTCTTATCTCATCCTTAACCCTAACCATACCACTCAACCATGATTAATTCTCTACACTAAACCATGGTTCTAAGATGATAAGAATGGATTTATTCTTTTCATTTTAGAATTATC